>CM064492.1:15506133-15651684 GCA_032716605.1 Paralithodes platypus | reverse complement strand
ATCTACAGTTTATACTACTCCTCCCCCCACTACCCCCCCGCCTTCCCCCTTCAAAACACGCCTTTTAGCGTGTTTTTGGATGGTTCAGCAGACGCGGAAACTGAAAAAAAAAACGGAATTTGTTTATATTGAAGTCACAAATTTTCCCATTGATTTATAGTTTTCTGTGTTAATTTTCACCAATATATAATGTTTGGAAGTAATTACAACCCTCTGAAAAACTGTTTTCCCCATGAGGGCCCTCACTCTCTCTCTCCCCCCCCCCCCCATGACTTATTGTCATCATCATATATATTGACAGCACGGGGGAAAAAAAAACAAAGTACGCGCCAGTCCCACTCACACCCTGTTTACGGTACGCGACCCAGGTCTAAAAAACGTTCACTGTTATGGGTTCGCGAAGGTTTGTAATACTTCAATGTAGCTATTTTAAAGCAAATCTACATTTCTGCGCATCATCAAAACCATACTAAGTCTACTACTAATAATATTATAACCCATTTTTGAGTACCAAACACCAGGACATAAGCGACAACAACGTAGGCTGGGGGTATCGAGGTATTAGAATATGTATGACAAATTATCAAAGCAAAGGTTCAAGGAGGAAGATAGTAGATAGTATTGTGCACACTCTGGAATGAACATAGTGCACTAAACAAAGTCTCTCCTGTCACTTCGAGGGAATTATTCTATAATTGCACCTATACGAGCTTAACAAATTATTATTGTATTTAACAGGAAGGTACAACGAGGTAAGTGATGTGGTATAGGTGGTAATATGCGGAAATGGATTATAAGGGCATTCCGCTCCCTCTGACCCCCTTACGAAAATCTACGGTTACTCATTCCACCCCAACTGGATTTCTACCCGTTTTACCCAACCAGCGCGGGGAGGGGGGGGGGGGGGGGGGCCGCCGCCCCCCACCCATAATACTAGGATAGGTTAGGTAAGGTTGTTAGGTTAGGCTAATGTCTCAATGAAACATTGTAAAATCCGTGTCACATACTAGATTGATTGACATGTCAGAGGGGGCGGAATGCCCTTATAATCCATTTCCTCATATTGCTACCTATATAGTGGAGCAGATAAGTGCAAAAATAATTCACTTAATCATGCAAGCATGACATTTGGCACAAATGTTCATTAGAGTCCACTCTTTCAAAAAAGGGCGTTAGCCAAGCAAAAATCCAAGATGGCTACCATTGTTTCAAGATGGCCGCCGTCTACACTAAGAATTACTAATAATTACTTTGTAAGTTGTAACTACTTCAAGTAAAACAACTTATTTCAATTCAAAACCCTACTTTATATGTTATAGAGTCTGAAAGAGGTCTCCTATTTTTGTAAAATATTTTGTTTAATGCTAAATCAAACCAAAATTGCACCCGCAAAACTAAAATAATTCATTATCATTCGTATCTTTGCGACTAATAAAGATTCCAGTATACATTTTTATGACAAAATGAATTTGTTTTTATTACAGAACCAAAAAATACATAAATCTAATGAAAGTTTTAGCAAAAGACAGTCGAAATTATACTTGAACTCACCACTGCACCCAGGATAACAGAGAAACTACACTTCACATTTGCAACTGCACAAGGCTGTACATGTGAGACCAAGCCTGTAGCATTTGCACCTGCCACGGCAGCCAGACTTGCAGCCACACTTAGTGAGTTGTTCACAACTCTTTGCAATGGGAGAGTTGGCTGTCCAGAAGACTTTCCATTCTTCGCCAATCTTCTCCCATCCCCAGTCAGCTGGACTCTCTGCTTCTGGCTGGCGCAGAATTGCCTGAGCCCACACACAGCCTGCCTAATATGCTGCACGTTTAGTGTGTTGAATCAGAGCTGCTCTGGTTGGAGGGATGGCTTCATAGGGTCTCTGCTTTTTGGCAAACAAGTCCAGTCTAGCCTCATCCACACCATCTGCAGTGCTGGACCTGAGAAACATCCTTTTACAATCCTTTGAGAAAAGTTTTAGATCAATTAGAATCTATGACCCCAAAAACTCTCTGTAGATAAAAAAAGGCATTCATTGTGGCCAGTGATAGATGCTGAGATAAGATTAATACTACGTTTGGCCGCCATATTGGACGCCATCTCTTTGTTTTAGTACTTGGAATTGAAAGCGTGACAAAAATAACTTTAATAAAGAACAAATTGGTGATTGAATGGGATTATAAACCATGATAAATGCATCAGTAACACCCATATTCTCGAAGATGATGCAATAGGCCAATGAATGGCAGCCATCTTGGAAAAAGAGGCAGCCATCTTGGATTTTTTGCGTGGCTAACGCCCTTTTATGAAAGAGTGGTCATTTGAAAATGTCTGTGCCAAATTTTATGCTTGCATGATTAAGTGAACTATTTTGGGGTATTTTTGCATTTATCTGCTCCACTAATACCACATCACTTACCTCGTCGTACCTTCCTGTTAAATACAATAATTTTTCTTTTTTTAGCTCGTATATAATTATATAGGTGCAATTATAGAAATTTACCACTTCGAGTACCTCCCCGGATTGGACCGCAAGGTCATCGCGAAATCATATCATATTATGTATACAAACACACCCCAAACACACTGTCCTCTTCTCTCTCTCAATGTCTCTCTCTGTCTCTCTCTCTCTCGCTCTCTCTCTCTCTCTCTCTCTCTCTCTCTCTCTCTCTCTCTTTCTCTCTCTCTCTCTCTCTCTCTCTCTCTCTCTCTCTCTCTCTCTCTCTCTCTCTCTCTCTCTCTCTTAGACAAGCACTGTATAACACTCACTCGCGGCTAGCTATACATAACGAAATAGATGAGATGTGGGAACAGTTTAAGAACATGTTTATGATGGCACAGAACAAATATTTACCAACAAAAGTTAAAAAAGCGAGTGAAATTAAAAAACAGCATGGTTCAACAGTGAAATCCGTAATGCAGTAATAAATAGACAGAAAATGCTCAAGCTTAAAAAAAAAAAAAATCAAATGACCAAGTAAAGGGATTATACAACCCTGCTAGAAGAAATGTTAAGATTAGATCCGTTAAACGTGAGTATAAAGTATCTATAGCCAGAAATAGCACTGACAACCCAAAGCATTTTTATAGCTACGTAAATAATAACAGAAATAACAACCGGAATAAGCCCATTAACTAGAGATGATCAAATAGTGACAGCCGACATAGATATTGCAAATACACTTAACGAATATTTGTGTTCTGTTTTTACAAACGAAGTCAAGAATAATACAAAACAGGGCAGTAGCAACGCAAGAAACAGGAAACTTTACTATCAGCGCAAGTGAAGTATTATGTAATTAAGTAAATTAAATATCAACAAGACTCCGGGGCCTGATAATTTCCATAATAAGATAGTAAAACAAGTAAAAGAAGAAATATGCGAATCCCTGACCATTATCTTTTACCTCATCACTACAGCAGGGTTGCGTCCCTAATGATTGGAAAACAGCCAACATTACACCCATTCACAAAAAGGGTGATCGAGCCAAAGCTAGTAATTACAGACCTATAAGCTTGACATCAGTAATAGGAACAATTCTTGAAACCATTTTAAGAGATAAAATAGTTGAGTATCTTGAATCTAGTGAATTAATAAGAGATAGCCGGCACGGATTTAAGACCAGAAAATCGTGCCTAACAAACTTCCTACTTTTAACCTCTTCTTTACCGGCGACGTCTTCGTATGTTTATTTTTCCTATACTTAGACGATTTTGTGCAGTTTAGGACGAATCTGTGGTAGTAAATATGGTCAGGTGAGATAGTTCGAAGCCTGTAAATTGCTGGAGGGCCTTTTTATACTGAATAAAGTCGCGTAATAGTAGCTAGAATAAACATACAAAGACGTCGCTGGAACGGAAGGGGTTAATGACTCAACTAAGGCGCTTGACATAGTCTACCTAGATTTTCAAAAGGCGTTTGACAAGGCACCTCACAAAAAATTATTAGAGAAATTAGAAATGCTCGGAATAAAGGGTAATATATATCAATGGGTTAATAGCTGGCTTGCAAACAAAGCGAAGAGTTGTTATTAATGGTGTAGAATCAGATTGGGTGCCTGTTACCAGCGGTGTGCCTCAAGGATCGGTCCTTGGTCCGATTTTATTTATCATATAATTAAATAAATGATATTGATGTAGGTCTGAATAAATTTATCTCCAAATTTGCTGACGATACAAAAATAGGGAACATAGTCTTTAATGAGGAAGACAGAAATAGCCTACAGTCCGACTTAAGCTAAATAGTGGATTGGTCAGAAAAGTGGCAAATGCCTTTTATTGTTGACAAATCTCAAATTTTGCACGTTGGTTCAAAAAACAAAAAGTATGATTATCAAATGAAAGGCCAACCAATAATAGCAAACTCAAAGGTTAAAGATTTAGGGTTATAATATCAGAAAACCTAAAATCCTCAGAGCAATGTGCAGCTGCGGCAAATAAAGCTAACAAAGCCTTGGGATTTATCAAAAGAAATTGTACCTATACAAACGAAAACATTATTTTGCCGTTATTCAAAAGCATTGTTAGACCCTATCTTGAATATGGCATTCAGTTCTGGTCCCCGTATCTCAAGAAGGACATTAACCCTCTCAGACATATGACGCGATTTTGAGCCTATTAGGGATACTTTAAAGCCTTTGTTACCATCAGGGGTATTTATAAACCTTTAGTTTAGTTACTTTAACCTCTGCAGTTGTCTTTGAGTTAGCTGTGGGCAGAAAACTAATTTTGGAGAGGTAATTATAAGAGTGAGAGAACTCTATTTCTTATTGTTAATCTGGCAACCTCTGAGTCGTATGTGCGTGAAAGGGTTAACAAACTCGAATCTGTGCAGCGTAGAGCAACTAAACTAATTCCCTCTCTGAAAAACAAGCCTTATTATGAAAGATTAAAGAAATTAAATTTGTTCTCGCTAAAGAAAAGGAGGTTGCGAGGCCAACTTATCGAGTGTTTTAAGATATTTAAGGGATTTGACAGAGTAGATATCATTGCATTGTTCACGTTTAATAATAGTGCTGTAACGCGAGGTAATGGAATGAAATTAATTACAAAAAAGGCATCCTTAGATGTGACACAAAATTTCTTCACATACAATGTGGTTAAAGAGTGGAATAGTTTACCAAGGGAGGTGGTTGACAGTAATTCTATTGATACGTTTAAGAAAAACTAGACAATCATCTAATGAAGATTGGATTAATATGAATTAATCAGTAGGGATGTGTAATTTCCTTTTCAAACTAATTTCTTCCTATACTATATAAAAACTTACGTTGTGGATATTTCCTGACCCATAAGGTTACACTTCATCCTATTTTCCGGTACGGCTTTTTAGCCGGAGGATGGGGAGAGAGCCTTCTACTTTACAGTCCTATTCTTCCACTATAAACTGTCCCTGTCTAGTAGTATTAAGGCCGGACCACCTAGTTGGGACCGCAAGGTCTATGTGGTCTGAGTATCTGTGTAACTCTGTGTAACTTTCTATCACAGCACACACTGTCTACGACCAAGATTTAACGGGTCTGTATGGGGTATATTTCCCTGCATTACTGTTTGTGTGTGACATATGTTGACTGCATTCGATACATATACAGTAGAGGAGAGTTGATGGTAAAAGTATCTATTAAAACTAATCTTAAGTTGGGGGGGTTTGTAGAGGTGAGACGTTGGGATCACAGACAGAAACAGAGGAGGGGGAATAAGTGAGAAGTTGAACACCGCTACTCAATGGCTCGATACTCAAACCTAACTATAAGTTAACACCGACTTAGATCGCAAGTTATATCGAGTTCTATATTTATTTGATTTGCAAATGAGTGTATAAGCCGCATAGAGTGAAATCAAGACTATTTAATGAATAAATTAATAAATGGGAGAAACTGAATGAAGTGGTAAACGAAGCAATTGATAAGAGTCACTCCAGCCAATCTTTGCCTTTTGTCCTATTCTTATATGTTAAAAAAAAGTCCGACTTTCGTAAGTGATTTGAGAAAATCGAAAAGGGCACATTGATGTGTATGGAAATGGTGGTGAATATGGTATCCTTAATTAACACTGTATGACATTGGATTTATTTACTTTATTATTATATTCAAATCACATTGAATCTTGGTCGTAGAAAGTGTGTGCGATGAGAGAGAGAGGCAGAAGACCACTACAGCCAAGACTCGTGCAACCCACGTTGTTTGTATAGAGACTCATTTCGAGAATACAATTACATTGAACCTGACAAGCGCGATATAGACGTAGGTGCTAGGGTAGTTATTTGTGCATTTCTAGCCCTGGATTCTGACAGAATTCGTTATATTTACAATATAAACCATTATTTGTTTTCGGTATGCTTTTATTTTACATATATGATGTATATATGAACCTTCAAGAGTGCTAAAATAAGTGGGAAAAGCATTTGGGTGGTGAAAAACGAAGATATTGGCCACCCGGTCATAATCTCAGGCGAGAGAGAGAGACAGGCAGCCCTCCCCTCTCGCTGTCTGGGAGTCAACTGAGAAGAGCGGGGCGGTGTGTGCCGGTGTCTGGGTGTTGCATAACGATCTTTTATGCAACCCACTTGTGCTACATTATCGCGGGAGAGAAAAATAACCGATAAATGATGATAATAAGAGGAAAAATAGGTGATAATTGAGGAGGGGAGGGATGGGGGAATAAGGTGGGGAAGGAGGGGAGGGGGGTGGGTGAGATTTACATGGATGAGTACTGGAGGGGAATTATCTCACCTAGAGACAAATTCCTTTGTTTTGATAGGCCCTTTTTTTTTATTGAAGGCTTTTTTTATGGTCCTGCTTCCGTGAGGCCTATCGCGTTCCCTATAGGAAGCCTTCCGTGAGGCCTATCGCGCTTGCCGGGTTAATAATTACCTAGTAGATTTTAAATATTGGCCATTGTAAGTGTGTGCAGTGATGGTTTAGCTATAATTTACAAGACATGAGAACAAGCGTCTCCAATCAGAAACTGGGGGATGGATGTAGTTTCCGGGCGTACGGTCGTCATGTTTACATAGGGCGATCGCCGCTCCACGTAGTGTAAACAAGGCTGGCGGTAGGCCCGAACTCTACATTCTACCCCAAACTGGCAGCTAGAGGAGGAAAGTGGGGGAGTTGGGGATAGTTTGGGGGTGGCAGGTTGGGTAGACTTGGAGCCAACTCCAGGTACTCCCCCCATCTACCTGCCCACGGTGGAGGAGGGGAAGGAAGGACCCAACCCATAGAATAAAGATAGATAGAGGCTAAAGTGAGATGTCATAAATCTGAAAATAGTGATTCGCGCGTTCGAGAGATGTCAGCACTATAGCAAAGGAAAATGGGAGCCCATTAATTCGTAATAATCCCTACCTTGTACTAATAATGCTATGAATAATCAAGTCTACGCTATCCACAGACTCTGTAAACATGACAGAGTTCAATAGACATTAGGAGAGGCTACTGTAAAGGCCAGATCATCGTGAAATTGTCGTCATTATGAGGAAGTTCACAGTCACGTCTCTTCTACCCCCGCCATTGTTGTGAGAGTGGGGAGTTGCCAACGTCAAACATGCTGGGACAAAATATCCCTAGATGTCATACGTATAACCCAAGTACATATTTCGTGAAATGCCCTGTTTTAGTGCAGCTTTACAAATTAACATCTACATAACATGTAACTATTAATATATATTCAAAACAACATTATCATTCTTGTGTTGCTTGAAGATATACAGCTTGCATCATATATAAATATGTTTTATATTGTATTTGCATACCTAAAATATTATTTTCCTCTTACTTTTATATATTTATTTTATTTTAAATAATTTACAAGTGTTTTTACCCACATTAATTCACTCTTAAAGACGTTCCTTCTTTAATATATCGCCCCCTCATTATGCAGACTTTCCCTAACTCCGGTAACACTGCAGACAAAGCAGGTGGGCAGATATCGAGGAGTATTTAATAAGGAATATCCTCTGGGGCCTTTTGCTCCACGATGATGCTGCTACCCCTAGTTCGCGCGAGGAAATAACCACTTTCTCCTCTTGCCTTTAATTTTCTTTGACCCAACCCTGTGCTGATTTTAGTACGCTGAGTGTACTGTACATCCTTGGCACTAGTCCATTACCTACCAATATGTGTACCATACTTCGTGTTAGAGGCGCCGGAAAAAATAACCGAGACCACCACGATTTTTTCATGTTTTTGTTGTTGTTGTGTGTTTCAGTCTTTGGTTGTTTTCATTAATATACAATGGTTGAAATAATTTACAATCCTCGGAAAATACGTTTTCCCCATTATCCAACGATCTTAAAACACGCCCCCGATAGTGGGGAGGGCTATGAATATCAGGGAAATTGTGAGGTAAAAGATGTAAACAGACGATAATGAGGTATTTAAAAGAAACTTGGCTCGGGTTTTTCGTTTTGCTGAGTATAAAAAACACAGTAACCTAATTTCGAAAGTTGGCTCAGTTTTCCCGAGTTTGCAGAGTAAAAAAAAAACACAGTAACCAATCAAAAGTTGGCTCGGGTTTTTCGATATTGCAGATTAAACAATCACAGTAACCTAATTTCGAAAGTTAGCTCGGGTTTTCCGAGTTTGCCGATTCCAAAAACACTTGTTATTAACGTAAGCAAGAAACCTAACTTAGCTAACCTAGACCTAGTACACTGGATACAAAACTAACCACATGTCAGTTAGTATGTGTCCCTAGTACCTAGATTATCCCATACCTACCACCTGATCCCTTGTCATTAACGTAACCAAAAAACTTAACCTAACCTAGACCTAGACTTAGACCTAGTACACTGGATACAAGACTAACCTTTACATGCCAGGTAGTATACTGTATGTCACGAACAAATGACTGACAAAAAAGGAGCGCCGTCTATAGGAGGGTAATGACAACCGTTTTAGAGTAGGGAGACCGCTTTTTTTATTAGTTTTTTCCGACGGTTGAAACAATTTTTAATATGATCTTTGCAACATTCTCATAGTATAATAGCCTTCAAATATTGAGAACAAATTCGTGGTCGTCTCGGTTATAAATACTGAGGCGCCTGTAAGAGTAAAGTCTGTGATAAATCCGCCACTTCATGTTTTCGTCTCCCAGGTTGTTGACTACCTGGCCGGTCCCGGCGGTCCGTTCATAATTATGTATCAAGGTCTATCCAACTAGCACGCGGGATGTATACTTGATTATCATATCTCACTCTTGATAATGCTCCCCACTGGCAACAAAGATGATGATTACAATAAGCCCTAGGGGGTGCTCAACCCATCGTGAATCCATCCGGATCCCTAATTAGGCCCTCTTGCAACATGCGAAAACCCGGGCCAAATGTTGCCTCGATTTCGTGCGATTTGCATGCTTTTGGGTAAATCAATTGGCCTACGTTATGTATGGGTAGTTTTAGGTATATCTAGCGGTCCGCCTGCAGTTGTGTGTTTACGGTGAGGAACGGGTGACGTTCAAGTGTGGATCGACCCGCATTTATCGTATTTTGTCTTCATTACATCTCGTAAGTACAAAACTTGGCTCTAGTGTCCGTCTGTATGTACTATACAAAGAACGACAAGCAACAACATACCTAATGGTCCTTAGTAACTACGCTGCTTGTAGAAAACAAAACAAATTATAATAAATATAAGAACAAAATAAGAACAAAATAAGAACAAAGTTGCAACAGTAATCAACTGAAGGGCTCCACCTCCAGAAAGACTGTGGTTCAGAAAAAAACATTAAAGTGGTATGTACAGTCGGATCCCATAGTCTCTAGCCCACTCATAATAATTTGTGGACCCTCTATATTTTTCTTTATGCAATTATAACTATCTGGATTGATTTTTTAATAGAACTTGCTTATCAATAAATATTTTATATAGTTTTGTAGTTGATGTATAGACAATTATATTCATACATTCATTTCCAGAGATATACTTCCATAATTAGAAATAGTTGAGGTCCACGAATATTTATGAGTGGGCTAGAGACTATGGTATCCGAGTGTACAGTACGATACTGATACGGTCACATTACATGGGCACAAACGCAGTCAGTCGGGGATTCATGGCAAGATATTTATCATGGCGATATTTAAATGTCTGGACTGTATATGGCACTCTACAACATTTCTAGGAAATTTATTCCATAAGTTAACTACTGTTGAAAAAGAAGTGCTTCGCTTCATATGAATGAAACGCTTTTCCGATAATTTTGTAATAATAATAACACCTACGAGAGAGGCCTTGCGGTCTCATGGAGGAGAGGAGAGCGGCGATGCTCATACATACGCATACATTAGGGTTAATTTCTACAGAAGCAATTTAAACCAAGCACTAGTCCATGTAGCAGTAGGGTTTCCTGAGTAAGAAAATAATACAAAGAACAAAATCCGCAAAGAAAAAGTACCTAATTGAAGAGGCATAGTATGAACGTAGCCAATACCTATTTAATTTGTTTACGTTCGAGTAAATTCTTGGACTAATATATATATATATATTTTTTACAGGCGATCCTGAGGCTGGAGGCTGGAGCGTAAGCAGACAGCGTTGGGACATTGCCTCTCTTCTCTTCAGGCGTGGTAAGCATTACATATAAGATTTCATTTCATTTAGTAGAATCGTGTTGCCGTTGACTTTAGACGATTTTATGCAAATTAGGAAGGACATCTAGCAATTAATGGGGTAAAATTTATCTTGATTATCCCTTTGACATCCACAGACGTATTCTAAATGTGATTTCAGCCGTCTTCAAGATAGGCCTACTCAGAAAAATATGAAGGAATGTATTATGATATACTGAAAGGGGTTAACATATGAACAAGTCATTATTTGTGCTTTAAATTAGGCATGTCAGAGTTTCGTTTACATAGTTATAGCAAGTGATTCCTTCCTAAGGTTCAAATGCACTCATTATTGTCCATTCATGATAATTAGGCCATAAATCATAACCACTAACTTCTTATATCTAAGACAGAGGTAGAGTAATCGAGCTGACATTTCAACCAATATGGATAAATTCACCAGGACTAAGCGTGGGAATGTACAGCTCATTAATTTGTTCTAGCCCTTTTTGAGTTATAGGAGGCTGTGTATTCTGAAAGTTTGGACTGGGAATTATAAGAAATACCGTGGCCAAAGTGGTGCTGAATAATTGCAATAATTTGTTGTCTGTTACTTGTGCAATCATTAGGCTATCATAGTGCAGTTGGGTATATGTACATGCTTAGATTAAAATTCAGTATTCAAGAATGGATAATATATCTTCTAAAGATGTACTTTCTACCCTCTCTGGGCTTAATACTAAGAAAGCGTACGATCCAGAGATCCAGACAGTGTTCCTCCTGTTGTACTAAAAAACTGTGCTTCCGTGCTGACTCCCTGCCTAGGCAACTCTTTTGTGTCTGTCTCTCCTATAACATCTTCCCTTCATGCTGGAAGTTTGCTTTCATTCAACCTGTACCAAGGAAGAGTCACCGCTCTGAACCCTCCAACTATCGTCCAATTGCTCTCATCTCTTGTATCTCTAAAATTTTGAAACTATTCTTGCTTCCAAATTTCTTAAGCATTTCTCTTCTCATAATCTACTCTCAGATCGCCAGTATGGCTTCCTTAAGGGTCGCTCTACTGGTGAGTTTTTTTCTTCATATCTTACTAACTCTTGGCCATCCTCCTTTCGGGACTTCGGTGAGACCTTTTCTATTGCACTAAACATATCGAAGGCCTTCGATAGAGTCTGGCACAAATGTTTAATTTCTAAACTGCTTTCCTTCGGTTTCTATCCCTCCATCTGTGCCTTTGTCTCTAATTTCCTTTCCGGCCATTCCATAGCTGCGGTTGTGGATGGCCATCGCTCACTTCTTCATCCTATCAACTCCGGTGTTCCTCAGGGCTCTGTCCTATCTGATATTCTCTTTCTAATTTTCATAAATGATCTTCTCAACTGTACCTCTAGTCCCATCCATTCATACACAGACGACTCTACCTTACACTACTCGATTAGTTTTCCAGAACGCCCCAGCAAGCAATCCCTGAAGCCATATAACACTTATCTGCTGATCTAACTACTATTTCCAATTGATGCAGAGAAATCATTGTTACTTTTAATTCTTCCAAAACCCAATTTCTCCATTTATCTACCCATCAGGAACTCCCAGTGGACTATCCCTTATTCTTCAACAATACAAAAATCAATCCTTCATCTTCTCTCAATATTCTTGGTGTCTCTTTTTCTTCAGCTCTCAATTGGAAGGACCATATTACCAGTCTCGCTAAGCCAGCCTCCCAGAAGCTGGGTGTGCTCAACTGCTTTAAGGGGTTCTTTACCCCTGCACAGCTTCTTGCTCTGTACAGGGGCACAGTGCGTCCTTGTATTGAGTATTGTTCACATATGGGGGGAGTATCCTCTCACACCGCACTTCTTGACAAAGTAGAAAGGAAGGTCTGTCGTATCATTTATTCCCACCCACTCACCAACTCTCTGGAAACTCTCTCTCTTTGCCGCAATGTTGCATCTCTCTCGCTATTCTATCGTTGCTACAATAATCAGTGCACCTCAGAACTCTCCCAGTGTATACCACCTCCTCTACGTAGGGTATGTGGTACCCGTCTTGCAACACAATCCCACCCCTACTCAGTGCAACTCTCCAACCCAAGAGTGAAACATTACTCTGTCTTTCTTCTATTTAACAGCTGAACTCTGAAACTCTCTCCCAGAATCTATCTTTCCCTCCTATGACTTAAATTGCTTCAAACTTCGTGTGTCCAGGCATTTTGGCTCGAACGTTCATTGATTTTGGCCTTGTCGCTCTTTCAACTATGGGGGAGGCACTCACTACAGGCAGTTCTGCCTTTTGTTTCCCTCATTCACATAGAAAACACAAAATAATAAACCTTTTTTATGTCTTGATAGTGTAATGGTTTGCGCGCGGAATTTTGGTGCGAGTATCCTAGGTTCGAATCCTTGGAGTACCACATGTATTCATTAGTTTCATTGGTTTAATTAATTAGGCATATTTGTAAGTTAATTGACCACTTACGAATTTCAGGCTATAAGGAAGTTGGTGACGTAAACATCGGTATTAAACAGAAATACAATAATATAGTTGATATCTAATGAATAAAACGTGTGTTGAAATTAGTTGTATGTATTTATAAATGTACTACAACCGCATTTTAGCTGGTAATTCTGCTAAATATCAATGTAAAAAACCTCCAACTTCCTTATAGCCTGAAACTCGCAAGTGGTCAATTGGTGGGTTGGTGATAATATGAACTACTTAAATTTGCTGAATAGTCGCACTTCTGCTTAACAAAACTGCACCTCTAATATAGCAGAACTTCTGTATGTTGAATGTTGTCAGAGTACGCTGAAATTGTTTGGATAAATTTGACTGACTACAGAATTAGAAACTTTTGAAAGTAAATTTAATTTCTCGTAAAAATATAGTTGGACAGTTTCTTCTGATTGTACATGAGTGCTAAGGCATGCATGCACGATGTACTGGTATTTTCAATAATAAGGTATAGTCGTACAGCAAAAATCAATAGTTCGCCGAAAACATTGATGATAACTTATGTGAAACTTATTATGACATTGAGATATTTGTATTTTTTTGTAGTTATTTGTTAATTAATTAATTTATTTATTTATTTATTTATTTATTACTTTTAGTTTCCTCCCAAGACCTCTATCAAACATTAAAAATTACTCCCAAGATCCCTCTTCAAGCTTAATTGGTACATATTTCGGTAGTAAAATGTCCCGCCCGAAGGCTGGTTACTCCTAAATTACAGGCTCGCTATCGCTCGCTAGGTATAAAATCGACACCTAAATTGCACTAATATCGTATAATCGCCAAATAATGGGGCTAAGCATGAGGGAGAAGGGGATCCAGAAAAAAACGAACCTTCCCTTAACTCGAAATATTTACGATGCGAAGCCCAAAATACCAGGCAGTCTATAGTCCAGTCAACTTAGGTTTTCACCCACCACTAATTTCAAAAGAAACAAAACCAACTTTATTTAGGGGCTTGGTCTGTACTAAATAACATATTAAAAATCCCAATTAATCGAAGTATTGGAACAGTGTTTATTTTGCATTCAAAAATATTTCACAGTTATGGCCGTGGCGACATTAGGACACACATATAAAAGTAAATATAATTACTATAAATCTGTAACTAATGACATAAATTGTTGAATTGCCGATGTGGTATTACAGTTTCTCCTTAATAGGAGGGAAAAGTTGATGTTTTCAGTTGATAATCACTAGTACCATGAATAGGCCTACCCCGTCCATTGACCTCTAATGTCACCCACAGTTTCTACCTTCATTTGAATGTGTTTGGTCCTTTCTGCTGAATAAACATCTGCCAACCTCATGAGACAGGACATACAGAGATACATCATTGACCTCAAAATATCGTAGGACACCAGGTTTACAACAGACTGATCAAGTTATCACCCATACCATGAGACATTGAGACCGACGTTCAGACCATAGTGTTTTCCTAGTTGTCCTCACTACTGGGTGTCATTCTCATCTGCACTCATTTCAGTCCCTTCACCATCTCCTCTATTCTCACACACACCTCTGTACTCTCCACATGCAATAGTGCATGGTAACCCCGCCTTTTTGCACCCACAGTGATTGGTGCTGCATCCAGTCTTGCACTGGCATCTGACAAACTCCAGTAGTTCCTTGGGTGCAATATTCTGACTAGTTTGAACTGGTATCATTCGCCTGTCAACTATTTTCCAACCCCACTCATCAGCATCCAGCTGTACTTCTTTCCATGCTTGGACCTGATGATATGCACGGTGACTGTGGTACTGTGCGGCTGCTGAAGTCGGTGGTAAACTTTTAGGTTGGACTGCCTTTTTACTTGTCTTCACCAGTTGAAGGAACGTCTGATGCCGCAGTTCATTCAAGTCACTGATCTTGGCATTTGCCTTGTACACACAGAGGATAGCTTTTATCCAGCAGCAGCAATCTCACTCTCTGTGCATCCTGTTCTGTTAAAGACAATTGCCTGCTGGATGAATGTCTCATTTGTATGGATCAGCTTCAATCCTACAGCTTTACCAATACCAAACACTCTCGAAGTAGTGTCGCAGCCTAACATGACATGGACAAACAGCAAGTCTCAACACACCTGTTCTCCCAGCTCCGATCTTGCCTTATGGATGTCCATGTACCTTTGCTGTTGTCCAGACTTTGCCTCTGGATGGAAGTAGAGTCTCCTGTGGTTCCTAGTGGCATGATGGCACAATAGTATCATAAGGTCAGTGTCATCTCCAATAACGATCGTGTCACATGTCTCAGCAACCATCAGAGCATGGGAAACAATAACTATGTCAGCATCGCCATCTGCATGGTGAACTACACAACCTGATTTCTCCAGGGTACTACCCAGCATGTTGATGAACTTCTGCTTGTTGGTTTTGATGGCCAAGAAGTCATCTTTCTTCATTTGGAGTTGCATACCCGGGGGCACATGAACATCTCTGACTACTGCCGATCCTGTTCTTCTGAATTGGGTGCCATCCTTTGGCGCTGGTCCACCGTCATACCCGTCAAAGACAATGACGGGTTGTTTGTATTTCCGCTTTACGTATGCCGCATATTTTTGACAGATGGCATCATATGTCTCTCCATTCCCCCAAATGATCCTATGTAGCAACGCGCCTCTGTCGATGACATGTGTAATATGGCTAGATTAGAGTTCCTCTTGCTCTTTATGAGAGATCGTAGGTGCTAATTCCCAAATAGCATTTGCCAGCGCTAGCTTATTGGCCTTCAAGAGGACGTCCCGTCTATCAAAAAGAGCTGGAGGGAATCCACACAGTTCATAACAAAACACCTCATTGAGTTTGTCCTTATGCGTACCAATAATAACCAGCCTTTGGAATAGTAGTTGTGGGTCAATATGCACGTCATCACCATCAATCTTGACTTTTGACTTTAATTCCATAGTAACTGCTCTATCTTTCTTCCGATATGTGTAGTTGCAAACCTGTTTCCCACACATCCCATCCATAATGCTCTCCCCAACTTCTTTCGCCTGAGTCACATTTACATTCTCTGCTGCAAGTAGACCAGTCACCAGATTCCTCAGACCACCATCTTTCTCGAATGGTCTCCTATCTTGGAGGAATTCAATCAGTTTGTTCACATCAGCAGAATCCTTCTTCTGACGGGCTGTGGACAGATCTTTGTGCTGTTCACTACTGACAAATGCTACATTGGTAAGGTCCTGCATAGCTTGGGTCACTTCTGCACACACCGGACTGGACATGCACCACACATTCCTTTGTGTTTCTGTCAATCCGTATCCTCTGGTAAGACCCCCTGTTGTTTTGAGGCTTCTCATTAGGACCTGTTCTATTACTAGGGCAGGGGACAACCCACCCCAGAATCTGTCAAAACTTCGAACAACATGAAGTCCATCTTTGAACTTATTGAAAAGTCCCTCATTTCTGGTCTCGAGGTCAGACATCTTCTGCAAGTAGATATGCAATGATAGGTGTAGGTACCAATTTTAGATTCCTACTCTGAAAATTGGCCGAGTTGCTTCATGATGTATGCAGGAAAACTGGCTCATAGATATACAATTTTCAATGGTAAAATTTAGCATGTTCCAATATTTGGACTAAGTGGGATTTTTGATATGTTATTTCTAACTCCTCAGTCCACCAAATAAAACTGGTTTCGTTTCTTTTGCAATTAGTGATGGGTTTGGCCAAATTTGCGCCAGAATGGCTAGACTACACACGGGAGGACTATTAGGGGAGACCACCTCGCTTTTTTCTCTTTCTCTCCCTCTCTCTTTGGCTTGTATCCATTCGACCCCATTCATCCTACTGTTTTAAGACGTTTATCCCCATTCAGGTGTCAATATTTTCCTGGCGAGCGGTAGCGAGCCAGCATATTATATATGTCTTTGGTTTGACAGCAAGCTAAGTTTATACATTTTTCGATAGAAAAATTTCTCCGGTGAAGCCGAATTTCTCCATACAATGCTGGCTCGCTATTGCTTGCCAGGAAGTAATAGACACCTGGATGGGGATAAACGTCTTAAAACAGTTGGCTGAATGGGGCCGAATGGATACAAGTCAGAGAAAGAGAGAAAAGGAGAGAAAGATAATAAAAAGCAGGTGACCCCCCTTAAGGAAAAGTAAATTAACCCTTCGAGGATTATGACGCGTGTTGACAGGTTGTTCTGGCTATCATTAGACGATTTTATACAGTTGAGGACGGATCTCTAGGAATCAAATGTGAACAGACGATCTCAATTAGACGCGCCACGTTCCAGCTTCTTGTGGTGACCACCGTCGGAAAATTGTCGTATTGTCGCAGGACCCTAGGACAAGTGGTAATTTACTTGGTAACTCGACAATATAATAAGCTTCGTTTAAAAGTCACTCCATTCACAAATGGTATTTTTTTGGTAGTAACTGTTATGCCCTGTTTTTCTACAGGTTTAACTTGGGTAATGTGAGTTCTAAATTGACTGGGTATATAAGGCTGCATGCACAATACAAGATATGAGGAATAGAGAACACAAAGAAACACATGGTAGCAAGTTACATGATCACGTTTATTGATATACCACTGCAGAATACTTGTGTAAGACAATATAATAGAATTGAACAACACTAGCATAAGTGGATCTGGATGGAGCCTAGTCTCCCACTTCCAACGTTCAGGTATTAATCTTCTGATCACTGGCTTTGATTTCACAGGTTTATATACCGAAGACCATCAATGTTACTTATAGATTCATATTCACTGTTAGATTTATTACTGGTAGCTCTGGTGCACAAGTAGTAGTTCACAGACTAGATTAGACACACGTATTTTTAGAGCACGGGAATTCTAGTAACCTCAGGGGGTACTGATCTAAGTTTTATATCCTTGTCTCAGAAATACATAGAACGCAAATCAGTGGGCGAACGTTAGATATCACTAGAGTTTTAATATCTGAATAAAGTAATTACGAGAGTCAAGGTCGCCTGTTAATTAAAGAGCACTGATCGCTTAGTACGTCCCAAATGGAATGGTTAAGTATGAATTACACTGGGCAAGGTCTTAGCCACTTCGTAGAAATATTAATTAGTGAATCTAAAACAGCACAGTAATATGTAGTACTGCTAAAGGGAATCTTGGGTAGTATCTGATGGGTCTGGTCCTGGTTATCTTGCGTCCATGATGTTGGGGGCTAACGACTGGTTCCGCGGCCGTCCAGGGGGGCCATATGTGTGAAGTTCTTCAATACGTGGGCAGGTCCTTCTATCCAAATCTGCCACGGAGTCTGCCGGTTCTGGGATCTCACTCCGGAACAACACAAGGGCAGAGCTAGAAATTAACTGCAGGGTAGTGACCCCTGGTTGGTGTCTAGCTTTCAACTGATTTGACTGGGGGCGGGAGTTAGATTTATAGGCTCGGTTCTGGACCCTGTAGACAGTAGGGATCTCGAGTCTTATGGACTTAATTGAGCTCTCAATAGATATGGGGACTAGGTAAGATGGTATTTACTGTTGTGGCACAGGGCGATAGGAAGCCTTTATATTTTCATATAACTGAGCCTTAGTAAGAGGTACTATTTTGGCTATACTGGACGTATTTAGGGGAGAGAGACTGGATCTACTTTGCGAGGAGGATGGGGACAGCTGTGATAGGAGCGTCTCTCTAGATTGTTCAATCTTCATTCTATGGTATAGCTGAGGTGCTAATTTAGTGATCAGAGCATGCAAGAAAGGTAAATGGTTTATTGTGAGGTAATAGAGGTTAGTAAAGGTGTTAGTCATTCATGGTTAGTTCATTGATAGGAAGAATTCCTGTGCTACCTGGCAATGACTCGAAAGTCAAAACAGGGGCCAGGTATACCTCCGCGGGGGTGGGGGTCTCCCTCCTCGGGTGGGCAAAAAGGGGGAGCTGGGCACCCTCTCTCTGATATAGTCGTCCGGCGGCTGTGGCTAGGGGCTTGCCATATCACCAGTGTTTGTAATAACCCTCTGTGTATGAGACAGATGTGAGTGTCTTTAATACCAAAACCGAAGGTGCCTTAGCTAGCTGGTTTTACTCGGCTGGTTGTTAATTGTAGGTTTTGCTGGATATGGTGGAGACTGGGTTGCTAACTCTGCCACATTTATCTGGAAGTATGGCAATAGAAGTTAGTTACTGGCGGGGCGGCTAGCCTCGCACCGACGACCATTGGATGCAGGGTTGTGAATGTGTTGTAAGAGAATAGATGGCATGCAAGGGGCTAGTAAAGTTCTAATGTTCTTCTGGCCTACTAAGTGAAGGTAGGCTGGATAGGAGTATATATATAAAAGGTTGGAGAGCGTTAGTAACGGACAATTCAAGGATCTTCAAGAGGTATGAGAGAGAGGCTAGGTCGGACAAGAGTCGAGAAGCGCGGGTGTCTTAATGAGAGGGGGGGGGAGAGTTCAAGGGCTACAGGGAAATTTTGCCCCTAAGGTCCCTGGGCGTGGGGGTGGCATTAGGCTACAATTGATATGGAAGTTTGAAAAGGCAGTAGAATACGTTAGCCAAATGCTACCGGGGAATGCAACTATGGGGTGGTATATGAGTCTGGAAAAGATAGAGTTATGTGATCAGTCAGAGGGTTATGGATACTATTAGTTGGCCCTGGGAACTGCGTTTTCTATTAAATATAAAATACCAACCACAGCGGCAGTTCGTAGGGGTACTTAGTTATTGTTTCGGGGTACTTATGACCGATACTGGTAACCAGGTTATCTTATACAATCTCTGGTTGGGGTAAGAAGTGTAAGACACGAAATAAATTGGCGTAGTGTGGGCTGTGGATACGAAGGAGGCAAGGGGAAGACGTATGACAATTGTGGAAAGTAAATGAAAAAGGTGAACACAATGGCGGATAAAAATACTTAACCTAAGGATTGCATACATAGATTTATGGGGCGATGGGTCTTCAGAAGCTTAGTCTGGCAAGACAAGATGTTAGGGAATGTTAATATTAATACTTAGTTACTAGAGGAGCAATGCAAGGGGCGACTGAGCACGGGTTACATATATCTATACTCGTCATGGAAAATGATATACGAGGTCTAGGGACAAGCGTGGGTGTTTGAACTTCTAAGATATATAACATCTACTTCTCGGATGTAAGAACATACATAGATATATTTATGGCTGTCTGATGTTGGCATTGGCTCAACGTCGGGACAGGGCATGTTTTTAATATGAATGTATATTCCTATTCATCATCTTTGTAGCAAGGACAGTGCCGCTATGTCGTATCAATGCTGGTGGCAGTTAATATTATAGACTTAGTTACTAGAGGAACAATGCAAGGGGCGACTGGGCACGGGTTACATATATCTATACTCGTCATGGAAAATGATATACGAGGTCTAGGGACAGCGTGGGTGTTTTAACTTCTAAGATATATAACATTTACTTCTCGGATGCAAGAACATACATAGATATAATTATGGCTGTCTGATGTGTTGGCATTGGCTCAACGTCGGGACAGGCATGGGTGTTTTTAATATGAATGTATATTCCTGTTCATCATCTTTGTAGTTAGGAGTGTAGGACACGAGGGGGTTAGTGTACGTGAGGTGTGGAAAATGGTCAGTTTTAGAAAAGGTAAATGGGTGTGTCCTGGAGCTGTTTAGCCCTGCGGGCTTGGGCCTGTCTGAAATGGCTGGCTCGGTCAGCTGGTCCTTTCGTTCTGTGGACCTTTCCTTTGTGTTTCTGTGTGGTGTTCGTTCATGGCTTCTGTGGTGGGCTTCTCGTTCTGGGGCATTTTACTTCCCTCTCCTTCATTATAGGCTCGTCCTCGAGCCTCAAGGGTGAAGTAAAAAGAAGCATAGTCAGAAAAATGTAGGTTAACAAGAAAAGTAGTATGACTAAGGGAAAAAAATAATATATACAGTATATGGAAAACATGTAAATTTAAGAAAGGACAGATACTTAAGAACACAGGAAATTAAGAAGAGGTAAAGTGTTTAACAATGTATAAAGCAAATTTAAAAGATAGTCAGAAAAGTGTAGATTAACAAGAAAAGTATTATGACTAAGGGAAAAACAATACTATATACAGTATATGGAAAACATGTAAATTTAAGAAAGGACAGATAATTAAGAACACAGGAAATTAAGAAGAGGTAAAGTGTTTGACAATGTATAAAGCAAATTTAAAAGATAGTCAGAAAAGTGTATGTAACAAGAAAAGTAGTATGACTAAGGAAAAAAAATAATATATACAGTATATGGAAAACATGTAAATTTATAGAATCATGCCCAATCGCTTAGGAATTGAAAACATTCGAAACAATTTAGTACAATAATATCCTCATCATCATCAGGGGGGGGGGGGGTATTTAGGGTCGCCGTTTGTCTGGGTGACGGTCTGGTAGTAGGTGGTGGTTCACTTTCACTTTGGAAGGGCGGGGTGGATATACCGTTAGTTCTTGTCGTTAGGAATGTGGGTCTGGGGGCGAGCTGGCCCGGGGCCAGTTTTGGAGGGGGGGTCTAAGTGGTTTCGGTCGGGGGTAGTGATAGGGGGGTTTTAAAGATGAAACGGGCAGGTCGAGTCGGGGTTGTTGTTGCGGAAGAGGTTGGTGCTGGGGAGGGGTTGAATTGTGTAGAGAGTTGTGGTTGTGAGTGGGGTTTGGGGAAGGGTGAGTAAGGCTGAAGGTTGAGAGTTTACTATGATCGGGTGGTTTGGAGGTTTGGTGTGTGGGGATTTGATAGGGAGATGGTGGGGGGGGTCTGGGCAGGCAGGGTTGTGGTTTGAGAGGGGTTGAATTTAGACTGATTTTATTTCCGGGAGAGACATGGATGGGATTTAGAGGAGTGGTTGAAGTTGAGAGGTTGATTATGTTGTTTGGGGCGAGAGAGAGAGTATTTTGGGGTTTAGCCATGGTGGAAAAAGTTTTGTGGTTGGATTGGGATGGGAGTGGTATTTCGTCGAGCGGGATCTTTGGGGGGGGAATTTGGGGCGGGTGGGGTAACGGTGAAGAGGGGGAGGTTGAAAGTTTAGCTGGGCTCATGATGGTGGGGGACCGACTGGTGAGCAGGTGTTCGGTACACATGAGGGGGGGGGAATCACTTTGGTGGGGGTCACGCGTGAGGGGGGGATTAACGGCGCGTGTGGGAGGATCAGAGTGGTGGGGTGTGTCGGTGGCAGTGACGGTTTGCTTAGAGGTTATCTGGGGTTGGTGGGTTTGTCTGTCATGAGGGGGTGAGTCAAGTGTGGGGTTTTTGAAGTTTATTAGGGGTGTGAATTGTGGGGGGGTGGAAGGGAGCTACTGACGGAAAACTGTCACAAGGGAGATTTTGTTGGTGGGGGAATAGCTGAGTATTTCTGGGGGAAGGGGGGGAACATAGTTGGGTCCCTAGGTCGTCACGCGTGAGGGGAGGGTTAACGGCGCGTGTGGGAGGGTCAGGGTGGTGAGAGGTGAGCGAGTTAGGAAACGGGATTTGTTGGGGGGACTGCGGCGGGTTGGTGGGGGAAGAGTTAGGTGTAGAACAGGGGTTATTGGTAGAGGACTGATGTATTGATTTGGGGTTGTTAACAGGACGAATTTTAGGAATCTTCTTGGTGGCAGTCACGGTCTGGTTAGCGGTTATCTGGGGTTGGTGGGTTTGTTTGGCATTAACAGGACGAGTTTGGGGAATTTTCTTGGTGGCAGTCTCGGTCTGGTTAGAGGTTATCTGGGACTGGTGAGTTTGTTTGACATGAGAGGGCGAGTCAAGTGTGGGGTTTCGAAGTTTTCTAGGGGTGTGAATTGTGTGGGGGTGGAAGGGAGCTACTGACTGAAAACTGTCACAAGCTACCGACGGAAAACTGTCACAAGGGAAATTTTGTTGGTGGGGGGATAGCTGAACATTTCTGGGGTCATGGGGAAAATATGTTGTGGTAGGCCTACATAGGTAGGCATAGCTAGAATACGGGGCTTGTTGGGGGGGGCTGCGGAGGGTTGGTGGGGGAAGAGTTCACTGGGGTTGGACTTTCACCGGAAGTCATTTTGGACGGGTGCACGGAGTCTTGGATAGGGGCTAAAAGGTTGGATAGGGGATTCATCGAACTGCGTAGGCATTCTTCTCTGATGGAGAGCATATGTTCTTCGAATAAGCCATACGGGTCGAGATGGGCGGTGATATGGGGTGGGAGGATGTTTAACAATGCGGTGAATAAGAGTTCATTTTGTTGGTCGTAATCTTCATAGCTATACGTGGTCCTCACGTATCTGTAGAGTTGTATGAGGGTCACATTTATATCCCCTTCATACTTGATCTCGTCGACTTTTATTATTTTGGGGGCGACGGGGGAACCCAAAAGTGGATCTAAAGTCCGGATCACGAAGGATCGAAACTGGTTCCAGGTACTCTCTGGCGTATTCTGTGTCACCATTTGGTGAATAAATTCTTTAAAGGTAGGCTTATCAACAAGTTGGGAAACGGCTTCTCCCAACTGTACAATATGCAAAATTGCCATGGCGATTTTTTCGCGGTCATTATGAAGTACCACATCGTACACTGGCTTTATTATGTCTAAGTAACTGGTGATATCATATGTGTTTACATCATACTTGGGAATGTGTGCGAGTGGCTGAAGATTTCGCGATGTTGCCATGCTTCTACTGTTCCAAACTTGCAGTGTAATGCAACCTTTTATCCGAATCAAGAACCACCGCTGCCGCCAATGTTATGCCCTGTTTTTCTACAGGTTTAACTTGGGTAATGTGAGTTCTAAATTAACTGGGTATATAAGGCTGCATGCACAATACAAGATATGAGGAATAGAGAACACAAAGAAACACATGGTAGCAAGTTACATGATCATGTTTATTGATATACCACTGCAGAATACTTGTGTAAGACAATATAATAGAATTGAACAACACTAGCATAAGTGGATCTGGATGGAGCCTAGTCTCCCACTTCCAACGTTCAGGTATTAATCTTCTGATCACTGGCTTTGATTTCACAGGTTTATATACCGAAGACCATCAATGTTACTTATAGATTCATATTCACTGTTAGATTTATTACTGGTAGCTCTGGTGCACAAGTAGCAGTTCACAGACTAGATTAGACACACGTATTTTTAGAGCACGGGAATTCTAGTAACCTCAGGGGGTACTGATCTAAGTTTTATATCCTTGTCTCAGAAATACATAGAACGCAAATCAGTGGGCGAACGTTAGATATCACTAGAGTTTTAATATCTGAATAAAGTAATTACGAGAGTCAAGGTCGCCTGTTAATTAAAGAGCACTGATCGCTTAGTACGTCCCAAATTGAATGGTTAAGTATGAATTACACTGGGCAAGGTCTTAGCCACTTCGTAGAAATATTAATTAGTGAATCTAAAACAGCACAGTAATATGTAGTACTGCTAAAGGGAATCTTGGGTAGTATCTGATGGGTCTGGTCCTGGTTATCTTGCGTCCATGATGTTGGGGGCTAACGACTGGTTCCGCGGCCGTCCAGGGGGGCCATATGTGTGAAGTTCTTCAATACGTGGGCAGGTCCTTCTATCCAAATCTGCCACGGAGTCTGCCGGTTCTGGGATCTCACTCCGGAACAACACAAGGGCAGAGCTAGAAATTAACTGCAGGGTAGTGACCCCTGGTTGGTGTCTAGCTTTCAACTGATTTGACTGGGGGCGGGAGTTAGATTTATAGGCTCGGTTCTGGACCCTGTAGACAGTAGGGATCTCGAGTCTTATGGACTTAATTGAGCTCTCAATAGATATGGGGACTAGGTAAGATGGTATTTACTGTTGTGGCACAGGGCGATAGGAAGCCTTTATATTTTCATATAACTGAGCCTTAGTAAGAGGTACTATTTTGGCTATACTGGACGTATTTAGGGGAGAGAGACTGGATCTACTTTGCGAGGAGGATGGGGACAGCTGTGATAGGAGCGTCTCTCTAGATTGTTCAATCTTCATTCTATGGTATAGCTGAGGTGCTAATTTAGTGATCAGAGCATGCAAGAAAGGTAAATGGTTTATTGTGAGGTAATAGAGGTTAGTAAAGGTGTTAGTCATTCATGGTTAGTTCATTGATAGGAAGAATTCCTGTGCTACCTGGCAATGACTCGAAAGTCAAAACAGGGGCCAGGTATACCTCCGCGGGGGTGGGGGTCTCCCTCCTCGGGTGGGCAAAAAGGGGGAGCTGGGCGTCCTCTCTCTGATAAAGTCGTCCGGCGGCTGTGGCTAGGGGCTTGCCATATCACCAGTGTTTGTAATAACCCTCTGTGTATGAGACAGATGTGAGTGTCTTTAATACCAAAACCGAAGGTGCCTTAGCTAGCTGGTTTTACTCGGCTGGTTGTTAATTGTAGGTTTTGCTGGATATGGTGGAGACTGGGTTGCTAACTCTGCCACATTTATCTGGAAGTATGGCAATAGAAGTTAGTTACTGGCGGGGCGGCTAGCCTCGCACCGAAGACCATTGGGTGCAGGGTTGTGAATGTGTTGTAAGAGAATAGATGGCATGCAAGGGGCTAGTAAAGTTCTAATGTTCTTCTGGCCTACTAAGTGAAGGTAGGCTGGATAGGAGTATATATATAAAAGGTTGGAGAGCGTTAGTAACGGACAATTCAAGGATCTTCAAGAGGTATGAGAGAGAGGCTAGGTCGGACAAGAGTCGAGAAGCGCGGGTGTCTTAATGAGAGGGGGGGAAGAGTTCAAGGGCTACAGGGAAATTTTGCCCCTAAGGTCCCTGGGCGTGGGGGTGGCATTAGGCTACAATTGATATGGAAGTTTGAAAAGGCAGTAGAATACGTTAGCCAAATGCTACCGGGGAATGCAACTATGGGGTGGTATATGAGTCTGGAAAAGATAGAGTTATGTGATCAGTCAGAGGGTTATGGATACTATTAGTTGGCCCTGGGAACTGCGTTTTCTATTAAATATAAAATACCAACCACAGCGGCAGTTCGTAGGGGTACTTAGTTATTGTTTCGGGGTACTTATGACAGATACTGGTAACCAGGTTATCTTATACAATCTCTGGTTGGGGTAAGAGGTGTAAGACACGAAATAAATTGGCGTAGTGTGGGCTGTGGATACGAAGGAGGCAAGGGGAAGACGTATGACAATTGTGGAAAGTAAATGAAAAAGGTGAACACAATGGCGGATAAAAATACTTAACCTAAGGATTGCATACATAGATTTATGGGGCGATGGGTCTTCAGAAGCTTAGTCTGGCAAGACAAGATGTTAGGGAATGTTAATATTAATACTTAGTTACTAGAGGAGCAATGCAAGGGGCGACTGAGCACGGGTTACATATATCTATACTCGTCATGGAAAATGATATACGAGGTCTAGGGACAAGCGTGGGTGTTTGAACTTCTAAGATATATAACATCTACTTCTCGGATGTAAGAACATACATAGATATATTTATGGCTGTCTGATGTGTTGGCATTGGCTCAACGTCGGGACAGGGCATGTTTTTAATATGAATGTATATTCCTATTCATCATCTTTGTAGCAAGGACAGTGCCGCTATGTCGTATCAATGCTGGTGGCAGTTAATATTATAGACTTAGTTACTAGAGGAACAATGCAAGGGGCGACTGGGCACGGGTTACATATATCTATACTCGTCATGGAAAATGATATACGAGGTCTAGGGACAGCGTGGGTGTTTTAACTTCTAAGATATATAACATCTACTTCTCGGATGCAAGAACATACATAGATATAATTATGGCTGTCTGATGTGTTGGCATTGGCTCAACGTCGGGACAGGCATGGGTGTTTTTAATATGAATGTATATTCCTGTTCATCATCTTTGTAGTTAGGAGTGTAGGACACGAGGGGGTTAGTGTACGTGAGGTGTGGAAAATGGTCAGTTTTAGAAAAGGTAAATGGGTGTGTCCTGGAGCTGTTTAGCCCTGCGGGCTTGGGCCTGTCTGAAATGGCTGGCTCGGTCAGCTGGTCCTTTCGTTCTGTGGACCTTTCCTTTGGTGTTTCTGTGTGGTGTTCGTTCATGGCTTCTGTGGTGGGCTTCTCGTTCTGAGGCATTTTAGTAACATCTCTATTTGTGCACACACAATTAATATATATATCAACTATAACCCTATAATCATTACACATGGCGAAAACAAAAAATATATGAGAATTCACAAATTGCTTGCAAAGTATTAATGTTAACTTGCTAAGCACCAAATCCTTATAGAAATAGTTTATATAATAAACACATGCTATAGTAGAATTGTTTTCAGTGGAATAAGATACTGTCAGTAAGTTAAACTATCGTTAAAACTCACTAAACGTATGGACGCGTATTTATATGAGGATACGGCAGGAGAGAGGCCATGGAGGCCTGTCCTTGGCCCTGCCCCTCAAATGTACAGTCACGAGCATAAATACTGGACAACAACCAGATAACGTCAACTCCTTCATCACGAGAGGTTTATATTGAGCTGAATAAAGTCGTCTGACGGTAGCTAGAATTATATAAAGAAATCATTGTGAGTTTGAATATAAAGTTTAGCAATACCTTTGGAGACAAGGGGCGAACATAACCTGGTTGGTGTCGCAGTATTTATGCTCGTGACTGTACAACTATTAGATTAGATTAGATTAACCATAGACTACAGTAGATCTGGACTGGACACGAAAATTGAACTTTGCAGTAAGGGACCCAAAATCGGAGAACGAACCCCCTAGTTCGAACCTCGAAACAGCGAAAATATCATATTTTCGCGGTTTCGAGGTTCGAATTTGGGGGTTCATTTTCGGATTTTGGGTCCCTTACTGCAAAGTTCCATTTTCGTGTCCAGTCCAGATCTACTGTAGTCTATGGATTAACCTAACCTAACCTAACCCTAAAATATAACCAAATAACCAAAATAACAAATATTACAATAACAAATTTAAAATACTGTACACTGAATTCGAGTGGGATCGAAGACTGGTTTTCCGAGTGGAAAGCGGAAGCTATACCGATTGGGCTATGGAGAGATCTGGCAGTAACGGTTTGAAGGCTTTATTTAAACGCGGGGGCGGGCCAAGGGAGTACAAAGTACAAAGGAAATCAAGCAACAACAGGTCTAGTGACCCTTCTAGGCTGCTTGTCCTCCAAAACACTGAGGATCAAGTGTCCAAACAGTGGTTTAGAGTGGGTAAGGGAACATTGGAAAGGGAACTACTACCCTGGAACTAATGTCCGTGGCAGGATTAGGAAGTTCGTAGGGGACAGATGGGTTAGTAACTGAGGGGAGGAAAAAATAAAGTTATTCATTTACAAACGCAGTCAGTCGGGGGTTTGATGCGCGAAGTTTAAATGAATCAACGGTGCTGCAGTCTATAACCTCTCGGGGAAGCCCATTCCATAAGTTGACAACTCGATTGAAGAAGAAATTTTTAGCTTCGTATGAGTTAAAAGATTTACCAATAATTGTGCACCCGTTTCCCCACGTGTAATTAGATTGGTCGATAGTGAAGTACTTACTACAGTTCATATTGTCGATACCTTTGATGATTTTGAACACATTAATTAAGTCGCCTCTTGATCTGCGCTGGGTTAAAGGAAATAGATTTAATTCTCTAAGATGCTCCTCGTATGGTTTGTTCTTTAGGCTAGGTATCATTTTGGTAACTTTACGTTGAACTCGTTCTAGCTTGTCTATATCTTTTTGGTAATAAGGGCACCAGGATTGAACGCAGTATTCCAGAAGAGGGCGGACTAAGGAATTGTAAAGGGTTAGGATAACGTCTTTGGATTTATGCTCAAATGATCTGCCTATAAAGCCAATTATTTTGTTTGCCTTCTTAACATCTTCTGCACATTGTTGACTCGGTTTTAGGTTACTCGATATTGTTACTCCCAGATCGGTTTCTCTGTTTACATTCTTAAGCTGAGTGTCATTCATCAAATAGTTTGCTTTCTCATTTTGGTATCCGATATGTAGTACTTTACATTTATCCCCATTGAAACTCATTTGCCAAATTTGGGCCCAACATGACAACCTATCTAGATTGTGTTGCATATCGTCAATTTGTTCTTTTGAGAGTATGCTATTTGCAATTTTTGTATCGTCAGCAAATTTTGAGATTGTACAGGTGAGACCCTCATCTATGTCGTTGATGTAAATTAGAAAGAGAATTGGTCCTAGTACCGATCCCTGGGGTACCCCGCTACTTACATTGGTCCATTTAGATGCCTTACCGTTTATGACTACTCTTTGCTTTCTGTCGCTGAGCCAATTTTCTGTCCATTTTAACACACCGTCTTGTGTTCCATGCACTTTTAGTTTTAGCAGTAAACGTTTATGGGGAACTTTGTCAAAGGCCTTTTGAAAATCAAGGTATATAATATCTACAGCTTTACTCTCATCGTAGAGGTGAAGGATATCGTGGAAGAAGTCTAAGAGTTTTGTTAACCCTCCTGGCCCGGGCAGCATGTTAAAATGACACCGCGGCAGATGGGCAGGAACCCGGGCAGCATGTTAAAATCCGTAAGCTTGAAAGCCTATTCAGCTTGGTATGAACGCTGTGCGTCCGACGTATGTAAACAAAGCCGATCGTTGCGTCACCGCACCTCCGAAAACAATAAGGAGACGTCGGATCAATGTTATTGTTGTGACGTCAGACGGAATTAGTGTCTGAAAAGCTCCGATATTGTCAACATCGCGGTAAAATTCGCTCCACTGAAATCGTCATCACAACTGACCCAGTTGACTCACAGAGCTCTACTCAACGCCAGTCTACAGATTGAAAACCGCACTACGTTTATAGATGCGTGGGAAATTTCTAGCAGTTAAAATAAACAAAAATACGGTAGCCTAGGCCTAGACGTTTTTCGGCCAGATCGCCCGGGTACCCCGCACTGTCATTAGGAGGACTAGCCCGGGCCCGGAGGGTTAAACAGGAACGTTTTTTACGAAAGCCGTGTTGAGTATCTTTAAGTATGTTATTTTCCTCTAAGTGATTTACGAGTCTGTCTCTTATGAGTGTTTCTAGCATTTTACATACAACTGAGGTTAAGCTAATTGGACGATAGTTACTGGGTAGGGATTTGCTGCCTTTTTTGAATATCGGTGTTACGTTGGCTAGCTTCCACTGATCAGGCATAGCTCCAGACTGCAAGGATTTATTGAATAGCAATGTCAGTGGTTTAGAGAGCTCATCCTTAGCTTCCTTTAGGACTCTAGGTGAGATTGTATCAGGTCCAGGAGTTTTATTTACCTTGAGTTTATCTAAACAATTCAATACTTCTTTCTCTGTAACGGTGATATTGCTTAGAACATCTGAATTATCAATCCGGATCGGCGATGGTGTAGGGATATCACTGAGGTCTTCCTTTGTAAAAACTGATGCAAAGAAGGTATTGAGGGCATTACTCATTTGTACTTCGTCTTTGGTGTATTCTCCATTTTCATCGACTAACGGTCCTACAGTTGAAGTAACTACTGTCTTCTTTCTGATATAACTATAGAATTCTTTTGGGTTTGTTTTATTTTGATTCGCAACATGTAACTCCAGGGTCTTTTTACTTTGCTTAATTAACCTTTTGGCTAATGGCCCCCGTTCTTCGTAATTTTGTGAGGATTTTAATCTATTGTTAGCAAACTTTTTAGCAAGCAGTTTGAAATACCTTTATTCCACCATTTGGGCTTATCATTATAGCCTGTACGCTGTATTTTCGATGATATGCAGTCTTGCACTGCTTTTAGGTAAGTGTTTGTGAATGATTCCCAAGATGTATTTATGTCGTTATTGTTAATTAAAAAGCTCCAGTCAGTTTCTTTAAACATTGCTCTAAGTTTACAAAAGTTTGCTTGCTTGAAATTAGGGACTTTCTCGATGCTGCCATTTGGTTCGCTACTATTAAACCTTAAACTGAAAGTTATCGTACGATGGTCGCTGTTACTGAATTCATCATCGACATTCAAATTCTCTATCAATTCTTCTTTTGTTGAAAGTACAAGGTCAAGTACATTATTTCCACGGGTTGGAGATCTAACAAATTGATATAGCGAACTCTCTTGCAAATTTGCATACAGGTCTTGTCCAGAGTGTGAAGTAATACTATCTCCCCACTTGGTCACAGGTAAATTGAAGTCGCCAAAAATTACGGTATCATGCGAGTTACTTAAGTCTGAAATTTGCTCATAAATTTCTCGGTCAATTTGCACTGATTGAGCTGGAGGTCTGTATATTAGTGCAAGTATTATTTTTGTGCCTTTATTATTCTTTATTAGCACAAAGGATGTGTCAACGTTCACAATTTGGGGTTTTGACAAGAGGGTCGGGTTAAGACTTTCTTTGATAAAAAATAAAACTCCACCTCCATTTCAATTAATTCGGCTTTTCTCAAACATTACATAACCGGGAAGTGAATACTCTGCTAAAAAGTCTCTGTCTTCTGTATTGAGCCAAGATTCTGTTATGCCAATAACATCGTAATTTTCCGTAAACACTAGTTCCTCTAAATCTGAAAATTTATTGCGTATGCTATGAGCGTTTGCATAGAAAACATTCAAAGTTTTGGATTTGGAATTCACGGAACGCTCTTTATTCAAATTATTGGTTCTGCTCGGATCTACATTTATGTACCTGTCTGCCCTCAGTCCTCGATCCTCGTCCCTGGTTGTCCTCGGACCTCGGTGTCCTCGATCATTGTTCCTAGTGGTCCTTGGTCCTCGAACATTGTTTCTGGTGGTCTTCCGTTCTCGCTGTCTCGATCGTCGTCCCTGGTAGTTCTCGGTCCTCGATCGTCGCCCCTGGTCGTCCACGGTCCTCGATCCTTGTCCCTGGTGGTCCTCGGGCCTCGAAACTCATCCCTGGTGGTCCTTGGTTGGCTCTGCCTTTCCTCCGAAAATCCTATACTGCGTCGTGAAGCAGGCGGCCAAATGTTGCTGCTCCCACCTGGAGGTGAGGGACGGGGCCAAGGGGCCTAAGATTCTCACGCATGCCGTCTTATTTTATGGACTATTATAATTTTCTACTCTACGTGAGGTTTAAGCGCTATATAATGTCAAACACTTCTAAGAAACTTACATTGGATGAATTATTTACTTCATAAACCTCTGAATAGAGGAACTGAAGTGATAATATATTTTGTACAAAGGTTTGAGACATTCAGAGAAATCTAGTTTTATATTTACAAAGAGCGAATATGCTACAAATCAAACACACGAAAACTGCTTCAAAAATCATACTAATGGCTGCTAATAGTATATAATGCATAATCTTGGTACATTTCTTTTTGACCTAAACAAACAAGTGGTTCGTCCCCAAAGCACCATTCTCCATCTGGTGGCCACCCCAAGAAGCTTCTCCGTGGCGCGTCTAATTAACCCTCAGCTTCCATACATCATTACTAATCTGGATAACATCTTCCAATAATAGCCAGAATATACTGTCAAAATGCATCATAATCCTCAAGGGGTTAAATTAAAATTGCAGTTTATGAGCAGGATTGTCGGTGAACTACTGACTGTACACTCTGATGCCATAGTCTCTAGCCCACTCTTAAATATTCGTGGACTTCACTTATTTCTAATTGTGGAAGTATATCTCTGGAAACAAAATTATGAATACAATTGTCTATGCATCAACTACACACTACAACTACAAACTACTGTATTAATTCAAATTATGTAATGTATATATGTGCAATGTATGCACATATATATGTTACGATGTTACGAAATAAAGGAATTGAATTGAATTGAATTGAATATATACTATTTATTGACAGAAAAAGTCTATCCAAATAGATAGATATAATTGCATAAGGAAAAAACTTTGGGGTCCCCTAATTCTTATGAGTGGGCTAGAAACTATGGTATCCGAGTGTACAAGGCAATTAACCCCTTGAGGATTATGACGCGTTTTGACAGTTTATTCCGGCTATTATTAGACGATTGTGTTTAGATTTGGAAGGGCACATGGAATTCAGAAGGTCAATTGAGATAGTATATATATACTATTTCGATGTCCCAGATCCTTCCTAAGTTATATGAAATCGTCTAATCATAGGCAGAATAAACTATCAAAGTGCGTCATAATCCTCAGGGGGTTAATTGTAAACTAGCAAAATATATATATTCGCCATAGAATGAAGATTCAATTTGTCATTATTGATCAGTGCTATTTGGTTACACATCAATCATACTTGCGGCGAAAATATTTGATCGTTCATTATATACAAATACTTCCTATTCCACCTTTGAACCCTTTCAAGATACGATGACGCGTTATTTTCTGGCTATTATTGGACGATCTTATTCATATTAGGAAGGGAATATGGAAATCATAGTTGCCCTTTTAATACCCACACCTGAAACTCAGGTGTCTCTCACTGAAACTCAGGTGTTTGAAGCGCAATCCCTTCTCTTTATCCTCCTACTTTCTCTATCCTAGTTCCAAAGCCAAAAGCGGATGTTGTGCATATGTACACAACAAACTCACTTGCTCTCGTGTTTCGATTATGACTCCTGAATACTCAACTTTATAGCTCAAACAATCCTGTCATTCTCATAATAAGTATTTCTGTGCTGTGTATCTTGCCCCTAACTCAACCGACTTTCCCGAATTCTTTGACTATCTAAACTCTAAAGTGGAACACATTCTATCCATTTCTCCTTTCTCAGAAATCTCCATCTTAGATTTCAAAGTTCAACACCGCCAATGGCTCTCCTCTCATTCTACTGACCAACCTGGTGAACAAGCCTATGTCATTTCTTTCCTAATTGACCTAGAGCAGTTGGTTCAGCAACCCATCCGTATCCCGGATCGCTTCGGAGATGGGCCCAACATTCTGGACTTGTTTTTAACTTCTAGCCCTTCTTCTTTTACTGACGATCTTTGCTATCCTTTGGGCTCCTCCAATCATAAACTTATCTCTGTCACCTGTCCTATCTCTCCAGCACGGCCACCTGATCCTCCCAGCTAGCGGCGCTTTGGCGCTGCTGATTGGGAGGCTCTCCGGCAGTACTTTGTTGATTTCCCATGGAATGATTTTTGCTTCCATGGCCGGGGACCCTCGGAGAGTGCTGAACGCATTACCGAGGTAATCCTATTGAGCATGGAGGCATACAATCCATTTTCTTTCTCTCAGACAAATGCAAATAGATCTTATTTTACTCACGCTTGTTCTTCTGATGTCCGCAATAAGGAGGAAGCAATCAAACGGTACGGACGCCTTCAAACTCAAGAATATCATTCTTCCTATGTATCTGCCCGAAATCAAGCCCAATCTGTTCTTCGACTCACAAATCACTCTTTCATCAATACTAAATGCACTGAACTATCCAACTCTAGCTATTCCCAAGCTTTCTGGAATCTAGCAAAAAACCTCTCCAAAAAAAATTCTTCCTCGTCTTTCCCTCCCATTTTCCACTCTGATGGCACTACCATCACTTCTTCCTCTGACAAAGCTGAACTCTTCACTCTTCACCTTGGATGATTCTGGTGCTATTATCCCCTCTCTCCTACTTATGCCTAATATCCTAATCTCTTCTAAAGATGTACTTTCTAAGCTCTCTGGGCTTAATACTATGAAGGCGTATGGTCCAGATGGTGTTCCTCCTGTTGTACTCAAAAACTGTGCTTCCGTGCTGACTCTCTGCCTAGGCAAACTCTTCCGTCTCTCCTCTAACGTCTTCCCTTCTTGCTGGAAGTTTGCTCTCATTCAACCTGTCCCAAAGAAGGGTGACCGCTCTCAACCCTCCAAGTATCGTCCAATTGCTCTCGTCTTTTGCATCTCTAAAGTTTTGTAAACTAATCTTACTTCCAAATTTCTTAAGCATTTCTCTTTTCATAATCTACTCTCAGATCACCAGTATGGCTTCCTTAACCTGACAAGCGCGATATAGACCTAGGGGCTAGGGTAGTTATTTGTGCATTTCTAGCCTTGGATTCTGACAGATTTCGTTATATTTACAATATAGACCATTATTTGTTTTCGGTATGCTTTTATTTTACATATATGATGTATATATGAACCTTCAAGAGTGCTAAAATAAGTTGGAAAAGCATTTGGGTGGTGAAAAACGAAGATATTGGCCACCCGGTCATAATCTCAGGGGAGAGAGAGCCACAGGCAACCCTCCCCTCTCGGTGTCTGTGAGTCAACTGAGACGAGCGGGGCGGTGTGTGCCGGTGTCTGGGTGTTGCATAACGATCTTTTATGCAACCCACTTGTGCTACATTATCGCGGGAGAGAAAAATAACTGATAAATGATGATAATAAGAGGATAAATAGGTGATAATGGAGGAGGGGGGGAGGGGGGAATAAGGTGGGGAAGGAGGGGAGGGGGAGGGGTGAGAAACACATGGATGAGTACTAGAGGGGAATTATCTCGCCTAGAGACAATTTCCTTTGTTTTAATAGGCCCTTTTTTTTTTTGGAAGGCTTTTTTTATGGTCTTGCTTCCGTGAGGCCTATCGCGTTCCCTATAGGAAGCCTTCCGTGAGGCCTATCGCGCTTGCCGGGTTAAGGGTCGCCCTACTGGTGATATTCTTTCATATCTTACTAACTCTTGGTCATCCTCCTTTCAGGACTTCGGTGAGACCTTCTCTATTGCGGTAGACATATCGAAGGCCTTTGATAGAGTCTGGCACAAATCTCTAATTTCTAAACTACCCTCCTTCGGTTTCTATCCCTCCATCTGTGCCTTTGTGTCTAATTTCCTTTCTAGCCATTCCATAGCTGCAGGTTGTGAATAGCCATCATTCACTTCCTCATCCTATCAACTTCGGTGTTCCTCAGGGTTCTGTCCTATCTTCAATTCTCTTTCTAATTTTCATAAATGATCTTCTCAACTGTACTTCCAGTCCTATCCATTCATATGCAGACGACTCTACCTTACACTATTTAACTAGTTTTTCAGAATGCCCCAGCAAGCAATCCCTCAAAAACAAACGTAATGAAGTCATCCAACACTTATCTTCTGATCTAACTACCATTTCCAATTTAGGCAGAGAAAACCTTGTTGCCTTTAATGCTTCCAAAACCCATTTTTATCCATATATCTACCCGTTGTGAACTCCCGGAGGACTAGCTCTTATACTTCAACAATACAAAAATTAACCCTTCATCTTATCTCAGTATTCTCGGTGTCTCTTTTTCTTCTGGTCTCTCTTGGAAGAACCATATCACCACTCTTGATAGGGCGGCCTCCCAGAAGCTGGGTGTGCTCAACCGCATCAAGAGGTTCTTTACCCCTGCACAGCTTCTTGCTCTATACAGGGGCACAGTGCATCCTTGTATTGAGTATTGTTCACATGTGTGGGGAGGATTCTCTCACACAGCACTTCTAGACAAAGTAGAAAGGAAAGCATTTCATATCATTTACTTAAGTCCACTCACCGACTCTGCAATCTCTCTCTCTTTGCTGCAATGTTGCATCTCTCTCGCTATTCTATTGCTACTACAATAATCAGTGTTCTTCAGAGCTCTCGTAGTGTATACCACCTCCTCTACGTAGGGTACATAGTACCCATCTTGCAACACAATCCCACCCCTACTCTGTACATCTCCAACTATGGAGTGAAACGATACTCCCAATCTTTCTTCTATTCAACAGCTGAGCTCTGGAACACTCTCCCTGAATCCATCGTTTCCTCATCCTACGACTTAAATTGCTTCAAACTCCGTGTGGCCAGACCTTTTGCCTCGAACATTCCTTAATTTTGGCCCTGTCACTCTTTCAACTTTGGTGGAGGCACTCGTCACTGGCAGTTTTGCCTTTTGTCTCCCTCATCCACATTGAAAAAAAGAAAGGTTCTTTCTAAGCTGTAAAAATCGTCTAATGGTATCCATAATATACTGTCAGACCGCGTCATTATTATTATTTATTTCGTTGCCAACATACTACTGAGAAGCACTTTTGTTACATGTGGAACCATAACTTAAGGGGGGGTTTATTCTGGACCCCCTTCTCCCTCATGTTTAGCCCCATTAGTTTTCATTTTTGTACACTGTTTGCCCCATTTTTTGGGCGATTATTTGACCTTTCGCCAATTGCTATTAAGATGTCGATCTTTCCTGGCGAGTGATAGCGAGCTTGCACATTTGGAGGAACCGGCCTTTCTACAAAACAATGCAAAACTTTATCCTAAAGGGGTGTCTTGGGGATGTTTCTTTAAGCTTGATGTAGGGGTAGGGAGCTAACAAAGTAAATAAGTAAATATATGAACACCGGTACATAATAATTTTCCCCTTCAGCACCATGATACCTTTTTACCTTTGATTCTGGTTAAAATTAGACGATTTTATGCAGTTCAAGATGGACCTAAGTTATTAGAAGGATTTATTGACATCGTATTTACCCCTTCGATTCCTAGAGGTAGATTACAAACTTTAAAAAATCGTCTAATGGTACCCAAAATATGATGAAATTTACGTAATGGTGGTGAAGCGGTTAACCCTTTCAAGCTCCAATACGCGTTTCTGTTCTGTTTTCTGGCTACTATTAGAGGATTTTATTCAGATTTGTAACGGTATATGGAAGTCAAAGGGTTGATTGAGATAGCCTTTACCCCTTTAATACCCACATATCCTTCCTAAGCTTCACAAAATCGTCTAATGATAGCCAAAATAAACTGCTAAAACGCGTCAGAGCTTCAAGGGGTTAATATAAGGCCCTGCAGCGTACAACACATTATCTAACCTTTTTATCTTTGATGTTTTCCAGGTAAGGAGGCAAGGAGAGTACGATGAAGTAGGATTTCTTCTAATAGAATTTAGTTGAACGCAATTATGTTTAAAGTAACAATTAGATGTAATGGCAGAATGTAACTTTAATCATGTCGTATGCATAAATTATTGATCCATTAACGTAATCCAATTATATGGTTTGATCGCGAAGAGGGTTGACTAGTCTGCAATTAAGATGAGAGGCAAACGTAATGATAAAAAGAGTGTGTTTAATTGCTAGTGTGGTTGTGTGTTGCCCTAGTTTGTTTAGGCGTTCATTTAAATATAATTGTATTAGAGAAATCCAAATTTATCGCCTACCCTTCGAGACCTCATATTCTCGCCGTGGGATCTACGCACACACCTGTACTGCACAACGGACCACACCTGCGTAGCGAACCACACCTGCACTCACACACCTCCCTTTTGATGGCGTAAGTGTTCATTATTCCCCCCACTGTCTCTACTACGGGCATTACTCTTCTTTCTCACGCTTATTATTGACTATCTCTTTCTGTTAGGGACGATAGGATGTTAGCTAGGGATGATTGGTGGGAAGTTTTGAGAGCTTACTGAAACATGGACTAACTTCTCTCTCTATTTGCAGGTTTTAGAGCTTTTTTGTGGCTACTTGCGAGATGTTCCGGCTTGTCTTTTGTATGTGGGGATTAGGAAAGTTATTGGAATGTGATGGATTACTTTGAGGTACGTAGATACTTCAGAGGTGGGATGCATAACGAATTAGGAGAGTTGCTGATAAATCAATGGCTAAAAGTTGGCAATGGGCTGACCTAATGTCATTGTAGGAGGAGAGTGTTTGGGGTAGCCTATTATCATCATGCAAGGACATATTAATGCTGTGAGTGAGGGTGGGGTGGGGTGGGGTGGGGGGATTCTGTCTTAGAGTCATGGTTGGAGGGAGCCTGTATTTTCTATGTTGGGAGTGAGTCTCTGCTGGAGTCATGGTGGGAGGGAGTCTGTTTTATCCATGGTGGAGGGAGGAGGGTGGGAGTCTGTTCTATAGTCATGGTAGGAGTGAGTCTGCGCTAAAGTTATAGTGGGAGGGGGTGGTGGATGTTAGAGGTGATCTAAGACCATAGAGGTGGGTGTTAGTGGTGGTCTATGACCATGGTGGTGGGTGTTAGAGGTGAACTATGACCATGGTGGTGGGTGTTAGTGGTGAACTATGACCATGGTGGTGGTGGGTGTTAGTGGTGAACTATGACCATGGTGGTGGGTGTTAGAGGTGAACTATGACCATGGTGGTGGGTGTTAGAGGTGAACTATGACCATGGTGGTGGAAGGTGTTAGAGGTGAACTATGACCATGGTGGTGGATGTTAGAGGTGAACTATGACCATGGTGGTGGGTGTTAGAGGTGATCTAAGACCATGGTGGTGGGTGGTAGAGGTGAACTAAGACCATGGTGGTGGGTGTTAGTGGTGAACTATGACCATGGTGGTGGATGTTAGAGGTGATCTAAGACCATGATGGTGGAGGGTGTTAGAGGTGAACAATGACCATGGTGGTGGGTGTTAGAGGTGAACTATGACCATGGTGGTGGAGGGTGTTAGAGGTGAACAATGACCATGGTGGTGGTGGATGTTAGAGGTGATCTAGGACCATGGTGGTGGAGGGTGTTAGTGGTGAACTAAGACCATGGTGGTGGTGGGTGTTAGAGGTGAACTAGGACCATGGTGGTGGAGGGTGTTAGCCGTGAACTATGACCATGGTGGTGGAGGGTGTTAGTGGTGAACTAAGACCATGGTGGTGGGTGTTAGAGGTGAACTATGACCATGGTGGTGGAGGGTGTTAGTGGTGAACTAAGACCATGGTGGTGGAAGGTGTTAGTGGTGAACTAAGACCATGGTGGTGGAGGGTGTTAGTGGTGAACTAAGACCATGGTGGTGGTGGGTGTTAGTGGTGAACTAAGACCATGGTGGTGGGTGTTAGAGGTGAACTATGACCATGGTGGTGGAGGGTGTTAGTGGTGAACTAAGACCATGGTGGTGGAAGGTGTTAGTGGTGAACTAAGACCATGGTGGTGGAGGGTGTTAGCGGTGAACTATGACCATGGTGGTGGTGGGTGTTAGTGGTGAACTAAGACCATGGTGGTGGAAGGTGTTAGTGGTGAACTAAGACCATCGTGGTGGAGGGTGTTAGTGGTGAACTAAGACCATGGTGGTGGAGGGTGTTAGTGGTGAACTAAGACCATGGTTGTGGAGGGAGTTAGTGGTGAACTAAGACCATGGTGGTGGAGGGAGTTAGTGGTGAACTAAGACCATGGTGGTGGAGGGTGTTAGTGGTGAACTAAGACCATGGTGGTGGAGGGTGTGAGTGGTGAACTAAGACCATGGTGGTGGGTGTTAGTGGTGAACTAAGACCATGGTGGTGGGTGTTAGTGGTGAACTAAAACCATGGTGGAGGGTGTTAGTGGTGAACTAAGACCATGGTGGAGGGTGTTAGTGGTGAACTAAGACCATGGTGGAGGGTGTTAGAGGTGAACTAAGACCATGGTGGAGGGTGTTAGTGGTGAACTAAAACCATGGTGGAGGGTGTTAGTGGTGAACTAAGACCATGGTGGAGGGTGTTAGAGGTGAACTAAGACCATGGTGGAGGGTGTTAGTGGTGAACTAAGACCATGGTGGAGGGTGTTAGAGGTGAACTAAGACCATGGTGGAGGGTGTTAGTGGTGAACTAAGACCATGGTGGAGGGTGTTAGAGGTGAACTAAGACCATGGTTGTGGAGGGTGTTAGTGGTGAACTAAGACCATGGTGGTGGTGGATGTTAGTGGTGAACTAAGACCATGGTGCTGGGTGTTATAGGTGAACTAAGACCATGGTGGAGGGTGTTAGTGGTGAACTAAGACCATGGTGGTGGTGGGTGTTAGTGGTGAACTAAGACCATGGTGGCGGGTGTTAGTGGTGAACTAAGACCATGGTGGTGGTGGGTGTTAGTGGTGAACTAAGACCGTGGTGGTGGAGGGTGTTATAGGTGAACTAAGACCATGGTGCTGGGTGTTAGAGGTGAAGTATGGCCATGTTGGAAGGGTGTTGGTTATAGATGGGAACTAGCACTGTGTTTGGAGAGTGTTAGAGGGAATAGTGGTTCTTATCTCTTGGTAACGAATATAAAATAAATGTTAAAGACTTAAAACAGTATACCCTGTTCCAAGTAAGTAGGCCAAAACCTTTGAACATTAACCTCTATGACTCACAAACGACTAGAGTAATCGAGATAATATTGCTACCATTTGGGAAGGGTCAGCCAGGGAATAGGTGTGGAAATGTACAGTTCATTTGCTCTAACCCTTTTTGAGTTACAGAGTTTAGGGTTTATGATTTCTGGACAACTAATTTGGAACAGGGTATGGTGCATAATGTTTATAACGATAATCACTGGAGTTAAGGCACATTTCCTCTTGCAAAATCTTATTTTTAGAATGTATGTTTTAGTTTGTGATTTGCATGCTGGCTTGGCTTAACCCTTAAAAGATACAATGACGCATTTCTTTTCTGTTTACTGGCTGTTATTAGGCGGTTTTGTTCAGATTAGAAAGGGTATATGGACGTCAGAAGGTTAATTGAGATATTCTTTAACCTTATAATTCCCACAGATCCATCCTAAATTGTATAATATCGTCTAATGATAGCCAGAATAAACTGTCAAAATGCGTCATAATTTTCAAAGGGTTAAGTCTTGGAGTTTGGCTAGGTCTTGGATGGTATTTTGAATTGGAATTAGATTGCATGTTTTCTTGCACTTAAGTTATATTAATGCCACATAAGCCAACCTAATAAGTTCCAACAATGCAATTATATGGAATGCAGATTTTTTGTTTGGTCTAATTAACAAATTCCATGATTTAATTATTAGATTTAGTAAATCTACTGGGAAATACTTGAGTTGAATTTTACAATTCCTTGAAGTGTGTATTTTAACATTTTGTATTTGATGTAATATACGGTCATTATAAGATATATATAGTAGTTTGATGATGTAGATAGTTGTAGAAATAGTATTAACAGTTTTATTTACTTTTGATATGGTCATTATAAGATATATATAGTAGTTTTATGATGTAAATATTTGTAGAAATAGTATTAAAAGTTTGATCTTTGTCGACGATTATGTTTCACCGTAGTCACTAATTTTGAAATGATTTACAGTGATCACTAACCCGAATGTATACGTGTATTAACATTAACCCTTTGACGGTCTGATCAGTCACCTATGGCCCGAGGGACGTGGACTAGGGGTGCTTCTCAACACTGACACACATATACTTATGGAAAGTTTCAATACAAGAGCGACAAAGTATTTCATTGGCCTTTCATCCTTAGAGATATTTGCTATATTAAGAGGAGATGGTTCACATTGTGGGGCAATTTTTGCATGTATTCTTTATTTTTCTAGTTTCCTCCCTAGACCTCCATCAAATTTAAAAAAAAAAAACATCCATTAGATCCCCCTTCTAGATTAATTTGTACATTTTTCGGTAGAAAATGTACCGGCCGAAGGCCGGTTCTTCCAACATTACAGGCTCACTATCTTTCGCCAGGAAAAAAATTGACACCAAAATAGCACGAAAGGTCTTAACCCTCTCATGTCCTTGATGCAATTTTGAGCCTATTAGGGATATTGTAAAGCCTTTGTTACCGTCCGGGGCATTTATAAACCTTTAGTTTATTTACTTCAACCTCTGCAGTTGTCTTTGAGTTAGCTGTGGGCAGAAAACTAATTTTGGAGAGGTAATTATAAGAGTGAGAGAAATCTATTTCTTATTGCTAATCTGGCAACCTCTGCGTCATAAGGATGTGAGAGGGTTAATATTGACAAAGAAATGGGTCGGAAGGTCTTAAAATCGGCAAACTAATGGGGCAAACATTTTAAAATCTGAGAAAACTAATGGGGCTAAACATGAGAGTGAAGGGGGTCTAGAAAAATAAACCATCTCCCCTTAAACAAAAATTACTAGTAATTTTATAACAAGGACACTTCTTGTTTTTAGCCATTGAATTACCTCTTTGAAACCTCTTTTTTATGGCATGTACAGTCTCATCCAAAAGTTCTTACGCTCTCTTTGAATTTACGTATAAAACTAGAATATTATGTAAGAGGGCTAAACACGACGGAGAAGGCAGCCCGAAAAACCGGCCCAGGGAGATTTGTATGTATATATTTATTTTCCCTCTCTAGACCTCCATTAAGTTTAAACAAAAGATACCCCAAGACACCTGTACGAGATAAGCTTGTGCATTTTTCGGTAGAAAAATGCCCCGGTTCTTTCTAACTTGTAGGCTCGCTAACGCTTGCCAGGAAAAAGTCGACACCTAAATTGCACCAAAGGTGTGGTAAACTATCAATGGAAGTTAAATATTTCTAAACTATAATGATTCAAATAAAATCAATCTAAATTAGAATTACTCCATATCTAAATTGAATTCAATCTGAAACAAGCTAATTTATATCCAAAGGTCTCACATAATAAATTATATATAGGGTATGGTTATAAGGGTTAATATTAGCCAGGAATTAACTCTCCAATAGTTCCACGTGGCAATGAGGCAAAGGAGAACGTTTACCCAATATGGCGGACAATGGGGAAACAAGACTTCGGCCCTGAGGCTCGAGTCAAGTGAAAGAAAGAATAAATGATTATATGGGAATGGACATGAATACTATGCTTATCTGCCAATCAGTCATGGCGTCGATGAGAGCGTCGTGATGGTGTAGCTGTATGTATTGCTGTCAGTGTATTGTGATTAGAGGCACAACAGCTCGATCAACTGAGAGCGGAAATTAGATGTTAACTGGTCGGTGTTCGTGAAGGCTCTGAGCTGTCTTCCTCAGAGGCACACCTTGCTGCTTTGGCAAACGCCAGGAGCCCAAATGATCGTACCGTACCGCATCTAGGTTGCTCAATACGATAAATTATATTAATATATATGATAAATTCATATATACTACATAAGACCATGTCAATATTGCTTATTAGCATATTAGGTCTTTACAATCTTAACTTACTTACAATCTTATAATATACGATCTACTCGTCCTACGCCGTACAGCGGGAACGACCGTGACGTCACAAAGACATACGGGATCACAAAAGAGTCATAGCCTATCGTATTTACACGATACACTCCCCCCACAAAAAATACCTGAACCCCACCTTAAACTTAAAGTTGCCCAGAGGCTATCTTTTGACGCCACATGTCAACGGCGCCAGCAGCAGCGCGTCTGGGACGCGTCCCGGTCCGAGATTGATCACCATCAGTAAGAGGCGAGTCGTTACCTTGAGAATCCTCGGACCCAGCAACAACAGGTGGAGCATCAGATTGAAATGCGGAATCGAGCTCCAAAGCGTACAAACGTGCGATAGGACGAACAGTAGTTCCAGTGGCCGTCCTCAATAGTGCCACCCGCTCTACAGAGTCTTCCCCCTTGTATACCTCCAACACGCAGCCCAATTTCCAGTATAAACGAGGACTATCTTCTTTAATTAAAACTACTTCACCAACAGTAGGTGCCGTCGGTCTACCCGAGGGTCTAACACTCCTTTCCCTCAATGCTAGCAGATATTCATTAATCCACCGTTTTCTAAAATCTTCGATTACCCTCGATATATACTGGTACCTCTTAGACACCGCTGCCTCAGAGTACAACGAGGGATCCTCTAACTCTACTATGGATTGGAAATCAGATGGAAACGCAGTCAGTGGTTTACCATATAGCAAGTGAGCTGGCGTTAATGGTAGTGGTTCTTGCAGGTCGGTGTACACATATGTAAGCGGACGATCATTCACGACTGCCTCTATCTCAGTGAGGACTGTCGTCAACTCACTCTTCTTTAATAGAGCACGTCCTACTACCGCTCTGAGTCCTGACTTTACTATGCCGACACACCGTTCCCACATTCCACCAAACCAAGGTGCCTTAACTGGAATGAACATCCATTCGCACTTCCTCTCTCCCAAAAAAGTGATGATTGTAGGATCACTGCTCATATCCTTGAGATATTTTGATGCCTGGACATAAGTGGGAGCATTGTCGCTAAGAATGAGTTGAGGGAATGAACGACGGGCACAAAACCGTCTAAATGCCAGCATAAATTCTTCGCTAGACATATTATCACATAGTTCTAGGTGTACCGCTCGAGACGTTGCACAGGTAAACAATAATATATAAACTTTCTCATGCTCTCTCGTCTTCAATGCACCTGTGTAATCTAACCCTACAGCTTGGAAAGGTTCTATGTGCTTTACACGGCATTCAGGTAGAGATTGAGCTGGTCCAGTTGCATATGGTTTGCCCTTTAGTCTCTGGCATATTACACACTTTCTTACTACGCGTCGAGCTACTTGTCGAACTCTGGGTATCCACCATGTGAGACGTAAATTTGATATAATATGACATACCCCGTAGTGTTTTACTTCCCTATGTGCACGTATGATCAATAGATCAGTAACGTGATGTCTTGTTGGCATAAGTATAGGACGGTTTGTGCCGTCCGTTACACCCGACCACTTCAGGCGACCCTCACACCTGATGAGGTAATTATCCAGGTGCAACCTTAGTTGATGCACTAAATTAGACATTAATGTCTTATTCGAGCTTTGCAAAGATTCTAATTAATTGGAAAAGGTTTCTGCTTGAACCCACTTGATCAAAGTTACTTCAGCTGCTTTATATTCACGAGCATCAATGTTGTGATCCCTGTTGCAGAGTTGGCCCGTTACTTTAAGCTTGATATTGGATATATATCTCAACACCCAAGCTACAACTCTGACTAGTTTATTATAGTCACCGAATCTTGCCCACTCTATTACTGGACCCGGTGGCTCATTTGGTTGGGCTATAACTGCCACTGTTTCCAGTGGCAGAAGTCCCTCACCAACAGCATGCCAAATCGTCCATTCATTTTCATGGAGCAGCCACTTTGGACCATGCCACCACAATTCGGACTTCACTAACTGGCTAGCCGTTATACCCCTAGTTATGAGATCACTAGGGTTGTCTTTTGTATTTACATAATGATAAGCAACGTCTGGCAATAGGGCTCTAATCTCATCTACCCTATTCCTCACATAAACTGGCAGAGACTTCTTGCTATGTATCCAGTTGAGTGCGACCTGACTATCGCACCAAACGTGAACGATTTCAATATTTAACTCGCTCTCGTATGCTGCGCGTACATGTTGCACCAGACATGCTAATAGCAGCATGGCAGTCAATTCCATTTTAGGGATAGTTACCTTTTTAACCGGGGCTACCTTGGCCCGGGCTGTAACTAAATGCACCCCAAATGAAGTAACGCCATATATGGCTATCCCGTATGCCGTGGCGCTAGCATCGCAAAACGTGTGTAACGTAACGTCACCGAACGGCGCCACTTTACGAGGTATAGGTTTAGTACATAGGATGTCATACTCATTCAACAGCAATCTCCCTTGGTCATTCAGGTCCTCGGGCAAACTGTCATCCCATCCTATTGTACGTCTCCAAACTTCCTGCATTAGAATCCTAGCTCTTATGGTAACGGGTAATGCTAGACCAAAAAGCAACTTTGCTCAACAGACTTCTTTTTGTGTGCGCTCCTGTCTGCTGAGCAAAATACCTTGTTTGAAAAGTTAGTATGTCATGTTTAGGTTGCCAGATCATCCCCAAATTTCTGTACTTTTCCTGGTTATGAGATGCCGTACCGTCCACCTGTATCAAACTCTGAAGATCTTCACTATTAGTAACCCACTCGCGGAGAAATAAATGTGCTTCTGTAAACAATCTGCATGCTTGCCAGTATGTATGTAACAAATCATCCTGACTATCGCTAGAACCCTGCAAATTGTCTATATACAACCCACAAAATAGTTTACTTGTGTCCTCAAGAGTTCCTGATAGATGTTTTTTTATTGTGGCATCTAACAAAAACTGCGAACATGTAGCCCCAAAGAGTACAACCCGAAAACGGTAGATTATGACCGGACTTTCAGAGCTGCTAATGTCGTTGAACCAAAGAAAGCGGGTAACATCTCTATCTTCCTCTTTTAGTTTGACCATCAAGAATGCTTTCTCGATGTCACTAGTAAATGCGTACTGCCCCAGCCTAAACCGCAATAGATGTTGGGACAGGTCCGACACCAAGGACGGACCTGTCAGCAGGCAGTCATTTAGACTGGGTTGTTGACCTTGGTGGGCAGAGCAGTCATACACCACCCGTATTGGTGTGGTGACGCTGTCTTTCCTCACCCCATGATGGGCCAGATAGTGAACCCTACCCTTCTTAATCGGTTCATTTACATCGACTCTCTCAATAAAGCCCCTATCTTCATAACTCCGAAATACATCGTCATACGCCTGGCGCGTGCTCGGTTCATTAGTTAATTTACGCTGTAATGCACGCAAGCGACCTAATGCCAAACCATAGTTGGTAGGCAGGCTTATCTCACTGTTCTTCCAGGGTAAACTAACCTTATATTGCTTGTCTGAGGCACAGTAGCTCACAGACTCGTCAAACCTTTTCAGCGCAACTTCCGAGTCATAATCAGTCTCCATAGGATTATGCCTATGTGATCCAATCTCCACAGTCGCTCTAGGTCGAACTCGGCAGTCATTTTAAGGTCACTAGGTTGGGAATTCTCCCTTCCCAACTCCTCTGCCGCGGTTACATTCACTCTTAAAATCGAAACCGTGTCGACCAGGACATTGACAGGATACTGTGTAGTATGCACCTTTCCGCTCATACAATCGCCAAATTTAGTGGGGATTAAAATTACACCACACCTCTTTTTAAATCCAGGGTATACTACATCATAATAATGATCCACACCAAGTAGAACATGCACCTCACTCTGATCTCCCATGGGATCTGACAAGTTAACCCCTTTGCTACGTAATGCGTGTTCCGCCTTCTTCACTCCTACAGATACATATTCTGGTAGGGTGTCTACTACGATACATGTCATAAAGTACCTGTTTTTACGGTAGAAATATGAAATCTCCGCTATCTCGTAGACTTGTTTGTCAGTAACTCCTGTGAAGCCCTGCAATCGAAGAGTCTCAGCCCCTACGATTCGGTGCTTTAGCCCCATTAATACGGACCTTTTTATAAAGGATCGTTGAGACCCCTGATCAAGAAGTACCCGACAAACCTTGTTACTGTCAATACCTTCCATGGGAATCTGTATTGTGGGAAATATAGTGGTGTCTTACGTGCTACCTAGTGTCAAAGTTGTAGTACCCTCTGGTTTGACGTCTTTGACTTTATCTGCTGTAGGACACAACTTGTCAAAGTGATGTCCTTTGCAGTGGTGACAGGGCCTTAAGTATGTAGCAGTGCATTGTCCCTGCTTACCATGTTCCTTACTTAGACAACCTACACATAGCTTCAACTTCTTTGCCTGTGCTAGTTTTGTCTCATTTGTTGGGTATTTTACACAGAAACTCCATTTATGTTTGTTATTACATAGCTTACATAGAATCTGAGCAGGTTTCTTATATGTACTCTCTTTCTTTTCTTTAGTCCCCACCGTCATGCTTACAGTTCCCCTCATCTCCACATTCCCACTCCCTCCCGACACATTCATTCTCCCTTTGTTCAACTGTAGATTATTGATTTCTTTACTGAACTGAGTTTTGAAATCCCCCAGATCAAATGATCTAACCTTGTCAAGTATTGCCATAGGAAACTTCTGACGTAAGATAATGACTATCATTTCCTGTGTGGTGAGCCCTAGGATGTCTAGCAATCGAGTATGGCACTCCATATTTGCCCTAAAATGTGCTAACTCCTCAACCTTATACTGTGGTTCTGCGAGCTTTAACAAGGCAACGACATGGGCCATCTTCAACTGCTCTTGATCCCCGTATGTGGACTGTAATAGTTGTACTGCCTCCAAATAGCTATCACCTGCTACCGCAAAACCCTCTATCAAATGTAAGGCCTCTCCTTCCATTTGTCCTTTCAGGTAGTGAAACTTACGGACATTATCCAAAGAGGATTCATGTACTGTAGACCGAAATACGTCCCAAAAAGCAAACCACTCAGTCAATTTGCCCCCAAATGTAGGTAGATTGAGCTTTGGGAGGTGTACAGTGTGTTTTGGGTCAACCCTTCTATGGGTCCCGTTCTCGCCTCCCTTCTTACTTGCGACAGCACGCTGTAATATGTGCTTCGCTTTAACACCTTACGAGCGGCCTATGCGGTTTATTTATATGTACCGCCCAGCGGGGTGTTTTTAGCCAAAATAGGGCTGTTTACGTGATCATTTTCATGCCTAAATAAGACCCAGAATGTAAAACAAGTACCTATCCCTGAAAGGGCATAAACAGAGCTTTCGAATGACACCATAACGATCCTTTTATGATGGCTAGTTTTCTTGCAATAACCGTGCAACGCGAGTGCAAAAAGCATGTAATTAGCCACTTTCCCAATACAATTCCTTATACGATGAGAGAGGGAGCTGGGATTCGTGTCAGTATGTTCGCCGCGGTGGTCTGGAGCAGTCATACGCTCGCTACTCTCCTGCCACCACTTGTCTCTCTCTCTCAGCAACATTACGTGCTGAAATTGCCACTCGACCTATGTCGAGCGCCGCCACATAGTCCAGCTTTATTAAATACGACTTATGTGGTGAGCCGCTAATTAAGGGTTAAAGACAGGTTCATCATAGAGGGCGTGATTATCACACTCTGTAACTATCTCTTCCTCCTCTGTCATGCCTGCCACAATCACCTCACTCAGAGCCACAATACGACCGTGGGTAGCCTGGACATTGTCTAATCTAGCTTCTAATTCCTCGAGGTCAGCAGTAGTGATGAAAGTGTTGGCATCTACAATTAGCCTATTTAATACTCCCCGAAGTCCCGCCCTCTGATTTTTAGGGGCTTTGCTCATCACCCCACTAGACGGTGTCTCTTCCTGTTTATTCATTTTGCATGTAAGCCTGTAGGCTATTTATCTAAAATGTTACAAATACAAGGGCAAAATAGTAACCTAGTTAAGAGACGCCGACCGGCAGACTTCTATGTTATGGAGAAAAAATAGCACACAAAATAGCAACACCTACTAAAGGGTCATATTGAACAAGAAAAAATGTTAGGTCAGGTCATATGTCACAGGAAGTCTGAAATGTAAAAGAAATTATTGGGGAAAGATGATGGGTGGGATGCAGGATTTGGGCAGGTGCAACGATGTGACCCTGCATTCCAGCTCTAACCATCGCTTGGCTAGCCTTGCCATTTTATCATAGAGTTGTTCCTGCATCCTGTTATATGTCCACTTGTTCATTGCCTTAAAATATCTTACTGGTAGCTAATTCCCGGGTCTGGGCACCAATGTGGTAAACTATCAATGGAAGTTAAATATTTCTAAGCTATAATGATTCAAATAAAATCAATCTAAATTAAAATTACTCCATATCTAAATTGAATTCAATCTGAAACAAGCTAATTTATATCCAAAGGTCTCGCATAATAAATTATATATAGGGTATGGTTATAAGGGTTAATATTAGCCAGGAATTAACTCTCCAATAGTTCCACGTGGCAATGAGGCAAAGGAGAACGTTTACCCAATATGGCGGACAATGGGGAAACAAGACTTCGGCCCTGAGGCTCGAGTCAAGTGAAAGAAAGAATAAATTATTATATGGGAATGGGCATGAATACTATGCTTATCTGTCAATCAGTCATGGCATCGATGAGAGTGTCGTGATGGTGTAGCTGTATGTATTGCTGTCAGTGTATTGTGATTAGAGGCACAAAAGCTCGATCAACTGAGAGCGGAAATTAGATGTTAACTGGTCGGTGTTCGTGAAGGCTCTGAGCTGTCTTCCTCAGAGGCACACCTTGCTGCCTTGGCAAACGCCAGGAGCCCAAATTATCGTACCGCATCTAGGTTGCTCAATACGATAAATTATATTAATATATATATAATAAATTCATATATACTACATAAGACCATGTCAATATTGCTTATTAGCATATTAGGTCTTTACAATCTTAACTTTCATATAATATGCGATCTACTCGTCCTACGCCGTACAGCGGGAACGACCGTGATGTCACAGAGACATACGGGATCACAAAAGAGTCATAGCCTATCGTATTTACACGATAAAAGATCTTGAAATCGCCAAACTAATGGGGTGAATGTCTTAAAATCTCAAAACTTATTGGGCTAAATATGAGGTAGAAGGGGTCCAGAAAACCACCCCTTAATTTTCGGTTGTAAAATGCCCTGGCTGAAGGCTCGCTATCGCTCCCAAGAAAAGTATTGACACCTAAACTTAAGTCAATCGTAGAGGGAGTGGACTTATGTATGCGACTGTACAGTGGCGCTAATCAGCTATGTCTTAGCTGTCATTACGTTAGGCTCGCTAGGTGCTGTATTAACGCCTTACGAGCGGGCCCGTCAGTAACTTCTACTACCCGCCAAGCAGGTGGTTTTACCTTAAACGACCTTGTTTCCGTGCTCTTTTTCATGCATAAGCAAGAGCCAGAGCGTAATACAATTATGTATCCCTGAAAGGGCGATAATTGAGCTTTCCAATGACACCAGAAACATCCTTCTACGACCACGCGTTCTCTTGCAACGATCGTGCAAGACGAAGGAAAAATCCCTAAAATACGGTAATTTCCTTACATAATTCCCTGTGTAGCGAGGTAGTGAGTGTGGATGTGTGTGGAGGGGACGGCAGTTGCCGCGCGGGACCCGTGCCGAACGGTCAGAGGCGACCTACGCTCCTCCCACCGCTCGTCTCTCTCTCAGAGCCAACTATTGCTCAAAATTGCACACCGCCTGAAGTCGGTCCCCGCCACATAGTCTTTCTTCTCTAGACCGACTTAAGTCCGGTCCCGCCAGACAAGGGTTAAAGTCTGTCAGATGTTGAATAGGGTGGGTAAGTGTAGGATCACGCTTGTATATCTCACTCGAAACGAATACATCAAGTTTTAGACATTGCTGATAACAATTATTAATCAAAATATACTTGGTGCCGAGACATGACTTATTAGGCCGACTGTACATCACTCCATAAACTTAAGCCAGTGTCACACGAACGCTTTTTCCGGCAATTTACGACAAACAGGTTTTTCTGGTACTATTTTGAGGCTCTTTCGTATTGGCATCGGAAACTAGACTGAAGGTAGATTATGCTAGGTGGCTGATTTCTGATAACACTTACATTATGAAGCTACCAGACTACAATGGCCCTTAAAAATTGACGGAAAAATCGCTCGTGTGACACCGGCTTTACCTGGGCACACCTGTCAGTCTTGGGAACCATCGACACCACGTTAACTCTTTCAGTACGAGGACATGTTATTCATTATTTCCCTCCAGTTAACTTTAGACGATTTAATTCAGTTTTCCAAAGACGGCTTTTACGCTGTACAAATGTAGCAAAATGATACTCTGCAACTTTTCAATGGTTTACAGTATGTGCTAAAATCAGTGCGCACAAACGACTAAGGCACATTTTAAAAGGGGAAGGGTTTATTTTATAGTTGATTTTTTCGTTTATATATTTATATTATAGTGTCCCTTAAACTTGAATAAACATCCCCAAGATCTCCCTTCTAGACATATTTGTACATTTTTCGGAAGAAAAATTTCCTGGCCTCCTTAATTACAGGCTCGCCATCGCTTGCCATGGAATAATTGACACCTAAATGACACGGAAAGTCTTGATATTTACAAAGAAATTGGGCGAAAGGTTATATAATCGTCAAGCTCATCGGACGAACGCCTTAAAACCTGAAAGTTAATGGGGCTAAACATGAGGGAGAAAGGGGGCCAGAAAAACGACCCTTCTCCCATTAAGCAAAATGTGTATGGGGTATCATTTTGTTACAATTGATCACACAGCCTTTAGAGTGTAGACAGTGGTACTAAAAACACCTCTGTTATTTTATTCAGGACTATGATATCTTGTTTTCCTTGTCTTCTGGATATCCATAGACGATTCTCAATATGCTAAATATAGGTCTCCCGTACACGAAGTGTTAAAGGGAGCCCACCTCGCTTTTTTGTATCTTTCCCTCCCTCTCTCTTTGGCTTGTATCCCTTCGGCCCCATTCAGCCTACTGTTTTAAGACGTTTATCCCCATCCAGGTGTTGATTTCTTCCTGGCGAGCGATAGCGAGCCAGCATTGTATGGAGAAATCCGGCTTCGCGGAGAAATGTTTCTATCGAAAAATTTACAAATTTAGCTTGCTGTCAAAAAAAAAAATATATATGCTGGCTCGCTACAGCTCGCCAGGAAAACATTGACACCTGGATGGGGGTAAACGTCGTAAAACAGTAGGCTGAATGGGGCCGAATGGATATAAGCCAAAGAGAGAGGGAGAGAAAGAGAAAAAAGAGCGAGGTGCGCTCCCGGTAAATAAAAGCGCGGCTCAAGACAATTCCTCCTGGGTGGGCCGTGGAAGGTTGTCCGGGTGTTGGGGCTGCACCTACTTTACTCTTACCTTATTAGTAACCAGATTTAACTCTATATTTTGATCTAACTTGCTGTATTCTAACAAATTCCCTTTATAAAAGTAGCAAGACTAACAGCTCGTCACCTTTTACCATTCTACTTCCATTTTCCTTTCTACAAATTATTGTTATTATATTTGTATTATTAATATTATTGTTATTATGGTATTACTATGGAATGTATTGAGAAGGGTGGAGATGTGATAATACATTGGCTGGTGAGACTATTTAGTGTTTGATATGTTGTGTCAATGATACCATTAGACTGGATGAGTGCATGTAGGCCGTGGTGGTCAAGTGGTGAGCACGCTCGCGTGTGAATCTGAAAGACCCGGGATCGAATCCCTGCCACGGCGGACATTTAGTGGGTGCGGTAGTACGTCCTAGCATGTTTCACATGCTTGCACCCAGTCAGGGGACATCCTGACGACGTATACAGACAAAACACACATAACAACGCCACTCCAACACCTTCCTCTCTCTCCAACACCCCTTCTCCCCTCTCAACACACTTCTCTGAGCTATTGCCGATAAAAATGGCATGTTCAGTCCTGTAAAGAATCGTAAGATTCAGTGTCGTAAAGATTCCAGGACGAGCTCATCAGCGGCGAATCCCCAGATCGATCGTGGTGATTGTCACCTAAACATCTACAAAACAAAACAAAACAAAAACAAAAGTATTGTGCCGCTGTACAAGGGGAAGGGAGACCGGCTGGAGTGTTCAAGTTATTAAAGCCCGGTTCACATGAGCCGTCTTTTGCGGATCCGTTTTTGGGCCTGTGACGTCACATACGAAAAACTGACGTGGAAAAGTAAAGTTGAAAGGAAATGAGGGCCACATTCAGAGCGCGGGCAAGACTCAGGGATGCGGAACATACTTCTCTGGCGTAAGGTAAACACCTACTAGACGATCGTCAACATGGACTGAAAAACGATCTTTCTTGGTGTTTATTTCTTAACTTTGAATGAAGATGAACCACCACTGTATTTCAATGCATATTCACTAGGAACATACATCAAAACTAAGCCATCACGTAGCCTGCAGTTGCCCACATATTTATATAAGTTCTGTTCCTCTCCGTGACCATGTTAATGGAAATATATTGCGTATCATTGAATTACGAGTGTATAGTGGTTAATTAAGAGTGTATAGTGGTTAATTACGAGTGTATAGTGGTTAATTCATATGCTTAGTAAACTGGTAATTAAAAGAAACCGCACTCGCAATTCATTCGTATAGGCCTACTATATAATTTACATTCATACATCAGATCACGAATAGAAACAACTTATGTGGGCAACGATAACTAATTATAATTATGCACTGTAGAAGGGAATCGAGATTTTATTGGAGAAAGATGTTGTTGTTCTGTAGTTATAAACTAGGTGCTTGCTAGGTGTTCATTGTCTCTATCTGGAGGAGTACAACGTGTTAACTTTGGTAAGTTTGGTGGTGCCGCGTCGGCTGCCAGGTACACGATCAATAGGTTAACGTATTAAACTGCCTTAATATTTGCCTTGCCATTAAAATTATGCATATAGTGTATATTGTTTTTTTTTGTTTTTTTTTTCTATGTGATTGAGGGAGGCAAAAGGCAGAACTGCCTATAGCGAGTGCCTCCCCCATAGTTGAAAGAGTGACAGGGCCAAAATCAAGGGACGTTCGAGCCAAAATGCCTGGACACACGGAGTTTGAAGCAATTTAAGTCATAGGAAAAGGGAAAGACTGATTCTGGGAGAGAGTTCCAGAGCTCAGATGTTGAGTAGAAGAAAGTTTGAGAGTAACGTTTCACTCTTGGGTTGGAGAGTTGCACAGAGTAGGGGTGGGATTGAGTTGCAAGACGGGTACCACGTGCCCTACGTAAAGGAGGTGGTATGCACTGGGATAGCTCTGAGGAACACTGATTATTATAGTAGCGATAGAATAGCGAGAGAGATGCAACATTGCGGCGGAGAGAGAGAGATTGCAGAGAGTTGGTGAGTGGACGGGAGTTAATGATACGAAAGGCCTTCCTTTCAACTTTGTCTAGGAGAGCGGTGTGAGAGGAACCTCCCCACACATGTGAACAATACTCAATACAAGGGCGCACTATGCCCCTGTACAGAGCAAGAAGCTGTGCAGGGGAAAAGAACCCCCTAAGGCGGTTGAGCACACCCAGCTTCTGGGAGGCTGCCTTAGCAAGACTGGTAATATGGTCCTTCCAAATGAGAGCAGAAGAAAAAGAGACACCAAGCATATTGAGAGAAGATGAAGGGTTGATTTTTGTATTGTTGAAGAATAAGGGATAGTCCGCTGGGAGATCCTGACGGGTAGATAGATGGAGAAATTGGGTTTTGGAAGCATTAAAGTTAACAAGGTTTTCTCTACCCCAATTGGAAATAGTATTTAGATCAGAATTTAAGAGTTCTATGGCTTCATTACATTTGTCGTTGAGGGATTGCTGGCTGGGGCGTTCTGAAAAACTAATGGAGTAGTGTAAGGTTGAGTCGTCTGCGTATTAATGGATGGGAATTAAGGTACAGTTAAGGAGATCATTTATAAAAATTAGAAAGAGAATAGGAGATAGGACAGAGCCCTGAGGAACACCGGAGTTTATAGGGTGAGGAAGTGAACAATGGCCGTCCACAACCGCAGCTATGGAACGGCCGGAAAGGAAATTAGAGACAAAGGCACAGATGGAGGGATAGAAACCAAAGGAGGGTAGTTTAGAAATTAAAGATTTATGCCAGACTCTATCGAAGGCTTTCGATATGTCTAGTGCAATAGAAAAAGTCTCACCGAAGTCCCGAAAGGAGGATGACCAAGAGTTAGTAAGATATGAAAGAAGATCACCAGTAGAGCGACCCTAAAGGAAGCCATACTGGCGATCTGAGAGCAGCTTAAGAAATTTGGAAGCAAGAATAGTTTCAAAAACTTTAGAAAGACAAGAGATAAGAGCAATTGGACGATAGTTGGAGGGTTGAGAGCGGTCACCCTTCTTTGGGACAGGTTGAATGTGAGCAAACTTCCAGCATGAAGGGAAGACGTTAGAGGATAGACAGAGACGAAAGAGTTTGCCTAGGCAGGGAGTCAGCACGGAAGCACAGTTTTTGAGAACAACAGGAGGAACACCGTCCGGACCGTACGCCTTATTAGTGTTAAGCCCAGAGAGGATGGAAAGTACATCTTTAGAAGAGATTAGGATATTAGGCATAAGTAAGAGAGAGGAGGGCGGAGAGGGAGGAATAGCACCGGAATCATCCAAGGTGGAGTTTCTAGCAAAATTCTAGTTTCTATGCGATATTAACTATAATGTAATGAAAGTTGGCACAAAAATATTACACACATGTCACTTTAATGTTCAAAGTACGGACGTACTTCTTGTCAGGACACGAAAAAGATCAATCGAAACCATCTTTTTGAGCGGTCTGTGTTTTGGTAGACGCCTTCCCGGTTCAGACTACGTACGGACCGCATGTCTGTAAGTGACGTCACTCTGACGTCACAATTTTTTATACGGACCGTAAAACGGTACGAAAAACGGCTAGTATGAACTAGGCTTAAATTATAGAGGTATTAGTTTATTATCAGTAGTTGGAAATCTGTTTGGCAGGGTGTTGATAGAGAGGCAAATATTAGGGTACAGAAGGTGCAACACGAGAAGAGCAGTGCGGTTGTATCAGGGATTAAACTGTTTTGATACCTTTTTGCCTCTTACCTTGATTTTCCTTGTAATGCTTGTAGTCCAGGTTATCACTGTAAAAACATGTTGAAAGGTAAATTGCTGAGGTAATTGATTTGAAGCAAAGACACTGATGGATTTTCTATATAGTTTTATTATCAGAAATATAGACTATGTGGCTTGTAAATAGTTATAAGGTCTGTGTAGATACTGTAACGCCCAGCAGGGAAGTATCTACCTAATTAAAAGCAGAAAGCTGGCTAACAACTAGATTGAGCTATTATTCCTGTAATCTGTAGTCCTTCCTGTAAAGAATAGATGAATTAAGAATAGCGAAAATTAATAGATAAACGGTACACACACTAATATCGCACAGTATCGCACTTGTCACTGTATACGTCACTGTATAATTTACCTCAGCCTCTCAAGGGTTCAACCCTCCTTATGGCTGGACGTGAGATCTGCTACTGGCTGTCAGCCTTTCCACAGTGGGCGCCGGCTTCTTACTAGAGTGGTGTTACACGTTACTAGTTGAAAGCAATCATCTTGGTGTTGCTGCAATTCTCTGAAGGGAGCATGAGAACTCCTGCTTAGCTTGCAAGAATTGTACCAAGGCCTTTTATAGGTGGGGTGACCTTCTATAGGGGAGAACAAGCCCAATTAGAATGTACAGTAGACAGTAGTATACTTAAGTAAGTGAATAACTGTTATAAGGATGTGAGATATACAAGTGATTATATGAGTTACCCTAGAGTGTACAGTCGCTCAAAATGCGCTGTTACATCGCTCGGCCACGTAAAGTGAGGCCCACAGAACAAACATATTATCCCTATCATCCCTATGACTTACATAACCCTATTCCCAGTGTAAGCAATGCCAATGAAAGTGTGATAAAGGTGAGGACCAAAGTTACACGTTTACATTAACAGGTGCCTGTTTTGCCTCACGCCTAAGTTACAGGAGATCAACCCTGAACGGAAGACGAAGGGAGTGACTTACTAGGATAAGGTTGTTGACGAGAGAAAATCAAGGAAAATCAAGGTAAGAGGCAAAAAGGTATCAAAACAGTTTAATCCCCGATACATAAGTGGATGGCAGCTTATTGGGATACGTATTCCTTAATAAAACACAGAAAAGACCTCCGAAGAGCAATCATATTAAAAGCAGTAAAGAAAAGCTGGAAACAGAGCAACTAGATTTACCAAACATTAATGAGCTAAATGGAAAGAAAAACATCGATGAATGATAAAGACTAGAGTGGATTTCAGAGTGAACTGGTACTATATCTCAGTATACATCCCACCACTGCCACCACTTATGTATCGGGGATTAAACTGTTTTGATACCTTTTTGCCTCTTACCTTGATTTTCCTTGTAATGCTTGTAGTCCAGGTTATCACTGTAAAAACATGTTGAAAAGTTAATTGCTGAGGTAATTGATTTGAAGCAAAGACACTGGTGGCTTTTCTATATAGTTTTATTATCAGAAATATAGACTATGCGGCTTGTAAATAGTTATAAGGTCTGTGTAGATACTGTAACGCCCAGCAGGGAAGTATCTACCTAATTAAAAGCAGAAAGCTGGCTAACAACTAGATTGAGCTATTATTCCTGTAATCTGTAGTCCTTCCTGTAAAGAATAGATGAATTAAGAATAGCGAAAATAGATAAACGGTACACACACTAATATCGCACAGTATCGCACTTGTCACTGCATACGTCACTGTATAATTTACCTCAGCCGCTCAAGGGTTCAACCCTCCTTATGGCTGGACGTGAGGTCTGCTACTGGCTGTCAGCCTTTCCACAGTGGGCGCCGGCTTCTTACTAGAGTGGTGTTACACGTTACTAGTTGAAAGCAATCATCTTGGTGTTGCTGCAATTCTCTGAAGGGAGCGTGAGAACTCCTGCTTAGCTTGCAAGAATTGTACCAAGGCCTTTTATAGGTGGGGTGATCTTCTATAGGGGAGACCATGCCCAATTAGAATGTACAGTAGTATACTTAAGTAAGTGAATAACTGTTATAAGGGTGTGAGATATACAAGTGATTATATGAGTTACCCTAGAGTGTACAGTCGCTCAAAATGCGCTGTTACACGGTTTTAGGAGGGGAAGAGGGTGTGTGGATCCGATTTTTGCAGTAAGACGGCTGATAAATATTTGGAGAAAAGTAAGGAGGTATTTTGGGCTTATGTGGATTTGGAAAAACCGTATGATCGAGTGGATAGAGAAGCAATGTGGAAGGTGCTAAGGATTTACGAAATTGGAGGAAATTTGTTAATTAACCTAAGATGTGCGCATCGGGGGTATGAGACACCACATGCCTGTGCACACGTATTTGAGCTGTTCCCATCACTAACATTGTTATTTTACCATAAATAGCTTTAATAATTATCCATGTGCACCTATTTTAGGTTGATTATAAAGGTATTAACCTGTTACAGCAATAAAACAAGTGGAAACAGCGTTAGGATGGTCAAAATCGGCGATACAGGCCGGGAGTTACATAATGTATGGCTGAGGCAACCTCCCTCCCCTCCCCTTGTCTGGAGAGACACTGTTATGCAATAGTCTCTCTCTCGCTCTTTCCCACGCTTGGTAACAGTGATGACAACGCCCTGCTACCAACTCGCTATGTTAGCACGAAAATAGACCACAAAATAAAGGAATAACAGGGAAAATAGGTGATAACTGAAGAAGGGGAGGAAAGTGGGGAAGGAGGGGATGTGGAGGAGTGATATTTGGCATGGCCCAGGGGCAAAAAAAAAAAAAAAATGGGGGTGTTTTAAATGGATTTTTTAGGCCCAGGATCTTAAGAGTCTTTCTGCACTTGCCGGGTTAAGAACAGTCAAGAGTGTTTTTAAGAGAGCAAAGTGTGTGTTAGAGTAGGGACTGAATTGAATGAATGGTTTGAGGTAAATTTAGGTCTGCGACAGGGTTATGTAATGTCACTATGGTTGTTTAATGTATACATAGATGGTGTGGTGAGGGAGGTAAAAATTAGATCTATGGGTATAGGATTGGGTTTATTAGGAAATAATGGTGGTCATTGGGAGTTGAATCAGTTGTTGTTTGCTGATGACACAGCACTGGTGGCGGATTCCAAGGAGAAGCTGCAGCGAGTAGTAGAAGAGTTTGGTGTGGTATGTGGGAGGAGGAAGCTGAGGGTGAAAGTCAATAAAAGTAGAATGATGGTGTGTAATAGAGATGCTCGTAATGGTAAATCTAAATGTACGACTGGATGGGGATATGCTGGAACAAGATAATTGTTTTAAATATCTAGGAGGAGTGATAAGTAGGGACGCAGGTGTGGTAATGGAGGTAAGACAGAGTGTGTGTGAAGGAAGGAAAGTTTTAAGAGCAATGGGAAATATGTGGAAGGTGAGAAATCTCTGAATGATTTCTAAAAGTGCAATGTATCAAGGGATAGTTGCACTAACAGTGATGTATGGGGCTAAGACATGGGGTCTGAATGTACAAGAGAGAAGAAGGTTGAATTTGCCAACAGGATAACTCGTTGACCCTCTACAAAATACCTCATAGAGTGAGTTTGCCTTGGTGAAGGTGGGCTGATGAGTGTTGGTTTGGTGGAGGTATATACCCTGTTTTGCCGGTCATGTGGTTGCGGGAATGAAGATCCTCTTGCTCCCTCACCTGGGACATTCTCTTCTTTACTTTTGGCTCTGGCTACGTAGGTAGGGGTGAGATGAAGAGTAGTAGGACTGGTAAAGCTGGCTGGGAGATGGTGAGCAAGACTAGTGACATAGTGGCTAGACGCAGGGCTTATGACGTCGACAGTTCCGGCGATATGTTCAAAGACAACAGCGGTCTGTTAGCGTCTCTCTTTGAAGAGGATGGTGCTTCCGGGCATGCTATTCTATCTTAGTGATGTTCATGGTGATGAAGCGATGCATGTCGACACTTCAATCACGATCGGGGACGGGCTTAACAACATTACTAGGCTATGACCTGTTCATTTAGTATTTAAGGTGCTAGAATTGTGGTGTCGCCATTCAAGATACGATAAGCAGAGGGATATACTTGAAGGTAAAATAAGTGTTGAGAATCTGGGCCGCATGAAGCTCAACCTCTGTATATCAGTCTGGGAAATCCACGAATCAGTGGATTCCACTAGTGAAAATACACTATTCCCAAACATGGCTAGTATCCTTTTTGAGTGTCTAGTTGCTCTATCAATTTTTGGAACTGGTTATTACGTAATGAAGGAAAAATTATGAATCTTTATTTAAAGTAAAATTATTACTTCATACTATAATCTGGAATTTAAGTTACATTTGAATAAACTCTTTAAAATGGAATAGAAAAATCACACACACACAAACACGATGTGCTGACCCACACCTAAACGCACGCACATATACAAACTCACACATACACACACAACCCCACACATACACAAACCCACACATATATAGATCTACACACACCCTGACAGCTCACCCTCCCAACACACACACACCAAAATGGTTTAGCGTTAAAGCCTGTATTCTCCTCTCAGCCTCAGACTCGCGCTCCATTCTCGATCCAGCTCTTCCTCCTTCCTTCCTTCCATCTCTACCCACAGCTTTACCCCTCATAGCTTACTCTCCACACAGCTTAATATCCCACAGTTCACTCTCCACAACTTCACTCTTCCACCTCCAGCTTTATCCCTCACAGCTCACGCTCCACAGCTTCATTCCTTCTCAGCTTCACTCCCTCACATCTGTACTCCACCACCACAGCTTACTCCCCAACAGCTTCTCTCTCCTACAGCTTTACTCCCCCAGGTCTTACCCCCCCCCCCACCCAGCTTCACTCCTTCACCACTTCACTCTCTTACAGCATCCCTTACCCACAGCTTCACTCTCTCACAGCTTCACTCTCTCACAGACTCACTCCCCTACAGCTTCACTCTTCACAGTTAATTCACTCTCACAAACATATCGGTAAGCATAGACTACACACCAATGTTTATATTATGCCTTTGCTATCGTAAATATATATTACCACTTTTGCAACTATTTTTTTCTTCAGTTCTGGCTTACAGTTATTGATTTTACTCCGCTTAGCATAGATGCCTCACACTCAAGGGATTTCAAATTTCCGCTAGAAACTCCAGTAAAATAATAGGTTGTTAGTTTCGATACGGGCTAACACTAAGTGCTTTTCTTAGGCTCTGAAGTGGTCCCTCTTAGCCAATCAATTAACCCCTTCTGTACCGACGACTTCCTTTTAAGTTTATTCTGGCTATTATTAGATGATTTGTATTAAGTTTAAAAAGCGCCTCCAGCAGTGAACAGGTGACGAACTACCTCACTTAACCCAACAGGGCGGGTGCCCAACCCCGAAAGGGGTTGAAATAGGGGAGCTATCCCCCCGCCAAAGGCGGCTTTCTAGGACCTTTCCTAGCTGATGCTGAGAGGATTGGGTTCAAGTCATGTGGTGATAAGCTGGTTTATCAGAGTGAGAGCTGAGCGATCTCTGCCATACCCATAGCTTACTCTGACTGTTCCTTTTACTTATACATTTTCTAGATCTCAAGTGACGGCCTCTCTTCCGTGGATTGACCTCTCTACTGCCAACCTAGAGGTTGGCAGATTGGGAGTCAAAGCGTCACATTTTTCCTTTGTCCCTCAACTTTCCCTTCATAATTGCTGAGGGGCACAGGGCCTTGGCTGGGTTCTTGGTTTCCCGGGCGTTTCCGCATTCTCCTCAGCTCCCCGCCTTGGAGTGGCTTCGGTCACCCCGGGCTTTATTAGTGGTAAGCAGGGAGGGTTTTGCGGGGGCGCTCGTTTATGGCCTTGGTCTTGCTTGGGACCTTGGGGCTTTTCGGCCAGACAGCCTGGGGAACAGCAACAACAACAAACCCTTTCAACTACCACAGATCCTTCTTAAGCTGCACAAAATCATCTAAATATAGCACACGAATAAAATTAAAGAGACGTTGTCGGTACTGAAGGGGTTAAGCCCAGAGCTACAATATTTGCAGCCTCATTTGAAAATCTTGATCACTATTAATATAACCCCTTCTGTACCAGCGACGTCTTTCTAATTATATTCTAGCTAAATGTAGACGATTTTATGAAGCTTAGGAAGGGTACATGGTAGCTAAAATAATTGAGATAGTCTGTAGCCTTTTAATTAGTAGATAACTTTCAAGAGTTGAATAAAATCGTCTAATATCTGCCAGAATGGAATGCAATGGAAATCACCGGTACGGAAAGAGTTAAGGTTGAATCTCGGAGCCTTTTAAAAGCCAAGTTTTGAAGCAACTGGAATATATTGTAGTATAATACTGCATTATGTCACAGTTGCTTAAAACATTGGATATTAAGGGGGAAGGGTTTATTTTTTGGTCGATTATTTCATATATTTATTATTTTTTGTTTTTACTTTCCTCCCTAGACCTCCATCAAACTAAAAAAAAAAATCAATTAGATCCCCCTTCTAGATTAATTTGTACATTTCTCGGTAGAAAAAGATTGAAACATTATTCTGTCTTTCTTCTATTCAACTGCTGAGCTCTGGAACTCTCTCCCAAAATCAGTCTTTCCCTCTTCCTATGACTTAATTTGCTTCAAACTCCGTGTGTCCATGCATTTTGGCTCGAACATCCCTTGATTTTGGCCAGGTCACTTTCAACTCTGGGGGAAGCACTTGCTACAGGCAGTTCTGCCTTTTGTCTCCCTCACTCACATAGACAAAAAAAGCCACTCACAAGGTTATGATTATCAACTCTGGCGTAAGCAGAGTTTGGTATTGCCCCCCCCCCCCCCCCCGTATAGTGGGTACCACAACAAAAAAATGTCTGTCGTCATCGTCGTCGTCCGTCTGTCTCGAAACTCCTCCTAGACCGTTGGACGGATTTTCACCAAATTTAACACGAACATTTGTTGTGTGAATGCGAACGTCAGTCAAAAAAGATGTTTTGAATTTATGCAATAGTTATGATTTTAGGTCCAACATATGGTTTTAACCCCCCCCCCCCATCCCCATCCAGCAATGATGGCGTTCTGAGAGCGAAAACATCTCGCTACGTATTTGCTAGGTTAAGTTAGTTCAGTTGGCATTAGAAGTGATGGTAGTAATATTTGGATTTATGGTGATAGTAGTGATAATGGTGATAATAGTAGTGATGATGGTTGTAGTTGTTTTGATAATGATGACAGTAGTGATAATGACAGTAGTAGATATGATGGTGACAGCACTAGTAGTAGTAATGATGGTCATAATAGTAGTGATGATGGTGACAAGTAATGATGATAGTTGTAGTGATAATAATGACAGTAGTGATGATGGTAGTGACGATGGTGTGAGTATTAGTGATGATGGTGAGTAGTAGTATAGTGAGGATGGTTAAATTTGTAGTGATGATGACAATAGTTGTGGTGATGAAGATCATAGTAATGGTGATGATGGCAGTAGTAATGATGATGGTGACAGTAGGATAAATGATGGTAATATTTGTGACAGTTGTAATGATGATGGTTATAGTAGTAGTGATGATGTTAACAGTAGTAATGATGATTGTAAGATGGTGGTGATTATATTAGTAATGATGGTTGATAGTTTTAGTATCAATGATGATAGTAGTGATTAAGATGGTAGTGACAATGGACAGTGATGATGGTGAGAGTAGTAGTGATGATTGTAATTGTTGTAGTGATGATGATCATAGTAATGGTGATGATTGTGCAGTTGTAGTGATGATGGCAGTAGTAGTGATTATGTTGATTGTGATTGATGATGGTATTAGTAGTGATGATGGTAACCCATCGCAGAGTTGGGTATGCCATTTTGATTTTGGGCAAAATGGCACGTCTACTTTATCAACTCTGCGGAAGCAGAGTTTGGTATCGCCCCCCCGTATAGTGGGTACCACACGAAAAAAATTCTGTCGTCGTCGTCGTCGTTGTCCGTCTGTCTCGAAACTCCTCCTAGACAGATGGACGGATTTTCACCAAATTTCACACAAACATTTGTTGGGTGAATGCGAACGTCATTCAAAAAAGATTTTTTTGAATTTGTGCAATAATTATGATTTTAGGTCCAAAATATGGTTCCCCCCCCCCCCCCCCAGCAAAGATTGCGTTCTTGGAGCGAAAACATCTCGCTACTCATTTGCTAGGTTAAGTTAGTTTAATTGGCATTAGAAGTGATGGTAGTAATAGTGGGATTGATGGTGATAGTAGTGATGATGGTGATAATAGTAGTGGTGATGGTTGTATTTGTATTGATGATGATTACAGTAGTGATGATGACACTATAGTAGATATGATGGTGACAATACTTTTAGTAGTGATGATGGTGACAAGTAATGATAATAGTTGTAGTGATAATAATGACAGTAGTGATTATGGTAGTGACTATGGTGTGAGTATTAGTAATGATGGTGAGTAGTGGTGATGATGGTGAAAGTTGTAGTGATGATGACAATAGTTGTGATGATGAACATCATAGTAATGGTGATGATGGCAGTAGTAGTGATGATGGTGATAGTAGGATACATGATGGTAATACTTGTGACAGTAGTAATGATGATGGTTATAGTAGTAGTGATGATGTTAACTGTAGTAATGATGATTGTAAGATGGTGGTGATGATAGTAGTTATGATGGTTAATAGGTGTAGAATCAATGATGATAGTGATTAAGATGGCAGTGGCAATGGTAACAGTAGTAGTGATGATGGTGAGAGTAGTAGTTATGATTGTAATTGTAGTAGTGATGATCATAGTAATGGTGATGATGACAGTAGTCGTGATGATTGTGGCAAATGTAGTGATGATTGTGATTGTGATTGATGATGGTATTAGTAGTGATGATGGTAACCCATCGCTGAGTTGGGTATGCCGTTTTGATTTTGGGCAAAACGGCACGTCCACTTTATTATCAGTTTTATTCGTTTCTTCCGGTGCTTTTCGATCATCAGCTTTAAGCCAGTATCACACAAGAGCTTTTATAGTCAACATTCGATGATCAACATTTTTCTGGCAACATTTCTGGACTATTTTGCACTGGTATCGGAAACTAGGCTGATGATAGATGAATTTAGCTAACTTAAATATTTTAGATGTTTACCTCATAAGCTGCCAGACCAGTGTTGAGTGAAAAAGCGCTCGTGTGATACCAGCGTTATCAACTCTGCGTAAGCAGAGTTAGGTATCGCCCCCCCCCCCCCCCCCTTATAGTGGCACGAAAAAAAATTCTCTTCGTCGTCTTCGTTGTCAGTCTATCTCGGAACTCCTCCTAGACCGTTGGACAGATTTTCAACAAATTTCACACAAATATTTGGTGATGATGGCAGTAGTAGTGATGATGGTGATAGGATTCATGATGGTAATACTTGTGACAGTAGTAATGGTGATGGTTATAGTAGTAGTGATGATGTTAACTGTAGTAATGATGATTGTAAGATGGTGGTGATGATAGTAGTAATGATGGTTGATAGGTGTAGTATCAATGATGATAGTAGTGATTAAGATGGTAGTGACAATGGTGACAGTAGTAGTGATGATGGTGAGAGTAGTAGTGATTATGAGCATATTGATGGTGATGACAGTAGTCGTGCTGATTGTGGGAATTTTAGTTATTATGGTGATTGTGATTGATGATGGTATTAGTAGTGATGATGGTAACCCATAGCAGAGTTGGGTATGCCATTTTGATTTTGGGCAAAACGGCACGTCTACTTTATTATAGTTGGATCAATTATATTAACACTTTTACTTCAAAAGTTGTTAGACCAGAATTACCGAGAAATACGTTCGTGTGACTCTGCTTTAAGGGGATATTTTTTTCTGGACCCCCTTCTCCCTCATGTATAATCTCATTAGTTATGAGATTTTAAGACGTTCGGCCCATTAGTTTGGCGATTGTAAGACCTTTCGTACCATTTAGGTGTCGATTTTTTTCTGGCGAGTGATAGTGATCCTGGCATTTAGGTAAGAACATTTACTACCGAAAAAGGCACAAATTGTCCCTATCAAGGTTTCCCCAGAGGTGCCGCTTGGTGCATACGTTTTTGGAGTGTAATCGACTGGGCCTTTTAAGGGGAGATGGGGGTTTTTTTCTGGTCCCCCTTCTTCCTCATGCTTAGCCCCATTAGTTTTTAGATTTTAAGATATTTGTCCCATTAGTTTGTTGAGTTTAAGATCATCCACTCCATTTCATTGTCAATATCAAGACCTTTCGTGCCTTTTAGGTGTCAATGTTTTTCCTTGCGAACGATAGTGAGCCTGTAACGAAGAATGTACAAATTAATCTAGAAGGGGGATCTAATGGATTTTTTTTTTTAGTTTGATGGAGGTCTATGGAGGAAACTAGAACAATAATAAATATATGAACAAAATAGACCAAAACGTGAACCATCCCCTCTTAAAAGCTGATATCGCGAGCTCTCCCTGTCCCTCAACAATTCTATAATATATGCCATGTACCGTAGTATCTGTAGCTGACATATTATACTAATTATAGTAATTCAATATTGTTGCTTATTATACTTTAAAGTAACCGATACTCACAAATGATACATGTTAATAGTAAAAAGGATGAAGGTATTTTCGTGCCTATTTGTTGTGATAATTAATCAGCCTTAAAATTATGTTTGTAGTCATTAGCTGCTGAATGTGGGAATTCCCATGACTACCATACTATACCAGCACTTAGTGCAGCCATCTACTATTAACTGTCTTGATGGTGTAATGGTTAGAGTGTTTAAAATCTGTATGTGGTAACCAAGGTTCGAATCCCGGTGGATCACATGCTTTCTTTCATTAATTTCCTTTGGAGGTGTTTGGTGTTTTGAGTGAAATTAATATAAATAGATCTAGTAAAGCCTTGTATAATAACAAGTAATCGTGATATACTGTGCAAATCCTAGGTGTTACGTATTGTTGATGTCGATATTCGTAGCTCTGGCGCTGGTTCAGAAGCACCCGCCAGAAGTCTCCAGTGAATTATTGGTAGGGAGAATTGATCTCGAACGGGGCTTGGGGCTATTTTAGAACCTTGATGGAGGTCTAGGGAGGAAACTAAAAATATGAAAATAATTAATGCATATATATATACCATATATATATATATATATATATATATATATATATATATATATATATATATATAACAACAAATTCCTCAAAATCCGCTAATGATGTGAGTTTTCTGAAGCTTACATCATACGAGCTACTTCGGTTTATAGTTCTCGCTCTTCAGGCCTGAAGTTAACTGATTATATACGATTGTCAACACCTTCACGTGTTAACTCTCTACTAGTCAGTTAATTAACCTGTGTCAATTATTTCGGTATTTTGAACTAAAAATGTACATACCAAAATCGAACGTTAGCTAGTAATAACGGCAGGAAAATATCCTTGTAACGCTGTTTAAAGACACTGTGCCGATAGTCAATCCAAATATGTATCGGTAGGGAACAAAACCCGGAGCCCCGTTATTCCTATAATGTATGCTCGCTATCTGCCGCCAGGAAAAAATATCAACACTTGAGTGGGGGCAAACCATCTTATAATCGCTAAACTAATAAGACGAACCATCTTCTTATCATCAAACTAATAGAGTGATAAAGGGTGGATTAAAAAAATAAATAAATACAAAACATAAAAAATAATAAATAAAAAGACCCGCCTCGGGTTAGAAACATAAGAACATAAGAACATAAGAAAATGGGAGTCTGCAGAAAGCCGATTGGCCCAAGCAAGGCAGATCCCGGTCCCACACAACCCCAATTCAATTACAAAGCCCAATTATAGGCTTTACACTCTAACACCCTGAGGATCATCTTACCAAAACGGTTAGAGATTAACGCAGGATTATGGGGGTCTGCAGAGCGCTGATTGGCCCAACCCGGCTGATCCCCCTTCACACCCAACCCTTCTCGTCCATATGCTTATCCAATTTCATCTTAAAGCTCCCTACCGTTTTAGATCCCACTATAGCACTTGGTAGTCCATTCCACCCATCTACAACTCTGTTACCAAACCAATATTTGCCTATATCTTTTCTGAAACGAAACTTATCTAATTTGAAACCATTGGTACGAGTTCTCTCACTATCACTGAGCTTTAGTATTTAGTATTATGGATCATTTTTGTCATTCTACGCTGTACTCTCTCCAATGAATCTATGTCCATTCTGTAATAAGGACACCAAAATTGGACAGCATAATCCATATGGGGTCTCACTAATGACAAGTAAAGTTTTAAGATAACATCAGCAGTTCTGTTACTCACACTCCTAGAGATGAACCCGAGAATCCTGTTTGCCTTATTAAGAACGCTTATACACTGTTTTCTAGGCTTCAAATCATTGCTAACAAACACACCTAGATCTTTCTCGCAGTCTGAATTTTCTAATTCTAAATTAGCTAGTTTATATTTAACATTTGTTTGCATCTTACCTATCTTTAATACCTTGCATTTGTCAATGTTAAACTTCATCTGCCAATTTACTGACCATTCATGTAAGGTATCTAGATCCCTTTGGAGGCACTCTATATCGCTATCTGAATCAATTGATCTCCCTATTTTAGTATCGTCTGCGAATTTACTTATCCTACTAGTTATACCTAAATCTAGGTCATTTATGTATATAAGAAACAACAGGGGACCTAATACCGATCCCTGGGGGACACCACTTTTGACTGTTCCCCACTCTGACTTGGTACCATTTATGCTGACTCTCTGCTTCCTACCAATTAGCCATGACCTAATCCATCCCAACAACGATCCTCCTATTCCATGAGCCTCATCCTTTCTCATCAATCTCTCATGAGGGACTCTGTCGAAAGCTTTACTGAAATCTAAATAAATAATATCATATGACTTGTCACTATCTACTGCTTCATATACCTCTGAGAAAAAGCTAAGCAAATTAGTAAGGCAAGAACGTCCCTGAGTGAATCCATGCTGAGAAGAATGTATTAAGTTAAATTTTTCTAAGTGGCTTCTAATTTTCCTAGCAATAATAGACTCTAGCAACTTTCCTATGATTGATGTGAGACTAATGGAACATCAGGAGTCTTCGGCCCCACCACCCTCAATATGGTGAATGAAATAGGCCGCAAAATCAGAGCAGTTACAGGACAACCCCGGGAAACCCTCTGGCTCAAGCAAAGACTAGGGATGGCTATCCTCCGGGGCAATGCCACCAGCGTCATGAGCTCAGTAGGACTGGGCCATGCCACTGTGTGAGGCCCGGGGAGGCGTGGTGTATCTCTTAAATTTTCAACGCTAGGGGGGACAGTGGCTGTTTGTTTGGTCTATTAATTCATTTATTAATTTTTTTTTTTAGTTTCCTCCCTAGACCTCCATCAAGCTTAGAAAACCACCCCCTAGACACCCCTTCAAGATTGATTTGTACATTTTTCGGTAGAAAAATGTCCCAGCCAAAGGCCGATTCCTCTTAAAATTACAGGATCGCTTTCGCTCGCCAGGAAAAAATTGACACCTAAATGGCACGAAGGGTCCTAATATTGACAAAGAAATGGGGTGAAAGGTCATAAAATCCACAAACTAATGGAATCAACGTCTTAACATCTCAAAACTAATGGGGGCTAAACATTAGGGAGAAGGGGGTCCAGAAAAACGGTCTGTCTCCCCTTAAAATGTTCTTTTTGCATTGTGTAGGTTGATTGATGTACATACATTAAAAGGAGAGGTGTCGGATGGTTGAAAGCCACTGTCACTCGAGCGTTTGGGGCTAGCAACACTTATTAGGAAAAGCATGTATCCATCATATAACTTAAGGGGGAATGGTTCACTTATTAGGAAAAGCATGTATCCATCATATAACTTAAGGGGGAATGGTTCACTTATTAGGAAAAACATGTATCCATCATATAACTTAAGGGGGAATGGTTCACTTATTAGGAAAAACATGTATCCATCATATAACTTAAGGGGGAATGGTTCACTTATTAGGAAAAGCATGTATCCATCATATAACTTAAGGGGGATGGTTCACTTATTAGGAAAAGCATGTATCCATCATATAATTTAAGCGGGGATGGTTCACTTTTTGGGCAATTTTTGCATGTATTCATTATTTGTCTAGTTTCCTCCTTAGACCTCCATCAAATTAAAAAAAACATCCATTAGATCCCCCTTCTAGATTAATTTGTACATTTTTCGGTAGAACAAATTCTCGGCCGAAAGCCGGTTTTTCCAACATTACAGGCTCACTATCGTTCGCCAGGGAAAAAATCGACACTTAATAGCACAAAAGGTCTAAATATTGACGAAGCAATGGGGCGAAATGTGTTAAAATCGCCAAACTAATGGGCCGAACGTCTTAAAATCTCGAAACTAATGGTGCTAAACACGAGGGGAAAAGGGGACCAGAAAAACGGCCCATGTCTCCTTAATTTGTCTCCCTTAACTTACTCAATCTCACAATTTACCGAAGGATAGCAGGCTTTTCACTATATGTATAGACACAGGTGTATAGAAAACAAATATAATACAAACCAAATATAGGTTATATGGAACGCTATAACATCTCTTCCTCTCGGTCGTTGCCTTTCCATTTCACGCAACAGATGGTGGGGTCCTATGTAGGCAAGAGGTTCCTGTCATCTTCACGCGGGGGGGGGGGGGGGATTCAATGGGGCCTAAGGAGTGTGCTGCGTTTTGTATTGTGTGTGTAGAGTGGGGATGGATGTGTTGTGTGTGTGTGTATATATATGTGGCAATGGTGTCTTTCTGCTGAGTGTGCTGCGTTTTGTATTGTGTGTGTAGAGTGGGGATGGATGTGTTGTGTGTGTGTGTATATATATGTGGTAATGGTGTCTTTCTGCTGTGTGTAGTGGGGATGGATGTGTTGTGTGTGTGTGTATATATATGTGGCAATGGTGTCTTTCTGCTGAGTGTGCTGCGTTTTGTATTGTGTGTGTAGAGTGGGGATGGATGTGTTGTGTGTGTGTTTGTATATATATATGTGGCAATGGTGTCTTTCTGCTGTGTGTAGTTGGGATGAATGTGTTGTGTGTGTGTGTGTATATATATGTGGCAATGGTGTCTTTCTGCTGAGTGTGCTGCGTTTTGTATTGTTTGTGTAGTTGGGATGGATGTGTGTTGTGTGTGTGTGTGTTAATGGTGTCTTTCTGCTGTGTGTGTGTGTAGTTGGGATGAATGTGTTGTGTGTGTGTTAATGGTGTCTTTCTACTGTGTGTGTGTGTAGTTGGGATGGATGTGTTGTATGTGTGTGTGGTAATGGTGTCTTTCTGCTGAGTGTGCTGCGTTTTGTATTGTTTGTGTAGTGTGGGGATGGATGTGTGTTGTGTGTGTGTGGTAATGGTGTCTGTCTGCTGTGTGTGTGTGTAGTTGGGATGTGCTGTGTGTGTGTGTGTGTGGTAATGGTGTCTGTCTGCTGTGTGTGTGTGTGTAATGGGGATGGATGTGCTGTGTGTGTAGTGTGGATGTATTGTGTAGGTGTGTGTGGTAATGGTGTCTTTCTGCTGTGTGTGTATTGGATATGGGTGTGTTGTGTGTGTGTGTGTGTGTGTGTAGTGGGAATGGACGCGTTGTGTGTGTGGTAATGGTGACTTTCTGTTGTGTGTGAGTGTGTTGGTAATGGTCACTTTCTGCTGTGTATGTATGTTTATATGTATAGTGTGAATGGATGTGTTGTGTGTATATATAGTGTGCATTGTGTGTGTAGTGGGGATGGATGTGTGTGTGTGTGTGTGTGTGTGTGTGTGTGTGTGTGTAGTAATGGTATCTGTCAGCTGTGTACGTATATGTGTATGGATGTAAGTGGTGTGTACCGGAGTCTTTCTTCCGTGTGCGTGTGTGTGTGTGTGGTTGGTACTGCGTGTCTGTTTACGTGTCTGCTATGTAACTGTTTTTTTCGGTCTCCTTGTGTGTGTTTGTGTGTGAGTGAGTGTGTGTGTGTGTGTGTGTATGTATATATATATATATATATATATATATATATATATATATATATATATATATATATATATATATGTGTGTGTTTGTTGTGAGTATATATATTTGTCTGATACGTGTCTATGTCTATCTGTCTGGTATACGTATTATCTTAAGGGGGGTCACCTGCTTGTTTGTATCTTTCTCTCCTTTTCTCTCTTTCTCTGGCTTGTATCCATTCGGCCCTATTCAGCCAACTGTTTTAAGACGTTTATCCTCATCCAGGTGTCGATTTCTTCCTGGCGAGCGATAGCGAGCCAGCATTGTATGGAGAAATCCGGCTTCGTAGAAATGTTTCTATCGAAATATTTACAAATTTAGCTTGCTGTCAAAAACAAAATTAATATATGCTGGCTCGCTACCGCTCACCAGGAAAATATTGACACCTGGATGGGGGTAAACGTCTTAAAACAGTAGGCTGAATGGGGCCGAATGGATACAAGCCAAAGAGAGAGTTAGAGAAAGAGAAAAAAAGCGAGGTGGGCTCCCTTAAACGCAGAATGAACCCCTGTGAAATAATCTCATAAATACCTCTCTGGGAATCTAACCTCGTCCACCCAGGCTAGAAGAGGAAGATTGGCTATAGCCCTGTACACCTTTTGTCGTGGCACTGGATTACAGCCTTTGTTCTCCAAACCTTATAGTGGCTAGGTTTCGAATCCCATAGAGGTATTAAGGATATTTAGGACCATATACGCTTGCATTAGTTTATTGGAGTAGGTTGGGGTTTGTAATTGTTGATCACTGTTAAGGGGAGGCAGACCGTTTTTTCTGGACCCCCTTCTCCCTCATGTTTAGCCCCATTAGTTTTGAGATTATAAGACGTTCGGTCTATTAGTGTGGCGATTTCAACACCTTTAGCCCCATTTCGTTGTCAATTTTAAGACCTATCGTGCCATTTAGGTGTCGATTATTTCCTGGCGAGCGATAGCGAGCCTGCAATTTTAAGAGGAACCGACCTTCGGCTCGGACATTTTTCTACCGAAAAATTTACAAATTTATCTTGAAGGGGGGTCTAGGGGGTGTTTTTCTAAGTTTGATGGAGGTCTAGCGAGGAAACTAAAAAAATATATGAATAAATTAATAAATAGACCAAACAAACGGTCTGCCTCCCCTTAAGAACGGGGTGCTACTTCTATGTATGTATTTGTGTAAGTTGATGGCTGTACAGTGTGTGTATGTGTGTGTATTTGTGTAAGTTGATGGCTGTACAGTGTGTGTGTGTGTGTATGTGTGTGTATGTGTGTAAGTTGATGGCTGTACAGTGTGTGGAATGGGTTTGATGTTGATGGCTGTACATTGTGTGTGTGTATGTATGTGTATTTGTGTAAGTTGATGGCTGTACAGTGTGTGGAATGGGTTTGATGTTGGTGGTTGTTGTGTGTGTGTATGTGTGTGTATGTGTGTGTATTTGTGTAAGTTGATGGCTGTACAGTGTGTGGAATGGGTTTGATGTTGGTGGTTGTTGTGTGTGTATGTGTGTGTATGTGTGTAAGTTGGTGGCTGTACAGTGTGTGGAATGGGTTTGATGTTGGTGGTTGTTGTGTGTGAGTGTGTGTATGTGTGTGTATTTGTGTAAGTTGATGGCTGTACAGTGTGTGGAATGGGTTTGATGTTGGTGGTTGTTGTGTGTGTATGTGTGTAAGTTGATGGCTGTACAGTGTGTGGAATGGGTTTGATGTGGGTGGTTGTTGTGTGTGAGTGTGTGTGTGTGTATGTATTTGTGTAAGTTGATGGCTGTACAGTGTGTGGAATGGGTTTGATGTTGGTGGTTGTTGTGTGTGTATGTGTGTAAGTTGATGGCTGTACAGTGTGTGGAATGGGTTTGATGTGGGTGGTTGTTGTGTGTGTGAGTGTGTGTGTGTGTATGTATTTGTGTAAGTTGATGGCTGTACAGTGTGTGGAATGGGTTTGATGTTGGTGGTTGTTGTGTGTGTGTGTGTGTGTATGTGTGTGTATTTGTGTAAGTTGATGGCTGTACAGTGTGTGGAATGGGTTTGATGTTGGTGGTTGTTGTGTGTGTGTGTGTGTGTATGTATGTGTGTGTATTTGTGTAAGTTGATGGCTGTACAGTGTGTGGAATGGGTTTGATGTTGGTGGTTGTTGTGTGTGTGTGTGTATTTGTGTAAGTTGATGGCTGTACAGTGTGTGGAATGGGTTTGATGTTGGTGGTTGGTGTGTGTGTGTGTGTGTGTGTATGTGTGTGTATTTGTGTAAGTTGATGGCTGTACAGTGTGTGGAATGGGTTTGATGTTGGTGGTTGTTGTGTGTGTGTGTATGTGTGTGTATTTGTGTAAGTTGATGGCTGTACAGTGTGTGGAATGGGTTTGATGTTGGTGGTTGTTGTGTGTGTGTGTGTGTGTATGTGTGTGTATTTGTGTAAGTTGATGGCTGTACAGTGTGTGGAATGGGTTTGATGGTGGTGGTTGTTGTGTGTGTGTGTGTGTATGTGTGTGTATGTGTGTGTATTTGTGTAAGTTGATGGCTGTACAGTGTGTGGAATGGGTTTGATGTTGGTGGTTGTTTTGTGTATGTGTGTGTATGTGTGTGTATTTGTATAAGTTGATGGCTGTACAGTGTGTGGAATGGGTTTGATGTTGGTGGTTGTTGTTTGTGTGTGTGTGTGTGTGTGTGTGTGTGTGTGTGTGTGTGTGTGTGTGTGTATTTGTATGTTATGTGTTTCGTTTAATGGGGCCCACCTCGCTCTTTTTTCTCTTTCTCTCCCTCTCTTTTTGGCTTGTATCCATACAGCCCCATTCAGCCTACTGTTTTAAGACGTTTACTCAAATCCATGTGTCAATATTTTCCTGGCGAGCGGTAGCGAGCAAGCATATATATATTTTTGTTTTGACAAGTTAAATTTGTAAATGTTTCGATGGTAAAATTTCTCCGGCGAAGCCTGATTTCTCCATACAATGCTGGCTCGCTATCGCTTGCCAGGAAGAAATCGACACCTGGATGTGGATAGACGTCTTAAAACAGTTGGCTGAATGGGGCCGGTGACCCCCCATCAGTATGTACAGGTACCCACATAAGTTCTGTTTCTCTCCGTGATCTTATTCATGGAAATATAATGTACATGATTGAAATACGAGTGAAGTTTCTTATGCAGTGGTTAACTCAGCTGATTAGTAAACTGATTATTAAAAGAAACCACACTCGAAATGTACTCAAACTATTTTACTTTACATAAGATCACGACGAGGAATAGAACTTATGTGGGCAACTGTACTGTACATATAGTCGTGAACATTAAGTTGTCGACGAATGTACATAATCAGTCGTGAGGATAAACTTATTGAAATGTTGAACCTTTAAAGCCAAGTTCTTAAGCATCTATAAATAATGAAACATATTGCACGTTATTTTATCAAGTTTAGTTATCAATTAAAAATGTGCAAGATAAATCATATTTAGGTGAATGGTACTCTCGTGAGCAGTAACATTTAACAAAAACTTAATTGACTGTCGAACGCCAAGCGATATATTCCTGTTTTATTTTATTTGCCAGATGCTTCATGGTTTGGATGTAAATACTCAGATGAATGTTATGGCTATTATGGTTAATGAACATAGATGAATGTTATGGCTATTATGGTTAATGAACATAGATGAATGTTATGGCTATTATGGTTAATGAACATAGATGAATGTTATGGCTATTATGGTTAATGAACATAGATGAATGTTATGGCTATTATGGTTAATGAACATAGATGAATGTTATGGCTATTATGGTTAATGAACATAGATGAATGTTATGGCTATTATGGTTAATGAACATAGATGAATGTTATGGCTATTATGGTTAATGAACATAGATGAATGTTATGGCTATTATGGTTAATGAACATAGATGAATGTTATGGCTATTATGGTTAATGAACATAGATGAATGTTATGGCTATTATGGTTAATGAACATAGATGAATGTTATGGCTATTATGGTTAATGAACATAGATGAATGTTATGGCTATTATGGTTAATGAACATAGATGAATGTTATGGCTATTATGGTTAATGAACATAGATGAATGTTATGGCTATTATGGTTAATGAACATAGATGAATGTTATGGCTATTATGGTTAATGAACATAGATGAATGTTATGGCTATTATGGTTAATGAACATAGATGAATGTTATGGCTATTATGGTTAATGAACATAGATGAATGTTATGGCTATTATGGTTAATGAACATAGATGAATGTTATGGCTATTATGGTTAATGAACATAGATGAATGTTATGGCTATTATGGTTAATGAACATAGATGAATGTTATGGCTATTATGGTTAATGAACATAGATGAATGTTATGGCTATTATGGTTAATGAACATACCATCTCCTACATAAGTTCTGTTCATGCATACTGTATATGGAAGTAATATTAGCGTGATTGAATTAAGAGTATAGTTTGTTTTAACCCAATTGCATAATTTGATGAATTAATGACTACATAAGAAACAACACACATAAATAATAATAGTTTCTAATTTCCATAATTCACATCCTGAGGAAAAACAGAACTTTTTTTTAGGAAACTGTGCATATACTGTAAATAACATAATTAGATAAATCACATAACACTTAAGAAAACATGTTTTAATACACAATGAAAAACCGTACCACATTCCTTCAAAGTATAGAGCAACAAATTGCTTAGTAAAATTGCGTGTCTCTAAAGATATTCACACCTACACACACACACACCAACACACACACACACACCAACACACACACGATTAGTTTGCTTTAATTAGTACAAAGCACAAATGAGTACAAAGGAAGTCAAGCAACAACATATCTAGTGACCCCTCGAGGTTGCTTGCTCTCTAAATCACTGCTGTTCAAAGTGTCCAATGTCCTTGGCAGGGTTAGGAGATGTTAGTAGAGACAAATTTGGGTTAATAACAAAACACGATGTATCTGAGAAAACAATAATTCATTTACGAATGCAATCAGTCGCGGGTTTAAGGCAAGGTGCTTGTCTACGCGATATATAAAGGAATCAACCGTGCTGCAGTCTATAACATCTCGAGGAAGCCCATTCCACAAGTTCACAACTCGATTGAAGACTAAATTCTTAGACTCGTGCGAGTTAAAAGATTTACCAATAATTTGCCCGTGTGTAGTTTGATTGGTCCATCGTAAAGTACTTATTACAGTTAATATTGTCGATGCCTTTGATGATTTTGAAGACTTGAATTAGGTCACCTCTTAATCTGCGCTTGGTTAAAGGAAATAAACTTAATTCTCTAAGACGCCCCTCGTATGGTTTGTTTCTTAGATTAGGTATCTTTTTGGTAACTCTATGCTGAGCAATTTGGTAGTACGGGCACCAGGATCGAACACAATATTTCAGAAAAGGACGGACTAGGGAATTGTAAAGTGTGAGGATTACACCTTTGGATTTATGCTCGAATTACCTGCCTATAAAGCCAATTATTTGATTTGCCTTCTTAACAACTTCTGAATTTTGTTGACTGGATTTTAGGTTACTCGATATTGTTACTCCCAAATCAGTTTCTCTGTCCACACTCAAGCTGAGTGCTAATCATTGAATAATTTGCTTTTCATTTTAGGTCCCGATATGGAGTACTTTTCATGTATCCGCATTAAAATTAATTTGCCAAATTTGAGCCCAACTTGATAGCTTATCTATATTATTTTGCATATCTTCTACATGTTCGTTGGAGAGTTCAGTATTTGTAATTTGTGTATCGTCTGCAAACTTTGAGATTGTACAGGTGAGGCCCACATCTATGTAATTTATATAAACTAGGAAGAGAACTGGCCCTAGAACCGATCCCTGGGGTACCCCACTAGTTACATTGGTCTAGCGAGGAAACTCAATAATAAATTAATAAATAAATATATAGACCAAAAACCAAGCACTAGGTGTTTTCATTGTTATTCCCCTCGTCCGCCGCTGTTGTCAAGGACTTCTCTTCTGTATTCCGATCTTCCAAAGAATTTTGCATTATGGTCCGATCTTCCACTGTGTTCAAAGAGTTCTGCGTTGTGGTCTTGTTGGTGTTAATTTCTGGTAGGGCGCTGTCCTTGGTCTCCGGCAGAATGAGGGCCACCGCGGCACTCACCAGAGAGGCACACCCGAATATTGCCGACGGGACCCATACCACCACAGAACCCTGGGGAAGATTAATTAAAGGCGGTATCACACGAGCGATTTTTCAGTCAACTTTCAACGAGCAAGTTTTTTCTGGTACTATTTTGAGGATCTTTCGCATTGGAATCGGAAACTAGATCGAAGGTAGATTAATTAAAGTAGTTTAATTTGATGGAACTTATATTTTGAAGTTGCCAGACTACAATTGCCCGTAAATTGACGGAAAATAGCTTGTGTGACACCACTTTTATCCTGAGGAATTTGACGGCACCTTTTTTACGCTTTATTCTCGACTTGATATCATTAAACCATTTTAGGTATTTTATTAAGTATCTATACGAATCGAAGGGTATCATTAAACCATTTTAGGTATTTTATTTAGTATCTCTATGAATCAAAGGGGTTAACACTTTATTTTAGATACCATTAAACCATTTTAGGTAGTTTAGAAAGTTATCTCTAAATAGAAGGCGCATTTTTACGCTTTATTCTTGATATCATAAAACCATTTTAGGTATTTTAGAAAGGACCTCTATGAATCGAAGGGGTAAAATGTTTATTCTTTATATAATTAAACCATTTTCGGTAGTTTAGAAAGGACCTCTATGAATCGAAGGGGTAAAAACTTTATTATAAATATCATTAAGCCATTTTAGGTATTTTAGAAAGGATCTGAATGAATCGAAGGTGTGAAAACTATATTCTAGATATCATTAAACCATTTTAAGAATTTTATAAAGGATTTATATGAATCGAAGGGGTAATTTTTTTGTCTAGATATCATTAAAATATTTTAAGTATTTTTTAAAGTATCTATGACTCGAAGGGGTAAAAAATATCTAGATTAACTCTCAAGCCCCCACAAGCTCTTCCTTAATTGAATACAATCGTCTAATAATAGCCTTAATAGATTGTTAAAACGTGTCATAAACCTCAAGGGGTTAAGTTACGCTTTAACCATTTTTGTACATGATGCTGCTTTGTTCTATATTATTTAACTTCATTAAATTACTTAATTTGTCTTCTAGGGGGTGTTTTTTATGCTTGAAGGTCTAGCGAGGATACTAAAAGTATATGAATAACAAATAAATAGACCAACAAAATAGCCACTGTCCCCTTAAGGACGGAGGTCCGTTTTAGAAACTATTATGTCTAAAATTTTGAAAAAATAGCAAAAACTTGCTCGAAAGTAGCTTTAATGTGTTGGCAACACTGCCGTGAAGAAATGTCATCATTTGGTAGAGTATTGCTTTGGTTATCAATATTTAAATACATATTTAATATTTAAATAAATAACAAAATACTAACTTTTATGTTCATTTCCCACAGACTTTATTATGATAATTTAAAGAAAAAAACTAGCTAGAGTGTAGCTTAATGTGTTGGCAACACTGTCGTGAAGAAATGGCATAATTTGGTAAAGAAGTGCATTGGTAACCAATAATATATATTATTAAAGCAAGAGGATAATTTTGTTTTTATTTTTTTTACGCCCATTTCCCAGAGACTTTATTTAGCAAATTCATTTTTTTTTTTCAAATTGCTATAAGTTTTGCAATTTCTGTTCAATATGCATGATTTTGTTTTTATTGTCTAGCTTACTTTTGTTTTTAAATGTGGCACCTATGGGTCTGTAAGTTACATATTTTACTTATGGGTGCGGTTTAAATTTGATGTAGGCGTAAAAATGCAGTAAAGTGATTTTGTTAGAAGAGCAGAACCCAACCGTTGGACCTACAGCAGTAAAAGTGCCGGAGTTTTAAAAGAATGCCCCCTACTTATCTCAAATAAAATATCAAGGCATAACTCTCAATAGCAAATTACTAACAAAAATGCCCCCTACTTATCTCAAGTAAAATATCAAGGCATAACTCTCAATAGCAAATTACTAGTTGCGAGATGAAAAATGGACAAATTTAGTGCAATATTTCTATATAAATAGTAAAAATAGTAAAAATAATTCATAGAATTCAATTAAAAATCACCAGTATTATCACCATGGGGCATTCAACTATCAGTGAACATTTCATCATCCTAGCTTAATTAGGGAAAAAGTGATTCCTTAAGTGTCCACTAATTTGGAAGATTCGAAAGCTATACTAAACTTAGCGAACAGTTAACTCACCAGGAGGTCATTAATATAGGGCGTGGCGATGGTGGAGGTGGTGCCTACGACCATAGCCTGACTGAGGGCGATGGAGCGGTACTGGGTGGGGAAGAGCTCGGTGGTGTACAGCCAGGTTAACTCATAGCCAGCAGTGATGAGTAACTTGCCACACAGGGACAGGCCCATCACCACACCATAGCTCCCTGAAACACCCAGAATATATATATAGATAAAAGGTCGCTAAGGGGGCCCACCTCGTTTTGTTTTCTCTTTCTCCCTGGGTTGTATCCATTCGGCGCCATTCAACCTACTGTTTTAAGACGTTTATCCCCATCCAGGTGTCGTTTTTTGTATGTTTTACTTTTTTTTACAGCAGGCTAAATCTGTACATTTTTCGATAGAAAAATGTCTCCGGCGAAGCTGGATTTCTGCATACAATGCTGGCTCGCTATTGCTCGCCAGGAAGAAATCGACTCCTGAATGGGGATAAACGTAAGGCGGTAACAGTAGACGGAGTTGGGCCAAATTGATACAAGCCAGAGAAAGACAGAAGGAGAGAAGAAATGCAGGTCACCCCCCTTAAGGCATTTTTAACTGCTAGTATGTAACATTTCCAATTTACAGTATTCGCAGACAAGAACATTTTATGTTTTAAATCTACAAAATCAGGTTTATTATTAATGTATATAATTATTTATACATTTTACGTGCAATATCATTATGTGCTTGGAAAGTATTATTTTTCGTCTGTATATATTTACCTCAATGAAAACTGCATACTGCCTAGCCATTCATTTTAAAACCATAGACCTGTGTTTTTGTTTTGTTGTTGTTTTGTTTTATTGTTTTCAACTGCGAGGATATATCACGAGAAAGATCATGAACAGTATAGTGCAGACTCTTCAAAGTAGAAACTAATCTATTTCTGGTGTATGGAAGGTCATGAGCTATAATATGCACATGATTCACAGCAGACAGATATACAAACTTATTTCTATTAATATGAAGAGTACCTTGAGCAGTAGAATGCAGATGTTACAGAGCATTTGGTAGTATGGGGAAGACAATGAGATATAAGATGAGAACGATTTAGACCAGAGACATTGCATAACATAAACCTATCTGCTTCTGGTAGAATCAAGACAACCTTAACCCTCTCAGGTCTGAGTAAGTTTTTAAAGTTTCCATGGACAGGCAACACACGGTCTTGGGCTGCTAACGGTTTTTCATTGTTCCCGTTCACCCAGTTCACCCAGCTATGAATTTTTGCCATATACCTCCACATATGGACTAGTAGACCAGATATATCAAGTCCTAAATGGACGCCATGGCATCGTTCATGTGGTTTTACCGAATTTCGTGCAGGGCTTAACGACGCTATGGCGTCCATACGTGCACGACAGGGTTAAGCACTAGAATGGAGATGTTACCGAGCAGAGACTTGCAGAGACTAAACTGCTTTTACAATGAGCTGTAAGACGAAGATGATCGGGAATAGAGACAAAACACAACAGAGACTCACTTGTTTCTGGTCATATGAGATTTGAGGATGGCAATAAATGGTATAGATGATGAAGATGATTTAGAAGTAAGACATGTCACGGTCGAGCCTCACCTGCTTCTGGTAGTATAAGGAAGACCATGAGCAGCAATATACAGACACTGCACAATATACTGAGTGCTGCCTGGGTCATCCTTCGGCCCAGGTAGGCAATGGCTGGCCATAATAACACGTAGGCCACCATCTCCAGAACACCACCCAAGAATATGTACAGATACGGGTCCACACTGCAAAAAATAAAAAAAAATAAAAAAAATACGGGTCCACACTCCAGAAGAAAAAAAATATGGGTCTTTCCTCCTTTTCTCTTTCTCGGGCTTTGTATCCATTCGGCTCTAATTCAGCCTACTGTTTTAAGACGTTTATCCCCATCCAGGTGTGGATTTCTTCCTGGCGAGCGATAGCGAGCCAGCATTGCATGAAGAAATCCGGCTACGCCAGATACATTTTTCTATCGAAAAATTTATAAATTTAGCTAGCTGTCAAAAACATTTATATAAATATGCTGGCTCGCTACCGCTTGCCAGGAAAATATCGACACCTGGATAAGGATAAACGTCTTAGAACAGTAATAATAATAATAATAATAATAGTTCTTAAAGCTAGCGCATGCTAAGCTAGCTAAGGATAGCTCAATAAGGCCGATTAGGCGTATTTCCATTGGGGTCCTGTACTACTATCCCATCCCTTTGCTCATGAGGGATGGTAACGACTCAGTGCTTGTGAAAAATCTTTAATGCGCCGAGCGTGGGCGCGAACCCGGGCCTTCTGGGTGGAAGTCCGAGACGCTAGTCACTACACCAAGCGAGCCGCTACAGTAGGCTAAATGGGGCCGAATGGATACAACCCTGAGAGAGAAAAAAATACGAGATGGGCCCCCTTAACGTAAACTAACAAGAAGGGAGCATTAGCTAGTGAAATTCAGTAAATCAATATTTGTTTTGTCCATCATTATTCACTGCAAATAAGCATTATAGTTATTCGTTCAAATATGTCAATAATCTCCATGCCTGAACAACCATATCAAAATAATAAGAGTAAGAATAAGGTTAGGACAGTTATAATTGTCCGGGTGTTCAAGCTTGGACACAGGTTATATATATACTGTATATTATATAGTTTAAGGTTAATTTACTAGCCTTACCCTATGTATTGGTGTGTTTTGAAGTGGGTAAGATCATTTTATTCTCATTAAAATCATACATATATTGGTGATAGTATTATGGTTACATACGGTACAACCAATTCCCAAGATGGCTGTCATAAATTATGTCTTGGCATGACTCCTCTAACTCCTTAACCCCTTCTGTACCGGCGACGTCATTTTTGTTTGATTTCAGCTACATTTAGACGATTTGATGAAGCTTAGGAAGGATATATGGTAGCTGAAATGATTAGTTGAGATAGTGTGTAGCCTTGTAATGAGTAGACGTCCTTCCTAGGCTGTGCAAAATCGTCTTATGGTTGCCAGAATATAATGAAAAGTACATCACCGGTACAGATTTTTTTTTGGTTTTCCTATATTCCAACTACTCCCTCTTGTGCATAGGCTGAGAGCCTGTATATTCACCGCTCAACACGGTGAAGCCCATGAGGTCTTCTTCCATTCTAGGAAGTGAAACAAGTGAAGCACGAGCTACAACCAGCCTTCGCCAACCTGCCATCGCAGACGCGAGGCCCTTGGTTGCCAACTCATGGCTCGAAGCAGTCCCACTTCTTAGGCTGCTTCGCCTTTATGCTTCACTGTCTAATCTCCTCGACTCGGACCCTCACTCTCAGAACGCCACCTATTGAGCACTAAACTCACTAGGCATTGCCCCCCTGTAGCATATTTTGAATATGGGAATATTTCTTACAGTGCTATTTAATCAGGGAACAATGAGGGTATTTTTTGGCATTTCGGTTGGCTTTGTGGTAATGCACTGATAATAGGTACAGCACAAATTCCATCCCAACAATATCTTTCTATTGACATATCGGGATTTGAACCCGGGACCTTTGGATTACCAGTCCAGTGGCAAGACCACTCCACTACACCTTGTTTTTTTGTCTATGTATTTATTTATGTATATATTTTTGAGTTTCCTCGCTAGACATCCATCAAGCTTTAAAAAAAAAAAACATAGACCCCATCTCAAGATAAATTTGTATATTTTTCGGTAAAACAAATATCCCGACCAAAGGCCAATTTCTTCTTAAATTACAGGCTCGCTTTTGCTCGCCAGGATAAAATTGACACCTACTATGGGTTTCAGAGGCGCGTTACATCATTTTTTCGCGAATAACTTATAAACAAACAGTTGGATCAGAATGATATTTTGACACAGCTTTTTTCACACCGTGTCCTAATTTTCGTCAATATAGTGCATTACCAAAAGTGTAGAAATAAGCCACTTGTCCCTGTGTCATGAGGTTAAAGTCACACATTAATGCCTAGGAAACGGACAAGGCTACCGTGGCTTACCTGTGAGAACCACCAAACCATTATTGCTCCTCCATCAAACACGGTAGTTATCAGCTACCACCCAACCCTATTATCGTCTTTAAATTGAAGTTATCTGTCAACATCAAGTATAACTATACAAAAAGTATGTATTTTTGTATATTTTGATTTTTATATTGACACATTACTTGAATTTAAAGGCGATAGTAGGGTTGGGTGTTAGCTGATAACTACCGTGTTTAATGGAGAAGCAATAATGGTTTGGTGGTTCTCACAGGTAAGCCACGGTAGCCTTGTCCGTATCTTAGTCATTAACTCCCCCAGACATATATGACGCGATCGCGTCATATGGACTAGTGAACCAAAAACTCATTTTTTTTTTTTTTCTATATTCCAACTTACTTCCTCTCGGGCATAGGCTGAGAGCCTTAACATTCACCGCTTTACAATGAACAGTGAAGCCCGTGAGGTCTTGTTCCAGTCTAGGGAGTGAGACATGTGACATATGACGCGATCACGTCATATGGACTTATCTCCATACCTCTCCAATAAGTTTATGACGCGATTTTGCGTCATATGAGCTCAGTAAGTCCGATAAGTTACCATACGATAAAACCGTTGGTGGCAACCTCAGCTTCCTCCGATAATTCTAACGGCCGCAGTGTTGTTGTGAGTGTAGTGCAAGGCAGTGGCAATGATCCTGGGGCTCCCGCCTCCTCGGACTTATTGGAACATAATATGTCTGAAGGAGTTAATGTGCGACTTTAACCTCATGACACAGGGACAAGTGGCTTATTTCTACACTTTTGGTAATGCACTATATTCACAAAAAAATAGGGGACGATGTGAAAAAAGCTGTGTTAAGATATCATATTGATCCAACTGTTTGTTAATAAGTTATTCCCGAAAAAACGATGCCACACGGCCTCTGAAACCCATAGTAAATGGCACGAAAGGCCTTAATATTGACAAGGAAATGGTGCAAAAAGTCTTAAAATCGAGAAACTAATGGAATGAACGTCTTAAAATTTCAAAACTAATATGCTAGGCATGAGGGAGAAGGGGGTTCAAAAAAAGTGACTACCTCTCCCTTAAACGACCCTTTGAAGTTTGAACTGCATTTATTAGGTAAAGAAGTAAAAAGAAAATTTGATTCATTTCTGGATAGCTTCGGAAACTTTAGACAACGACTTTTGTCTCTGACTGTACGCCGAATGAAGGAAGTAATAATTGTTGTTGTTGTTCCCCAAGCTGCCTGGCCGAACAGCCCCAAGGCCCCGAGCAAGGCCAAGGCCATAACCGAGCGCCCCCACAGAACCCTCCCCGCCCACAACAACAACAACAACAGTAATAATTGTCTGTACGGTGGCGCTAATAAGTCTTGTCTCAGCTGTCATTGCGTTCTGCTTACTGTGTGCTGTATTAATGGCTGTCAAATGTTGAATACGGTGTGTAATTATTGTAGGAACATGTTTGTATATCTCATTCGAAATAAAGAAATCCTGTTTAGATATGGCCGATTCAAATTATAGAACAAAACTTACTTGGTGCCGAGACATCACTTATTAGGCCGACTGTACCTGAGGATGGTGGCGCCGAGGGAGACACCGTAGTAGACGAGAGACCCATTAAACCAAAGGATGTACACCAGGGTTCGAAACCTGAACTCCGGGTGAATCATCGGCGCCGCCATTTGAGCCAGACCCGTCCTCAGGCCTGCTAAGATCCCTCGTGCCCCATTGCGATGCTTTGGTGTCTCTTTATCGTCCTGCAAAATGGTACAGTGGGAGATATTTACACAATCTTTACATTAAGGGGGCCCACCTCGGTTATTTTTCTCTCTCTCTCCCTCACTGAGTTGTATCCATTCGGACCCATTCGGCCCACTGTTTTAAAGCGTTTATCCCCATCCAGGTGTCGATTAATCCTGGCGAGCAGTAGCGAACCAGCATATTTAAAAAAATAGTTTTGACAACAGGCTAAATTCGTCTCCGGCGAAGCCGGATTTCTCCATACAATGCTGGCTCGCTATTGCTCACCAGGAAGAAATCGACACCTGTATGGAGATAAACGTCTTAAAACAGTAGGCTGAATGTGGCCAAATGGAAACAAGCCAGAGAAAGAGAGAAAAGGAGAGAACAAAAGCAGGTGACCCCCCTTAAAAGATCGTAAGTTATATGACCTACGAAAATCATGTTGAATACATTTTTCTTATCTGAATTATACCTCTAAACTTCGGTAATGAGCCCGTTAAAAATAGTAATGATTAGGTATGTTTGAATTGCGATGTTATGTTGGCAGTACTGTTAATATTAGGAAAGCTTTTAAACACAGTATTGCAGGAAAAGTATAAATCATCGGAGAATATCAACATCTATAATCAAAGAAAAGGTTTTAGATATTTTAAAAAGCAGTTGAACATGACAAGGTCAGGCTGAAACAAGGCTATGAAATTGAATTCCAAAATACCAATGATAACTTCCTTAGATTTATAGTATTATACAGGTTGTTGTTGTTGTTGTTGTTGTTGTTGTTGTTGTTGTTGTTCTTCTTCTTCTTCTTCTTCTCGATCCCCAGGCTGTCTGACCGAGCAGCCACAAGGTCCCGAGCAAGGCCAAGGCCATAACCGAGGACCCCCACAGGACCCTCCCTGTTTACCGCTAATGAAGCCCAGGTGACCGAAGCCACTCCAAGGCGAAGAGCTGAGGAGGGTACGGAAACGCCCGGGAAAGCAAAGCCCCACCCAAGGCCCTGTGCCCCTCAGCAATTATGAAGGGAAAGGTTGATGAGAACAGCAGTCCACCTACCTCATTGGTAATTTGTGTCAAGGCCTCGAGCAGTATAGTATGGGAAGCAATTATTCGACCGTTCATCTTGGCCGCCCTTTTAAGGGGGGTCACCGTCTTTTTTGTTTAGCTTTCTCTCCTTTCTCTCTTTCCCTGGCTTGTATCCATTCGGCCCCATTCAGCCAACTGTCTTAAGACGTTTATCCCCATCCAGGTGTCGATTTCTTCCTGGCGAGCGATAGCGAGCCATCATTATATGGAGAAATCCGGCTTCGCCGGAGAAATTTAGCTTGCTGTCAAAACAAAAATATATATATATAAGCTGGGGAAAATATTGACACCTGGATGGGGGTAAACGTCTTAAAACAGTAGGCTGGATGGGGCCGAATGGATGCAACCCAAGAACCGTGAGTGAGGTTAATGAGAGCAGCAGTCCACCCACCTCATTGGTAATGTGTGTCATGGCCTCGAGCAGTGTAGCATCGGAAGGAATTATTCGACCGTTCATCTTAGCCGCCCTCTTAAGAACCGCAAGTCCCTGTGCGTAGCGGCCCGTCTGCATCAGCCATCGGGGGGACTCTGGCAACAACCTGATGGGGGGTCACCGTTTTTTTGTCTCATATTTTTCTCCTTTTGTCTCTTTCCCTGGCTTGTATCCATTCGTCCCCATTCAGCCAACTGTTTTAAGACGTTTATCCCATCCAGGTGTCGATTTCTTTCTGGCGAGCGATAGCGAGCCAGAATTGTATGGAGAAATCGGGCTTCGCCGGGGACATTTTTCTATCGAAAAATCTACAAATTTAGCTTGCTGTAAAACAAATTATATATATATGCTGGCTCGCTACCGCTCACCAACAAAATATTGACACCTAGACGGGAGTAAGCGTTTTAAAACAGTAGGCTGAATGGGGCCAACTGAATACAATCTGGCAACAACCTGGAACCAAGGATGCATATCAGTGAGACACTCTAAAAATATGCGGAAATTTAGGAATTCATTACTTTGCCATGTATGAAAATTGTTATGCGACGACGTTATAATTTAACGCACTTTATAGTAGTTCCTCTTTCCACCTTAGGAAAAGATGGGAACTGTAGATATTCAACTGGTACACAACTCACTTCAATATTATAAATTACACAACAATCATAATCAATGGACACAGAATACACAATTGAGGTTCACACGTGTTATTTCTCAGCAGCTAGGGTACAATCATAGACTAATTATTAAATAGATCGAGTCTCATATATGGTGATGAGCTTTGCGATCAAATCATACATAAATAATAGAATGTATATAAATAATCCTGAACAATATAACTTCAGGAATACACAAAATGAGATCATAAAATAGTACACATGAATAAATACAATGTTACTATATTAATCACAAAATAAGTAGACTCAGATGTTTAATCTCAAAACAAATAATATCCTGATGGTAAACTGGCAACCGCGAGGTATTTGGCCGAGAGAGGTAAATAAAGGTTACTGCGGAGGCATACGCACAGTGATGAGGTTTTATACAATTTAGGATATTAAATGACAGGTGAATAACTTTTACATTATTTCAACGTATACAGGAGATAAATCTCAAATAACTCAGTCACAATAATAAATATAAATTCAATAATAAGGTAAATAAATACAATAGTCAGTATGCGTGACTGAGATTCTCGCTGGATGAGAAGTTAATGCGACGTGAACTATGGGAGTTCATAATTAACTCAAACAGTGCTTAACATGAGTTTGATTAACTCAAACAGTGCTTAACATGAGTTATAACTCAAACAGTGCTTAACATGAGTTATAACTCAAACAGTGCTTAACATGAGTTATAACTCAAACAGTGCTTAACATGAGTTATAACTCAAACAGTGCTTAACATGAGTTATAACTCAAACAGTGCTTAACATGAGTTATAACTCAAACAGTGCTTAACATGAGTTATAACTCAAACAGTGCTTAACATGAGTTATAACTCAAACAGTGCTTAACATGAGTTATAACTCAAAACAGTGCTTAACATGAGTTATAACTCAAACAGTGCTTAACATGAGTTATAACTCAAACAGTGCTTAACATGAGTTATAACTCAAACAGTGCTTAACATGAGTTATAACTCAAACAGTGCTTAAGATGAGTTTTAAATCATGAAGCGTAATATTTATAGTAGTTAAACTAGGAGACTGAATCGTAAAAACACTCTGTGAACAACTTATATATGCAATCACGTACCCAGCTAATACTACTATATATAACAAGATCTGAATAAGTTTTTACTGGAATTTACGTATAAGGTGCATGTATATATTACCGAATGAATATATGTAGGATTCTTATCCAGAAAATAGGAACCTATCTTCCAAGAATTATATATATATATTAATTCCACAGATAGGGGTGTGTTCTGTTCTCTAGAAATAGAGGGACGACAGCTAGGAGAAGAAGAGAATAGAAAATCTCTAATATTACGTTACGTTAGTTACGGTGAACCCCAACATATCTTGTTTACCCTTGCTAATAGTCACCATAACACTTAATAAAACAAGAGTTACTTAAAAAAGGTTTCAGCTAGAGAAATAGGAGCTTGGGAGAGGATCTGGCGACACGTGGTAGCTGCGTTAGTTGTCCTATCCTGTTGACACCAGGGGACGTCTTCTTCAGACGCTCGTACTAGATGCTACACTCTCTCGCTCTCTCACACTGCACTTCTTCGGGATCACTAAGCACTAGGTTTCTTCACTGCGTCGTAGATGGTTTTATTATACGTTTTAAGGGGATGATTGGCAATGCCCCTACGGAAGTATTTCTCCGAATCAAGTATTAGCTATTAAGCACGTTCGCCCTAGAAGGGAGAGGTACCTGAAAGTAATCTCGATTTTGCCTACCTAACTCTTGGCACGTGTAGGTCATATTCCGTTTATATTTAGGGTTACAGGTTTGGCTTTTCGGAATAGGAAAGCCATGTGTTATTAGGTTTCTGATTTATCATGAAGTTATTATGGGTTCTAAAATTAGGTGGATGATACCTTTGTGATGGTGTGGATATTATCTGTCCGTGAATATTAGCTTGATGTTTGGGAGTGCCTTGTTGGTTTGGTGATAAATTAATTTCTGTTTTGGCTGTAGACAGGTAATTTGTAAATTATATGGAGAGGACTTGTAAGGAAGGAGAACAGGAAAATCCTATTTGTTTGTTCTCTTGGCTGATGTAATTGTGCTCTTGATGGTCAGGTTGGAAATTAGGAAATGAGGGGGTTGGTGACGCATTTCCATAAACATCTCCTCACTGTAATTTAAGTCTGGCTCAGGTAGGGAAATGTCATGATGAATGGGGAGCGGCTTGTTCTGCCCAGGTATGGAGGTGCCGTGATGACTGGGGAGCCGCGCGTTTTGGGCCGCGTTAGTACCGTGGTACTGTTTACCTTTAGCCTGGAGTTGGTTAGATTTGTTTATGCGTGCTCTGCATTTTAAGTTAGCAATGCGGCATTGCAGGTTCTGATTCTCTCCCTTAAGCTCGGTTCACACATGCACGAATTAACGTCCCGTCCGTCCCCGACCAAGAAAATAGGCAGGACGGCATCAATCTGGAGGCCCCATGTTCCGTTCGTTCCAACGTTCGTTCCAACCGTTCCAACATTTTTTTGCCGCCGTTCTCATCCCGTTATATTCGTCGTCTAGACGCCGCCAGGCTGCGTCTAGACGACGATTGCTCCTGTGTGTGTCCGTGTGTGTTCCCTGGGTGTCCCCGACATAACAAGTTTTCTGGCAGTTGCCCCGACCCATACGGACCATTTTATGCATGCATAAAAAGGACGCCGCCCAGGCACGGCGAATTAAGGGTCGGGGACGGACGGGACGTTAATTCGTGCATGTGTGAACCGACCTTTAGACGGGAGCAGGTACTTGATGGGTTTTGGCTTATGTTGGCCGGACCCGTTATTTGAGAGGGCCTTGTACAGTTGGCCAAATAAGTCGCGTGGCCACTGTCATTACATTTTGCTCTCTGTGTGCTGTATTTATGTCTGTCAGATGTTGACTAGGATGTGTATAGATAGAGACATGTTAATATATCTCACTCGAAATGATAAATTAATGCTTAGACAGTGCTGATACCAATTATTGATCGAAATATAGTTGGTGCCGCGACATCGCTTATTTGGCCAACTGTACTAGATATAAAACCAGCTGAATATATTATGGATACTTTCGAGAGTTTTTTGGATTATGCATTAAGGTGAGGCTGATGGACTGTTAAGGTTAAGGGGAGATGGGTCGTTTTTCTGGTCCCCTTTCTCCCTCGTGTTAAGTCCCAATTGTTTTGAGATAAAAGACGTTCAGCCCATTAGTTTGGGGATTTTAACACCTTTCGCCCTATTTCGTTGTCAATGTTAAGACCTTTCATGCATTCGTGCCATTAAGAGGGAGCAGCCTTCGGTCGGGAAATTTGTCTACCGAAAATGTACAAATTTATCTTAAAGGGGGGTCTAGGGGGTGTTTTCTAAGCTTGATAGAGGTCTAGAGAGAAAACTAAGAAATAAAGGAATAAATGAAGCAATAAGTAAAAAAAAAAAAAAAAAAAATCCGTCTCCCCTTAATCCGGCCGATCTTTGTGACTTTGATAGCCCCCATTAGCTGCTTGTCTTTTGGAACTAATACACGTATACTGATTACAGTGTTTATTCTGTGTTTGACTATGTTATTACTGCAGCATGGCGAACCAGAATTATGATGATAGTTCTAAAATCTGTACCCTATTCTATTATATACTGTATACTATTCTACAGTATATACTCAGACCCAATCCCCACTTTCCCTATTTTTTTCTTTTTGTTTTGATTTGTTATTCTTCCTTTTATCCCCTCCTTTCCTTTCCTGTACCAACAAGGCGAATATAGTGTTTACTGTATGATATGTTAGATAATTACTATACCAGAAGTATGAGGTGGCTGGTAGGATCGGCAAGGCAAGACAGATAGCTAGATGTTAGATAATTACTACTATACCAGAAATATGAGATGGCTGGTAGGATCGACAAGGCGAGACAGATAGCTAGATGTTAGATAATTACTACTATACCAGAAATATGAGATGGCTGGTAGGATCGACAAGGCGAGACAGATAGCTAGATGTTAGATAATTACTACTGTACCAGAAATATAAGGTGGTTGGTAGGAGCGGCAAGGCGAGACAGATAGCTAGATGTTAGATAATTACTACTATACCAGAAATATGAGGTGGTTGGTAGGAGCGGCAAGGCGAGACAGATAGCTAGATGTTAGATAATTACTACTATATATACCAGAAATATGAGGTGGCTGGTAGGAGCAGCAAGGCGAGACAGATAGCTAGATGTTAGATAATTACTACTATACCAGAAATATGAGGTGGCTGGTAGGAGCAGCAAGGTCAGACAGATAGCTAGATGTTAGATAATTACTACTATACCAGAAATATGAGGTGGCTGGTAGGATCGGCAAGGCGAGACAGATAGCTAGATGTTAGATAATTACTACTATACCAGAAATATGAGATGGCTGGTAGGAGCGGCAAGGCGAGACAGATAGCTAGATGTTAGATAATTACTACCATACCAGAAATATGAGGTGGTTGGTAGGAGCGGCAAGGCGAGACAGATAGCTAGATGTTAGATAATTACTACTATAGCAGAAATATGAGGTGGTTGGTAGGAGCGGCAAGGCGAGACAGATAGCTAGATGTTAGATAATTACTACTATACCAGAAATATGAGATGGCTCCTAGGAGCGGCAAGGCGAGACAGATAGCTAGATGTTAGATAATTACTACCATACCTGAAATATGAGGTGGTTGGTAGGAGCGGCAAGGCGAGACAGATAGCTAGATGTTAGATAATTACGACTATAGCAGAAATATGAGGTGGTGGTAGGAGCGGCAAGGCGAGACAGATAGCTAGATGTTAGATAATTACTACTATACCAGAAATATGAGGTGGCTGGTAGGATCGGCAAGGCGAGACAGATAGCTAGATGTTAGATAATTACTACTACTATACCAGAAATATGAGATGGCTGGTAGGAGCGGCAAGGCGAGACAGATAGCTAGATGTTAGATAATTACTACTATACCAGAAATATGAGATGGCTGGTAGGAGCGGCAAGGCGAGACAGATAGCTAGATGTTAGATAATTATTACTATACCAGAAATATGAGATGGCTGGTAGGACCGGCAAGGCGAAACAGATAGCTAGATGTTAGATAATTACTACTATACCAGAAATATGAGATGGCTGGTAGGAGCAGCAAGGCGAGACAGATAGCTAGATGTTAGATAATTACTACTGTACCAGAAATATGAGATGGCTCCTAGGAGCGGCAAGGCGAGACAGATAGCTAGATGTTAGATAAATACTACTATACCAGAAATATGAGATGGTTGGTAGGAGCGGCAAGGCGAGACAGATAGCTAGATGTTAGATAATTACTACTATAGCAGAAATATGAGGTGGCTGGTATGAGCAGCAAGGCGAGACAGATAGCTAGATGTTAGATAATTACTACTATACCAGAAATATGAGGTGGCTGGTAGGATCGGCAAGGCGAGACAGATAGCTAGATGTTAGATAATTACTACTATACCAGAAATATGAGATGGCTGGTAGGAGCGGCAAGGCGAGACAGATAGCTAGATGTTAGATAATTACTACCATACCAGAAATATGAGGTGGTTGGTAGGAGCGGCAAGGCGAGACAGATAGCTAGATGTTAGATAATTACTACTATAGCAGAAATATGAGGTGGTTGGTAGGAGCGGCAAGGCGAGACAGATAGCTAGATGTTAGATAATTACTACTATACCAGAAATATGAGATGGCTGGTAGGAGCGGCAAGGCGAGACAGATAGCTAGATGTTAGATAATTACTACCATACCAGAAATATGAGGTGGTTGGTAGGAGCGGCAAGGCGAGACAGATAGCTAGATGTTAGATAATTACTACTATATCAGAAATATGAGGTGGTTGGTAGGAGCGGCAAGGCGAGACAGATAGCTAGATGTTAGATAATTACGACTATAGCAGAAATATGAGGTGGTGGTAGGAGCGGCAAGGCGAGACAGATAGCTAGATGTTAGATAATTACTACTATACCAGAAATATGAGGTGGCTGGTAGGATCGGCAAGGCGAGACAGATAGCTAGATGTTAGATAATTACTACTCTACCAGAAATATGAGATGGCTGGTAGGAGCGGCAAGGCGAGACAGATAGCTAGATGTTAGATAATTACTACTATACCAGAAATATGAGATGGCTGGTAGGAGCGGCAAGGCGAGACAGATAGCTAGATGTTAGATAATTATTACTATACCAGAAATATGAGATGGCTGGTAGGAGCGGCAAGGCGAAACAGATAGCTAGATGTTAGATAATTACTACTATACCGGAAATATGAGATGGCTGGTAGGAGCAGCAAGGCGAGACAGATAGCTAGATGTTAGATAATTACTACTGTACCAGAAATATGAGATGGCTCCTAGGAGCGGCAAGGCGAGACAGATAGCTAGATGTTAGATAATTACTACTGTACCAGAAATATATGGTGGTTGGTAGGAGCGGCAAGGCGAGACAGATAGCTAGATGTTAGATAATTACTACTATACCAGAAATATGAGGTGGTTGGTAGGAGCGGCAAGGCGAGACAGATAGCTAGATGTTAGATAATTACTACTATATATACCAGAAATATGAGGTGGCTGGTAGGAGCAGCAAGGCGAGACAGATAGCTAGATGTTAGATAATTACTACTATACCAGAAATATGAGGTGGCTGGTAGGAGCAGCAAGGTGAGACAGATAGCTAGATGTTAGATAATTACTACTATACCAGAAATATGAGGTGGCTGGTAGGATCGGCAAGGCGAGACAGATAGCTAGATGTTAGATAATTACTACTATACCAGAAATATGAGATGGCTGGTAGGAGCGGCAAGGCGAGACAGATAGCTAGATGTTAGATAATTACTACTATACCAGAAATATGAGGTGGTTGGTAGGAGCGGCAAGGCGAGACAGATAGCTAGATGTTAGATAATTACTATTATAGCAGAAATATGAGGTGGTTGGTAGGAGCGGCAAGGCGAAACAGATAGCTAGATGTTAGATAATTACTACTTAGCAGAAATATGAGGTGGTTGGTAGGAGCAGCAAGGCGAGACAGATAGCTAGATGTTAGATAATTACGACTATAGCAGAAATATGAGGTGGTGGTAGGAGCGGCAAGGCGAGACAGATAGCTAGATGTTAGATAATTACTACTATACCAGAAATATGAGATGGTTGGTAGGAGCGGCAAGGCGAGACAGATAGCTAGATGTTAGATAATTACTACTATACCAGAAATATGAGAGTGTTGGTAGGATCGGCAAGGCGAGACAGAGAGCTAGATGTTAGATAATTACTACTATACCAGAAATATGAGGATGGTAGGATCGGCAAGGCGAGACAGATAGCTAGATGCTAGATAATTACTACTCTACCAGAAATATGAGATGGCTGGTAGGAGCGGCAAGGCGAGACAGATAGCTAGATGTTAGATAATTACTACTATACCAGAAATATGAGATGGTTGGTAGGAGCGGCAAGGCGAGACAGATAGCTAGATGTTAGATAAATACTACTATACCAGAAATATGAGATGGTTGGTAGGAGCGGCAAGGCGAGACAGATAGCTAGATGTTAGATAATTACTACTATAGCAGAAATATGAGGTGGCTGGTATGAGCAGCAAGGCGAGACAGATAGCTAGATGTTAGATAATTACTACTCTACCAGAAATATGAGATGGCTGGTAGGAGCGGCAAGGCGAGACAGATAGCTAGATGTTAGATAATTACTACTATACCAGAAATATGAGATGGATGGTAGGAGCGGCAAGGCGAGACAGATAGCTAGATGTTAGATAATTACTACTATACCAGAAATATGAGATGGCTGGTAGGAGCGGCAAGGCGAGACAGATAGCTAGCCACCTCCAGGTCCTGACGAAGTAAGCTATACCCGGGGTGACCATGTACCCTACAGCCCACGGTACCATGATCAGCGCACCCACCGCAGACCGGTACCGTGTGGCGCACGTCTCCATCACTGGCAAACAAACAACAAATAATATTAACCCATGCAGTACCGGTGGCGTCCTTTTCATTATAGTGTGGCAATTGTCAGACGATTTTATTCAGATTAGGAAGGACCTCTAGCAATAATAAGGCTTCAAACTATCTCAACCGACCCTTTTCACTACTGCAGATCCTTCCTAAGCTGCATAATAGTGTCTATATATAGCTAGAATAAAATATAACGCACGTTGCTGGTACTCAAAGGCTTAATTAAATACACAAATAAAACAACATATAAGAGAAGGTGAAACAGGGGAGGAGAGTTGTAGGCACGCTGAAATTAATGACTAGGAATAGGGGTGTGAACATTGAAGAAAAGAAATCATTGGCTGATAGTGTGGTGATTCCGACGTTATCATACGGGAGTATGATATGGCAATTGATGGATATAAGTTAGTTTGAAGATCAAGGATAATAATTCATCTAATAAGTCAAATAATATATTGTTTATTATTTAGCATTCATGTGTGTGAATTTGTGTTTTGTCTGTGTTTGTTCGTTGTTTTATGTTGTGTTTTGTGTTTTCCCTGTTCTTGCTCTGTCTTGAGGCGGCCACCCCAAGAAAAAATAAAATAAAATAGAATTAAATAGAAAATAGAAATAAAAATAGGAAAAGTGGGGATTGGGCCTGAGCATATAGATAGATAGATAGATTTAGCATTCTAAATCTAATCCTATTCTAACTCTAAGCACACTCGCCCAAGGATAATAATTCATCTAATAAGTTAAATAATATATTGGTTATCATTTAGCATTCCAAATCTAATCCTATTCTAACTCTAAGCACTCTGACCCATAACAAATACTCCGAAGTAAGTTTGAAGATCAAGGATAAATAATTTATCTAATAAGTTAAATAATATATTTGTTATCATTTAGCATTCCATATCTAATAAGTTAAATAATATATTTGTTATCATTTAGCATTCCATATCTAATAAGTTAAATAATATATTTGTTATCATTTAGCATTCCATATCTAATAAGTTAAATAATATTTGTTATCATTTAGCATTCCATATCTAATAAGTTAAATAATAATTTGTTATCATTTAGCTTTCCATATCAAATAAGTTAAATAAAATATTGGTTATCATTTAGCATTCCATATCTAATAAGTTAAATAATATATTGGTTATCATTTAGCATTCCATATCTAATAAGTTAAATAATATATTTGTTATCATTTAGCATTCCATATCTAATAAGTTAAATAATATATTTGTTATCATTTAGCATTCCAAATCTAATAAGTTAAATAATATATTGGTTATCATTTAGCATTCCATATCTAATCCTATTATAACTCTAGGCACACTGACCCATAACAAATGCTACGGGATAGATAGATTTAGCATTCCAAATCTAATAAGTTAAATAATACAGTGTTTATTATTTAACATTCCAAATCTAATAAGTTAAATAATACAGTGTTTATTATTTTAGCATTCCAAATCTAATAAGTTAAATAATACAGTGTTTATTATTTAACATTCCAAATCTAATAAGTTAAATAATACAGTGTTTATTATTTAGCATTCCAAATCTAATAAGTTAAATAATACAGTGTTTATTATTTAGCATTCCAAATCTAATAAGTTAAATAATACAGTGTTTATTATTTAGCATTCCAAATCTAATAAGTTAAATAATACAGTGTTTATTATTTAGCATTCCAAATCTAATAAGTTAAATAATACAGTGTTTATTATTTAGCATTCCAAATCTAATAAGTTAAATAATAGTGTTTATTATTTAGCATTCCAAATCTAATAAGTTAAATAATACAGTGTTTATTATTTAGCATTCCAAATCTAATAAGTTAAATAATACAGTGTTTATTATTTAGCATTCCAAATCTAATAAGTTAAATAATAGTGTTTATTATTTAGCATTCCAAATCTAATAAGTTAAATAATAGTGTTTATTATTTAGCATTCCAAATCTAATAAGTTAAATAATACAGTGTTTATTATTTAGCATTCCAAATCTAATAAGTTAAATAATACAGTGTTTATTATTTAGCATTCCAAATCTAATAAGTTAAATAATACAGTGTTTATTATTTAGCATTCCAAATCTAATAAGTTAAATAATACAGTGTTTATTATTTAGCATTCCAAATCTAATCCTATTTTAACTCTAAGCACACTGACCCATAACAAATGCTCCGGTGTATAGTCCCGTACCGAGGAAGGCGATCATGGTCCGGGTGACGATGTACACTTCCGCGCTCGGCACGAACACGATCACGTTCGCCACCAGCATTTCCAGACAGACGTTGGCTAGCATAACCCTCCGTCGTCCGTATCTGCAAATGTAAGGGCCCCCCACCTCGCTTTTGTTTTCTCTTTTTCTCCCTCTCTCTTTGCCTTGTATCCATTCGGCCCCATTCAGCCTACTGTTTTAAGATGTTTACCCCCAATATTTTCCTGGTGAGTGGTAGCGAGCCAGCATATATATATTTTTGTTTTGACAGCAAGCTAAATTTGTACATTTTTCGATAGAAATATGTCTCCGGTGAAGCCGGATTTCTCCATACAATGCTGGCTCGCTATCGCTCGCCACGAAGAAATCGACACCTGAATGGGGATGATCGTCTTAAAAGAGTTGGCTGAATAGGGCCAAATGGATACAAACCAGGGAAAGAGAGAAAAGGTGAGAAAGAGAAAACAAGCAGGTGACTCCCCTTAAATGCATATACTTCTTCATTCAGTTGACGGTAAATTATTCTCGGGTTAAAGGGGAGATGGGCCGTTTATCTGGTCCTCTTTCTTCCTCTTGTTTAGCCCCATTAGTTTTCAGATGTTATGTCGTTCGGCTCATTAGTTTGTCGATTTTAAGAATCTTTCGGCCCATTTTGTTGTTGTTGTTGTTCCCTAAGCTGCCTGGCCGAACAGCCCCGAGTCCCTGAGAAAGGCCATGGCCACGATCGGGCTTTCCCACAGAGCTCTCATTGAGTGTAGATTGTGTTGTTGGCGTAAGTGGTTGTGTGAAATGCAGTCTTCTATGATGTGTTTAATGGTATGGGGTGCTGTGTTACATCCCGGGCAGGCGTCAACAACAGAGTCATCCAGTCTCTTCTGATAGCTCAGGAGAGCTGGATGGTGTCCGCATTTCAGCCTGGCCAGGTGGACTCTGTCCTCGCGAGGAAGGGAGGATTCGGAAGGATGGATTTCGGGAGGTCGTGCATGCAGCTGCGTGTTGTCTGTGAGTGAGTGGATGGATCGGTGAGAGATATGAGTATGGATGTGCTTTTGGAAGTTGGTTCGGGGTGGGCAGGGAGGGAGAGAGGACAATAATTGTGTGTGATACCGTGTGCTGGGTGTTGTTTTGATATTTCTTGGTGTCTGTGGGTGTGTTGCCATGTAGTTTAGTGGGTGGTCTTGGTTCGTGGAGGCTGCTGCCAGGAATTGAGTGTCTCTCATGTCCAGATGGTCTTTGACTTTGAGGATTTTGGTTTCTTGATGTAGGTGATCTGTGGGTGAAGTAGCTGTGCAGCCTGTAATGATCTTCAGGGCTTTGTTTTGAATAGTCTGTAAGGTCTTATGATGTGTTTCAGCTAGGTTAGAAGCCCAGGCTGGGCTTGCGTATTCCATCACTGATCTTATGTCTTGTTTATATACTGTGGTGGTAGTTTCTTTGTTGTGTCCACATTTTGTGTGAGCAAGTGACCTGAGGGCGTTAAGTCTGGGTGTCAGTTTCTTTTTAATGTTTGTGGTGTGCTGTTTGAATGTCATATGAGTATCATATGTTACTCCTAGGATTTTGGGTGTGTGTGTATGTGTTAGGGGTGTGTTGTTTATGGTGAGTTGAGGGATGTATTCGTGTTCTCCTGTCCAACTTGTGAGCAGGGTTGCGGTGGATTTGGCTGGGGCTAGATTAAGTCTGTTTGTAGTGCACCAGCCATGTAGTGTGTTGAGATAGGGTTGAAGGAGATCTGTTGCTCTTTTTGGGTCATGGTGTGTGCATGTGAGTGTTATGTCATCTGTATAGGAGGCTAAGTTTATTTGGGGCGTATTGGGTGTAGTTATATCGTGCATGTACAGATTGAAGAGTGCGGGCGATAGGACGGATCCTTGTGGGACTCCGTTTGGAAAGTTTCTGATTTTAGATGACTGACCGGCAAAAGATACGTGTGCACATCTGCCTGCTAGGAAGTTGGCTAGCCACCTTTTTGTGTTGTTGTGCATGTTTGTGTTGTAGATTTTGTTTGTTAGGTTGTGGCGGGGTATGGCATCGAAGGCTTTACTTATGTCGAGTGTGGCTAATAGTGATCTGTGTGGTGGTCTAGCTGAGTTGATGCCGTCGAAAGCTCTTTGTGTAAGGTCTGTGAGAAGAGTGTTTGTGGAGTGCAGTGGCCTAATGCCATGTTGTGTTGGAGCTAGGGGTAGGTCAGGTGTAATTAGTTGTAATACTAGGCGTTCCATGACTTTGGAGGGGGAGCAAAGGAGTGTGGTGGGGCGGTGCGAGAAGGGTAGCGTGGGGTCTTTGTTGGGTTTGGGGAATGTGATGATGATACCATGCTTCCAAATGTCTAGTATTGTGTTGTGTGAATAGCTGTAGTTTGATATGTTAGTGAGTGCTTGTATGCCTTGTGGTCCCAGGTGTCTGAGGTGTATGTTGCTTATGTTGTCTAGGCCACAGGCGGGTGAGTGCTTGAGATTGTTGATGATATGCTTTGTCTGGTGATTGGTGAAGGGTGTATAATCAGGGTCTGTGGGGAATTGTCTCTTACGTCGGATGACATGTAGGTCGTCTTTGTGAGGTTTTAGGTGGCTGACATGTGAAAAGTGATTGATGAGAGTGTTTGCTTGTTGTTTACATGAAGGAGTAGAGTCTGTTGTTGTGATTGCAGCATGTGATTGTGTTGTGTTGCTGTTGGAAAGTGTGATGCTGTTTAGTGTTTTGTAGAGTTTTTTGGGGTTTGTTTTGTGATCAAGTGTTTGTAGGAAGTTATTCCAATTTAGTTTTTGTTGTTCTTGTATTTTGTTGTTAGTTTGGGTGTTGAGTGCTTGAATTTGTTGTGTGATGTCTTGTGTGTGGGGTGCTGGGGAGTGTTTCAGTATGTCGCATTGTCTGATGAGGTTTTGAATTTCTGGTGAGAAGTTGGGGTTGTGTCTTTTTCTGTTACCTCTTGGAATGTGTTTCTTGTCAGCGTTTATGATAGTTTTATTGAGTATGTGTACAGCATTGTTGATGTTAGTGATTGGTGTACTGTTTAGAGTTGTGAAGTGTTGTTCTGTCTCATTTGTGAATGCTTCCCAGTTAGCTCTTTTATAATTGGTGTATGTGTGTTTGTGGCTAGCTGGGGTGAGTCTGGTTTTGGTGGTGATAATGATCGGGAGGTGGTCAGAGCCTAAGGTTCTGACCACCCTCCAGGATGTTGTGGGGGCGAATTCTGGGGAGCAAAAGGTGATGTCTGGAGATTATGGGTTATAGAGGGCTTGGTGAGGAATATGGGTATGTTGATGGGTGTCGTTAAGGATGATGAGGTTATCGGTTTGGTTTTGTAGTACCCGCCCTCTGTCTGTGTCGGGGTTGTCGACAAACCAGGCCGACGTCTTGGCGTTGAAGTCACCACCCAGGATGATGTGTCGGGTGTGTGGGGTGTTTGTGATGTGTTGTAAGTGTGGTCTGTATTCATTTGGTACTGTAGGGGATGTTTGGGGAGGGATGTATGTGTTTATGATGGTTATGTTGGAGTTGTTGCCAGTGCGTATTTTAATTGACTGTATTTCTGTTGTGTAATCATTTGGGGGGAGGAGGGATTTGGTTTGTACACTGGTTACTATGTATGATATTTCTTTGTGTACCAGGGTGATGAGTCCACCGCCCCCGCCGACAGCCCGGTCTTGTCTGATGGCGGCCCATTTTGTTGTCAATATTAAGACCTTTCGTGCTAATTTCTAAACTACCCTCCTTCGGTTTCTATCCCTCCATCTGTGCCTTTGTCTCTAATCTCGTTTCCGGCCGTTCCATAGCCGCGGTTGTGGATGGCCATTGTTCTCTTCCTCACCCTATAAACTCCGGTGTTCCTCAGGGCTCTGTCCTATCTCCACCTCTCTTTCTAAATTTTATAAATGATCTCCTCAACTGTACCTCAATTCCCATCCATTCATACGCAGACGACTCAACCTTACACTACTCCATTAGTTTTTCAGAACGCCCCAGCCAGCAATCCCTCAACGACAAATGTAATGAAGCCATAGAACTCTTAAATTCTGATCTAAATACTATCTCCAAAGGGGGCAGAGAAAACCTTGGTACCTTTAATGCTTCCAAAACCCAATTTCTCCATCTATCTACCCGTACGGAACTCCCAGCGGACTATCCCTTATTCTTCAACAATACAAAAATCAATCCTTCATCTTCTCTCAATATTCTTGGTGTCTCTTTTTCTTCTGCTCTCAGTTGGAAGGACCATATTACCAGTCTTGCTTAGGCAGCCTCCCAGAAGCTGGGTGTGCTCAACCACCTTAGGGGGTTCTTTTCCCCTGCACAGCTTCTTGCTCTGTACAGGGGCATAATGCACCCTTGTATTGAGTATTGTTCACATGTATGGGGAGGTTTCTCTCACACCGCTCTCCTAGACAAAGTTGAAAGGAAGGCGTTTCGTATCATTAACTCCCGTCCACTCACCAACTCTCTGCAATCTCTCTCTCTCCGCCGCAATGTTGCATCTCTCTCGCTATTCTATCGCTACTATAATAATCAGTGTTCCTCAGAGCTTTCCCAGTGTATACCACCTCCTTTACGTAGGGCACGTGGTGCCCGTCTTGCAACTCAATCCCACCCCTACTCTGTGCAACTCTCCAACCCAAGAGTGAAATGTAGTTACTCTCAAACTTTCTTCTACTCAACGAGCTCTGGAACTCTCTCCCAGAATCAGTCTTTCCCTCTTCCTATGACTTAAATTGCTTCAAACTCCGTGTGTCCAGGCATTTTGGCTCGAACGTCACTTGATTTTGTCCCTGTCACTCTTTCAACTATGAGGGAGGCACTTGCTATAGGCAGTTCTGCCTTTTGCCTCCCTCAATCACATAGAAAAAAAAAATAGGTGTTGATTTTATTTCCTGGTGAACGATAATGAGCTTGTAACTTTGGAAGAACCGGCCTTCGGTCGGGACATTTTTCTACCAAAACATTTACAAATTATTCTAGAATGGGGGTCTAATGGATGTTTGTTTAAGCTTGATGGAGATCTAGGGAGAAGGAAACTATAATTAAATAATATAGATACATAAATGATCAAGTAAATACGCTCATCTCCCCTTAAATACTCATTACGAAGGTATTGAAGCAAAACATGCTGTTAACACCTTAAGAGCGGCCTATGCGGTTTATTTATATGTACCGCCCAGCGGGGTGTTTTTAGCCAAAATAGGGCTGTTTACGTGATCATTTTCATGCCTAAATAAGACCCAGAACGTAAAACAAGTATCTATCCCTGAAAGGGCATAAACAGAGCTTTCGAATGACACTATAACGATCCTTTTATGATGGCTAGTTTTCTTGCAATAACCGTGCAACGCGAGTGCAAAAAGCATGTAATTAGCCACTTTCCCGATACAATTCCGTATATAGCGAGTGAGAGAGGGAGGAGGGAGGTGGGATTCGTGTCAGTAGGTTCGCCGCGGTGGTCTGGAGCAGTCATACGCTCGCTACTCTCCTGCCACCACTTGTCTCTCTCTCTCAGCAACATTACGTGCTGAAATTGCCACTCGACCTATGTCGAGCGCCGCCACATAGTCCAGCTTTATTTAACTCGACTTATGTTGCTCGCCGACATTTAGGGGTTAATTATATAGATAAAAAAAATCCAAAATATTAATGCAGAGACCTAGTCGTTTATTATTACATTAAGTTGCGAGAAATTAGCTGCTAAGGTATTATAATATCCATACTTTAATTTATATTGATTTCATAATAAAAAACATGCTAAAGTAAAATACATATATATTGCTATACCACGAAGAAAATTTCTTGGGCAGGTCACATATTTAAAAAAAAAAAAAAAAAAAAAAAAATGGATTACCTGATCGACACTGTGATGCCCTATAGAAGGAACCAGCAGAGGAGGTAAACAAAGAAGCACGAGGCATGAGATCCGGTAGCTTGCAGAGGTGTACAGTTTGCGGCACATATTCCATTTATCAATCATCCCAGCAAATCGTAACTCACCTCCCCAACTCCCCCTCCCTCATTCCACCCCCTACCATTAGTGGAATTTAGGAGGTGGAGCAAGAGAGGGAGGTTGGGGAAGTGGGTGCAGCGCTGCCCAAATAACGACCCCAACGGAATAGAATATGTGCGGCAAACTGTATACCTGACCAGTGAGCTAACTAATGATGAATGATGACTTTTGATATACCGCTCTCGTAAGACTAGACCATGAATGAAGAGATTAAATGTTGTGATCGTAACAATGAATGCCATGTGAAGATGAACTAGGAAAAGTAGACATATACACAAAAACAGCATTTGAGGAGGAGTACTTTCTTGACAACATTTCTTAGAGTGACCTGAAGAAGCTATCTGCGAAACGTTAAGGGAGCCCACCTCGCTGTTTTCTCTTTCTCTCCCTTTCTCTTTGGTTTGTATCCATTCGGCCCCATTCAGCCTACTGTTTTAAGACGTTTACCACCATCCAGGTGTCAATATTTTCTGGCGAGCGCTATCGAACCAGCATATATATATATATTTTAGTTTTGACGGCAAGCTAAATGTTTACATTTTTCGATAGAAAAATTTCTCCGGCGAAGCCAGAATTCTCCATACAATGTTGGCTCGCTATCGCTCGCCAGGAAAAAATCGACACCTGGATGAGGATTAACGTCTTAAAACAGTTGGCTGAATCGGGCCAAATGGATACAAGCCAAGGAAAGAGAAAACAGGAGAGAAAGATCAAACAAAACCGGCGACCCCCCTTAATAAAGTGCCCCTTCTCAAATGGTGTTGGTATTCAATGACTGCTTAACCCGTATAGCCCCAGCGACGCGTCTGACGCGTCGGCGATGTATGTAACGCACAGCCCCAGAGACGCGCCTGGCACGTCACCCTAATTGCGCCGACCGTAACCTCAGGTGTAGCCACTCAAGAGGGTTCAGATTTGTATGGGAACTGTGTACGTATCCCACGCAACCGTGCCGATGGTTGAAAACTCTCAAAGTCCACGTGCGTGCGCACGAGCGCGCAATAACCTGTTTTTTTGGGATAATTGCCTTCAATTTTTTACTCTTGTAAAATCCGTTTTCGGGGGCTCTGTAGGACCATTTTTTAAGCTTTTTGAGCGGTTTTTCGTGGTTTTTCCTTCATTCCTAACCCATTCGCTATTGTTTCTTGAATAAAACCATTTTTTGAAAACCGGCCGTGTTCTGGTGCGCAAACATTACAAAACTAGCCGGGGCTCCACGGGTTAAGGGGAGACTGACCGTAATTAATTTATTCATATATTTTTTTCAGTTTCCTCCCTAGACCTCCATCAAGCTTAGAAACAAAAAAACTAGACCACCCTTCCAGATAAATTTGTACATTTTTCGGTAGAAAAATTTCTCGGCCGAAGGCCGATTCCTCTTAAAATTGCAGGCTCGCTATCGCTCGCCAGGAAATAATCGATACCTAAATGGCACGAAAGGTCTTAAAATTGACAACGAAATGGGGCAAAAGGTGTTTAAATCGCCAAACTAACGGGCCGAACGTCTTATAATCTCAAAACTAGTGGGGCTAAACATTAGGGAGAAGGGGGTCCAGAAAAAATGGTCTGCCTCCTCCCTTAAATTACCTGTCCAGGAGAAAACCATTGGCGAAGGAGCCCAGGAGGGTGCCCGCTCCTATGACGGCCTGGGTGGTGGAGTACAGGACCCGCCTCTCACACACCAGGTCCCACTGTTAGGGGAGATATACAGTATGGGGGTGTAATGGTTTAGGTGCTTATGTTCTGGGTGTGGTGTCCCGAGTTCGAATCCCGGCAGGACCATATTATGCTTTCATTGGTTTATTCAAGTGCATTGAGGTTTTTAATTGATGATTAATGTTAAGAACTGGGTGTTACTTATTTATATATGTTTTTGTTATATTTCTAGTTTCCTCCCTAGACCTCCATCAAACTTAAAAAACACAACCATTAGATCCCGCTTCTAGATTAATTTGTAAAATTTTCGGTAGAATTTTTTTCCGGCCAAAGGCCGGTTCATCCAAAATTACAAGCTCACTATCGTTCGCCAGGAAAAAAATCGACACCTAAATAGCACGAAAGGTCTTAATATTGACAAAGAAATGAGGCAAAAGATCTTAAAATCGACAAACTAATGGGACAAACATCTTATAATCTGAAAACTAATGGGGCTAAACATGAGGGAGAAGGGGATCTAGAAAAACAACCCACCTCCCCTTCACACACCATCACGAGCAACCAATATGTATAGTTGTGAGCCTTATATAAAGTTACATTAATTAGATCTTTAAATAAAGGTTCCGAAGCATCTGGGCTATAATTAATTAAGATTTGCATTGTCTCACTTAGGTCCAATACTGATTAAAATGAGTGGGTCGACATTTATGCTCTTAGCTGTACATTGCATAATCCCTGGACACATCTATGTAATTATTTGTATCGCAATATATTACTGTGGTTTAAATGCTTCCCAGTTTTACCTCATATCATTATAGATGTTGAAATGTCTAGATACTATTGAACAGATATCTATCAGACTATCTATCTATCTATTGCCGAACGCCTTATATATGAGGGTGGCCATACACAAAATACCCCCAAGCTGACATATCCCCTGTGAGAAGGACAACCCGTGCCAGTTTGCTGAAGGACTTCCAGGGTTGACCACTAAACTTAGGGTCCGTCCGACTCTGAGGAATTCTATGTATTGTTTTAGCACTATATGTCTACAGCGGTGAGCGGCTAGTCCATCCACTAACCTGCTTCACCCTTAGGTAAGTAGTACGGATGTTTTTTATTTTATTTTATTTTTTATTCCAACTACTCCCTATCGGGCATAGGCCAAGAGCCTGTACATTGAACCGTTTTACATTGAACGGTGAAGCCCGTGAGATCTCGTTCCAGTCTAGGGGGTGAAACATGTGAAACACTTTTTAGCTGCAACCAGCCCCTGCCATCTTGCCTTCACAGGATGCATGGGGCTTAGTTGCTCACTCAAGGCTCGAAGCAGCCCCATCTCTGAAGCTGCCTTGCTCCTTCACTGTCTCACCACCTAGACTCAGACCCTCACTCTCAGAACACCACCCATTGAGCAATGAAATCGCTAGGCATTGTCTCCCTGTAGCATATTTTGAATATGGGAATATTCATACAGTGCTATTTAATCAGGGAACAATGAGGGTATTTATTTGGCGTTTCGGTGGGCTTTGTGGTAATGCACTGACAGTAGGTACAGCATAAAAATTCCATCCTAATAATATCTTCCCATTGACATATCGGGATTCGAACCCGGGTCCATTGAATACCAGTCCAGTAGCAAGACCACTCCCTTAGGCAGGTTGCCGACCAACGCTGACGAGTCCCATTCACCCGGATTTTTATAAGGTTGTCTCCCCTAGATAGTTTGCCGACCAAGGCTAACGAGTCACATCCACCCTAACAGCTATGCAGGGTACAATATATTACATTGCGATAATTATAATCTGTCAGCCAAACGGGAGATAAAACATATGTTATGTTATGGTTAGCCTAATGTGTTATCCTGGACACCTTAAGGGAGAAGACTAAGAAGAGTACAGGGACAGGTTGAAAGAGCGGGGACATGGGCACAACATAACCCAGAGAGCCTTGACTCATAGTGAAGGTAAAATTTAGAGAAAATATCATCTTAATGTAATTTCTACGGTACATTAAAAGATAATGTGTTGTACTTTCCCAACCAAAAGTCTACCTCTGTAATAATGTAACAACTGTGGACTGGCACTGGGTGTGGTTGAAGTGTCTACCTCTGTAACAAATGTGGACTCGTACTGGGTGTGGTTGAAGTGTCTACCTCTGTAACAACTGTGGACTGGTACTGGGTGTGGTTGAAGTGTCTACCTCTGTAACAAATGTGTACTGGAACTGGGTGTGGTTGAAGTGTCTACCTCTGTAACAACTGTGGACTGGTACTGGGTGTGGTTCAAGTGTCTACCTCTGTAACAACTGTGGACTGGTACTGGGTGTGGTTGAAGTCCCTGGCAGGGCAGGTGATGGTGTGGTTGTTGGAGCCTGGCAGGTCCTTCATGGCAGCCTCGTAGCCCATCTCTGTTGCCGCTGTGTAGTTGTAGTCGTACATGTGGCAGGGGTCGAACTGGCCCGTGTCATTGCTGGTGGATCATAGACAAGTTACTGATTGGTAGCTTTATAGTCGTACATGTGACATGGGTCGTACTGACCCGTGTCATTGCTAGTGGGATTATAGACAAGTTACTGATAGGTAGCTTTATAGTCGTACATGTGGCAGGGGTCGTACTGGCCCATGTCATTGCTAGTGGATCATAGACAAGTTACCGATAGGTAGCTTTATAGTCGTACATGTGGCAGGGGTCGTACTGGCCCGTGTCATTGCTAGTGGATCATAGACAAGTTACTGATGGATAGCTTTATAGTCGTATATGTGGCAGGGGTCGTACTGACCCGTGTCATTGCTAGTGGGATTATAGACAAGTTACTGACAGGTAGCTTTATAATCGTACCTGTGGCAGGGGTCGTACTGGCCCGTGCCATTGCTGGTGGATCATAGACAAGTTACTGATAGGCAGCTTTATAGTCGTACATGTGGCATGGGTCGTACTGACCCATGTCATTGCTAGTGGATCATAGACAAGTTACTGATAGGTAGCTTTATAGTCATACATGTGGCAGGGGTCGCACTGACCCATGTCATTGCTGGTGGATAATAAGCAAATTACTGATTGGTAGTTTTGTAATCATACATGGTAGGGATTGTTTTTACCTGTACTGATATAGGTAGTATTACTTACTTTTCTTCATTCGATATAGCCTGTGCCAAGATTAAGAGAGCTTAGGGCTTGGCCTGTGCTATGGCACAGTATATCTGCTAATATCCTTGATGCTGTAAAGTTAACCCCATCGCCCCAGGGGGCTTTGTTATATATGGGACTAGCTTTTAATGGGCTAGTTAAATAAATATATAACTCTTTTTTAAGCAATGCTGTAATTGCACGGGAATGAATTAAAGAAAAAGCTAAGAAGCGTGATCAGTTATCTTTCAAATATTTCAAATAAACATAACTAACTCTGTAGCTACTAATACTTTGTTATGACAACGAATGAAAGTTGATGTGAGTTTCACACAATATGCATGGGACGAGAACATCTGAGGCAGACTGTGCACAGTACATCTAATTTAGTCTCTCGATAGCTTCTAAGTGTGGGACTATCGTATCACACTAATCAAATTATATTTGATGCTGACTTTCAGTTGCTTATTGAATATGCCACAGCTTGTCTGGGGTTGTCGTTGTGAGCTTAGTGGCATAATGCAAGTCATCGGGATAAGGGGTCACAGACATTATTTTCATCATCACAACTGGAGCTTCAAGTCTAATCTATCTATTAGCATTTGGCCTCTTTGGAGGACATAAAAACACATACACAAAATGTTAGTATCAGAGAACATAACCTGGGGTGCTTTGCTACATAGCTGAATACGTCCTCCAAATTAAAAGGCTTTGTCTATATAATGAATACATTGTTTAGTTGCCTGAATTTGAAATGACGAGAGTGAGAAAATAAGATATACTGAACTTACATAAAAGGAATGGCTAGTGAGAGGACCTGTTGTTGTGTCCAGTTGGCGTCCCTCAGGGCTGGCACATGGCACCAGTGGTCGGGGGTGGCGCCAAGGAACTGGTACGACATCACCACCAGTGCCGCGAAGAAGCACGCTAAGTTGGCAATTGTTTTAAGAGGGGTCACCGTTTTTTTTTTTTTTTTGGTATCTTGCTCTCTTTTTCTCTCTTTTCATGGCTTGTATCCATTCGGCCCCATTCAGCCAACAGTTTTAAGACGTTTATCCCCATCCAGGTGTCGATTTCTTCCTGGCGACCGATAGCGAGCCAGCATTGTATGGAGAAATCCGGCTTTGACGGAGAACTTATTCTATAAACAAATGTACAAATTTAGCTTGCTGTCAAAACAAAAATATATATATGCTGGCTTGCTACCGCTCGCCAGGAATATATTGACACCTGGATGGGGGTAAACGGCTTAAAACAGTAGGCTGAGTGGGGCCGAATGGATACAAGCCAAAGAGAGAGGGAGAGAAAGAGAAAAAAAAAGCGAGGTGGGTTCCCTTAACTAAATAACCGAGGGGACATATTAATGACACTCTACATTTAGTGTGTGTGCATAATTAATATTTAGTGTATTTTATTGTGGATAGAGGATGTGAATGAGCTATAGTCTATTCGCTGTAAGTAGGCGAGAAATCATGACCTCTAACCTCTGTAACTCAAAAACGACTAGAGTAATCGAGCTAATATATCTACCATTTGGGAAGAGTCAGTCAAGGAATAGATTTCGACATTTACAGCCAATTTGCTCTAGCCCTTTTTGAGTTATAGAGGATAGAGGTCATGATTTCTCGCCTACTTACAGCGAATAGACTATAGGAATATGTTTTCCTTCTAATATTCCACCAACACATTGGAAACTATGATATACAGTATAGTTATGTGTTTATGGGGGGATGGTTCACTTTTTGGGGCGATTATTGCATGTATTCATTATTGTATGTATTCATTATTGTATGTATTCATTATTTTTCTAGTTTCCTCCCTAGACCTCCATCAAATAAAAAAAAAAAAAAACATCCATTAGATCCCCCTTCTAGATTAATTTGTACATTTTTCGGCAGAAAAATGTCCCGGCCGAAGGCCGGTTCTTCCAACATTACAGGCTCACTATCGTTCGCCAGGGAAAAAATTGACACCTAAATAGCACGAAAGGTCTAAATATTGAAGCAGAAATGGGGCGAAAGGTCTTAAAATCGACTAACTAATGGGGCAAACATCTTAACATCTGAAAACTAATGGGGCTAAACATGAGGGAGAAAGTGGCCTAGAAAACCGGCCCATCTCCCCTTAATACCTATTGCTTAGCCTAACACCTTTGAATTCAACTATTTATTCCTCAGACTTAATTAATCACCATAGGATTACCATAGTTACGTCACACCGTGTATGTCCTAATTATTGGTATGTCCATTGTCTCTTGTCTTCGTACTTTACTATGTATATGCCAATGCGAATATCCATGCCTATACTTAATAAACCTGTATTACCCGTTACAAGCTTGAGTGTTCACTATTGTACCTGCCAACACTCCTCCCTCGACATAGCAGAACCCACATACATATGGGATAGTTTACGCAGCCCTGAACACCTCCTCATCTATAAATAGGGCTGATATATCCTTGGAGTGCTACATGTATTTGTTGATTTCATTAATTGAGTTTAGAGGTGAAGTTGGTTGGTGGGAAAAAACATAATAATATCACCTTCCTATTATAGTGTTGATATCAATTCCGTTTCATTATTATTATTATTAAAGAGTGATTCACATTAATCATCATGGCACCATCACATTCCGTCACGTCACCATTCCGTCAACCGTACCGTGTATTCACACCATTCATCACGATACCGCTCAGTCCGTGATCAACCGCCGAGCAGGTATGGCGCTTCATAGGTTATCCCATAAAAGCACCATCACGTCACGTCAAAATATGTTTTCCAAGAAACCGTGACGTGATGAAACGGATACGTGCCGTGTCCGTGATGGTGACGTGATGTTTGGTGTGAACAGGTCCATTCGATTACATTTAAGAAGTTTTGACGAAATGGTGATGTAACGTGAAGTGATGGTGCCGTGATGACTAGTGTGAATCGGCCTGAATTATAGAGGGTTGACATCTGATGAAACCTTTAATTGAACCCGACTGCTTCATCAGATCATAGAGCAATAACTGTGAACACCACCGATCTCCCTTTTAACGCCTTCTGTACCGGCGAGGTTCTTTTCACTTTATTTTGGCTGCTAGAAGACCCCCCCTGTGGGTTAGGGAATAGAATATGCCCCACGTGCCTTCTGCGTGTCGTAAAAGGCGACTAAAGAGGTTGGGTCGGTGGGCTTGCGACCCCCACCCGGAAAAAATATCTAAGCAAAGAAAAACGAACGAACAGCCTCGGATGGGGACGGAACCAACGTTGATGAACCACGACCGACTAAGGACATGCCTTCGGATATTCTGAGAATGGCTACGTGGAATGTTAGTGGCATGAATGATGGCACAAAAGAGAGAGAGGTTCTGGAAGTGTTAGTGAATGCCAGGCTGGATGTATGTGGAATGACAGAGACCAAATGGAAAGGTTCAGATGTGAGAGAGTGGGAGTGTGGAATGGGTGTGTGTGCTGGAGTGAGTGAAGGAACAGCGAGAGAAGGTGCATGTTTGTTTGTAAGTAGCAAATGGAAGGAATGTATAAGAGAGTATGGGTCTGTGGGTTCAAGGATTGTGTGGGTGAGAATGAAAGTAGGAATACAAACGTGGGTGATTGTATGCGTGTATGCCCCGACAGAGGATATACTTGAAAGAAAGAAAGAGGAGTTCTGGATGAATGTGGAGGCGTGCCTGGAAAAGTATGACAAGAACGAAAGAATATTTCTGATTGGGGATATGAATGGTAAGGTGGATGATAGGAAAGTTGAGGGAGTGGTGGGAGGGTGGGGGGTACCATCAGAGGTGAATGGGAATGGTAGTGCACTTGTGGACGTATGTGTGGGGAGGAGGCTGTGGATAGCCAACACCTTCTTCCGACACAGAATGATCCACAGGTACACATGGAAACGGATGTTGACGATGAAGGATAAGACAGTGGTGGAACGAAAGTCATTGATTGATTATGTATGTGTGGATGAACGAATGAAGAAATCTGTGATGGATGCTAGGGTGTATAGGGGTATTGGAGGGGGTCTGTCTGATCATTATGTAGTGGTAGCTAAGGTTAGGATACAAAAGAAGTGGGTGAGGAGAGCTGGAGGGAGGCGAGAGGAGGGTGGAATGGTGAGGAGGGTAGAGAGGTTGCAGGAGGAGGAAGTCAGGGAGGAGTACAGGAGAGCAGTGGAAAGACGACTAGATGGGTTCGACCTGGAAGTTATGGAGGAAGTGGAGGAGATGAGCAAGGTGCTTAAGGATGAGATCTGTGCAGCATGTGAGGAGAAGAGGGAGGGGAGTGAAAGGTACAGCATGGTGGACAGAAGAGGTAAGAATAGCTGTGGAAGAAAAGAAGAAAGCATATAGAGAGTGGTTGGGTAGTAGAGGGAATGAAGATTCCGAGAGACAGAAACGAGCGAGGTACGTGGAGAGTAAGAGGGTGGTGAAGAGAGTAGTGAAGGAAAGTAAGAGAAGAGTAGATGAGGAATTTGGAAGGCATCTGAGTGTAAAATGGAGGGAGAGTAAGAAACTGTTCTGGAAAGAAGTCAAGAAAGTTAGGGAAGGTAGCAAGGGAAACAGTAAGGGTGTGAAAGATAAGAATGGGAGAATGCTAGCCGAGAAGCAAGAGAGAGTCGAAAGATGGAGGGAGTACTTCAGTGAGTTGCTACATGTAAGGAATGAAGAGCCAGCAAACATAGCTGGATATGGTATGGGAGGGAGAAGAAGAGAAGTAGTGGAGGAGGAGGTGGGGATCAGGAGGTCAGAAGTGTGGGAAGCCATGAAAAGAGTGAAGTTGGGGAAAGCACCAATAACAGATGGAGTGTGTGGGGAAATGTTGAGGTATGGTGGTGAGATAGTGATAGAATGGGTATGGAAAATGTGCAAACTAGCATGGGAGAAGGGGAGTGCACCCGATGACTGGAAGACTGGCATAATAGTCCCCCTATATAAGGGCAAAGGGGAAAGAGGAGTGTGTGGTAACCACCGAGGAATATGTCTTCTAAGCGTAGTAGGGAAGGTATACAGTAGGGTAGTGATTGAGAGAGTGAGAGTGAGAACGGAGAAATGGATAGGCGACGAGCAGGGAGGTTTTAGGAAGGGAAGAGGATGTGTAGATCAGATTTTTACCCTGAATTGTGTTGTGGAGAAGTATCTGGAGAAGAAACAAAAGGTGTATGTTGCCTTTATGGACTTGGAGAAGGCCTATGACAGAGTGGATAGAGAAGGTTTGTGGAAAGTACTTAGAATATACGGAGTAGAGGGCAAGTTGCTGAAAGCAGTGAAGAGCATGTATGAGGGTGCAAAGGCGGCAGTACGTGTGGAGAGTGAGCAGAGCGAGTTCTTTGACATGAATGTTGGTTTGAAACAGGGGTGTGTGATGTCCCCGTGGTTGTTTACTGTATATATGGATGGAGTCATGAGAGAAATACTATCAAGAGCAGTGGATGTTGGTGTATCGCTGAAAAGGGAGGGAATTGAGTGGAAGCTGCCCATACTGCTGTTTGCAGGGTCTGGTAAATGAGTTTGGAACAGTGTGGGAAAAACGGAATTTGAAGGTAAATGCGGGGAAGAGCAAGGTTATGGTCTTCGAAAGGGGTGAAGTCACAGAGTGTGAGGTGAAGCTGAACGGTCAGGCTATGGAGATCGTCAACTCTTTTAAGTATCTGGGCAGTGTGTTGAGTAAAGATGGGACTATGGATGAAGAAGTGCGGGAGAGGGTGCAGCAGGGGAAGAGGGTTGTAGGAACGCTAAAAGCAGTAACAAGAAATAGGGTGGTCAGTATGGAAGTGAAGAAGTCCTTGCATGACAGTGTGGTAACCCCGACACTGACTTACGGAAGCGAAGCATGGACGTTGGTTGAGAGACTCAGACCAAGAGTGAGAGCAGTGGAAATGAATTACTTAAGGAGTGCATGCGGAGTTACATGTAGGGATAGACAGACTAATGAGGAAGTAAGAAGGAGGTGTGGTGTGGAGGTAGATGTGCTGGAAAGTGTGAAAAGGAACAACTTGAGATGGTTCGGCCATATGGAACGTATGGAAAGAGAGAGAATGACTAAGAGGGTGTATGAGAGCGAGGTGGAGGGACAGAGAGGGAGAGGTAGACCGAATGAGAGGTGGAAGGATGGAGTGAGGAAGTACATGAACGAAGGCAGTGCTGGTTGGGGGGAGGGGCGTCGACTGACTGGGGACAGAGGTGCATGGGGGCGGTTCGTTCGTGGCCACCCCTTCGGGGATAACGGCGTCAGGCAATAGATAGATAGATAGAAGACGATTTTATTCAGCTTAGGAAGGACGTCTACCATTTTAAATGCTACAGATTATCTCGATTAATCCTTTTTGCTACCATATATCCTTCCTCAGCTATATAAAAACGTCTAAATGTAGCTGAAATCAAATACAAAAGACGCCATCGGTACTGAAGGGGTTAACCATAAGCGTCGCTCATCTAGTCAAAATACGGTATATGTTAATGTACTTTTCTACTACACAATGATATAATATAATGTTTACCTAAATTCTTTAAAAACAATAATACTGATTATAAAGCATTGTTATTGCAATAAACATATGTGTATAAAGAAATTATTGTTAAGTTAAGGCGAGGCAGCCGTTTGTTTGGTCTATTAATTAATTTATTCAGGTATTTTATTAGTTTCCTCCCTAGACCTCCATCAAGCTTAGAAAAACACCCCCTAGACCTCCCTTCAAGATAAATTTGTAAACTTTTCGGTAGAAAAATGTCCCGGCCGAAGGCCAGTTCCTTTTAAAATTGCAGGCTCGCTATCGCTCGCCAGGAAGTAATTGACACCTAAATGGCACGAAAGGTCTTAAAATTTACAACAAAATGGGGCAAAAGGTGTTAAAATCGCCAAACTAATGGGCCGAACGTCTTATAATCTCAAAACTAGTGGGGCTAAACATGAGGAAGAAGGGGGTCCAGAAAAAAGGTCAAACTCCCCTTAAGAGATGTTGCTCTACCCATGTCCACGATGTTGTAACACTCAATTAGCAGCTTGCTTTAGACAACTCATAGGCCGTAGATATCTGCCGTAAAAGTGAGGCTGGCTGTATGTTTGGTCTATTAACACCTTATTAGCGGCCTAGGCGGTTTATTTATATGTACCGCCCAGCGGGGTGTTTTTAGCCAAAATAGGGCTGTTTACGTGATCATTTTCATGCCTAAATAAGACCCAGAACGTAAAACAAATATCTATCCCTGAAAGGGCATAAACAGAGCTTTCGAATGACACCATAACGATCCTTTTATGATGGCTAGTTTTCTTGCAACAACCGTGCAACGCGAGTGCAAAAAGCATGTAATTAGGCACTTTCCCCATACAATTCCGTATATAGCGAGTGAGAGAGGGAGGGAGGAGGTGGGATTCGTGTCAGTAGGTTCGCCGCGGTGGTCTGGAGCAGTCATACGCTCGCTACTCTCCTGCCAACACTTGTCTCTCTCTCTCAGCAACATTACGTGCTGAAATTGCCACACGACCTATGTCGAGCGCCGCCACATAGTCCAGCTTTATTTAACTCGACTTATGTTGCGCGCCGACAGTTAAGGGTTAATTCATGTATTCATATATTGTTTTATCTTCCTCCCTAGACCTCCATCAAGCTTAGAAAAATACCCCCTTAGACCCGCCTTCAAGATAAATGTGTACATCATTCGGTAGAAATATGTCCCGGTCAAATGCCGGTTCCTCTTAAAAAGTGCAGGCTCGCTATCGCTCGCCAGGAAATAATCGACACCTAAATGCCACGAAAGGTCTTAAAATTGACAACGAAATGGGGCGAAAGGTGTTAAAATCGCCAAACTAATGGGCCTAACGTCTTATAATATCAAAACTAGTGGGCTAAACATTAGAGCGAAGAAGGTCCAGAAAAACGGTCTGCCTCCCCTTAAGGGGGCTGAAGCACTCACTGTATAGGCGAAGAGGGAAAATCTTAATAAATAAAGGTCAATGTTTGTCTGTCTGTTTGTCAGTTACCCGACCTTTGTTACTAAACTCCTCCCACAGTTTTGGTGCCAGGTGGGAGTGTGGGGCACCGTTGGAAAGCCCAGGCTTTGGAGATGGTTTTAGGGGAGTTTAGTGGAAATCAGAGACACTTTTGTTTAATACAATTTTCGGCAGAACTTATGTAGTATACGGGAGCGAAAACAAATGCGAAAAAATGGCCGTTTGGGGCAGAAGGAGGCCTCCGATCGAAAAGGTGTATGGAACGAAAGTTGTTTGCAGCTCCCCAAAATGGGGGTACGGATGAGGTCAGATCCAAAATCGGAGGTCATTTAGCGGCCGAAATCGAGGTCGCCGTGTAATGAGGCACAGGGAGGTCGAGGCCGGTGATTATGGTAGTAGTAGTATTGTGATGATTGTGGTAGTAGTGATTGATGATGGTGATTATGGTAGTAGAATTTAAACCGGGGCAATGCCGGGTACCCCTCCTAGTGAAATATAAACATCAATTTAGGATATCTCACGGTAGGCACACAGACAGAAGACCATGATATTCCAGGGTCCCCGAGTCCCCACCACCTCCAGTAGGTCTTCGAAGGTCCTCACCCACGACAAGTCCTCGCCCTTCTCGCCGTCTTCCCCATGCCTCGTCTGGGACATTTTATTTTTATTTTTTTCTGGGAATAAAGAGAGAATGTAGAATGTTAATATTGCCTAATTAAGAGTGAAAGCTGCCAGTACCAAATTAAAATTGTCGTAGTAAAATGTAATGATCAAATAGAGAACAATGTACAGCTGCCGCCTACATAGTCACGTACTGTACTGTACACATAAATAAGAATGTCAAGCTCTGACAAAACATTCTCACATAACAACTAACTAATAATTGTTGCTAAACTAACGAGAAGCTGAATTCAGCTGTAACGCAACACACGCTCACACAGTATATGGGGATATCACTTGGCTGTTATGTCTCTTAATAACCCGTTCAGTACAGTACCAAGGACATCATTTACATCAAAATCTGGCAACTATTAGACGATTTTATTCGGCTTAGGAAGCACCTTTAGCAATAATAAGGCTTCAAACTATCTCAACCAACCCTTTTATCTACCACAGACGCTTCCTAAGCTGCATAATATCGTCTAAATATAGCTAGAATAAAATATAACACCCATCGCTGGTACTCAAAGGGTTTGTTACGACCGGGGCTACGAATAAAACACGGGCACTTAATGATTGGACTAGTAATAGGGCACTATGCAACAACGGTACGCTAGATCCAAACCCCTAAACTTATTTGCCGGCTAACAAAAACACCTATACCCTCCAAAGTTAATCTGCGATAACGGGGTATCCTTAACAGGGCATAAATGTACTCTACTTCAGGCTAACCCACACTGGTATAGCCTGATAACAAACAATATGCAAGTTACGTTAAAATGCATAAAAGGGAAGCTATGGAAAGGTCAATTAAATCACTGCAAGATTTAATACAATAAAAAGATGCTTCAATACAGTTACTCTAAACAACAATAAACTCTTCACTCCTATCTGAAAGAAAGTGAAGTCTAGTCCAACAGCATAGACCTGGAAACTTCTGAAGAAAGTCTGATGCTCATAAGATACTCGTATCTTAAATTATCTAAAGGCAGGAGGCAGGACACCATACATGTAGACTGAATACACTAAAAGATAGGACATATAATGTTAACTGACACGGGAATACTATAAATGCGCAACGGCAGTAATGCTCGACACTAAAAGAGATACTTCCTCATCAACGAAACAGTCTGCTATGGTTGTGCAACTCAACAACAACCTAGACTAATAAATGCCGTGAATAATAATGCATACATATCATAAAGAGCTCATGTCCTAACTGGTGTCTGCTAGGCGAATAAAGTCTATCAGGGATATCAAGGTGAGGAAACTGTGGCTGAGCAAGACTGGCTCATAGCCTATCGTTGTCCTTAAGGCGGTATGATTAAAGATACGTTAATGACGGGGATGCTCTCTTGGTAGATTCAGATCTCAAGTATCTGGTTCTACCCTGGCGATCCCTCTAAAGTCAAGCAAAGAGGCAGCACTGTGTTCTAAGGTAGTAGGCAAATGCCCTCTTACAACACGATGCTGCACTCGCAAAAGGCACAACCAAAAGGACAACCTAGGCTACCACAGAAACCGTCGAAGTCGTATAGGTATAAGCAAACCATACACACATCGCTGACAACGACAACAGAAGCCTTATCCCAGCCTAGCATTAAATAACCCAGCAGAGTACTAAATCAATAATGGAGACACACACCGAGTTCTTAACCTCTACTAACTAAGAACCCACAAACCTATTCTAAGTACATGTAAATATCTCAGAGAGCGACGCACATAATACGATGGGCCGATATGAAATCGTGCGCAGAACCCAAAGGGAGTGTTGTGACGTTAAAAGATTAGAGGAATGAAAGAGAAGAAGTTGAGGAAGAGAGACAGTATCAGAATGGTGGAGATATGGGGGACAGTGGTAAAAAGGATGTTAGTCATGTGCGTCCCTAGCCTGCTCTGAAGAGGGTAGCTCCTCGGGACCCCCAGGATCCCACAAAGGCATGGTGGTCGGCCAATCACAGTCCGATACGTCACATGGCAGCAGGCCTCCATGACGCGCCAAGAACCACCAGCCAATCAAGAGGCGGTAGAAGGCACGCACGTGAGCCTCCGATTGGGGAGGCAGCACATGTATACGCACGCACACACTACCACCTCACTGCCTATATTGTTCTCTCTCCTTAACTATACACAATGCATGTTATATTATATTCATAATATAAAATATTTCCCGTTGTCACAGACGAAAATAAAGACCACCACTGGACTGTCAGCAACAATGCAAGTACTATGAAAGAAAGAACAACATTCTCTGATAACTGTAGCCCACTTCACTGCCTTGGCGAGCGCTAGCGGCTAACGGGAGGCGATTCTGCCAACGCTGGTAGGCGTCACAGGTTAATATGTTATGGTTGAAGGATATAGTAGTCCATATTGCAAGGTTATACAATATGGCAAATGAAGGATGTATCGTAGCTCAGCCCATTCACCATTTGCATCTATAGTCTGTTCGTTCTAGGTTGGACACAAATCGTAACCTCTAACTTCTGTAACTCAAAAAGGACTAGAGTAATTGAGCTAATGTTTCTACCAAATAGGAAGACTTGGCTAGGGAATATTGTTGGAAATCGACACCTCATTTGCTCTAGCCCTTTTTGAGTTACAGAGGTTAGAGATTACGATTTCTGCCCAACCTAGAATGAACGAACTATAGTAGATCTCAACCAGGGCCAGCTAAATCAGTACCAACTTACTGTAGTCTTAAGGGGGGCAATAGGGTTTTTTATAGTCTCCCTTCTCTCTCATGCTTAGCCCCATTAGCTTTGAGATTGTATGACGTTCGTTCCATTTGTTTGGCGATTACAAGACCTTCCACCCCATTTATTCTTCAATATTAGGACATTTCGTATCATTTAGGTGTAGATTTTTTCCTGGCAAGCGATAGCGAGCCTGTATTTTTAAGAGGAACCTGCCGAATTTTTCTACCGAAAAATTTACAAATTTATGTCGAAGATGGGGTCTAGGGGGTGTATTTTTTTAAGCTTGATGGAGGTCTAGCGAGGAAACTAGAAAATATATAAATATATCAATAAATGGACCAACAAATCAACCCTACCCCCCTTAATCTAATTACATCAACAGGACTGGTTAATGACACTCGCATCTGCACCTTTTCCGTCAATTATTAACCCCTTCCTTACCGGCGACGTCTTTTACATTTTTGTTCTATCTATATTTAGAAGATTTTGTGCAGTTTAAAAAGGCTATGTGGTAGTAGAAATGGTTAAACGAGATAGTTTGAAGCCTGTTAATTGCTGGAGACCCTTTTTAAGCTGAATCAAATCGTCTAATACTAGCCAGAGTCAAGTTAAAAGGACGTCGCCGGTAAAGAAGGGGTTAATGGGAAAGTTTGTCCTCGCAATATTTTGACGCTCTTTTGCATTGGTATCGAAAAATAGATTGAAGATATCGTTTATAATATTTGGGTGAATTCTGATAATACGTATATTTTGAAGTTGCAAGACCAGGTTTTCTGAGGCTAATTGCAGGTAAAAGTGTTCGTATGATACTGGCTTAACTAATGGTTCACTTTTTGGGCGATTTTTGCATGTATTCATTATTTTTCTAATTTCTCCCTAGACCTCCATCAAATTAAAAAAAGAAAAACATCCATTAGATCCCCCTTCTAGATTAATTTGTACATTTCTCTGTAGAAAAATGTCCCAGCCGAAGGCCGGTTCTTCCAATATTACAGGCTCACTATCGTTCACCAGGGAAAAAATCGACACCTAAATAGCACGAAAGGTCTAAATATTGACGAAGAAATTGGGCGAAAGGTCTTAAAATCGACTAACTAATGGGGCAAACATCTTGACATCTGAAAACTAATGGGGATAAACATGAGGGAGAAAGTGATCCAGAAAACCGGCCCATGTCCCCTTAAGCCTATATCTTTCAGTATTTGAGGTCGCAGGATTACACTTTATGTGAGTAAACCTTATACAAATGTTTACTGCTCCCCTAAAGCCGGTATCACACGAGCGGCTTTTCCCTGAACATTTATTCTCAACACTGGTCTGGCAGCTTATGAGGTCAACATTATAAATATTTCGGTTTCCTAAATTAATCTATCATCAGTCTAGTTTCCCCTACCGGTGCAAAATATTCCCTAAACGTTACCAGAATTTTTTTGATCGTCGAATGTTCACTATAAAAGCTCTCGTGTGATACCGGCTTAAGGATGAAGCAACTTGGTGGACTCTGTTGAAAAATATAAATAGAGGGGCTCTGGGTCGGATGAACTCTAAGTTGAGTGGTCAATCCTTTAAGATCTTGAATAGACTGGTTTGGGTTGCCCTTTCTTATGGGGGACAAGTCCACTTGAGGGCATTTTGTGGACGGCCACCCTTATAATAGAGGAATAAGGTTTCCAGCAATGGATAAATAGATCTCGAGGAATGTAAGAGCTAAAAACTATCTCATTTAACTCTGTACCCCTTCTGTACCGGATACGTTTGTGTAATTAAGTCTAGCTATATATAGACGATTTTGTGCAGTTTAAGAAGGATCTGTGGTAGTAAAAAGGGTTAAGTGAGATAGTTTGAAGCCTATTAATTGCTGAAGGCCCTTTTGAAACTGGTTAAAATCGTCTAAAAGTAGCCAGAATAAATTGAAAAGGACAGCACCGGTACAGAAGGGGTTAATAGTAGAACTGTAATTTCGAAGACACCCCAACAACCGGTCGCACACTCCTTAATTTAGTGATTCCCATTTTAGTTAAATATTCATGATATGTGTAAATTGATTAAAACTATAGTCCATCGAGTACAGAAATTTGACTTTGCAACAATAAGAATGAATTACATTACTTAATTCTATTCTTATAACTTCATTATTCACCATTTACATTTCTATAACATTTTCTTATGTACTTCAACTTAAATAAAACAGAAGTCTGATTTCATCTAATAACGCATACCAAGAGATAATTATATACATAGATCTCGCACATGGTTATTAAGTACTCAGTGTACGCGTTTAGAGAACGTGAGCCCATTTATCACAAACTCATGTAAAACTGTGAGTATATTTTTCTTGTGAATTGTATATGTCTATTGTATATACAGTATATGATGCTTATTATTGTATGTGAAACCTATATAATTTTGTATAAACAAGTGCTGTTCTGTACCTCTTGTATAATTTGGCTTTGTATTTGATCGTATTTATATAAAGTACTGAATTTTCACCGTTAGTAGGACTCTCCAAATACCAGATTTGCTCTAGCATAATAATAATAATAATAATAATAATAAAAATAATAATAATTAAAGTTGCAAGCAACGTTGTGCGGGGACCACTTAGACCATTAAGGAGTGTGACCATTTTGGTTAAAGCTATTAATCCTGTACGAGTTGTTGTTGTTGTTGTTCCCTAAGCTGCCTGGCCGAACAGCCCCGAGTCCCTGAGGAAGGCCATGGCCACGATCGGGCTTTCCCACAGAGCTCTCATTGAGTGTAGATTGTGTTGTTGGCGTAAGTGGTTGTGTGAAATGCAGTCTTCTATTATGTGTTTAATGGTATGGGGTGCTGTGTTACATCCCGGGCAGGCATCGACAACAGAGTCATCCAGTCTCTTCTGATAGCTCAGGAGAGCTGGATGGTGTCCGCATCTCAGCCTGGCCAGGTGGACTCTGTCCTCGCGAGGAAGGGAGGATTCGGAAGGATGGATTTCGGGAGGTCGTGCTTGCAGCTGCGTGTTGTCTGTGAGTGAGTGGATGGATCGGCGAGAGATATGAGTATGGATGTGCTTCTGGAAGGTGGTTCGGGGTGGGAGAGAGGACAGTAATTGTGTGTGATACCGTGTGCTGGGTGTTGTTTTGATATTTCTTGGTGTCTGTGGGTGTGTTGCCATGTAGTTTAGTGGGTGGTCTTGATTCGTGGAGGCTACTGCCAGGAATAGAGTGTCTCTCATGATCACTGATCTTATGTATTGTTTATATACTGTGGTGGTAGTTTCTTTGTTGTGTCCAAATTTTGTGTGAGCAAGTGACCTGAGGGCGTTAAGTCTGGGTGTCATTTCTTTTTAATGTTTGTGGTGTGCTGTTTGAATGTCATATGAGTATCATATGTTACTCCTAGGATTTTGTGTGTGTGTGTATGTGTTAGGGGTGTGTTGTTATGGTGAGTTGAGGGATGTATTTGTGTTCTCCTGTCCAGCTTGTGAGCAGGGTTGCGGTGGATTTGGCTGGGGGTAGATTAAGTCTGTTTGTAGTGCACCAGCCATGTAGTGTGTTGAGATAGGGTTGAAGGAGATCTGTTGCTCTTTTTGGGTCATGGTGTGTGCATGTGAGTGTTTTGTCATCTGCATAGGAGGCTAAGTTTATTTGGGGCGTATTGGGTGTAGTTATATCGTGCATGTACAGATTGAAGAGTGCGGGCGATAGGACGGATCCTTGTGGGACTCCGTTTGGCAAGTTTCTGATTTTAGATGACTGACCGGCAAAAGATACGTGTGCACATCTGCCTGATAGGAAGTTGGCCAGCCACCTTTTTGTGTTGTTGTGTATGTTTGTGTTGTAGATTTTGTTTGTTAGGTTGTGGCGGGGGATGGCATCGAAGGCTTTACTAATGTCGAGTGTGACTAATAGTGATCTGTGTGGTGGTCTAGCTGAGTTGATGCCGTCAAAAGCTCTTTGTGTAAGGTCTGTGAGAAGAGTGTTTGTGGAGTGCAGTAGCCTAAAGCCATGTTGTGTTGGAGCTAGGGGTAGGTCGGGTGTAATTAGTTGTAACACTAGGCGTTCCATGACTTTGGAGGGGGAGCAAAGGAGTATGATGGGGCGGTGCGAGGAGGGTAGCGTGGGGTCTTTGTTGGGTTTGGGGAATGTGGTGATGAGACCATGCTTCCAAATGTCTGGTATTGTGTTGTGTGAATAACTGTAGTTTGATATGTTAGTGAGTGCTTGTATGCCTTGTGGTCCCAGGTGTCTGAGGTGTATGTTGCTTATGTTGTCTAGGCCACAAGCGGGTGAGTGCTTGAGATTGTTGATGATATGCTTTATCTGTGAAGGGTGTATAGTCAGGGTCTGTGGGGAATTGTCTCTTACGTCGGATGACACGTCGGTCGTCTTTGTGAGGTTTTAGGTGACTGACATGTGAGAAGTGATTGATGAGAGTGTTTGCTTGTTGTTTACATGAAGGAGTAGAGTCTGTTGTTGTGATTGCAGCATGTGATTGTGTTGTGTTGCTGTTGGAAAGTGTGATGCTGTTTAGTGTTTTGTAGAGTTTTTTGGGGTTTGTTTTGTGATCAAGTGTTTGTAGGAAGTTATTCCAATTTAGTTTTTGTTGTTCTTGTATTTTGTTGTTAGTTTGGGTGTTGAGTGCTTGGATTTGTTGTGTGATGTCTTGTGTGTGGGGTGCTGGGGAGTGTTTCAGTATGTTGCGTTGTCTGATGAGGTTTTGAATTTCTGGTGTGAAGTTGGGGTTGTGTCTTTTTCTGTTACCTCTTGGAATGTGTTTCTTGTCAGTGTTTTGGATAGTTTTATTGAGTATGTGTACAGCATTGTTGATGTTAGTGATGGGTGTACTGTTTAGAGTTGTGAAGTGTTGTTCTGTCTCATTTGTGAATGCTTCCCAGTTAGCTCTTTTATAATTGGTGTATGTGTGTTTGTGGTTAGCTGGGGTGAGTCTGGTTTTGGTGGTGATAATGATCGGGAGGTGGAAGGTTCTGACCACCCTCCAGGATGTTGTGGGGGCGAGTTCTGGGGAGCAAAAGGTGATGTCTGGAGATGATGGGTTATAGAGGGCTTGGTGAGGAATATGGGTATGTTGATGGATGTCGTTAAGGATGATGAGGTTAACAGTTTGGTTTTGTAGTACCAGCCCTCTGTCTGTGTCGGGGTTGTCGACAAACCAGGCCGACGTCTTGGCGTTGAAGTAACCACCCAGGATGATGTGTGGGGTGTTTGTGATGTGTTGTAAGTGTGGTCTGTATTCATTTGGTACTGTAGGGGATGTATGTGTTTATGATGGTTATGTTGGAGTTGTTGCCAGTGCGTATTTTAATTGATTGTATTTCTGTTGTGTTATCATTTGGGGGGAGGAGGGATTTGGTTTGTACACTGGTAACTATGTATGATATTTCTTTGTGTACCAGGGTGATGAGTCCACCACCTCCGCCGACAGCCCGGTCTTGTCTGATGGTGGTGAAATCATGAAATGTGGGTGTTTTTTGTGTTGTGCAGAGTTTTGTTTCTTGTATGATGGCAATGTGTATGTTGTGTTGTTTGATGAAGTGTGAGAGTTTCTTTGTGTTGCTGCCATCTATGTTCAATTGGAGAATGTTAATGTTATGTGCACGATGTATGTTGGGTGCTGCTGCACGAGGATGGGGTGGAGATGAGGGAGGGGGTGAGGGAGGGGCTGGGGGTTGGGATGGGTGAGGTGGGGGTGGGGATTGGGAAGCAGATGGGGGTTGGAATGGATTAGGATGGTATGTTGAGTTGAGGATGTGGATGGTATGGGAAGGTTAGGTGGGTTAGGGAGGAGAGGTGGACAGGTTTTAGGGGGGGGAGTGGATGATATGCGAAGGTTAGGGGGGTTGGGGAGGAGAGGTGGACGGGTTTTAGGCGAGGGATTTGACTGGGAGAGGGAGGGGCATGAGGAACAGGTCCAGGTGTTCGTGTAGTGTTTCTTGGAGGCAAGTGTTGTGCAGGTGAAGTGGGTCCAGTTCCTGCATGAATTGCAGAGAACTGAACCATTAGTGTGGCGACTCGAAGCGATGGGTTTTGAGCAAGTTGGATATATGTATGTGTAGGTGGGTCCTGGGTTGCTCTCAATGTCTCCGGCTAGAAGAAGTCTTCGAGAAATGACAGCCGGAGAGTCATTTCTCGGTGTAGGAAAAACTGTGTGATGTGTGTGTGTGGTGTGAGGTGTGGAAATTCCCGGCGCGACCGAAGCCGCTCCAAGGACTCCTGTACGAGTAGGCATAATTGCCCGAAATTGCCTTCATTCCCTGCTCATTTTCATGCATAAGCAAAAGCCAGAGCGTAATACAATTATGTATTCGTGAAAGTACGGTAATAGCTTTCAAATTACTCCTGAATCATCCCTGTACGACGTCTGGTTTTCTTGTAAGGATCTTGCAAACGAAGGGCAAAATTGCTAAAAATTACCAAATCTGATAGGCCTAGGCGAAATCGCTAATAATTACCAATTATTTTCTGTTTTCGCTATGTGTGACGCTGCACATAAGTGAACTCTCTCTCACACAAACCTCAGTGTCGTCGCGGGGCCTGTAGGCTCCGGCTGACGTCCATCCGTGCTGCTTGCAAAAGATGGCCTGGCTCACAGGCTACAAACTAGCCGGAAAATCGTCTCCGTCATATGAGGGGCCCCGCGGGAATTGGGTTAAGAAGTGTGGTTGTTTTGATTATTTGATAGGGTCACCATAAGGGTAATGGTGTGGCATTTGTTCTGTACAGAAGCTTGGCCTTTTTGGTTGGGGCTTCTTAGGAATGTGACCTTTTTCGTTAGCCATGGAGAAACTGCAGAGGTACAAATTATTATAGGCAACCTCATGTTAAAAATATTGTATTGATTGTATGCGTGTATACCCCGACAGAGGATATACTTGAAAGAAAGAAAGAGGAGTTCTGGATGAATGTGGAGGCGTGCCTGGAGAAGTTTGACAAGAACGAAAGAATATTTCTGATTGGGGATATGAATGGTAAGGTGGGTGATAGGAAAGTTGAGGGAGTGGTGGGAGGGTGGGGGGTACCATCAGAAGTGAATGGGAATGGTAGTGCACTTGTGGACGTATGTGTGGGGAGGAGGCTGTGGATAGCCAACACCTTCTTCCGACACAGAATGATCCACAGGTACACGTGGAAACGGATGTTGACGATGAAGGATAAGACAGAGGTGGAACGAAAGTCATTGATTGATTATGTATGTGTGGATGAACGAATGAAGACATCTGTGATGGATGCTAGGGTGTATAGGGGTATTGGAGGGGGTCTGTCTGATCATTATGTAGTGGTAACTAAGGTTAGGATACAAAAGAAGTGGGTGAGGAGAGCTGGAGGGAGGCGAGAGGAGGGTGGAATGGTGAGGAGGGTGGAGAGGTTGCAGGAGGAGGAAGTCAGGGAGGAGTACAGGAGAGCAGTGGAAAGACAACTAGGTGGGTTCGACCTGGAAGTTATGGAGGAAGTGGAGGAGATGAGCTAGGTGTTTAAGGATGAGATCTGTGCAGCATGTGAGGAGGTGTGTGGAGTGAGGAGAAGAGGGAGGGGAGTGAAAGGTACAGCATGGTGGACAGAAGAGGTAAGAATAGCTGTGGAAGAAAAGAAGAAAGCATATAGAGAGTGGTTGGGTAGTAGAGGGAATGAAGATTCCGAGAGACAGAAACGAGCACCTGAGTGTAAAATGGAGGGAGAGTAAGAAATTGTTCTGGGAAGAAGTCAAGAAAGTTAGGGAAGGTAGCAAGGGAAACAGTAAGGATGTGAAAGATAAGAATGGGAGAATGCTAGCCGAGAAGCAAGAGAGAGTCGAAAGATGGAGGGAGTACTTCAGTGAGTTGCTAAATGTAAGGAATGAAGAGCCAGCAAACATAGCTGGATATGGTATGGGAGGGAGAAGAAGAGAAGTAGTGGAGGAGGAGGTGGGGATCAGGAGGTCAAAAGTGTGGGAAGCCATGAAAAGAGTGAAGTTGGGGAAAGCACCAGGAACAGATGGAGTGTGTGGGGAAATGTTGAGGTATGGTGGTGAGATAGTGATAGAATGGGTATGGAAAATGTGCAAACTAGCATGGGAGAAGGGGAGTGCACCCGATGACTGGAAGACTGGCATAATGGTCCCCCTATATAAGGGCAAAGGGGAAAGAGGAGTGTGTGGTAACCACCGAGGAATATGTCTTCTAAGCGTAGTAGGGAAGGTATACAGTAGGGTACCGGTAGTGATTGAGAGAGTGAGAGTGAGAACGGAGAAATGGATAGGCGACGAGCAGGGAGGTTTTTAGGAAGGGAAGAGGATGTGTAGATCAGATTTTTACCCTGAATTGTGTTGTGGAGAAGTATCTGGAGAAGAAACAAAAGGTGTATGTTGCCTTTATGGACTTGGAGAAGGCCTATGACAGAGTGGATAGAGAAGGTTTGTGGAAAGTACTTAGAATATACGGAGTAGAGGGCAAGTTGCTGAAAGCAGTGAAGAGCATGTATGAGGGTGTAAAGGCGGCAGTACGTGTGGAGAGTGAGCAGAGCGAGTTCTTTGACCTGAATGTTGGTTTGAAACGGGTGTGTGATGTCCCCGTGGTTGTTTACTGTATATATGGATGGAGTCATAAAAGAAATACTATCAAGAGCAGTGGATGTTGGTGTATCGCTGAAAAGGGAGGGAATTGAGTGGAAGCTACCTATACTGCTGTTTGCGGATGATACAGTTCTGATGAGTGATAATGAATGGGAGTTGCAGGGTCTGGTAAATGAGTTTGGAACAGTGTGCGAAAAACGGAATTTGAAGGTAAATGCGGGGAAGAGCAAGGTTATGGTCTTCGAAAGGGGTGAAGTCACAGAGTGTGAGGTGAAGCTGAACGGTCAGGCTATGGAGATCGTCAACTCTTTTAAGTATCTGGGCAGTGTGTTGAGTAAAGATGGGACTATGGATGAAGAAGTGCGGGAGAGGGTACAACAGGGGAAGAGGGTTGTAGGAACGCTAAAAGCAGTAACAAGAAATAGGGTGGTCAGTATGGAAGTGAAGAAGTCCTTGCATGACAGTGTGGTAATCCCGACACTGACTTACGGAAGCGAAGCATGGACGTTGGTTGAGAGACTCGGACCAAGAGTGAGAGCAGTGGAAATGAATTAATTAAGGAGTGCGTGCAGAGTTACATGGAGGGATAGACAGACTAATGAGGAAGTAAGGAGGTGTGGTGTGGAGGTAGATGTGCTGGAAAGTGTGAAAAGGAACAACTTGAGATGGTTAGGCCATATGGAACGTATGGAAAGCGAGAGAATGACTAAGAGGGTGTATGAGAGCGAGGTGGAGGGACAGAGAGGGAGAGTAGACCAAATGAGAGGTGGAAGGATGGAGTGAGGAAGTACATGAACGAAGGCGGTGCTGGTTGGGGGAGGGGCGTCGACTGACTGGGGACAGAGGTGCATGGGGGCGGTTCGTTCTTGGCCACCTCTTCGGGGATCACGGCGTCAGACAATAGATGATAGATTGATGTTAAAAATATATTATATATTTTTGTTTAGCTTTACTTGGCATTCCTCTTCCTCTATGTATCTAGCAATTTAACCCCCTCAAACTCCTTATGACGCGATGGTGTGGTAATTACCCCGGGCCAAAAAGCTCTAAAAGACGATCGAGTGATAACTCGAGCGAGCTTGAAATACGCAGGCGTTTCGTTCATGGTCACCCCTTCGGGGATCAAGGTGTCCGCCAATATATACCGGTAGGCTATAGATAAATTCATTTTTGGGCTATTTCTTCCATTTTATTTATCCTGTTAAATTGCTTGATTGATTTTTGTGCTAATGTAGTTAGTATTTGGTGTAATTTCACATATTTCAGCTAAATCTGGAGAGCACATGCAATTTATTTGTGCATGTTCAGTAAGTATTGCTGGGGAAAGGGTTAACGTATTCATCTTTTGGGGTATTTATTCTATGTTTTTATCCTGTTTCTGTGATTGATTGAGTTTTGTGCTAATGTAGTTGGTATTTGGTATAATTTTACATATTTTAGATAAATCAGAAGAGCACATGCAATATATTTGGGCATTTTCAGTTAGTATTGCTGGGGAAACGGTTAACATACAGTATTCATCATAGGAAGGGAATAGGATGTGTAGCTCAGATCTTTGCCCTGAAATATGTTGTGGAGAAATATCTTGAGAAGGGACAAAAGTTGTATGCTGCCTTCATGGACTTGGAGAAGGCCTATGACAGAGTTGATAGAGAAGGTACCGGTATGTAGAAAGTACTTGGAATATACGGAGCAGATAGCAAGTTGCTGAAAGCAGTGAAAAGCATGTATGAGGGTGAAAAGGTGTCAGTATGTGTTGAGAATGAACAGAGCAAGTTCTTTGATCTGAATTTTGGGTTAAAGAAAGGGTGTGTGATGTCCCCATGGTTGTTCAATATATACTGAACTGTATATGGATGGAGTCATAAAAGAAATGCAAGGATGAGCAGTGGATGTTGGTGTACCACTAATAAGGGAAGGCAACGAGTGGAATGACAGAGTTGATAGAGAAGGTATGTGGAAAGTACTGTACTGAGAATATATGGAGTAGATGGCAAGTTGCTGAAAGCAGTGAAGAGTATGTATGAGAGTGCAAAGTTATCAGTACGTGTGAAGAATGAACAGAGGGAGTTCTTTGATCTGAATGTTTGGTAAAGGAAGGGTGTGTGATGTCCAGATGGTTGTTCTATATATACAGTATATGGATGGAGTCATAAAAGAAATACAAGGAAGAGCAGTGGATGTTTGTGTACTGCTGTTTGCTGATGATATGAATGGGAGTTGCAGGGTCTGGTAAATATTTTTCGAACAGTGTGCGAAAAATGGAATCTGAAGGTAAATGCGGGGAAGAGCAAGGTTATGGTCTTCGAAAGGGGTGAAGCCACAGAGTGTGAGGTGAAGTTGAATGGTCAGGCTATGGAGATAGTCAGCTCATTTAAGTATCTTGGCAGTGTACAGAGTAAAGATGGGAGTATGGATGAAGAAGTGTGGGAGAGGGTGCAACAGGGGAAGAGGGTTGTAGGAATGCTGAAAGCAGTAACATGAAATAGTGTGGTCAGCATGGAACTGAAGAAGTCATTGCATGACAGTGTGGTAATCCCGACACTGACTTACGGAAGCGAAGCATGGACGTTGTTGGAGAGATTCAAACCAAGAGTGAAATGGATGGAAATGAGTTACTTGAGAAGTGTGTGCAGAGTTACATGGAGGGATAGACAGACGAATGAGGAAGTACGAGAGAGGTGTGGTGTGAATGTACTGGAAAGTGCGAAAAAGAACACCTTGAGATGGTTCGGCCATGTGGAACGTATGGGAAGCGAGAGAATGACAAAGAGCGTGTACGAGTGAGGTGGAAGGACAGAGGGAGAAATAAACCGAGAGAGAGGTGGAAGGATGAAGTTAAGAAGAATATGCGTGAAAGCGGTGCTGGATGGGAGGAGGGGCGTCGACTGACTGGGAACAGAGGTGCATAGGGGTGTTTCGTTCGTGGCCAATCCTTCGGGGATCAAGGCGTCCGTCAATAGATAGATAGATAAATTCATCTTTAGGGCTATTTCTTACATTTTCTTTATCCTGTTAGTGTACTTTATTAAATTTGTTGGTAATGTAGTTGGTAATTGGTGTAATTTTACATATTTCAGATAAAGGATGTCAACAGAATAACAAATGATGAGCTGAAGAGACGTTTAGGTATAAAGAGTATTAGCGAGGAGATGCGTACAAGTAAACTGGGATGGTATGGACATGTGAAGAGAATGGATGAACAAAATTGGGTGAAAAGATGCAGGTCTGCGATTGTGGAGGGAGCTGCACCAAGGGGTGGACCGAGTAAGACCTGGGATCAGACTATACGTGCCGATCTCAAATCCAAAAACTTAACAAGTAAAGCATCCCTTAACAGGGTTGCCTGGAACGCCGCCATTAGGAAAAGAGACTGAAACTGCACATCTGTGTGGAGCACTCAGTCTTAAAATGTTATCTACGTATGTATGTATAAATCTGAAGAGCACATGCAATCTATTTAGGCATTTTCAGTCAGTATTGCTGGGTAAAGGGTTAACATATTAATCTTTTGGAGTATTTCTTCCATTTATTTATCCTGTTAGTGAGTTTTATTGATTTCAGTGCTACTGTAGTGGTATTTGGTGTAATTTTACATATTTTAGATAAATCTGAAGAGGACATGCAATATATTTGGGCATTTTCAGTCAGTATTGCTGGGGAAACGGTTAGCATACTGTAGTCATCTTAGGAAGGGAAGAGGATGTGTAGCTCAGATTTTTGCCCGGAAATGTGTTGTGGAGAAATATCTGGAGAAGCGACAAAAGTTGTATGCTGCATTTATGGAGTTGGAGAAGGCCTAAGACAGAATTGATAGAGAAGGTATGTGGAAAGTACCGGTACCGGTACTGAAAATATACGGAGTAGATGGCAAGTTGCTGAAAGCAATTAAGAGCATATATGAGAGTGCAAAGGTGTCAGTATGTGTGGATAATTAACAGAGCGAGTTCTTTAATCTGAATGTTGGGTTAAAGCAAGGGTGTATGTGATGTCCCGATGGTTGTTCAATATATACCAGTACAGTATATGGATGGAGTCATGAAAGAAATACAAGGAAGAGCAGCGGATGTTGGTGTACCACTGATAAGGGAAGGAAACGAGTGGAAGTTGCCTCAACAGTACAGTACCGGTACTACTGTTGCTGACAACACAGTTCTGATGAGCGATAGTGAATGGGAGTTGCAGGGTCAGGTAAATATGTTTGGAACAGTGTGTGAAAAACGGAATCTGGAGGTAAATGCTAGGAAGAGCAATATTATGGTCATTGAAAGGGGTGCAACCATAGAGTGTGAAGTGAGGTTGAACGGCTATAAAGAATGTCAGCTCATTTAAGTATTTGGGCAGTGTGTTGAGTAAAGATGTGAGTAGGCCTATGGATGAGGAAGTGTGGGAGAAAGTGTAACAGGGGAAGAGCGTTGTAGGAACTCTGAAAGCAGTAAGAAGAAATAGGGTGATCAGCATGGAAGTAAAGAAGTCCTTGCATGACAGTGTGGTAATCCCGACATTGACTTATGGGAGGGAAGCATGGACGTTTCTGACTGGGATTGATCATTGATAATCATCGGTTATGCTAGTTGGAAAATTAGTTGGGTAGAATGTAGAGTTCGGGTGTACCACCAGCCTTGTTTACACTACGCGGAGCGGCGGGGGATGCTGGCCATCATGTTCCCGTCTATTTGACTGCTTTTGGATACAATAATAGGTTGAAGGGGGTCACCCCCCCCCCCCATGACATATTGTCATCAACATATATATTGCCAGCAGGAGGCAAATAACCGAAAAAAACGCCTTCTAAATAAGACGCGAACTAAAGGCTGGTTCACACATAGCCGAGTCGGTGCGCGAGTCCAACACGAGTGATGAAATTTTGCTATTCAGCAATGACTCGTCGATACTCCTCAACACTCGTATAGACTCGTGCTATGCTCGTGTATACTCGACACACTCGTGGGTACTCGCCACGGGGTCCAAAAATGTCATGCATGCATGACATTTTTGGGTCCCGTGGCGAGTACCCATGTGTGTGGCCTAAATACGTGTAGACTCGTGTACATACGTGTTAACTCGTGTTTGACTCTGAATAACTCTTCGTTATTCGTGTTAACTCGTGTTGACTCGTGTAAACCCGTGTAACACTCTTTGGTGATTCGTCGCTTTTCGTCATCATTTCGACGTTGACGAAGCAACACATGTCTACACGCAACAACACGTATGTAACACACATGCAACACGTATCAACAAGAGTAGAAAGCACGAATGTGAGTGCCAAAATTTGGTGCCCCCATGATGCCAGAGTTTACGCGATTCAAACACAAGTGAAAACACGAGTAAACAAGAGTAAACACGATCCACTGAGAAAAAAGCACGAGTGTAACACGAAAAAGCAAGTGTCATTTGAAATACCGTTATTTCAAAAATGTAGGAAGAATCAACGAGAGTTTACACGGATGTAACACGAGTCAACACGTGTGCAACAGAGATCCAACGAGAGTCAACGCGTTGTCTTTCGTGTTGATCCGTATAAAAATCGTGTTGATCCGTGTAACAATCGCGTTGACTCGTCCATACTCTTTGTTTACGTGCCCTGGAATGTGGCCATTATTTTTCAAATTTTTGACACTCGTGTTGGGTTCGTGTTACACTCGTTTTGACTCTCAGTTACTCGTACAGACTCTTGCATGAACACGTGTTGACTCGTATTGAATCGAGTTAACTCGTGTTACACTATCCTTGACTCGGGAACAATTGCTACTCGCGGCCGACTCAGCCTCCAGCGACGGCGATAATCGACGAGTGTGACTCGTGTTGGACTCGCGCACCGACTCGGCTATGTGTGAACCAGCCTTTAACCATGGTGATCGACATACGTAAACATTACGGCGGCGGTGTCGGCGTCGGACACTTGCGATAATGTTCCCGTCTATTTTGAATGCCATTGGATACAATAATATGTTGAGGGGGGGCTTTGCCCCCATGACGTGTTGTCATCATCATATATATTGCCAGTAGGGGGCAAACAACCAAAAAAATTGCCGCAAAGCCCTCCCCTCAACATATTATTGTATCCAATGGCAGTCAAAATAGACGGGAACATGATGGCAAGCTTCCGTCGCCGCTCTGCGCAGTGTAAACAATAGTGGCGGTACGCCCGAACTCTACATTCTACCCGGCTAGGCCTATATTATAGGCTACAATAAATAAGTAGGCTAGGCTATTTTTTCTATAGGCTATGCCTAGTCTAATATTACAATTTAAGGTAGCATTCAAGTTGACTACAGCAGGACTTACCCTTGACCAGGTATAGGCTATCCTAGTGTTTAATAGGCCTATACCCCTTTGAAAGGACATTAGCCTAGTCTAACCTAACAACCTTACCTAACCTATTATAGTAGGCTATTATGGGTGGGGGCTGCTGCCCCCACACCCCAATTTTTGGTGCATTTGTCTATTTTGTCTGTGAAGTGGGAATTTTTTCAATTTGTCGATAACGAAAATCCTCCATGCGGACTATAGCTTATGGAGAAAAATATGGCGAATCTATTGTTGCCTATTATCTCTAATAAATTGTTTCTCATAATGCTGCAGTAGTGTCGTTTAAAATACCAACCATTTAATTGTGTGCCTTTAAAAATGACCTAAATTAGGCTATAGGCTACTGGAAGATTAGAAGAATCTTTAAGATAGACTAGGTTAGGGTTATTGTCGTGCCAAAGCTAGATTATGGCCTAAATATAAAAGGAAGTGAATAAAATTAAATATGCCGAAAAAAATCAACGTCAAAATAGACGCGAAGTTAACCGCGACGATCGCCCTATGTAAACATGACGACCGTACACCCGGTAACTACATCCATCCCATTAAAAGTTACTGTGGGACACCAAATATGTTGAGGGGGTCTCTGCGGCTCTGCCCCCCCACGTCGGCCCGTCACGTATTATGATGTACGGTAAGTCATCATCATCTGTGCTAATTCATAGGATCCCCAATTAAGGACAAAGTCAATCAACAGACGAAATAAGCTCCCAAATTACAATAACATAGTGGCCCGCCTTTTATGGGCGACTTTTTACACGTCATTTTAAATGTTACTTTCCTGCCCTGGTCTAGGCCTAATAGATTTTTCCAAAGAATCAAACTTAAATTAAAAGGAAGTAGCCTAGCCTACAGTTTATAGGAAGGCTATTCCAACATGCATTCCAGAACTTAGGCTAGCCTAGGCCTAGGCTATATGAAAATTTGTGGGTGGTCTGCCAAAAAAGAATCACTAGGCCTATTAGGCTATACAGTAGGTAGGCTAGTATGGGGTGCATTTTGCAAATTTTCTGAACTCTTAGGCCTAGGCTAGGCTAAATTAAAACTCACAAAATCTGAGTAAAACCAGCACTAGAATTTTGTCTTGTCTTGTCTTGGGGCAACCTCAGGCGAATACTCGCCCACTCCGGCCCTACCGTAGTCGCGGATATCCTATGTCACAATTAAATTAGTTTATAGTTAAGGTTAAAATTCACCACCGTGTCACTTTCATTCTAGGTCATTCGTAGAACCGTAACACTGTAAAGGCAACAACCCAATAGCAGGTCATCAGGTGGTGAACCAGAGACCTACAAACCACGGTACTAGGGCCAGAGCAATGTCTTGAAGCTAGGTGCCCTTATCAACCAACCCCAGACAATCCAGTAGGAGCTGTCGGAAGGAATCCATCTTTGAAGCCAGAAAGGGACGCCCATCCACATGCTCAGTGACGGGACGAGGCGAGGCTTAGGAGGCATATGTAGAACGACCAGATGTAGGATGTGGAGGGGAAGGGGTACCGTACGACGATACATGGGATGCGGAGACAGCAGCGGAGGGAAGAGCTCGTCAAAGTCATACGGTTCCTCAGGACCTCAACAATAACCGGGGGACGGCCGGTGCGGGCAATGGTCGATCGCCGTAGTTAATATAAGTTCGCGTCTATTTTGACGGCGATTTTTGTTGTAGTTAGGCTAGGCCTAGGCTATTTGCCCCCTGCTGGCAATATATATGATGATGACAATATGTCATGGGGGGCGATTGACCCCCTCAACATATTATTGTATCCAACGATCTCTAACCTCTGTATCTCAAAAAGGGCTAGAGCAAATTGGCTGTAAATTTCCACATCTAGGCTATTCCTTGACAGATTTGCTCCCTCCAATTAATATTTATTAGCATAAATTCAGCCTAGTTTAGCCTATAAAACAAAAACTAACATTTGTTTAGCCTAGGCCTACATATAAAAAGAAAAAACCCACTCGTACTGCAATTATAAGCATAAATATGAGTATCTAAGTTACAAAGCAAATGTTTTTGTATAGCCTAAAATAAACCATAAAATTGTCATCTTTCAACTGTTGAGGTCATAAATATAAAAAAATCTAATACATTAGGAAAAAATGCGTTAAAGAGTTGTGTTAGCGGGTCTATCGTCCCCTTTATTTACGTAGTCGCACGCTCGCAGTTACATTCGCGTCTAATTTGACTGTGGTTATTTGCCCCTGCTGGTGATATAGATGATGATGACAATAAGTCATAGGGGGATAAAGCCCCTTCAACCCATTATTGTATCTCACGGCCAGGCGTTGGGTAAATTGTTTTGTTACCGGCCGGCGGATTGAGGGTGGCTTTACCAAGTTTACCCCCAGCAGTTAAATTAGAAGCGAATGTAGGCCTAACTGCGAGCGTGCGACTAGGCTATATAAACAAAGCTTTTGGTATGCCCACAACTACAACTCTTACCAAAACTGCAATTAGCCTATTTTTGTTTTGTTTTTTCAGTCTAGGCTAAATTGGTGAGGCTAGGCTAAATTATTTAGCTGCAATTAGCCTAGCCTATTTTTTTGTGTTCTTTCAGTCTAGGCTAAATTGTGGTAGGCTAGGTTAAATTCTTTAACATGTGTACTATTGTGTAGGCCTGTGCTTTCCAATAGAAGTAAAAATATGTAGCATAGCCTAATGCAATTTTACTAAAACCCAAGCCTACCTGAATATAGCCCTATGCAGAGCTCAAAAGCAAAAAATAAAAAAAAATATGTTGAGCAGTGAAATAAAATTAAGCTAGGCCTAGGCCTGGTTTCTCATAGGCCTAATAACCTAATGAAGTATACTATACTGCCGATGACGGGCTACTCTTGGCTCATACAATCCCGGAAGCAGAAAGAGTAATAGATAAATTAATAGAGATAGGGGGAGAGTGTGGCTTAAGTATAAATAAAGACAAAAGTAAAATCCTAATATTTAATATGAAAAACAAACCAAACAACATACGAGAAATAGAAGTGGTAAAACAAAATAAATATCTAGGAATACAAATTAATGATAATAAAAAATGTTTTAAAACCCAGAAAATAGAAGCTTTGGATAAAGCAAATAGAATGGCTAACCTTACATACCCGGTAATATCACAAAGTTGTAATAAGATACTTATTGGAAAAACATATTGGAAAAGTATTGTGATACCAGCAGTCCTGTATGGCTCGAATGTTATAGGTTTTTCAAAAACAGAAATAAATAAATTACAAAATATAGAGAATAGGGTTTTTAGACACATATTAGGGGCACCCAGATATGCCCAAAAGGTAACCTTAAGGGGTGAAATAGGAGCCTCATCAATGGAGGCAAGAATTATGGAAGGTAACATAAAATATCTTAAATATTTAGTAGGAGAGGAAAGTAATGACTTGCTAAGAAGAATCACAGAGGAAAAACTTAGAAATAGTAAAGATCCCTGGACTGCAGAAATTAGAAAGTATGTAGGGAATTTGAAGTTAGGAGAAACAAATTTAGCAAATATTAAGAAGGACGACATTAGAAAAGGAGTTCTGGACTGGGATTCGGGAAGATGGCGAGAGGAGTTGGCAGAGAAGAGTAGCCTAGAAGTGTATAGGAGTTATAAAAAGGAGATTAAGAGCGAGTAAGATATTTATGACAACACACAGGCATCTATAATATTTTACAGATGTAGGACAAATAACTTAAATCTAAAAGATAGAAATAGGCATGTGGGAGGAGAGGCACAATGCGATATGTGTAAGGAAGGAACAGAAGACCTAAAACATTTTCTACTACACTGTTCATTTTATAAAGCATGCAGAATAAAAGATCCAGGGTTCCAACAGCCTTATATTGAAAATGAAAATCAAGTCATCGGACATCTTTTATTTAACAAAGAAATAAGCGATAGAGTGAAACAGACAATCTATCAAATGTGGAGAGTACGAGAGAAAAAATTGAAAGAACTGAAATAAGAAGACTGAAGAGAGAGAAGAAACAAGAATGAAGGAAGACGAGAGAAGAAACAAGACTGAAGAGAGAAGAAAGAAGATTTCAGAAAAAGGGATGAAAAATGAGATATATTTATTTTTAAACAAATGAGCACGTCACGAAGTCACAAAAAGAAAAATAACAAAACCTCTTAGGGAAGTGCCGACGTTAAGGCTAAACTTCCCGAATTCCAACTGAACTGAACTGAACTATATAGCCTAACCTAATTTAAGTTATTTCACAAAATACTAATAGGCCTACCCAGCCCTCCTCATGCATTATTTTCCATTGTAAAATAAGTTTGTGATACACTACGAAAGATTATTCAACATGGAATTTGAATGGAATAGAGAAGCTTAGCAACGAAAAGCCAATACTCCCCCCTCCCTGTGATTGTGCCAGCTTTTGTAAGCAGTGCAATAACTTAATGAAGGACAGAAAAGCTGCAGGATGCTCTGGCATTCTAGCCGAGATGATTAAGGCCTCAGGTGAGAAAGGAGTAGGTATGTTCAATGAGCTAATTAACTTCATCATCAGAGAGGAAGTAATCTCTGATGAATGGCACAAAAGTATATTATATACTGTATACGAGCAAAGGGGACTCATTGGATAGGGAAAATTATAGGGGCCTGAAAATACTTGATCAAGTCATGAAGGTCTGCGAGAAAGTCTTTGAAGGTATGATATTGACGATATGCAGTTTGGTTTCATGCTAGGACACGGCACAATCCAAGTCATGAAGGTATTTGTGTGATAATGAAGATGTATGAGGACTCACAAACGGCAGTGAGGGTGAAAGATGTACCGGTACTGAGTGATGAGTTTTCAGTTCGCGTCGGAGTCCAACAGGGAAGTGTGTTAATTAAGCCCTCTCCTCTCTTTTATGGTTCTGGAGGCACTATCTAGTGATTTCAGAGTTAGGCTCCCCTTGCAACTGCTATAAGAGGCCTGAAAATGCTTAGCCAAGTCATGAAGGTCTGTGAGTGTGAGAGAGTCTTTGAAGGTATGATAACTTCATAGTCAGGCAGCTGCAGGAAAGATATCTAAGAGGTGTTTTTCCGGTCCCGTCTCAAGACCACCGTCGCAAGATCTACCCGAAAAACTTTTTTCTGGTCCCGTCGCAAGCCCACCTTTAGCAAGCGAGACACCAATATTCTCTTGCGACGGCAAGAGAGCTCCGGAGCTGGGTTGACAGCAAGCTGAAACATCTCACTCAACTTACTGTTTCTCCATTCTAATTTATTTCGGTATATTTGTTTATCCAAACATTATGTTATAATTTACTTGCCTATTATTAGAAAGTAGAGTATTAAGAGCCCACAGTAACGTATATCCAATTGTTGATAATAAATTAATGTGGGACAGTACGCTTGGTTAAATTTTGTCCACGAAACAACAACAAACCCCAGCTTTGACTAGGCCTAGGCTATGCTATTTACCGATTGTTTTTTCATATCAGAATTGCATTTATATAATCCTTATGATAATTAAATTGGCAGTGAATGTTATTCCGATGAAATGGAAGTTGTATAGCCTTTATATTTGTAAGATGTGTGCTGGCTTGGAGCAAGCCTGTGTTGTTTTTCCTGTCCTGTGATGATCTTGCGACGGCTCGGTTGAGACGGTGGTCTTGCGACGGGCCCGGAAAATCACTTCTCTACTGAAAGTAAGAAGTTGTGCAGTAGGCTAGGAGAAAATTTGGCGTAGAGGAGTGGCTGGTGCGTGTGATAATGAAGATGTATGAAGACTCACGAATGGTAGTGAGGGTGAAAGGTGTACTGAGTGAGGGACATATGCTAGGTGAAGGTTAGTTTTGTATCCCACGTACTGGGTACTAGGGACATATACTAGGTGTTATGTAAGGGTTAGTATTGTATCCCAAATACTAGGTACTAGGGACATATACTAGGTGTTACGTGAGGGTTAGCTTGGTATCCCACGTACTGGGTACTAGGGACATATACTAGGTGTTACGTGAGGGTTAGTTTTGTATCCAACGTACTGGGTCTAGGGGGCGGCAGCCTCCACCCATAATACTAGGATAGGTTACGTAAGGTTGTTAGGTTAGGCTAGTGGGGATGGATGTAGTTTCCGAGTGTACGGTCGTCATGTTTACATTTTTCGATCGCCGTTGTTAACCTGCCCTTCCCTACCTATCATGTGTTGATTGGTTGTCCATCTTGATCTAATTCTTCAGGCCAGCCCTATTAGAGTATTTTGGGGGAACTCAGTGGTGTGGTTAAACTATTTTTAATATATATTTTTGTTTAAATATGTAAGATATGCAATAAATTATGTAAAATATATTGTTTTTACTTTATACCTATACATATAATTGTCATTATTAAGGAAATTCCATTGACTATTAACATCGCTAGGCCTAGTTTCCCTATTTCTATTAATTTCCTCCAGTTCACAATGAAACCTATTGCTAATTTCCTTGTTCTTCAGCAGCCGCGGCGGTGTCGGCGTTGGACGCTTGGGATAATGTTCCTGTCTATTTTGAATGCCATTCGATACAATAATATGTTGAAAGCCCCCCCTTACCCCCCCATGACATGTTATCATCATATATATTGCCAGTAGGGGGCAAACAACCAAAAAATTGCAGCAAAGCCCTTCCCTCAACATATTATTGTATCCAATGGCAGTCAAAATAGACGGGAACATGATCGCAAGCGTCCACCGCCGCCGCCGCCGTCATGTTTACATGGTCGATCGCCGCAGTTTGGTTAGGCCTATTTGCCCCCCTCAACATATTATTGTATCCGGCATTCAAAATGGACGGGAACATGATGGCAAGCTTTCGTCGCCGCTCCACCGCCATGTTTACATGTGTCGATCGCCGTGGTTAAGTTCGCGTCTATTTTGACGGCGATTTTTTTTTCGGTTATTTGCCCCCTGCTGGCAATATATAAGATGATGACAATATGTCATGAGGGGGGGGCCTCAACAATGACCTCTAACCTCTGTGTATTAAATAGGGCTAGAGCAAATTGGCTGCAAATTTCCACATCTAGGCTATTCCTTGACTGACTCTTCCCAAATGGTCGACATATCAGTCACATATTAGCTTGATCACTCTAGGCCTAGTTGTTTTTTAGTTACAGAGGTTATAGCCTAGGTCCATGATTTCTTGCCTACTTACAGCGAATAGACTAGGCCTATTGTAGATTGGTAAAATATTTGCTTAATAGGCCTAGGCTATGCAATTGTCTCGATTTTGACTAATTTTACCTAATTAGGCCTAAAGCAGCCTCAGTCTATTCCCAAACCCCAAACAGTATCCCATGTTAAGCCCTAGGCTAGGCCTAGGCCTAATCCCACTCTCAATCAAAATTCGAACTGATAAATTCGTACCTACCGGTAGCGCTGCCTAGGCTAGGCCTATATTTTTCGTGAATAGATATAGAAAATGGTTTAAAGGAAAGAGCATCCTATATTATGTTCAAATAATATGTAATAGCACTGTGTATGATTGTATTACATTTAAATAGTGATAGATGTGTATATTAATGGGATAAATACTCCGGAGTTCGCATACGTTCAGAAAAATTTGTGCAACACTGTTGCCAGATATTAATCAATCCCATTATCATTATATCATAATGGATTTTACTCATTTGCATAATTTCAAATACCTAGGACATTAATATAATATTTTCCTATCTTTTTTGTAGTGATATTTGTCTGATTGGTAAATCTACAGTTATACTACCCCTCCCCCACTACCCCCAACCACCTCCCCCCTTCAAAACACCCTTTTAGCGTGTTTTTGGATGGTTCAGCAGACGCGGAAACTGGAAAAAAAAACGTATTTTGATACAAATTTATCACCAACCAGATAAGAGTTTTTCAGGTAATTAGTTGTTGTTTTTTATTTGATATACAGTGTTGTTTAATACCGAGGACCGTCGCATTTTAGTATTTTAAACATTAGCCTAACCTAACCTAACTTAACCTAACCTAACCGAAAACTAACCTGTCTCGCGACCGGTCTAATACCCAGCTCACGTTCCCTGTTTATGGGTGCGCGACGGTCTAAACCCAGCTCACGTTCCCTGTTTATGGGTGCGCGACGGTCTAAACCCAGCTCACGTTCCCTGTTTATGGGTTCGCGAAGGTTTGTAATACTTCAATGTACCTATTTCAAGTCAAATATACATTTCCGTGCATCATCAAACCATACTAAGTCTGCTACTCTTAATATTAACCCACTAGTACCAACAGAATAGCGACAAAATAGGGGTAGTATAACTGTAGATTTATCGTCTGATTTAGTGGTATATTGGTGTCTGTCTAGGGTTATAATGCATTGTGAAAGTTAGCTCTGCATCTCTGACTTGGCTTAAGTACCCATGCTTTCTTTGAGTACTACACGGCAAGAGAAGCTTTCGGTTCTGTCACAGACTGTCAATTACTGTTCAAGGTAAACACAACTGCTAAATTCGACATCATGTTCAAATAATATGTAATAGCATTATCTATGGTTATATTAGACAACAATCATGATAGGTTTCTATTTTATGTGGATAAATAGTATTAAGCTGAATAAACTAAATACCGAAAGTTCACTAGAGTGGTTGTTGATACATATGAGGGAGGAAGAAGATAGGAAGGAAGGGCTAGGCAGTGTTGCCAATTGTATCGCTAGATATTACCGCTAGATGTAGAGCTATTTACTTCAATTTAGCAGCCATTTTTTCATATCTAGAGAGATTTACTAGGGATAATTTAAAAATGTCAGACATTCTAGTCATAATATTATTACATTGTAAAATTTGCAAAACAAACAAACCAAACTCTTTAGAAATTGCAGCATTATTCTAACATTGTTTGACTATGTAGCAACATGCTAGCGACTTTTGAGAAAGGATCTAGCGGTATTTTGTGGAGACATACTGGGAGGGTGGGAGGGAGGTGGTGGTTTGCAGTGGTGCCAGTTGCAAAGCTACATATTACCGCTAAATGTAGAGCTATTTACTTCAATCTAGCAGCCATTTCTTTTATATCTAGAGACATTTACTAGGGATAATTTGAAAATTTCAGACATTCTAGTCCATACTACATTGTAAAATTTGCAAAACAAACAAACCAAAACTCTTTAGAAATTGCAGCATTATCCTAACATTGTTTTGGCTATGTAGCAACATGCTAGCGACTTTTGAGAAAGGATCTAGCGGTATTTCGTGGTAAAACTTTAGGAGGGTTAAAATACGAGTCACACGGGCAATTGCCAAAACTTTAAAGGTCCATATCATTGTTATTAACCCATAACTAGCGGCGCGCAACATAAGTCGAGTATAATAAATCTGGACTATCTGGCGGCGCTCGACATAGGTCGTGTGGCAATTTCAGCCCGTAATGTTGCTGAGAGAGAGAGACAAGTGGTGGCAGGAGAGTAGCGAGCGTATGACTGCTCCAGACCACCGCGGCGAACCTACTGACACGAATCCCACCTCCTCCCTCCCTCTCTCACTCGCTACATACGGAATTGTATGGG
>CM064492.1:15402214-15506033 GCA_032716605.1 Paralithodes platypus | reverse complement strand
AGGCGTTGGGTAAATTGTTTTGTTACCGGACGGCGGATTGAGGGTGGCTTTACCAAGTTTACCCCAGCAGTTAAATTAGAAGCGAATGTAGGCCTAACTGCGAGCGTGCGACTAGGCTATATAAACAAAGCTTTTGGTATGCCCACAACTACAACTCTTACCAAAACTGCAATTAGCCTATTTTTGTTTTGTTTTTTCAGTCTAGGCTAAATTGGTGAGGCTAGGCTAAATTATTTAGCTGCAATTAGCCTAGCCTATTTTTTTGTGTTCTTTCAGTCTAGGCTAAATTGTGGTAGGCTAGGTTAAATTCTTTAACATGTGTACTATTGTGTAGGCCTGTGCTTTCCAATAGAAGTAAAAATATGTAGCATAGCCTAATGCAATTTTACTAAAACCCAAGCCTACCTGAATATAGCCCTATGCAGAGCTCAAAAGCAAAAATAAAAAAAATATGTTGAGCAGTGAAATAAAATTAAGCTAGGCCTAGGCCTGGTTTCTCATAGGCCTAATAACCTAATGAAGTATACTATACTGCCGATGACGGGCTACTCTTGGCTCATACAATCCCGGAAGCAGAAAGAGTAATAGATAAATTAATAGAGATAGGGGGAGAGTGTGGCTTAAGTATAAATAAAGACAAAAGTAAAATCCTAATATTTAATATGAAAAACAAACCAAACAACATACGAGAAATAGAAGTGGTAAAACAAAATAAATATCTAGGAATACAAATTAATGATAATAAAAAATGTTTTAAAACCCAGAAAATAGAAGCTTTGGATAAAGCAAATAGAATGGCTAACCTTACATACCCGGTATATCACAAAGTTGTAATAAGATACTTATTGGAAAAACATATTGGAAAAGTATTGTGATACCAGCAGTCCTGTATGGCTCGAATGTTATAGGTTTTTCAAAAACAGAAATAAATAAATTACAAAATATAGAGAATAGGGTTTTTAGACACATATTAGGGGCACCCAGATATGCCCAAAAGGTAACCTTAAGGGGTGAAATAGGAGCCTCATCAATGGAGGCAAGAATTATGGAAGGTAACATAAAATATCTTAAATATTTAGTAGGAGAGGAAAGTAATGACTTGCTAAGAAGAATCACAGAGGAAAAACTTAGAAATAGTAAAGATCCCTGGACTGCAGAAATTAGAAAGTATGTAGGGAATTTGAAGTTAGGAGAAACAATTTAGCAAATATTAAGAAGGACGACATTAGAAAAGGAGTTCTGGACTGGGATTCGGGAAGATGGCGAGAGGAGTTGGCAGAGAAGAGTAGCCTAGAAGTGTATAGGAGTTATAAAAAGGAGATTAAGAGCGAGTAAGATATTTATGACAACACACAGGCATCTATAATATTTACAGATGTAGGACAATAACTTAAATCTAAAAGATAGAAATAGGCATGTGGGAGGAGAGGCACAATGCGATATGTGTAAGGAAGGAACAGAAGACCTAAAACATTTTCTACTACACTGTTCATTTTATAAAGCATGCAGAATAAAAGATCCAGGTTCCAACAGCCTTATATTGAAAATGAAAATCAAGTCATCGGACATCTTTTATTTAACAAAGAAATAAGCGATAGAGTGAAACAGACAATCTATCAAATGTGGAGAGTACGAGAGAAAAAATTGAAAGAACTGAATAAATAAGAAGACTGAAGAGAGAAGAAACAAGAATGAAGGAAGACGAGAGAAGAAACAAGACTGAAGAGAGAAAGAAGATTTCAGAAAAAGGGATGAAAAATGAGATATATTTATTTTTAAACAAATGAGCACGTCACAAAGTCACAAAAAGAAAAATAACAAAACCTCTTAGGGAAGTGCCGACGTTAAGGCTAAACTTCCCGAATTCCAACTGAACTGAACTGAACTATATAGCCTAACCTAATTTAAGTTATTTCACAAAATACTAATAGGCCTACCCAGCCCTCCTCATGCATTATTTTCCATTGTAAAATAAGTTTGTGATACACTACGAAAGATTATTCAACATGGAATTTGAATGGAATAGAGAAGCTTAGCAACGAAAAGCCAATACTCCCCCCTCCCTGTGATTGTGCCAGCTTTTGTAAGCAGTGCAATAACTTAATGAAGGACAGAAAAGCTGCAGGATGCTCTGGCATTCTAGCCGAGATGATTAAGGCCTCAGGTGAGAAAGGAGTAGGTATGTTCAATGAGCTAATTAACTTCATCATCAGAGAGGAAGTAATCTCTGATGAATGGCACAAAAGTATATTATATACTGTATACGAGCAAAGGGGACTCATTGGATAGGGAAAATTATAGGGGCCTGAAAATACTTGATCAAGTCATGAAGGTCTGCGAGAAAGTCTTTGAAGGTATGATATTGACGATATGCAGTTTGGTTTCATGCTAGGACACGGCACAATCCAAGTCATGAAGGTATTTGTGTGATAATGAAGATGTATGAGGACTCACAAACGGCAGTGAGGGTGAAAGATGTACCGGTACTGAGTGATGAGTTTTCAGTTCGCGTCGGAGTCCAACAGGGAAGTGTGTTAATTAAGCCCTCTCCTCTCTTTTATGGTTCTGGAGGCACTATCTAGTGATTTCAGAGTTAGGCTCCCCTTGCAACTGCTATAAGAGGCCTGAAAATGCTTAGCCAAGTCATGAAGGTCTGTGAGTGTGAGAGAGTCTTTGAAGGTATGATAACTTCATAGTCAGGCAGCTGCAGGAAAGATATCTAAGAGGTGTTTTTCCGGTCCCGTCTCAAGACCACCGTCGCAAGATCTACCCGAAAAACTTTTTTTCTGGTCTCGTCGCAAGCCCACCTTTAGCAAGCGAGACACCAATATTCTCTTGCGACGGCAAGAGAGCTCCGGAGCTGGGTTGACAGCAAGCTGAAACATCTCACTCAACTTACTGTTTCTCCATTCTAATTTATTTCGGTATATTTGTTTATCCAAACATTATGTTATAATTTACTTGCCTATTATTAGGAAGTAGAGTATTAAGAGCCCACAGTAACGTATATCCAATTGTTGATAATAAATTAATGTGGGACAGTACGCTTGGTTAAATTTTGTCCACGAAACAACAACAAACCCCAGCTTTGACTAGGCCTAGGCTATGCTATTTACCGATTGTTTTTTCATATCAGAATTGCATTTATATAATCCTTATGATAATTAAATTGGCAGTGAATGTTATTCCGATGAAATGGAAGTTGTATAGCCTAGCTTATATATTTGTAAGATGTGTGCTGGCTTGGAGCAAGCCTGTGTTGTTTTTCCTGTCCTGTGATGATCTTGCGACGGCTCGGTTGAGACGGTGGTCTTGCGACGGGCCCGGAAAATCACTTCTCTACTGAAAGTAAGAAGTTGTGCAGTAGGCTAGGAGAAAATTTGGCGTAGAGGAGTGGCTGGTGCGTGTGATAATGAAGATGTATGAAGACTCACGAATGGTAGTGAGGGTGAAAGGTGTACTGAGTGAGGGACATATGCTAGGTGAAGGTTAGTTTTGTATCCCACGTACTGGGTACTAGGGACATATACTAGGTGTTATGTAAGGGTTAGTATTGTATCCCAAATACTAGGTACTAGGGACATATACTAGGTGTTACGTGAGGGTTAGCTTGGTATCCCACGTACTGGGTACTAGGGACATATACTAGGTGTTACGTGAGGGTTAGTTTTGTATCCAACGTACTGGGTCTAGGGGGCGGCAGCCTCCACCCATAATACTAGGATAGGTTACGTAAGGTTGTTAGGTTAGGCTAGTGGGGATGGATGTAGTTTCCGAGTGTACGGTCGTCATGTTTACATTTTTCGATCGCCGTTGTTAACCTGCCCTTCCCTACCTATCATGTGTTGATTGGTTGTCCATCTTGATCTAATTCTTCAGGCCAGCCCTATTAGAGTATTTTTGGGGAACTCAGTGGTGTGGTTAAACTATTTTTAATATATATTTTTGTTTAAATATGTAAGATATGCAATAAATTATGTAAAATATATTGTTTTTACTTTATACCTATACATATAATTGTCATTATTAAGGAAATTCCATTGACTATTAACATCGCTAGGCCTAGTTTCCCTATTTCTATTAATTTCCTCCAGTTCACAATGAAACCTATTGCTAATTTCCTTGTTCTTCAGCAGCCGCGGCGGTGTCGGCGTTGGACGCTTGGGATAATGTTCCTGTCTATTTTGAATGCCATTCGATACAATAATATGTTGAAAGCCCCCCCTTACCCCCCCATGACATGTTATCATCATATATATTGCCAGTAGGGGGCAAACAACCAAAAAAATTGCCGCAAAGCCCTTCCCTCAACATATTATTGTATCCAATGGCAGTCAAAATAGACGGGAACATGATCGCAAGCGTCCACCGCCGCCGCCGCCGTCATGTTTACATGGTCGATCGCCGCAGTTTGGTTAGGCCTATTTGCCCCCCTCAACATATTATTGTATCCGGCATTCAAAATGGACGGGAACATGATGGCAAGCTTTCGTCGCCGCTCCACCGCCATGTTTACATGTGTCGATCGCCGTGGTTAAGTTCGCGTCTATTTTGACGGCGATTTTTTTCGGTTATTTGCCCCCTGCTGGCAATATATAAGATGATGACAATATGTCATGAGGGGGGGGCCTCAACAATGACCTCTAACCTCTGTGTATTAAATAGGGCTAGAGCAAATTGGCTGCAAATTTCCACATCTAGGCTATTCCTTGACTGACTCTTCCCAAATGGTCGACATATCAGTCACATATTAGCTTGATCACTCTAGGCCTAGTTGTTTTTTAGTTACAGAGGTTATAGCCTAGGTCATGATTTCTTGCCTACTTACAGCGAATAGACTAGGCCTATTGTAGATTGGTAAAATATTTGCTTAATAGGCCTAGGCTATGCAATTGTCTCGATTTGACTAATTTTACCTAATTAGGCCTAAAGCAGCCTCAGTCTATTCCCAAACCCCAAACAGTATCCCATGTTAAGCCCTAGGCTAGGCCTAGGCCTAATCCCACTCTCAATCAAAATTCGAACTGATAAATTCGTACCTACCGGTAGCGCTGCCTAGGCTAGGCCTATATTTTTCGTGAATAGATATAGAAAATGGTTTAAAGGAAAGAGCATCCTATATTATGTTCAAATAATATGTAATAGCACTGTGTATGATTGTATTACATTTAAATAGTGATAGATGTGTATATTAATGGGATAAATACTCCGGAGTTCGCATACGTTCAGAAAAATTTGTGCAACACTGTTGCCAGATATTAATCAATCCCATTATCATTATATCATAATGGATTTTACTCATTTGCATAATTTCAAATACCTAGGACATTAATATAATATTTTCCTATCTTTTTTGTAGTGATATTTGTCTGATTGGTAAATCTACAGTTATACTACCCCTCCCCCACTACCCCCAACCACCTCCCCCCTTCAAAACACCCTTTTAGCGTGTTTTTGGATGGTTCAGCAGACGCGGAAACTGGAAAAAAACGTATTTTGATAAAAATTTATCACCAACCAGATAAGAGTTTTTCAGGTAATTTGTTGTTGTTTTTTATTTGATATACAGTGTTGTTTAATACCGAGGACCGTCGCATTTTAGTATTTTAAACATTAGCCTAACCTAACCTAACTTAACCTAACCTAACCGAAAACTAACCTGTCTCGCGACCGGTCTAAACCCAGCTCACGTTCCCTGTTTATGGGTGCGCGACGGTCTAAACCCAGCTCACGTTCCCTGTTTATGGGTGCGCGACGGTCTAAACCCAGCTCACGTTCCCTGTTTATGGGTTCGCGAAGGTTTGTAATACTTCAATGTACCTATTTCAAGTCAAATATACATTTCCGTGCATCATCAAACCATACTAAGTCTGCTACTCTTAATATTAACCCACTAGTACCAACAGAATAGCGACAAAATAGGGGTAGTATAACTGTAGATTTATCGTCTGATTTAGTGGTATATTGGTGTCTGTCTAGGGTTATAATGCATTGTGAAAGTTAGCTCTGCATCTCTGACTTGGCTTAAGTACCCATGCTTTCTTTGAGTACTACACGGCAAGAGAAGCTTTCGGTTCTGTCACAGACTGTCAATTACTGTTCAAGGTAAACACAACTGCTAAATTCGACATCATGTTCAAATAATATGTAATAGCATTATCTATGGTTATATTAGACAACAATCATGATAGGTTTCTATTTTATGTGGATAAATAGTATTAAGCTGAATAAACTAAATACCGAAAGTTCACTAGAGTGGTTGTTGATACATATGAGGGAGGAAGAAGATAGGAAGGAAGGGCTAGGCAGTGTTGCCAATTGTATCGCTAGATATTACCGCTAGATGTAGAGCTATTTACTTCAATTTAGCAGCCATTTTTTCATATCTAGAGAGATTTACTAGGGATAATTTAAAAATGTCAGACATTCTAGTCATAATATTATTACATTGTAAAATTTGCAAAACAAACAAACCAAACTCTTTAGAAATTGCAGCATTATTCTAACATTGTTTGACTATGTAGCAACATGCTAGCGACTTTTGAGAAAGGATCTAGCGGTATTTTGTGGAGACATACTGGGAGGGTGGGAGGGAGGTGGTGGTTGCAGTGGTGCCAGTTGCAAAGCTACATATTACCGCTAAATGTAGAGCTATTTACTTCAATCTAGCAGCCATTTCTTTTATATCTAGAGACATTTACTAGGGATAATTTGAAAATTTCAGACATTCTAGTCATACTACATTGTAAAATTTGCAAAACAAACAAACCAAAACTCTTTAGAAATTGCAGCATTATCCTAACATTGTTTGGCTATGTAGCAACATGCTAGCGACTTTTGAGAAAGGATCTAGCGGTATTTCGTGGTAAAACTTTAGGAGGGTTAAAATACGAGTCACACGGGCAATTGCCAAAACTTTAAAGGTCCATATCATTGTTATTAACCCATAACTAGCGGCGCGCAACATAAGTCGAGTATAATAAATCTGGACTATCTGGCGGCGCTCGACATAGGTCGTGTGGCAATTTCAGCCCGTAATGTTGCTGAGAGAGAGAGACAAGTGGTGGCAGGAGAGTAGCGAGCGTATGACTGCTCCAGACCACCGCGGCGAACCTACTGACACGAATCCCACCTCCTCCCTCCCTCTCTCACTCGCTACATACGGAATTGTATGGGGAAAGTGCCGAATTACATGCTTTTTGCACTCGCGTTGCGCGGTTGTTGCAAGAAAACTAGCCATCATAAAAGGATCGTTATGGTGTCATTGGAAAGCTCTGTTTATGCCCTTTCAGGGATAGATACTTGTTTTACGCTCTGGGTCTTATTTAGGCATGAAAATGATCACGTAAACAGCCCTATTTTGGCTAAAAACACCCCGCTGGGCGGTACATATAAATAAACCGCTAGCCCGCTAATCTAGTGTTAAACTAAGCATTTGGCAAAGGGAGGAATTGTTAAAAACCTTAGCCAATACTCTGTCATTCACCAAAAATAAATTTGAATTTATCATTATTATTTGGTAGGGTAGGTATGTATAGGTAGGTTGGCTAAATAATTGCTGGAATTCGTAGGGACTCGAACGGTTTTGAGAGAGTTAAATCAAAAAACAAAAGATAGGACTGAATAATGAAGAGATTATGTTATTAAGCAAAACTGGGGGATGCGTGGAAGCCTATAGACTGTAGACGGTAAACTTTGTGTGGGTAGCGAATTCGGTTTTAAAGTAATTTAAGAATAAACAGTTTTCAATGCTGCGGCCAAACTATTCCACCCAATTATATTTTTTTGGTATCAAAACGTTCGGAATCGCGAGCCTCACCCAACTACGCAAGCATGGCTCTGATCATCGGCGTAGTTTTCAAGATGTAGAATTTTAAGTGGAATTCGAGTTTTTTTCAAGATTGCCGGAAAAAAACCCACGTGCAAAAGCAAAACCTTCTCTATAAAAATTTGCGGAGCATTAGTAGGGGAGTGCGTATGCCAAAGCCCAGTCGTTTCCTGTGAGTGGGAGAGACGGTATTTAAGCGTCAAGTTTTTTGGGAAATCGGCTGCCACGGACCTGTTTGGCCACCATGCCGGATGTTTAGCATATCAAAAGTTGCCCAATACAAAAACGCACCTCTTGTGAAAGTTTGATCCCGATCCAAAAAGCGGTTCTGGAGTTATTGCGTCGAAACCGGCGCGTAAGAAGAATTTGGATGAAATTCCAGGTTTAATGATTACAATAGGGGTTCCCCGTAGGGGACGAACCCCTAATAATAATAGTTTCAGTGGGAGATAGGGTGGAAAAGTTCTGGCTACTGACATTTTTTGTGTTAGGGTGTACTTACCTAACCAGTACGACGTGTATCGAAGAAATGTTCCCTTACAAGGCTTACTTGTTCCTTCCCACTGAGTGTTATGTGTGGGTTATCGCAGCTGATGCTACATTATAATGGACTGATTACCAGTACCTATCTTAACACTATCTGCGCCGACGTCTTGTGTTAAGGGGACAGTGGCTGTTTGTTTGGTCTATTAATTCATGTATTCATATATTTTTTTCAGTTTCCTCCCTAGACCTCCATCAAGCTTAGAAAAAAAAAACCGAAACCCCCCTTCGAGATAGATTTGTAGTAGATTTTTCGGTAGAAAAATGTTCTGGCCAAAAGCCGATTCCTCCTAAAATTACAGGCTCGCTTTCGCTTGCCAGGAAAAAAATCGACACCTAAATGGTACGAAGGGTCCAAATATTGACAAAGAAATGGGATGAAAGATCCTAAAATCCCCAAGCTAATGGAACCAACGTCTTCAAATCTCAAGACTAGTGGGGCTAAACATTAGGGAGAAGGGGGTCCAGAAAAACGGTCTGTCTCCCCTTAATTGACAATCTTGCTTGTTTTTACCATTTTCGAGCAATTTATTTTAGTTTGTCCGCTAGGATAACAAATAACGCCTACCCAGACTTCCTGCAAACTAAACAAAAATGCTCACCCAGACCTCCTTCAAGGTAAATATGTACATTTTTCAACAGAAAAAAATGTCACAGTAGAAGTCCGATTACAGGCTCCTTATCGCTCGCCCAGAAACAATCGACAAATGAATGAGGTGAAGCGTCTTTTTATTGCTAGACTAATGGACTGGAACGACTTGAAATCTCCAAACTAATGGATCGAAACAGGGGCAGTCCAATAAGCCCCCCCCCTCGGGTCTAATAGGGTTAATTAAGCCGTACTTACACCTGTGTATTATTGCCCGTAACATATTTCCGCAACTCTTATCTGCCACCGTCTGATATATAAAACTATGTTGGTGCGGTAATGGTTTAGGTGCTTATGTTCTGGGTGTGGTGTCCCGAGTTCGAATCCCGGGAGGACCATATGCTTTCATTAGTTTATTCAAGTACATTGGGGTTTGTAATTGATGATTATTGTTAAGAACGGGGTGTCACTTATATATACACTGTACTTGGATTACATTCAGGCACTGTTGAGGGGATATTGATTATTAATATTATTATTATTATTTTTTCTCCCCAGACCTCCACCAAACTAATACAAATACCCCCAAGACCTCCCTTCTAAATAAATATGTGAATTTTCGGTAAAAAAAAAAAATGCACCGGTCAAGGACCGGTTCCTCCTAAATTGCAGGCTCACTTTCGCTCGCCAGGAAAAAAATCTACAATTAAATGGCACTAAAGATCTTTAATTTGACGAAGAAATGGTGTGAAAAGTCTTAAAATAGCTAAATTAATGTGGCAAAGGTGCTAAGATGTCAAAACTAATGGAGCTAAACATGAGGGAGAAGAGGGTCCAGAAAAAATCCCTCTAGACTACCACCAACATGTTTACCCATAGTATTGAGAGAGAGAGAGAGAGATTTAACCCCGTCAGTACTGGTGACGTCTTTTTTGCTTGATTTCAGCTACATTAGACGATTTTATGAAGTTTGGAAAGGGTATATGGTAACTAGAAGGGTTAGCCGAGATAGTCTGCAGCCTTTTAATCGGTAGGCGTCCTTCCTAAGCTGACTTAAATCGCCTAATAGTTGACAGAAGATAACGAAAAGGATGGTACTGAATGGGTTAAGGGGAGGCTGACCGTTTGTTTGGTCTATTAATTCATGTATTCATATATTTTTTTAGTTTCCTCCCTAGACCTCCATCAAGCTTAGAAAAACACCCCCTAGATAAATTTGTACATTTTTCGGTAGAAAAATGTCCCGGCCGAAGTCCAGTTCCTCTTAAAATTGCAGGCTCGCTTTCGCTCGCCAGGAAATAATCGACACCTAAATGGCACGAAAGGTCTTAACATTGACAACGAAATTGGGCGAAAGGTGATAAAATCGCCAAACTAATGGGCCGAACATCTTATAATCTCAAAACTAGTGGGGCTAAACATTAGGGAGAAGGGGGTCCAGATAAACGGTCTGCCTCCCCTTAATTAAAGGTGTTGCCAGAAGAAAGTTGCCCATTAATCCCTCGCATAAATCCGTCTTTACCCGAGATTCACACCACCGTTATTATTTCCGGCAATTTTTTACTCGCCAAATTTCCTCTGGCACCATTTCATATAAAAGTGTAAGGTATATCCAATTAACACCTTACGAGCGGCCTATGCGGTTTATTTATATGTACCGCCCAGCGGGGTGTTTTTAGCCAAAATAGGGCTGTTTACGTGATCATTTTCATGCCTAAATAAGACCCAGAACGTACAACAAGTACCTATCCCTGAAAGGGCATAAACAGAGCTTTCGAATGACACCATAACGATCCGTTTATGATGGCTAGTTTTCTTGCAATAACCGTGCAACGCGAGTGCAAAAAGCATGTAATTCGGTACTTTCCCCATATAATTCAGTATGTAGCGAGTGAGAGAGGGAGGAGGGAGCTGAGATTCGTGTCAGTAGGTTCGCCGCGGTGGTCTGGAGCAGTCATACGCTCGCTAGTCTCCTGCCACCACTTGTCTCTCTCTCTCAGCAACATTACGTGCTGAAATTGCCACTCGACCTATGTCGAGCGCCGGCACATAGTCCAGTTTATTTAACTCGACTTATGTGGTGAGCCGCTAATTAAGGGTTAACCTGGCAGAATTGGTAACACTGTCTTTGTATGCTTCCTATTCTGCCTTATATTCAATTAACCTAGCAGACATTGGTAACACTGTCTTTGTATGCTTCCTATTCTGCCTTATATCCAATTAAGGGGAGGCAGACCGTTTTTCTGGACCCCCTTCTCCCTAATGTTTAGCCCCCCTAGTTTTGAGATTATATGACGTTCGGCCCATTAGTTTGGCGATTTTAATACCTTTCGCCCCATTTCGTTGTCAATTTTAAGACCTTTCGTGCCATTTAGGTGTCGATTATTTCCTGGCGAGCGATAGCGAGCCTGCAATTTTAAGAGGAACCGGCCTTCGGCCGGAAAATTTTTCTACCGAAAAATGTACAAATTTATCTTGAAGAGGGGGCTAGTGGGTGTTTTTCTAGCTTGATGGAGGTCTAGGGAGGAAACTAAAAATAATATATGAATAAATGAATTAATAGACCAAACAAACGGTCAGTCTCCCCTTAACTTGGCAGAATTGGTAACGCTGTCTTTGTATGTTTCCAATTCTGACTTATATTCAAGTAACCTGGCAGAATTTGTAACGCTGCCTTGTCATACTTCCTATTCTGCCTTTCTAAATTGTTCGTGTCGCCTTAGTTCACTTTTTTTCTTAAGGGGAGATGGTTCACTTTTTGGGCGATTTTTGCATATATTCATCATTTTTCTAGTTTTCTCCCTATACCTCCATCAAATTTAAAAAAACATCCATTAGATTCCCCTTCTAGATTAATTTGTACATTTTTCGGTAGAAACATTTATCGGCCGAAGGCCGGTTCTTCCAACATTCCAGGCTCACTATCGTTCGCCAGGGAAAACATCGACACCTAAATAGCACGAAAGGTCTAAATATTGACGAAGAAATGAGGCGAAAGTTCTTAAAGATGACTAACTAATGGGGCAAACATCTCAGCATCTGAAAACTAATGGGGCTAAACATGATGAAGAAAGGAGACCAGAATACCGGCCATTGTCGCCTTAAATAACGGCTAGGCAAAAGCAACATTACCATTTCCTGCCAGGTTAACTTTAATTCAGTATCTACATTAGCTTGAATACACTTTATTTCAGTATCTTAGTTTGAATACACTTTAATTCAGTATCTTAGCTTGAATATACTTTATTTCAGCATCTTAGTTTGAATACACTTTAATTCAGTATCTACATTAGCTTGAATACACTTTATTTCAGTATCTTAGTTTGAAACACTTTAATTCAGTATCTTAGCTTGAATATACTTTATTTCAGTATCTTAGTTTGAATACACTTTAATTCAGTATCTTAGTTTGAATACACTTTAATTCAGTATCTACATTAGCTTGAATACACTTTAATTCAGAATCTTGAACACACTTTATTTCAGTATCTTAGCTTGAATGCACTGTAATTAAGTAGCTTGAATACACTTTAATTCAATAGTTTAGCTTTCTTAATACACTTTATTTCAGTATCTTAGCTTGAATACACTTTAATTCAGTATCTTAGCTTGGATACACTTTAATTCAGTATCTTAGCTTGGATACACTTTAATTCAGTATCTTAGCTTGGATACACTTTAATTCAGTATCTTAATTAGCTCGAATACACTTTAACACATTCAGTACCGGTGACGTCCTTTTCATTTTGCTGACAACTAATAGATGATTGTATTCAGCTTAAGGAGGTCCTCTAACAACTAAAAGGCTACAGACTACCTCATTTAATTAATACTTTGAGCTACCACATATCATTCACAACCTGAATACATTCGTCTAATAGTGTCCAAAATATGATGAAAAGTACGTCACCAGTACTACAAGGGTTAATTTAGTATCTTAACTTGAATACACTTATAATTCAGTATCTGGCAGATTTAAGGGTGTGTGGGCGTATTTATTTGCTCATTTATGTATCTTTATATTATTTTTTTAGTTTCCTCCCTAGACCTCCATCATCCTTAAAAAACGTCCGCCCAAGACCCTCCTTCAAGATAAATGTTTACATTTTTCGATAGAATAATGTCCCGGCTCCTCTTAAATTACAGGCTCACTATCGCTCGCCAGGAAAATAATTGACACCTAAATGACACGAAAAATCTTAATATTGACAACAAAATGGGGAGAAAGGTCTTAGAATCGCCAAACTAATGGGCCGAATGTCTTATAATCTGAAAACTATTGGGGCTAAACATGAGGACGAAGGGGGACCAGAAAAACGACCCTCTCCCCTCAAGTTACCAATAATGAAATAGAGGACAAAAATAATGCGCCCGTGTGAAACCAACCCCCTTTGGTGCGTGCTAAATCCGGAGTCACACGAGCCCTTTTTGGAGCAATTTTTACGGGCAATTATGGTCTGGCATCTTCAAAAATTACACTTGATCAGAATTCAACCGTCTAACATACTCTACTTTAGTTACCAATACTAGTGCAAAAATGTCCCGAAATATAACGAGAAAAAAACTTGCTCATGGAAAATTGACGGAAAAATCGCTCGTGTGACAGCGGCTTAAGACGATAAAGCCGGTGTCACACGAGAGCATGTTACAGCAATGTTCGATCAAGGTTAAGAGATACAACAGGTTGGAGCATGGGGTCACTCAAACTCGTACCCGCTCGCGCATGACGTCACGATGAAGGAAGGGTCGGAGGTCACTCGACTGTTTACCATTCATTCTCAAAGGAGCAGCCGAGCCAGCACCATCCTCCGTTTTCTTTTACTTCATACCGTGATGCTATAACTACTGTATAATGCCCTGTGAAAGTGCATCTCTTCTATTTTAACTGAACAAAATGCCTTTATATTGTCAAGTTGTTGGATGCATTTCGGATGCATTATTTATATATATATATATATATATATATATATATATATATATATATATATATATATACAGTATATGTGTGTGTATGTGTGTAGTATGTAGGCTATGAACCGTAAAACCGTGTAACTTCGGAAATTTGTCGAAGTTTTTAACAATATCTGACTGTAAACACATTATAGAGATATAACTAGGTAAAGTGATGCGTGGTGATAGTGCGCGGTAATCCAGGAAGCCTCCTAAAATTATCCCCCATAATAAGAGAGCTATCCTTATCCTAAATGGTGTCCGAAGTCATCTTGAAAAGTGGCTATTACTTATTATCGCCAATGTCCGAAGTTACGACCCAAGTCCGAAGCGACTTGGTTTTACGGAATGTAATTATTTGTATGTATGTGTGTATACCGGTATATACCAGGTTCAGATTATGCTGTTCAAATTTGATGTCCTCATTACAGAATGGACATATATAGTTTATTTGGAGTCAGTACCACGAAGAATGACCAAAATTATCCATAATATTATATATCTTCCATATATAGAAAGGTTGAATAAATTAGTCTTGCACTCGTTACAGAGACCCATCTTGTCCAAATGCCTATCTAATTTTATCTTAAAGCTCTCTATCATTCTTGATCCCACTATAGCACTTGGTAGCCTATTCCACCTATCTACAACTCTGTTACCAAACCACTATTGGCCTATATCTTTTCTGAAACGAAATGTATCTATCTTGAAAACAATTGTTATAGTTCTTTCGCTATCACTGGGCTTTAGTACATTTTTCATGTCCCCTCTATTAATCCCACTAACCCACTTGAACACCTCTATCAAATCCCCTCTAACTCTGCGTCTCTCTAATGAATGAACATAAGAACCTAAGAAAATGGGAGTCTGCAAAAAGCCGATCGGCCCTCACAAGGCAGATCCCTGTCACACCCAACCCCAATTACATAAGAACATAAGATCACATGAAGCTGCATATGGCCTATCTACTTTAAAAGCTTCTTACTCTCACAAATACTTCCTAGAATTAGTACTTAAGTTAATATAGTACCAATATATAATATATTTAAGAAATAATAATTATGTCTAGATTTCTAGAAAAAATGCAATATTTGACACTACTTGGCCAAACTGGTTCACGGGCCTCATGCTAGAGGGAGTGGGGCCGCATGAGGCCCGCATATTGGAGTTGGACACCCCTGGGTCTAGTGGCAGCAGGTTGGCTGGCAGGCGAGCGTTTTTCTACCTTTCTTTCTCTCGTCCAGCATTGTGACGTCAGCAGGCTGCGCGTGCGCCAACCTGTTGTATCTCTTAACCTTGATAAGACTTAAGACGATAAAGCCGGTGTCACACGAGAGCATGTTACAGCAATGTTCGATGAGCATGTTTGTTCTCGTACTATTTTGAGGCTCTTTTGCATTGGAATCGGAAACAAGATCGAAGGTGGATAATGTTAGATGGTTTAATTTTCATGGACCATACATTTTGAAGCTGCCAGACAACAATTGCTCATAAAAATTTACGGAATAATCGCTCGTCTGACCCCGCCTTAAGGGGTTTGCCGTTTTTGTTTTATCTTTCTCTCCTTTGCTCTCTTTCCCTGGCTTGTATCCATTCGGCACCATTCAGCCAACTGTTTTAAGACGTTTATCCCCATCCAGGTGTCGATGTCTTCCTGGCGAGCGATAGCGAGCCAGCATTGTATGGAGATATCCGGATTCGCCGGAGACATTTTTCTATCGAAAAATGTACAAATTTAGCTTGCTGTCAAAACAAAAAATATATATGCTGGTTCGCTACCGCTCGCCAGGAAAATATTAACACCTGGATGGGGGTAAACGTCTTAAAACAGTAGGCTGAATGGGGCCGAATGGATACAAGCCAAAGAGAGAGGGATAGAAAGAGAAAAAAAGCGAGGTGGGCTCCCTTAAAATAGTCCTTATCTACGCTATACCTGTGTTATCATCTAAGCCACCTGTGTTGTTCTTATCTCTTACATAGACACTTACAGTCCGATTACCGCCCTTTGTATCATAGTCAGGCTACCATTATTATTATTATTATTATTATATGAGATGCCGAAGTCTCCAACCAGGGTGCAGAAACACCATCAAGATCAATCCTTGGATCTTCTGATCACTGTCTGATACAGGCCACCTGTCTATCACCTACCACACCTTCCCACTCTGAACCTGTTTTGGTGACTAAATGGCATTACGATAGGGCAGACTGGGAGGGTCTTCAAGGTTTCTTTATTGATATTCCCTGGACCTCTTTCTTTTCTAATGATGCACACTCCACCTTGAGCCACATACAAGATTTTGTAAAAATTGGAATGGAAACTTTTATTCCTCATCAAAAGTACAGTAAAAGATCTAATTCACCTAAATGGTTTGACCATAATTGTGCTAGAGTAACTGAACAAAAAGCAATAGCCTACAATGCATACACAAGATCAAAAACACATGAAGCCTTTAATTACTTTAGAAACATCAGTAATCATGCCAAAACTGTATTAAACCTAACTAAATCAAACTTTCTCCACAAGCAGGCAAATAAACTTCTAAAATAATCCAAATGATAACAAAATATTTTGGTCTACTCTTAACTCATTTAAATCCAACTTCACTACTGCTTCATCCATTCCACCATTAAAATCTCCGACTGGCAATCTTGTAAGTGACCCACGAGGTAAAGCTAACCTTCTTGCGGATATTTTCTCCACCAACTCAACTTTAGATGAAATAAATCAAGATGTCCCTGTACTTAATTTTAATTAGCCTGAAATTCCCTCACTTAAGATCCACACCAGACATGTCAAAACTATTTTGCAGAATCTCGGTAGATAAGGCTCCTGGTCCAGATGAAATTCCTCCAATAGTACTTAAGAATTGCTCCTTGGTGCTTGCTCCTGTATTGGCAAAATTTATCCGTCTGTGTACTCATACCTCATGCTTCCCAGTACCCTGGAAAGAAGCAAACATCCATCCAGTTCCTAAAAAAGGTGCCTCTTCAGATCCATCAAACTACAGACCAATAGCTATAACTTCCACTCTTGGTAAAGTCTTTGAAATTATATTAAATAATCACATAATTAAGCATCTTGAGAATAATAAATTAATCAGTGATAGGCAATATGGTTTTAGACGATGTCGATCAACTGCAGACATGCTTTGCCTTCTTACGCATCAAATCAACCAAGCTACAGACCAACATGGTGAAACACATACAATAGCACTGGATATATCAAAGGCATTTGATAGAGTCTGGCATCAATCCTTATTGTCGAAGATGTCACACTACGGCCTTGCATCATTAGTTCCATTAATTTCTTCTTATCTTCATAACAGAAAAATATGTGTAATGGTAGATGGCCTTTATTCTCAATTTCACTCAATAAATGCTGGTGTTCCCCAGGGATCAGTTTTGGCCCCAATTCTGTTCCTCATTCATATCAATGATCTCATATCTACCACTCATAATCCAATACATTCCTACGCAGATGACTCAACACTCCACAGTTCCTTCACATTTACCAATTCTTTCACCCAACCCGATCTTATAAATTCAAAAATAAACACTGCAATTTCTCTGAACCAGGACCTTTCTAGAATTAATGGATGGGGACAAAAGAATCTAGTTTCCTTTAATGCACAGAAAACCAAGTACATTCAATTTTCTAACCGACAGAATCTCACTGACTCCCATATATTTTGTAATGATGTAAATATTCCCACTTCCCCTAGTATTGACATTTTCGGTGTAACATTAACTACTAACTTGAGCTGGACACATTATGTTAGAAGCATTGCTAAGAATGCCTCTAAAAAACTGGGACTCCTGTACAGAGTTCGAGAATTCTTCACTGACGAGCAGTTGGCCGTGATATATAAAAGTCATGTGCGTTCTCAGATGGATTACTGTTCACCTCTGTGGGGTGGAAGTGGAGTGGTTGCATTGAGGCAGTTGGACAAAATTCAAAATAAAGCTATTAGATTAATCAATAACCCTGCAATCACACAGGACCTACCTACATTATCCATACGAAGAAACGTTGCATCCCTTGCATTATTCTACAGATATTTTCACAGCAATTGTTCCGAGGAACTTGCTTCAATTGTGCCGCCTCTCCACATCTTTCCCCGTAGAACTAGGGCAGCTGAGAGCTCCCATGAATTTACACTTTCTCCTCCACAATGCAGGACTTCTGCTTATCAGAATTCATTTATCCCCAGAGCTACTACTCTTTGGAATTCACTTCCCTCGAATTGCTTTCCACAAACTTACAATCTACAAATGTTTAAATCCAGTTGTTACAAACATTTTATGAATGGAGGATGCCTTTAGGCACATGGACCTTTTTGTTTTATCTGTGTTTTTCCTTCCTCCGTTCATTGTCTCTTAAAAAAAAAAAAAAAAAAAAAAAAATCCACACATAACACCCGGAGGCACTGGAGAGAGACTATGGCAACTTAGGAAAAAATAAAAACATACACTGTATACTGTACTGTACATATACACATATTAAACACAGATAACATATTATGCAGTGGAGGATATCAAGCTTAAATATAATACAATAAAATAGAATAAAATAAGTTTAAAAATTAGAATTAATGCTGCAAAAAAGCATTAACTCTAGACTTAAAAATGGAGATATTAGCTGAATTGACTAGCTCATTTGGCAACTTATTCCACAAGTCAACCATGGCCGGCACAAAACACCGTGAAAACTGTGTAGTAGTAAAATTAACACGGCTCATGGCAAGATAATTAAGATTGCTTGTGAATCTAGTTGCACGAGCCCGGACATAGGGCCCAGGCAGAACCCCATGTAAGGGATGCTGAGGGTTGTTAAAAACTTTAAATAAAAGACTAAGGGCACCAACTTTACGTCGATGACACAGATCAAGAGACAAATTAGGTAGAATAAAACTGATGGAATTTAGCGACCTGTCAAGCAACTTGAGATGGCAGTCAGCTGCTGACAACCAGACAGGTGAGCAGTACTCGAAATGTGGCAAAATAAAAGCATAAAAAGACTTGATAACTGTGGCGTCACAAGCAAATGTTTTATAAACCTTGCGAAGCAGACCAATTTTTTGGGAAATGGAAGAGGAGAAAGAACGAATATGCTTTTCAAAAGTAAGTTTGGGATCAAGAGTAACTCCTAACAAACGCAGAGTATCCACATTCTCAATTTGCTCGCCAGAAACTTGTAGATAAGGATGGGGAGGATCCAAGGTACGAGATCTGCTGATGATAATGGAGTGTGTTTTACTAGCATTAAGTTTCATGCCCCAAAGGTCACACCATGATGTAATTTTGGCTAAATCCCTATTCAGAGCAGTAGCAATTACGTGTCGATCTATTGGTGATGCAATTGACGCATATAAAGTTGTATCATCAGCATAGGAGATTAGTTTATTTTCAAGCTCGGAACACAGGTCAGCAGTAAAAATAATAAAAAGCAAAGGCCCAAGGACACTGCCTTGTGGAACACCAGAAACAACAGTAACAGAAGGGGAATGACACCCATCAATGACCACAGACTGAGATCTTTTCGTCAAAAAATCTTCAAAGATCCTTAAAAAATTGCCACCAATACCAATGAGCTGTAACTTAAACAGAAGTGCTTTATGGTTGACTAAATCAAAAGCAGAACTAAAGTCAATAGCCACGACGCGAGACTCATGTCCCTGGTCCAATGAAGATTGCAAGTCATGGGTGACTTGCAATACCATCTGTACCGGCGACGTCTTTTGCATTTGATTTCGGCTCATTTTAGACGATTTTATGAGGCTTAGGAAGGATATGTGGTAGGTTAAAGGATTCATTGAGATAGTCTGTTACCTTTTGATTGGTAGACGTCCTTCCTAAGCTCAATAAAATCGTCTAATAGTTGCCAGAATATAATAAAAATTACATCACCGATATAGAAGGGGTTAACTATTTTGTTTTTGTTTAGGAATGTTTTAACCCTTTAGGTACCAGCGACGTTGGTTAGGCCTATATTGTATTCTAGCTGTAATTATGTAAACGATATTATGCAGCTTAGGAAGGATCTGTGGTAGGAAAAAGGGTTGTTTAAGATAGTTTGAAGCCTTATTATTGCTAGAGAATCCTTCCAAAGCTGAATAAAATCGTCTATTAGATGCCAGAATATGATTAAAGGGACGTCCCTGGTACTCAATGGTTCAAAATCGTACACTCATTACTGGAGATTCTGTAGTTTGTGACCGTGTAATTCCTAGGGGGTCCTTCCGAATATGAATACAATCGTTTAACCCTCTGAAGATTATGACTCATCTTATTCTGGATATCATTAGACGATTGTATACAGCTTAGGAAGGATATGTGGAAATGAAAAGGGTAAAGAATGTCTCCACTAACCCTCTGACTTCCATATACCCTTTCTAACCTGCATAAAATATGCTAATAATAGCCGGAAAACAGAAAATGAATGTGTAATTGTGTCTTGAAAGAGTTAAAGTCGTATATGCATTAATTGAGATACAGTAATTTGTGACCGTGTGATTCGTAGGGGTCCTTCCGAAGTTGAATAAAATCGCTTAATAATAACCAAAATAAAATTATGCAACGAGTCACCGTATCCAGAAGGGGCTTAAAACAGTACGCTTACAGCTGTTTCTTACTATACGCTGGCTAACGTTAAACGATTTACTTAGCTTAGGAAGGACTTTTAGGTTTCGAAGGGCCAAATACGCTAACTCAACCCTCTGACAAGGGCGTCCTTGCAAAACCAAGGAAAATCGTATAAGCGTAGCCTTAATGAAAGGGAATAGGGTTTCATGGTACTCAAAGGACTAACCCTGTAGGATATGAGGACGTGATTCTTCATTATATTCTGGCTATTGTTAGACGATTTTGTGGAACTAGGGGAGGATCTACGTGAATCAATGGGTAAACACTATTTACATTAACCCTCGGACTTCGAAAACTTCCTAAGCTGAATGAAATCGTCTAATGATAGCCAACATAACATTAAGAAACGCTTCGTCTTCATATCCTGAAAGGGTTAACCCCTAATTATATATTGGCGATCTGTTGACGGTTTTATTCAGCCTGCCGAGGACCTATGTGATTCAAAGGAGTAAACGTATACTCGTGTTAACCTCTGACTCTCACAGGTTCTTTCTAAGCTGGATATAATCGTCTTATGTTAGCCAGAATTTAATATGGTGGAAAAGAACATCATAGTACTGAAAGGGTTAAGTAGCTTAATCTTTTTCAGTTTACCATGAATCACTTTGTTCTTTCTTTCTTTCTTTCTTTTCATATTATTTAAGATTATTTAGTATAGGCAGGACTTGTGGGATTGATAGGGTTTTATCGGGATATACTTTTCCACTTTGCTTCCTAAAAAAGGTCCTTCCTAATCTGAATACGCTCGTCTAATATTAGGCAAAATTGAAAGGAATACCGAGTTTATCGGTAAAGTACGGTCTAAAGTACAATATCGTTATCTTGAGTGTACAAGCGGATACACAGAACAGCTTGTTCCCACGATTCTTATCCACAAAAGTTTTTTTCGGTTAATAATCAAGATTATATATATATATATAATCACATTATCATCCAGGGTGTAGGTTGCCACCATGTTCAAATATATTGTGTCGTCATTAGATGATTACATTCAGCTTATGAAAAAGTTATGGAAGTCAGGATGTTACCTAGAGTACACTATGAAAACAGTAATTAAATATACTGCCAATAATAATCAACCTATTTTAAGGTATTTTGGTGGTGCTAAACCTATATTAACCCTCCCGCATTCGGTAACTTATATATGTAACTTATGGTAAGACCTTCTCTAATTTGCCATGAAATATCAGGCTGGGCGAGTTTTCGAAGCCTTGTGTTTTTCTGTATTTTCATCCACCAGAATGCTGTTTATTGTGATATATCATACGTCAATGGAAAGAGGAATATTTATAGTACATGATAAAACAAAAACAAATGTAAATAAATCGAAATATAAAAGTGTAAATGAGTCCGGAATACAATTATTCCCATGCAATTGTCTTCACACCGTCTTATCTCTAAATTGTGAGTGATGACCATATATTTGTTTTTGCTCAAATAATAGTATTTTTTCTCCTCTTTCCAAATCTGAAAACAGAAATTGTTTATCTTCAATAGTTCTCAAGCAGTGACCGAAAAAAATTTTTTTTTTGATTGATATGGTTTATAACATTTTCGATTTATTTCGTTGCTACGAAGTGTATGGTTTTGAATTTAGGCTGTATGAATACGGCCAATAATGTTGATGAGTATAAAACAAACTAGAAGTTCCTACAACAAATACTTTTTGCGCTATGAATATTTGAAATGAAGAGCCAAAATGCGAATATTTACGCTTCACCCGTCTCTGTTCCGCCGATGCTAGCCGGGTTCCGAGCTGTTCCCCACCTCGGCGTTGGCTTATTTGCTCGGATACGTATATAACTTATATATATTGATATCACCGTCATCGGAAAATTATGCTCTTTCTAATGGTGAAAACCTAAATAATATAGCGTAATTGGTTCGCGAGCTATGCGCAATTGTTTCCATGCACTGTTATTGTTATATAAATATATGAGAATGATTATACAGTTGTTTATCTTTGCCACAATATACAACACTTTTATATAATTTTCCTTGCCAATAATTGTATAATGTTCATAGAAGACATGTCAGTCATGAAGGTTGTCAATTTTACTTACCTGATAGGGCCACAACCCTTTCCAACGAGAAGGGAAATGGCTCCTGGGTTGACACTGAAAAAACAAAACAAGAAAGCCAGGTTATCATCAAGTAATAAATTCAGAAATAATTCTATTGTACACACAAATAAATAATATATATATATATATATATATATATATATATATATATATATATATGAATATATATATATATATATATATATATATATATACAAGGTGTCATAAATATATATATACCGGTATATATATACAAGATGTCATAAATATATATATATATATATATACAAGGTGTCAAACCACAGAAATATGCAGATTTCCAAGCCACCCTAGGAGGTACTGCATTTGACTCGTTATTTTTTTAGAGTGGTTTCCCCAGGAGGCCTATATCCACTTTGATGATGAAGGTGGGTAAATCTAGGTGGGTGAATGTCGGTGGGTGAATGTCGGTGGGTGAATGAAGGTGGGTAAATGTAGGTGGGTGAATGTCGGTGGGTGAATGTCGGTGGGTGAACGAGAGTGGGTGAATGAAGGTGGGTGAATGAAGGTGGGTGAATGAAGGTGGATGAATGAAGAAGAGAAATGAATGAATGAATGAATGAATGATTGCGCATGGCTCCTGACTATAGGACACCTGCATTGTGACTATGGAAAAGGTTGAAGCAGTCGTTGACGTCAATGCAGAGGGCAACCGTGCAAGTCATGCAGCGGAAACTTGTGTCCTTGTGAATGCCCTTTATTACTTTGCAGTAATAGCAACGGAGTCGCTTCTTGACCGGAATCCTCTGCCGAGAATGGTCCAAGGCCTTGTTCAACCGGACATGGTTCAGAACAATAGGACGGGGCCTTGGGACCACTCAAGGTCGAGGTCTCCGGTCTCGCACCGCTCGTGCTGCTTCCAGTACTGGTGGCGGTTGGTTGGCAGCTTCAAGGGCTGCTTCCCCATCGTCACCAGCAGCACCTGCATCAGGTGCTAGTACCACGGGGGGTTGAACCAGGACATAGTTTCCCACCGGGGCAGCAGCATCAGCAGCAACATCATCTGGTTCTGGTGGTGGGGAGGGGACATCGAGACGTGGTGCCCTCTCAACGCCTCCACCAGGAGCAGCAACAGGAGAGGGTGGAGTGTTGTCAGGAGCAGCAGGGGCTGGGGAGTCTGGATGGTCGTCGTCAGATGACCCAGATGGTCCACCGGGTTGCCGTTGCCTGCGTGCATGCCTCTGTGGCTCACACTGGTCAGGCGGCAGATCTTGTGCTCGGTGGACTGGCCTCCCCGTCATAGGCCACTCTGCAGGGTTGAAGTGCAGCAAGGAAGTACAGATGTGCTCCTGGAAGTCCAGCAAGGTCATCTTCTTCCTTGGGTAGCACTTCCTGTACAGGACATGGGCGTTGAAGAGGGCCATTTGGATGAAGTAGAAGGTGATCTTCTTCGTCCACTTGACCGTCCTTCGCTGGATGGGGTAGTACTGGACCATCTGGTCGAAGTGATCCACCCCACCCATGTGGATGTTGTAGTCTTCAACACAAACAGGTTTGAAGATCTCCCTCTGTCCACGACGCCACCTGCCCTGTTGGTCCTTCTCTTTGAAACTGACAAGTTACGGGATGGTGTCCTGTTTGTGGAAAGTGGACACCATGTGGACGATGCGCTTGTCTCGCCAAAGTAGGACCATGGTTAAGCCGTTGTTCATTGCTATTGTCGCATCGCGTTCAAGCTGTTTTGCTTTAGCAATGTCGCACAACCGCTTAGGAGCTCCTCGTACAAGGCGCAGGGTGCCACACACATAGATGTTGTGTGTGAGCATTTGCTGGCATAGGTCAACTGAGTTGTAATAGTTGTCCATGTACAGCCTGTACCCCTGGCCTCTGAAGGACTCCGTGAGACCCTTCACCATCTCCTGGAGAGATGTACCCGGACCGGTGTAGACCCGAAAGTTCCACACCTAGCCAGTCAACGCCTCTGCCAGGATGTACATCTTGATACCGTACTTCATCGGCTTCATTGGGTTGTAAACCTTGAATGAAAGGCGACCCTTCCATCCAAGGCTGCCTTCGTCAAGGGACAGCTTTTCGGCGGGGATGTATGCCAGCTTGAAGCCTTCAAGTAGGTATTCCATCACCGTCCGAACCTTCACAAGCCTGTCCTTGTTCTGCCTGCAGACTGCCTTGTTGTTGAAAGCATGGACATACTTCAACAAGGCTAGAAACTTAGTCCTACTCATCGTTCTCCGAAATACTGGGTAGTCGTGAAGGATAGTTGAACGCCAGTAGTGACTCAGAGAAGGAATCTTGGTGATGCCCATGAGGAAGTACAGGCCAAGGAATTTGGCCATTTCCTCCTCACCAAACAGGTGCCAAAGACCGTCTGCTCCATCAACGAACTTGGCGTAAGCATTAGTCTCCAATACCAGGTATTGCAGCATCTCCCTTGTGAAGAAGAGCTGGAAGAACTGGAGAGGAGTCACCGGCTTTGGAACCTGCATGCCAGGGGACCCTGTGAACAGATCAGGCTGGGGGTCGAAGGGGGTGTCGGTCCAACCGGCATCACGATCGTGGGCAGGATCGCGAGCACGTCCATGACCACCGCGAGGACCACTGCGAGGAAAACCTCTGCGGCCCCTGGGCCTACCACCTACCCCCCTACGGGGACTTGGCCTCCGGCGTGGCATAGGTGGTAGGTCGAGGGGTTGAGTGGGGGGGGGGCTTCTGCATCAGATGATGCAGAAGCCGGTGAACCTGGTGCAGCACCAAGTGGTGAAAGGTGTGGAGCTGGTGAACCTGGTGCAGCTGTACCAGTTGGTGAACGGTGAAGAGGAAGCCTTTGGGAAAGAAGCTCCTCGATTGCTGCTGGAGGATTCAACGCTGTGCGTGGCTCCTCAGCAACAACCTGAGCACGCACTGTGGCTTCAGCAACCTCAGCATGCATTGCGGCTCGATGCTCAGGCAGAACAAATGCCGAGGGGGTCAACGGTGTGTCGCTGAAGGGGGACACTGCGGGGGTGACCGTTCCCATGACATGCGAAGGCGGGGTATTCAAAGTGCCCACAGCAAGTAGCGTAGCAAACAGGTGTGGGCTGCGGGCTGGTGATCCTGCTGGAAGCAAGGATGAGGCACCGCCAAGCGAATTGGATGGAAGAGGTGACGTGGGAAGTTGGGTGATGGTAGTAGGTAATCGGTGATGTTATGGATGGCATGAGATGTAGATGGGATGGGATGAGATGTAAGGGGATGGGATGTGGATGGGATGGATGGTGGTGGTGGATCCGCTGGGGCTGGTTCAGTTGGTGGTGGTGGTGGTGGGTCGTCTGTCGTTGCTGGGGCTGGTTCTGCTCGTGGTGGTGGTGGTGGTGGTGGGTCGTCTGCCGTTGCTGGGGCTGGTGGTGGATCGGCCCAATGGCGTGGGCGTCGAGGCGGAGTCATTTTGGCGGAGGTGAAGCCCAATCCTCATCTTCAGACCACTCGTCCGACTCACTCTCGCTCGCCGTCTCGTCCGTCGTCGTCAGGTCCAGCACCTCGTTCACTACATCCTCCAGCTGGGAGTCCCGCAAACGTTTCTTGTTATCCCTCTTGTCCGACATGGCAGCTGGTGTATGGCGGCAGGCTGGCGTATGGGGGCAGGCTGGCGTATGGCGGCAGGCTGGCGTATGGCAGCAGGCTGGCGTATGGGGGCAGGCTGGCGTATGGTGGCAGGCTGGCGTATGGCGGCAGGCAGTAGTTAGCTTACGATAATGAAACCAAGAAAAGGAAATAAAGGAAAAACGTAATTGACGTTGATAGTTGTCATGACGCAAGATCGCCATCACTGGATCCATATGACGTTGGCATAGTTCACCATGACGTAGTCATAGTTTTGCATTATCCGATTCCAGATGACGTGAGTATAATGGATTCATGACGGTATAGTTCCGCATTTTGTAATTCAAATGGGGGAACACCATGACGTAGTCATAGTTTGGCATTATCCGATTCCAGATGACGTGAGTATAATGGATTCATGACGGTATAGTTCCGCATTTTGTAATTCAAATGGGGGAACACCATGACGTAGTCATAGTATGGCATTATAAGAATATATTTATACCTTGGGGCTCCTTGGCCAAACTCCCTGGGTAACAGGAACAACACAACAGGGAAGGGGACACAAATTTTTTTTTTAATATATATACAGTATATACCTGTATATATAAAATAAATAAAATCAAATAAATAACAATATATATAAAATAACAATAGAAATACTCGATTATGGGCCCTGCCCTTGCTGTGGACCTAGGGGGTGGTCCCAGAGACACCCTCGGGAACAGGAACAACACAACAGGGGAACAGGAACAACAGGGAAGGGATAAATGGGACAAGATTTTGTTTTTAATATATATACGGTATATACCTGTATATATAAAATAAATTAAATCAAATAAATACAAAAATATATAAAATAACAATAGAAATACTCTATTATGGGCCCTGCCCTTGCTGTGGACCTAGGGGGTGGTCCCATGGACACCCTCGGGAACAGGAACAATACAACAAATATATATATAAATGAAATAAAATTATAAATAAAATAAAACGATATAAATAAAATAAATAAAATATATAACAACTATAATAAATCCCAATAAATAAAAAATAACTATATAAATACTCGATTATGGTCCTTACCCTTGCTCTGGACCTAGGGGGTAGTCCCAGAGACACCATCGAGAACATGAACAATAAAACAAATATATATATAAATGAAATAAAATTATAAATAAAATAAAACGATATAAATAAAATAAATATTATAAATAACAACTATAATAAATCCCAATATATAAAAAATAACTATAAATACTCGATTATGGGCCTTGCCCTTGCTGTGGACCTAGGGGGTGGTGCCATGGACACCCTGGGGAACAGGAACAATAAAAAACAAATATATATATATAAATTAAATTAAATTATAAATAAAATAAAATGATATAAATAAAATAAATAACAACTATAATAAATCCCAATAAATAAAAAATAACTATATAAATACTCGATTATGGGCCCTGCCCTTGCTGTGGACCTAGGGGGTGGTCCCATGGACACCCTGGGGAACAGGAACAATACAAATATATATATATATATATATATATATATATATATATATATATATATATATATAAATGAAATAAAATTATAAATAAAATAAAATGATATAAATAAAATAAATAACTATAATAAATCCCAATAAATACAAAATAACTATATAAATACTCAATTATGGGCCCTGCCCTTGCTGTGGACCTAGGGGGTGGTTCCATGGACACCCTGGGGAACAGGAACAACAACAAAATATATATAAATGAAATAAAAATTTTAAATAAAATAAAATGATATAAATAAAATTAATAAAGTAAATAACAACTATAATAATCCCAATAAATAAAAAATAACTATATAAATACTCGATTATGGGTCCTGCCCTTGCTATGGACCTAGGGGGTGGTCCCATGGACACCCTGGGGAACAAGAACAATACAAAATATATATATATACATGAAATACAATTATAAATAAAATAAAATGATATAAATAAAATAAATACAATAAATAACAACTATAATAAATCCCAATAAATAAAAAAAATAACTATATAAATACTCGATTATGGGCCCTGCCCTTGCTGTGGACCTAGGGGGTGGTCCCTTGGACACCCTGGGAACAGGAACAATACAAAAAAATATATATATAAATGAAATAAAATTATGAATAAAATAAAATGATATAAATAAAATAAATAAAATAAATAACAACTATAATAAATCCCAATAAATACAAAATAACTATATAAATACTCGATTATGGGCCCTGCCCTTGTTATGGACCTAGGGGGTGGTCCCATGGACACCCTGGGGAACAGGAACAATAAAAAACAAATATATATAAATGAATGGTGTCATGGAAGCGAGTGGAGAGGACCCCATCATCTTCCTCAACGCAGGGAGCAACGACATTTGGAAATGCAGGACTGAGGAGTTGCTCACCACGTACCAGGAAATGTTGGAGAGGATCAAGGAGAAGGGTGGAGTTCCTGTGGTACACAGTATCCTACCAAGAAGAGGGGTAAGGAAGGAATGGTCCTCCAGGGCTATTGGTGTAAATAGCCGGCTGGAGAAGTATTGCAAGGCAAATACTATTCCATTCCTGGATAACTGGACCCTCTTCTACGGTAAGGATGAACTGTATGCCCAGGATGGAGTACATCTCTCTCGACTAGGAGTTTCGACCTTAGCCAGCTCACTCGACAAGTTTGTTGCGGGGTTTGGTTAATAAACCATAGGTGTGTAAGTAAAATAGAATCCCAGCCACATCAAATTGATAGTAATAACGAACATTCTGATAGCGTAGATTTTCCGTCTAGGTCCAGTAGTTCAACAGGTAAAAATAAATTAGTTAAAAACAATAGAAAAATAGTTGCAAATACAAGTAATAGTTTGAGTGTTTATTATACAAATTGCAGGAGTTTATGTAACAAAATGAACGAACTTAGAGCACTGGTTAGCAAAGAAAATATAGACATAATAGCGCTAACTGAAACATGGATTAATACAGAAACCAGGCATTTTTTAGCAGAGTTTGATATACCAGGATATAGTTTGTTTAAATATGACCGAACAAGTAAGAGGGGTGGCGGTATAGCAGTGTTTGTCAGGAGTTCATTAAAAAGCTGTACTAAATCAGGTATTAGAGTAAATAATGAAAATGAAAGTGTTTGGGTAGAAGTTAACGAAGGTAGTGAGACTTTAGTTATTGGAGTTATGTATAGACCGCCAAATATGAGTAGAAATGACGGAACATCATTATGGGAGGAAATTAAAATAGCATCAAGGCTTAGCAACGTGTGCATTATGGGGGATTTTAATTTCCCTAATATAGATTGGCAGCAACAAATAGGCGACTCTGATTCAAAGGAGTTTATTGAGGTAGTACAAGATAGTTTTTTATCTCAATTCATAGATACGCCGACTAGAGGTGATAATATTCTCGATTTAGTTTTCAGTAACAATGAACATATGATAAATAGTGTAGAAATCGGGGACCACCTAGGAAATAGTGATCACAATTCTGTGTATTTTAATATACAATGGAAAGGTAATATCAGAGAGAATACAACATTAATACCTGACTTCAGAAAAGCCAATTATGGTGGGTTAAGAGAAGCCCTGTTAGCGGACCCTATGGTCAAAAAATTAAGTCGATCCAGGTGTCCAAATGAGTGTATCCTTTCTCAGGCACCTGTCATCTTAAGTCAGGAGGAGACGTCAAACTTGGTAGATACATACGATAATTTTATCAAGTCAGTATTCAATGCGCAAAATAAATATATCCCCAAAAGAAAATTTAGATCAACACAGAACCAACCCAAATGGATGAATAATAGACTATTAGATCTTCTAGGAAAAAAGAGAGGAATATATAGAAAAATTATAAAAGGCGAAATTCACCTACTTGCTTACTATCAGAATCTATCACGACAGGTAAAAAAGGATATTAGTAAAGAAAAAAGAAATTATGAAATTAAGGTTGCCAATGATTCAAAAAATAATCCTAAAGCTTTTTACCAACTATATAAATCCAAGGTTAGAGATGTAATTGGTCCCCTTAAAACTTCGATAGGAAAATTGACAGAAAGTGATTTAGAAATGTGCAGTACATTAAATAGTCAATTTCTTTCCGTTTTCACTAATGAAAATTTGGCACAGTTTCCAGAAGTCCGTAAGGTATACAGTGATAGTATAGAAAATAGGTTAAGTACGGTTACTATAAGTAGAAATGATGTGGTTAAGGAAATTGACAGACTGAAACCTCATAAATCGCCTGGTCCTGATGAGGTATATGCTAGAGTATTAAAAGAATGCAGAGATGAGTTAAGTTATCCATTAACATTTCTATTTAACAAGTCATTAGAAACAGGTATAGTTCCAGAAGCTTGGAAGCTTGCAAATGTAGTTCCGATCTTCAAAAAGGTGATAAATCAATAGCATCCAATTACCGTCCCATTAGTCTCACTTCAATCATAGGAAAACTACTAGAGTCAATTATTGCTAGGAAAATGAGAAACCACTTAGAAACATTTAACTTAATCAATTCTTCTCAGCATGGATTCACTCAGGGACGGTCTTGCCTTACTAATTTGCTTAGTTTTTTCTCAGAGGTATATGAAGCAGTAGATAATGACAAGTCATATGATATTATATATTTAGATTTCAGTAAAGCTTTCGACAGAGTCCCTCATGAGAGATTGATGAGAAAGGTTGAGGCACATGGAATAGGTGGGGCGTTGTTAGGATGGATTAGGTCATGGCTAATTGGTAGGAAGCAGAGAGTCAGCATAAATGGTACCAAGTCAGAATGGGGAGCAGTCAAAAGTGGTGTCCCCCAGGGATCGGTATTAGGTCCCCTGTTGTTTCTTATATACATAAATGACCTAGATTTAGGTATAACTAGTAGGATAAGTAAATTCGCAGACGATACTAAAATAGGGAGATCAATTGATTCAGATAGCGATATAGAGTGCCTCCAAAGGGATCTAGATACCTTACATGAATGGTCAGTAAATTGGCAGATGAAGTTTAACATTGACAAATGCAAGGTATTAAAGATAGGGAAGATGCAAACAAATGTTAAATATAAACTAGCTAATTTAGAATTAGAAAATTCAGACTGCGAGAAAGATCTAGGTGTGTTTGTTAGCAATGATTTGAAGCCTAGAAAACAGTGTATAAGCGTTCGTAATAAGGCAAACAGGATTCTCGGGTTCATCTCTAGGAGTGTGAGTAACAGAACTGCTGATGTTATCTTAAAACTTTACTTGTCATTAGTGAGACCCCTATGGATTATGCAGTCCAATTTGGGTGTCCTTATTACAGAATGGACATAGATTCATTGGAGAGAGTACAGCGTAGAATGACAAAAATGATCCATAATATTAGAAATCTTTCGTATGAAGAAAGGTTGAAGAAATTAGGTACATTCGTTAGAGAGACGCAGAGTTAGAGGATATGATAGAGGTGTTCAAGTGGGTTAGTGGGATTAACAAAGGGGACATGGCAAATGTACTAAAGCTCAGTGATAGCGAAAGAACTCGTACCAATGGTTTCAAATTAGATAAATTTCGTTTCAGAAAAGATATAGGCAAGTATTGGTTTGGTAACAGAGTTGTAGACGGGTGGAATGGACTACCAAGTGCTATAGTGGGATCTAAAACTGTAGGGAGCTTTAAGATAAAATTGGATAAGCATATGGACGAGAAGGGTTGGGTGTGAAGGGGGATCAGCCGGGTTGGGCCAATCAGCGCTCTGCAGACCTCCATAATCCTGCGTTAATCTCTAACCATTTTGGTAAGATGATCCTCAGGGTATTAGAGTGTGAAGCCTATAATTGGGCTTTGTAATGAATTGGGGTTGTGTGGGACAGGGATCTGCCTTGCTTAGGCCAATCGGCTTTCTGCAGACTCCCATGTTCTTATGTTCTTATGTTCTTATGTTCTTATGTTCTTAAATAAAATTATAAATAAAATAAAATGATATAAATAAAATAAATAAAATAAATAACAACTATAATAAATCCCAATAAATACAAAATAACTATATAAATACTCGATTATGGGCCCTGCCTTTGCTGTGGACCTTGGGGGTGGTCCCATGGACACCCTGGGGAACAGGAACAAAACAAAAATATATATAAATGAAATAAAATTATAAATAAAATAAAATTATATAAATAAAATAAATAAAATAAATAACAACTATAATAAATACCAATAAATAAAAAATAACTATATAAATACTCGATTATGGGCCCTGTCTTTGTTGTGGACCTTAGGGGTGGTCCCATGGACACCCTGGGGAACAGGAACAATAACAAAATATATATATATATATATAAATGAAATAAAATTATAAATAAAATAAAATTATATAAATCAAATAAATAACAACTATAATAAATCCCAATAAATAAAAAATAACTATATAAAAACTCGATTATGGGCCCTGCCCTTGCTGTGGACCTAGGGGGTGGTCCCATGGACACCCTGGGGAACAGGAACAATAAAATATATATATATATATATATATAAATAAAATAAAATTATAAATAAAATAAAATTATATATATAAAATAAATAACAACTATAATAAATCCCAATAAATACAAAATAACTATATAAATACTCGATTATGGGCCCTGCCTATGCTGTGGACCTTGGGGGTGGTCCCATGGACACCCTGGGGAACAGGAACAAAACAAAAATATATATAAATGAAATAAAATTATAAATAAAATAAAATTATATAAATAAAATAAATAACAACTATAATAAATCCCAATAAATAAAAAATAACTATATAAATACTCGATTATGGGCCCTGTCTTTGTTGTGGACCTTAGGGGTGGTCCCATGGACACCCTGGGGAACAGGAACAATAACAAAAAAAATATATATATATATAAATGAAATAAAATTATAAATAAAATAAAATTATATATATAAAATAAATAACAACTATAATAAATCCCAATAAATAAAAAAATAACTATATACATACTCGATTATGGGCCCTGCCCTTGCTGTGGACCTAGGGGGTGGTCCCATGGACACCCTGGGGAACAGAAACAATAAAATATATATATATATATATAAATGAAATAAAATTATAAATAAAATATAATGATATAAATAAAATGAATAAAATAAATAATAACTATAATAAATCCCAATCAATAAAAAATAACTATATAAATACTCGAATATGGGCCCTGCCTTTGCTGTGAACCTAGGGGGTGGTCCCATGGACACCCTGGGGAACAGGAACAATAAACAAAAAATATATATATAAATGAAATAAAATTATGAATAAAATAAAACTATATAAATAAAATAAATAAAATTATGAATAAAATAAAACGATATAAATAAAATAAATAAAATAAATAACAACTATAATAAATCCCAATATATAAAAAAATAACTATATAAATACTCGATTATGGGCCCTGCCCTTGCTGTGGACCTAGGGGGTGGACGGTCCCATGGACACCCTGGGGAACAGGAACAATAAAATATATATATATATATAAATGAAATAATATTATAAATAAAATAAAATTATATAAATAAAATAAATAACAACTATAATAAATCCCAATAAATACAAAATAACTATATAAATACTCGATTATGGGCCCTGCCCTTGCTGTGGACCTAGGGGGTGGTTCCATGGACACCCTGGGGAACAGGAACAATACACAAAAAATATATATAAATGAAATAAAATTATAAATAAAATAAAATTAATATATAAATAAAACTATAAATCACAATAAATAAAAATAGGCCTATATATAAAATAACAATAGAAATACTCTAATATATATATATATATATATATATATATATATATATATATATATATATATAAAATAAAGATAGGCCTATGCCTAAACATATAAAATATCCCAGCTCTGAGGAAAAGGTAAGGTCAAGGAGTGGGGACCCGCTGCGGGCAAGTAATTATGGGATTAGCTTAGGTACTTTACCCAGGCATCTGTGGCTGTCCAAAGGTTCACTGTTGTAGTGTAGTGTACAGTGGCGCAAAAAAGTCTTGTATGTTCTTTGTCAGGCTACTTACCGTGACATACTTGTACTTACCGTGACATTTTTGTCTAAAAAAATTGTTTATAATTAACCACACTTCACTGTTAGTTACTTCACTCAAATAAAACTGTGTATTCACTCAAAAAATGCCCAAATTGGGCATAAAAAATTCCAAAAATGGCCAAAACAGAACTATATTTCGTAATTACAGCTTTATTATACTTCGTAGGTAGTATTTATTGATAAATATATTGGTCTTTCAAGCGAAAATGAAGGTTTTCGGGCAATATATATACGACACACGTATAGCCTAGCTTACATTCGTAATCACAAACCTAACATAAGTTAGGAATGTGACTACGAATGCTTACTACACTAACCCTACTAATATGATATAAATAATATTATTCACAGTTCACAACACTTCCACTGGGTCCATTCTAGCCGCCTAAAAACCACATGGCTGGCTATGGAGAGGCGAACAACGAGGCACAAAGTCACAAATCACGAGTTATATATATAAATTATAAATACATAGCCACAAATTGATGATACACTGCCTCTTAGTACATAAATAATCAAGATTTGCCCGGCTGAAACCCGCTCCATGGCGGGCAATGGAGGCGAGACAAGATTTAAAGGTCCGGGAGTACTACCTCACAGACTGGCGGCCGGCTCACAACTGGTGAAACAAAGCCCCGCACTCCTCTCACAGGGACGCTAGGGGGTTGCCAGATATTTCATTTTGTAACTTACTGAAGGCTAACTTACCAGCCAAAAACGTGTCATAATCGTGTTATAAACTTATTTACCACAAATATTTCTAACTTACGGGTGGCATTATGACGCGATTGAGTCATACGACCACTCTTCGAGGGGTGGCGTTAGGACGCGATCGCGTCCTAAAAATGCGGGAGGGTTAAACAAAGATAGACAGGTGAATTACTGTCAATATTCCCAATGATAATATATTCCTTTTTCATACCCTTTTTATACCCTTAAGTTTAAACAGTGTAGCTTTTACCTAATAGATTACTTCTCCTTCAGAAATTTAAAAATATCAGCTAATATTAACCAGACCAAAATGCGCTATTGCGTTATAGGTGTTAATTAAGATATTGAGATTGAATTATATTGATATTATATTATTATGATACACAGCTTGGCCGGTAGTAGGTCTTTAGTTTTCAGCGTTACATAAACCGAAAGAAATTCAGTCAATAGATTTCTCAGTATAGCTTCATTTGTATATAAATAACCTAGAACTCCTCTCAACATGAGCTAAAGCCATAATACAAACTCTGGCCATGGCCACCGGCTCCTGCCAGACCCAACCAGCTAGCCCTGGGCCACCGGTTCCTGCCAGACCAAACCAGCTAGCCCCAGGCCGCACCGGTTCCTGCCAGACCCAACCAGCTAGCCCCGGGCTACCTGTTCCTGCCAGACCCAACCAGCTAGCCCCGGGCCACTGGTTCCTGCCAGACCCAACCAGTTAGCCCCGGGCCACCTGTTCCTGCCAGATCCAACCAGTTAGCCTCAGGCCACCGGTTCCTGCCAGACCCAACCAGTTAGCCCCGGGCCACCGGTTCCTGCCAGACCCAACCAGTTAGCCCCGGGCCACCTGTTCCTGCCAGATCCAACCAGTTAGCCCCGGGCCACCAGCTCCTGCCAGACCCAACCAGCTAGCCCCGGGCCACCCGTTCCTGCCAGACCCAACCAGTTAGCCCCGGGCCACCTGTTCCTGCCAGACCCAACCAGCTAGCCCCGGGCCACCAGTTCCTGCCAGTTCCAGTCAGCTAGCCATTGTCCACCGGCTGCTGCCAGTCCCAGTCAGAGAATGAGTGGCAACGTTGTCAACTTGTCAGTATACTGTAGCTATATATTAATTTTATATTTGTTTCATAATTCTATTCATATTTCAGTTAAGAGTACAGTAGCTTATTTCTTATTATATTAAAAACCGTTGGTGTTAGGGTTTTTAGTGATAACGTCATTCCAATAATAATAAATGTAAACAGCTTCTGTACATTTAAATATTTAAATTAGTTAACCATAGAATATTATTTTTTATGATCACAAAAGAAAGAAAATGGTATTAATAGCATAACTATAATATATTTCACATAAATTCTCAAACATAAACAGGAATTTATTCGCACACATACTCACCGGTACAGGTACAGTCGTCAGGATTAATTCGTTTCAGTTTCCCTGGGCTAAGGCGTTAGTAGCACTGCACGATGGAGAGGTATCCCCTCCACCTCCTCTCCTTGTTGTTCCCATACCCCCACCTAAACCCTCCCATTTTCTCTCCGACCCCAGAACTACACCCACCCACCCTTCTCTCGCTCTCACCCAGTTACTTCTGGGCCTCACCAATTGCATGTATTCCGAACACCTAATGAAGGAATGCAATGTATCATAGACAGTCAAGTAATAGCTTTAAATTTGAAAGAGAGAGAGAGAGCTAGAGAGAAAGCGGGGGTGGGGAATGTTCGCCGAAAACCTTACATATGACTCGAGTGATTCATACCGATACATTTTCCATTGACCCCTGAAAGGTTCATACCGATGTACTGATGGTTTAGATCTGTATCATACTCTAATATAGCTGCCAAACTAACCCATGTGAAGTTGTATTTAATTTTCATCGTTGTAATGGCTCAGTCTGGGTTACGTAACAAGCTTGAGACAACGAGGACCGTCTGTGTCAATTCCACCATGAGTCTCTCCCATCAATAAACACACAAAGTAAACCATTCAAGTATTTTGAATGATTTATTTTTATACAATTATTAAATACTAATATCACTACTTATTAGCACCGTATACAAGAACAAAACATTTGCTTAATCATATTCACCACAAATGTCTCTGCTTCCAGACAGTTCAGGACTCATTAAGTGTAAACAGCCAATTTGCCAATAAATGCTATGAATTATTGCCGAGAATGTGCCCAGTGAGTCCGCCATGTGACTGCATTATGTTTTGATTTTAACTTTCGTGGAAATTGATTGGGGATTTGCAAAACTATACATTTTTGGAAAGGTTATTGTATAAGGAATTAGAAAACCAATGTTTCCATTTGCCCAGATGTCTATAAGGCGTCCATCTTGGAATTTACAAAATGGCCGCCGTAAAACTTAAGTTTTGTAATATCTCGGCTTCTAAATAAGCTAGAACATTGATTTTAACTGCTAAACCTACATTGTTAGGGTCAAGGAATCTATTGGTGGCAGTTAAAAAGCTATTCACACATTTTTCACAACATAAATATATTTTGCCTACTGATTGACAATATCTTTGCAGTTTCCAAGCATGAGTGATGAGTCACAAGGTGGAGAAGTGGTATGTCAAGTTGAGGAGTCTATTAACTGGAAGAAGTGCATTCTCTGCCATTCTGATGAAGACAAGAAAGGAGTCCTGGTGCAACATCCTAGATTAGAGTCCTATAGGCTCGTACTGCAGGTAGTTCAAGAGAGGGCCAGTTTGAATGATGGAGATTTCGTCCAAGTCCAAAGACGACTGCAGAACTGCACACCAGAAATACTGTGCACAGAGAAGGCAGTCTGGCATCGCTCCTGTCACTCAAGTGCAACAAACAAGGACCAAATACAACGTGCAAGAGACCGCCATGCACATGCTTTAACTACAGGACACTACACTGCCAAAAAGCGTGGAGAGAAAAGACAAAGCACAGAAATGGCTGAGCCAGACCCCTCAACATCTGACTTTTCATCACCATTCACACAATCCAGTACAAGTCCACTGGATACGGAACAGTGCTTCTTCTGCCAAAAGGACAATGGCCAACAACTGTACCAGGTCAGGACTGAGAATGCTGGTAAAGATATCAAAGATGCTGTGAATAGGTCCCATAATGCTACACTGAAGACAAGGCTGAACACCTGCATCTCACCAGGTGATGCGCATGCAATTGATGTTCGATACCACAAAGCTTGCTGGAGAATCAATGTGTTTCATGCTCTTCGAGAACCTAACACTAGCAAAACTGCCAAAGAACCCTTGCTACAAAGGGCGAGTCTGCTTGAGCTGATCAACCTTATTGATGTGGAAACACAAAACCAAGCGTACCTCCACATGGATGACATTGAAACCACATATGTTAATATGCTTGGTTCAGAAGTCTTGGAAGCTCATGTACCTGCATTTAGTAGACAGTGGCTGAAAGAAAAAATCCTCTCTGATTTGCCGCACCTGAAGTCTGTTCGTCAAAAAGACAGAAGGAAACCAGCAGTCCTCTACTCCCCAGATGCATGTGAAGAGGACATGATTAATACCACAATGACAACTGAGGAGAAGGAGAACAGCATGAAGGCAACCTACAAAGTAGCACAGGTGATAAGGAAAAGCATTGCAACCTTCACTAAAATAGACAAGGAGAGAAATGTCATACAGGTATCTAGCGACATCGACGATGTTCCAGCTGAACTATACACCATGATCCGGTGGATAATGGTTGGGCCTGCTAAAATGCTGGAAACTGAAAAGAGGACCAGAGTTGTTGACCGAGCAGCACTGACGGTGAGCCAGAACATCATGTATGGGTTCAAATCCAGCACACAGGTAAAGTACAAGCCAAGTAGTGAGTCAGCATCATTCAGGTCATCCTATGCACGAGAGAACCCACAGGTTATGGGACTGGCACTGACTGTCCATCATGACACACGCAACAAGAAGCTGATGGATCTTCTCAATGCTGATGGCTACTGTGTTTCACATGACCGTGCCCTTCTCATGGAAACTGGTCTGGCCAATGCTGTTGTAGAAAACACCAGAAAGCACCAAGGCCTTTATGTACCAGCATTCCTGAGAAAGGGGACCTTCGTGTTTTTTGCTGCAGATAACACAGACTTTGCTGAGGACACTCCTGATGGGAAAAGAACCACCCACGGAACAATAATTGCAGTGTACCAGAAGGTTGATCCTTCTACAGAACCAATTGCAGAACCTCTGATCATAGGTGATGCTCAGAGTCTATCGGTTACTCCCTACCATGTAGATATGCTTCACTGTGACAAGCCAAAACCACAGGTTGCCAAGAGGTCAGAAAGGTTTGCCATCAGCAAAGGGATATCAGGATCCTACCAGCTGACAGAGCTAGGATGGATTGTAGCATCTGCTTTATCCAGAATGAAAGCAGGAGAAACTTCCAGCAACATTCCAGGCTGGGCAGGATACAACTCACTGCTGTCTGAAAGCCTTCCATTGCCTTGCCACTACTCCCAGAGGTGGCACACGAGTGGTCAACTCTGATGACTGTGATCATGCAAGCAAGTCAGCTGAGGAAGTTGGCAGTTGGGGAAGATCACCCCACAGTTATTACCTTTGACATGGCCCTCTATGAGAAGGTAGATGACAGACCTGACTTGAAACAGATGATTGTGCCGAGACTGGGTGAGCTGCATGTCGTCATGGCTGCCCTCAGAGCTCTTGGTGTATCAATGGAGAACTCGGGCATAGATGATGCCTGGGTAGAAGCTGATGTGTATGGTCCTGCCACGATAAGGCAAATTCTGAAATGCACACACTACAAGCGAGCTCTCCATGCCCACATCTATTCATATATCACACTCTATGAAATGGCTCTGGAGGAGTTCTTCAAGGACAACACACAACTGAAAGATGTGTGCCTGAAGGCAGCAGAGGGAGTAGAAGCTGCCTGCTCTGAGGGGAAAGACATGAAGGCTAAATCCGTGAAGCAAGCAAACAGCACCCTCCTGGAAGCCTTGACCACTGCTGAGGTCATCATAGCATTCCAAGAATGGGAGGAACAAAAATCCCGGAATGCGATGTTCAAGTCCATGATGAACTACCTACATCGGGTGGAAACAATCCTGTTCTTCGTAGCGGCAACTCGGAATGCTGATCTGGAACTCCATATGCAGGCTGGAGAAGCACTGAGCAAGCTGTTCTTTGCCATGGACCACATCAAGTACAAGCGACTATGGCCCAGATACATCACAGACATGCATGACTTGAGGACCAATCACCCTCAGACCTGGGAAGAACTACGAGCAGGCAATATATCAGTCACTAAGAGTGTCATTCCCTTTGTGTCTGTTGGTGCAGACCATGCAAGTGAACACCTGAACAAGCTGATGAAGATGCACTCTGGGATCATTGGCATCTCCAACAATGCCAATGCCAGACAGAGATTTTTCATGGTCACACCAGAACTTTCAGGTCTGTCGAAAGAGTTCAAGAGTCAGTTTGACACAGTAGCTGACAGAATCACAGTGCACCATGAGCTTGGGCCATGTGCAGTCAAGAGGGCACATGGTACAATCAACAAGATCAAGGCAGCCATACTCAGTCATGGAAACCCTTTTACCACTGAAGGTGACAAGCTGCACAATGTGATCACACATGCTTACATCCCAGACGAGTATGTACCACAGATCTTGAATGCTGATATCATTGGTCAGAAGTTGTATGAAAACTATGTGTCAGAGCGGATCAATGGAGATGTCAGCCTCTGGGCCCCTCTGAAGAAAGAGAACAACAAGATGTTCCTGTCTGGGAACAAGAAGACCACAGTCAAACTCAGAGACAATACTGTGGATCTGAAGGAGACTAAGGATCTGTTTGGGAGGCTGATGCTACTTGCCAGGTCAACCCGAGACATCAACCTGAAAGAGGCCATTGGAAATTATGAATTCACTCTGACACCAAGGGCACTTTCGCCCCTTTATGGATCAATGCTGCCATGCCATGACAAGTCCAAGTTAATCCATCTCCTCGAGAAGCTGATGTGACGCTTCTGCATAGTAGCCACGTGCGGGCGTGCGCGCGCGTCGGCTGCCCAGCCGTTTAGAAACCGGCTGGCGGCAGCCGGCCGGCAGGCTTTTCCTTAGTATATATCCTACGACAACGTAACTAATGTCTGGGATATTCTTATGTTGTTTCACAGCTTGTAGCTGCCCTTATTCTTAACCAATGCATCTTAGTATATTTTATTCTCGATAGTTGATTGTTTCATTATAATATATAAGATGTAAGTCTAGTGAGAGTGGGAGGAGACGAGCGGGAGAGAGAGACCGGCTGGGGGACGTTGCTTCGCGCGGAGAGTCTAGCTTGGGACGAGCCTGAAGCGTTGCCATATGCATCTGATTGCAACGTTAGGCTTAGTTTCGACTCACGCACGGGGTAGACGATTTTGACCCGGCAACTATGTTGAGTGTTGCCAAGCCTGGGATGTATTTAGTATGCCTAGGGTGGGGTCCAGACAGATTCAAGACTCAGAGCTCACCTCACTGTCGTACCCTTCGGACCCCCTTGATATCTATCCCTCTCAACCCCACTTAGAAACTTTCTCTCTTATTTTGTATACCTTCTTTCCACTACTTCACCAATCTATTTAATTATCCCATCCCCTTGATAGACCTTATATCTATTATTGTATTAACAACGAGCTCTCAGATAATTAGATTGGATTTTGGGCCTTATGCAGAGACGTAATTGTTAATGAGACCTAGGAAGCTTATTTTGTTGTCTCATATTTGGTGGTTTCATGCTTGCTAGTGTGTTCTTGTGTCAGGTTAGCAGGGGCTAGACCAGAGGGGAGGCTTTTTGCGATCCTTTAAGTAAAGTCTGCTGGTGCGAATCCTGTGGACCCGCACGACTTTACTAGGATACCCGTGGGAGTCTGGGGGCATTTTCTTGTCTGTGTCCCTGTGTGTCTAGTGTTGTGATGTGTGAGGGCCCTTGCCTAGTCCACTCAGCACTGCGCTAGCACGTCTTGCTTTTGTTTTAGGGTCGCCAGGAGAGAGTCAGATACTTGCGATCTGAGTCTCTCAAGAGAGCACCCTTTCAATTAGAGTAATTTGGCGCACAGACTTGGGAACGTCCCTAGGCTAGAGCAGGTGGCTCAGCCCGGGTATCCGAAGCCTATATCCTTCCGGCTAGACCTCTGCCACCTGGCAGATTAACAGCTAGGGGTTTATTATTTCCGCATGCTTGTTATTGTGCCACAGTTTACCGTTTTTGTGAGCATTGTGAGTCAGGGTGTGGCTTAGAGACTCTGTCCGAGCAGGCTTGCCTGACTAAGAGTGAGAAGCACACCTGTATGTGGTTATGTTGCGAGTTGCTGCCTTTATTTAATTATACCTATGCCATTATACACTGTATGGCCTATCACTAGTATTTATTCCTGCTTATGAGTTAAGAGTTCTCTAAATCCGTAACGTATTTTCTTTGCCAAGCATCAGATCCTACAGTAGCCGCATGCAGTTTAGAAACCCGCATCTTGTCTACCTGTACGATGTTTTGAGGACTGTTTGCTTTCACCTTCTTTCACGCAGGGGTGATTAGTTGTATTAATTAACGTAACGTTAAATGTACTTTCTTCTAGTTTGTTATTAAATTGTTTCTTCAATTTAATTCCGTCATCTATCTTTTCCTTGAAGCTTTAAGTCAACTTAATTGTGTGATCTTTTATATAGCCTGCTTGACTATCAGCAGTCTATAGTGCGTGCACCCTGTAACCGAGTCATAGGATACCTCGTTGTCCAGGCAGGACTCTTGACGGTTTAGGGTGGTTTGTTGCCTGGGTTTATAGATAAGGGTTGGATCTAGCGTTTTCCGTTGTTGCTTGTTGCCGCATACCTAGTCCAATAGAAAGAGCCCAGTGTTTATATATCCCAGGACGTATCAAATGGCGACCTTGCATAGGATTTACTGAACAGAGGAATATAGTGGTCATTTGTTTTGAGATTCCTTATGATTAGAGGAATACAGTGGACATAGAGTTTTTTTTTTTGGAGCAACCAATATAACACATTAAAGACTTTAAATAACATTAGTATATACATACTTGCATAGGAGATAAGGCACATTCTATAACCGTGATAATTACTGCAGTACACAAACATGTCTAATACATCAGAACACAGTGATGGGTCAGGTCACGATACGGGCTCGGAGGGAGAAAGACCTGTGGAGTGGCTAGTCGATAGCGAGGAGGGTGCTAGAAGATTTTTAGAGGTGCCCCTTACCGCTGCCAGGGTGTTGAAGCTGAATAAGTATGGCTTAAAGTGTGTGGCAGGTCTTCAGGGTCACCAGGGTTTAAGTGGCATGAGGAAAGATCAGCTGAGGACTTTGATATTGGGTTTAGAAGGGAGAGACCTGGGTGGAGAGGCGACTGGGGGCCCCGGTCCCCAGCCCCCCCTCCACTCTACCCCCGTATCAAATGTCAGGGTGCCTGAATTTAGTACATACCCCCAAGTTGATGGTCAATGGCAGCGTGGAATTCAATCACAGGGACCCTCCCCATTAAATGCATCTTCCCCTCCTCAAGGGTTGACTCCAGATTTGTTGTTTCGGCTTGAGATGGCCAAGGTTGAGGCTGCCGAGAGACAGGCTAGTGTGCAGGCTGAGGTTGCTAGAGCTCAGGTTGAGGCTACCGAAAGACAGGCTAGAGCTCAGGTTGAGGCTGCCGAGAGACAGGCTAGTGTGCAGGCTGAGGCTGCAGAAAGAACAGCTATACGAGAGGCTGAACTGCAGGCAGAGTCTACTAGGTATCGGGCTGACAGGGAGCTGGAGAGATCTCGAGTGGAGGTAACAGGGCGAAATATTGGGGGAGGTAACAGACATCGGGACCAATCATTGTCGCACCTGCTTAAACTAGTTCCTGTGTTCGATGAATTATGTGTGACTGAGTTTTTTTATGCAATTTGAGAAGAAGTGACAGGAACACCAGTGGCCTCAGGAAAAGTGGGCAGCATTAGTTTCATCAAGACTCCTAGGAAAGGGGCTAAAAGCGTATGATGCACTACCTTTAGAGTCCTGTGTAGTTTATGATGAGCTAAAGAAGGCTGTGCTACGGGCCTATGAGTTACAACCAGAAACTTACCGCTTGAAGTTTCGGGGTGTTACTAAGGGCAAGGATAGTACCTTCCTAGAACACGCCCGGGACTTGTCTGATGCACTACGACATTGGCTGCGTTCTGAGAGGGCAGCTACTTTTGAGGAGTTGAGTGAGCTGGTTCTCTTGGAGCAGTTCATTAAGTGCACAGGCGGGGACTTAACATTATATATAAAGGAAAAAAATCCTAGAACTCTCCAGGAGGCAGCAGAAATGGGTGACCTCCGACTGTCATTAATTCGAGGGTGCGGAGCAGCAGCTAGGAGTGAGTCGGGTACAAAGGATCGTACCCCTCCCCCTCCCAAGAATTTTGATACACATAAACACACAAAACCATCTAGCACTGACAATAAAACTGAACATAAACCAAATACCGTCCCGTATAAGAAGTCTAATGGTACCTCCCACTCTCAAGGGAAACCAAAGAGTAAAGAGTGCTTTGCATGTCACAAGGAGGGTCACTTTGCAAATGCTTGTCCGAACAAGCCACCAAACAAGGTTGTGTCATTGGCCCACAGCATAGGGGTGTCGCCTATATCTTCTGAGTTTGCCAAGGGTAGTTCGTCAGAGGTTGGGACACAGCCTGTGTTCAAGAGTCCGGAAGGCTCGAACCCTGTCCGCGACGTCTTTGGGGGTCATAGAGGGCATGGTTTTGTGAGGTGGGCTGGCGAAAGGCGAGGAGTTAAGCTATTGCGTGATACTGGGGCTTCTCAGACCTTGTTAAGGAACTTTACTGGTAGACCGATTAACGCTGCTCGGGTGGTGGTAGTTCAGGGGATCAATGCTACGAAGTCCAACCCGCTGGTGCGGATGGAGCTGGAGGTGGATGGTGTGGCGAAGGAGCTGGATGTCGGAATTGTAGAGAACTTGCCTGTTGGGGGCGTTGACCTCCTCCTCGGCAACGACTTTGCGGTGCCTGCTTCTAAGGTTTCACCCTTGGTCGTTGCCGAGAAGGCGGCCGACGTTAGTAGGGAGGAACAGGAGTGGGTTGAGAAGTGTAGCGTACAAACTATGGCGTGTGTTGTGACGCGTTCTCAGACATCCGGAGCCTTGTAGCCACCACCTCCGTCTATCAAACCGCGGAGGAAAGGTCACAAGAAAACGGGAAGTGTTGGTCAATTGGAGAGTTTTGAGCCGGCAGTGTTTCTTGGTGACTCATTATTGGCACCTATGTTAGAGTCTGGAGAGGCCCCGGGGCCTGTCACCGCTAGTGCAGGTGCAGGGCAGGAAGAGACTCTGCGACAGCATCGTTATGCGCAGCGTGAGGAAAGGATGGCTCAGCGGGACATTGGAGGTGGAAATAAATTATTTAAGATGAACTTGGATAATCTCGCACCTGCTGATATATGTTCCTTGCAGCTGGAAGATCCTGAAGTCAGGACGTGTGGTAATGGTGCTATCGAACTGGAGAGCGATGGGGATGCGCAGCCTGGTGAATTTTTCTTGTCCGAGGGGATCTTGTATCGGAGACATCAGGATCCCAAGAAAAAGTGGGATGGCGGGTCAGGATTAGTGGACCAGTTAGTAGTACCGAGGGTGTGCCGTGAGAGCTTATTGAGATTAGCTCATGATGTGCCTTTGGCAGGGCACCTGGGGGCACGTAAGACGGAGGCAGCTCTGAGCAAGCTTTTCTGGTGGCCTGGGTTAAAGGCGAGTGTCGTGTCATGGGTGTCACAGTGTCACACTTGCCAAGTTGTTGGGAAACCCAATCAGGTCATCCCGAGAGCCCCGTTACAACCCATCCCTGTCATTGGGCCGCCCTTCAGCAAAGTAGTTATCGATATGGTTGGCCCATTGCCCCCCACTAGTGCCGGCAATAAATTTTTACTAACTGTAATGGATGTAGCAACACGGTATCCAGATGCTTACCACATGCGTAACGGGATGGATAAGACTGTTGTCAAAAACCTGCTTGTCTATTTCTCTCGTTATGGCTACCCTCAGGAGATCCAGTCTGATCAGGGATCCAATTTTACTTCTGCTCTGTTTAAGCAGACCATGCAGCAACATGGGATAGTGTCTGTGGTGTCATCTGCCTACCATCCCGAGAGTCAGGGAGTTTTGGAAAGGTGGCACTCGACTCTCAAGAGTATGTTGCGGTGTTATTGCATGGAAAATGGGAAGGACTGGGATCTAGGTCTCCCATACGTTTTATTTGCTGCGAGAGAAGTACCTGGGGAGAGCTTGGGATTTAGCCTGAACGAGTTGGTTTTTGGACACAGGGTCAGGGGGCCCCTCCACATAGTCAAGGAGATCTGGGAGGGAGTCACAAAGCCATGCTCGCTTCTAAAGTATGTTGTTGAAAGCCGTGAGAGAATGCTAAAGAGCTTGGAGGTAGCAGGTCGGAACCTTAAGAGTTCACAAGCTCAGATGAAGGACAGATACGACCAGAAGGTGAAGCTGAGGGAGTTTGAAGTAGATCAGGAGGTACTGATACTACTGCCTCTGGTGGGACACCCCTTGTCTGCCAAGTATTCTGGTCCGTATCGGGTTGTAAGGAAGGTTTCTGATCTCGACTATTTAGTAGCTACTCCTGATCGTAAGAAAAAGAACCAACTCTGCCATGTAAATCTGATGAAAGAGTATGTGAGGCGCCCCTCCGAGCCTCGCACTGTCCCGGTGTTGATCTGCAGCGATCGTGGTGGAGAAGGAGGAAGGGACAGTCAAGCTGCGGGGGAGGATAATTGGGATTGTCATGTTTCCGCGGATCAGTGGGCGGGGAATTCTAGACAAGTGGCTCACGAGTTGATATTGCACCTGCCTGAGCAACAGCGTGTAGCTGTGCAGCACTTGTTTGATTCAAACCCAGCTGTTTTCGCGGAGCATCCTGGTCTCACTACTCAAGCGGTGCACGATGTCGATGTTGGGGACCACCCGCCCTTTAAATCAGTGCCATACCGTGTTCCCCCTATTAAATTACCAGCACTTAGGGAAGAGCTGGATTATATGCTGAAACGTGGGCTGATTTCTGAGGGTGCAGTAAGGTGGACTTCCCCAGTCACACTGCAGCCCAAACCAGATGGCAAGGTGCGATTTTGTATAGATTTCCGCAGGTTGAATGGTTTAACCCCCACAAATGCCTACCCTCTCTCTCGCGTGGACGACAGTGTGGATAAGATAGGAAAAGCCAAGTTCCTCACTAAGATAGACCTTGTTAAGGGTTATTGGCAAGTGCCCTTGTCTGAGCGAGCGCAAGAGGTGTGTGGGTTTGTGGTGGACGGTGCCACATATCGTTGCCATGTTATGCCATACGGGCTGAAAAATGCCCCTGCAACGTTTCAGAAATTAATGAACAACATTGTAGCCGACATTCCCAACTGTACGGTGTACCTAGATGATGTCATAATATACGACGATGATTTTAACAGTCACTGTGCTCACATCGGACAGCTTTTTAATAAACTGAATGAAGCAGGTTTGGTGGTAAACCTGGGTAAGTGCGATTTTGTCAAAGCCACAGTTTTGCACCTGGGGTTCGAGGTGGGGATGGGTCAGGTGTGCCCTCCACAGACAAAGATCAAAGCCATCGATCAGTTTCCCCAGCCTACGATTAAGAAACAAATCATGCGGTTTCTAGGTATGATAGGCTATTATCGTCTCTTCATCAAAAGCTATTCGACTGTACTTGCACCTTTAACTGACTTATTATCTAAGGACAAGAAGTTCCGGTGGTCTCCTGAGTGTGCAGAGGCGTTTTCCTTGGTGAAACACCTGTTATGTACCCACCCCATACTCAGGGCCCCGGACTTCAGCAGACCTTTTCAGCTGGCGACTGATGCCAGTGGCGTAGGGGCTGGGGCTGTCTTGTTACAGACAGATGATGAAGGTATCGAACATCCAGTGAGTTTTTACAGTAAAAAATTCAATAGTGCACAAAGGAATTACTCTGTAATTGAAAAAGAACTCCTGGCGATAGTGCTGGCGCTCAGGCACTTCGATGTATATGTTCCTGCTTTCGGACCAGTCGTAGTGGTTTATACCGATCATCACCGTCTGAAATTCTTGAATCAGTTTCATAACCGGAATATGAGGCTGACCAGGTGGTCACTCATGCTTCAGGAGTATAATCTGGACATACGCCATATTGCCGGTTCTGATAACGTGATAGCGGATTGTCTATCAAGGGTGGATGATGTTGGTTAGACTGCCACAGGATTGAGGGTTGAGTGTGGAGGAAAATAGGCTGTCACTGTAGTTCAGCCGAAAAAAAACAAATTAAAAAAGCAAAAACCTTATAAAAACTCTTTATTTTTATAACGGGTAGAATTTTGTATAAGATGTTGTAGCAGTATCTAAGTTGAATGTTTTCGCTTATTGTCGCTAAGTTAGTTGAACTTGCTCGGTGGAGCGCAACAGTCTTTATTTTTTTATATATAGTGCCTTGTGTCGCAACAGTGTGTGGTACTATGAGAAGCTTTCTGTTAGATATGAAGAACTTAGTCAAGGGTCTTATATCTTGGGGGAGGTGTGACGCTTCTGCATAGTAGCCACGTGCGGGCGTGCGTGTCGGCTGCCCAGCCGTTTAGAAACCGGCTGGCGGCAGCCGGCCGGCAGGCTTTTCCTTAGTATATATCCTACGACAACGTAACTAATGTCTGGGATATTCTTATGTTGTTTCACAGCTTGTAGCTGCCCTTATTCTTAACCAACGCATCTTAGTATATTTTATTCTCGATAGTTGATTGTTTCATTATAATATATAAGATGTAAGTCTAGTGAGAGTGGGAGGAGACGAGCGGGAGAGAGAGAGACCGGCTGGGGGACGTTGCTTCGCGCGGAGAGTCTAGCTTGGGACGAGCCTGAAGCGTTGCCATATGCATCCGATTGCAACGTTAGGCTTAGTTTCGACTCACGCACGGGGTAGACGATTTTGACCCGGCAACTGTGTTGAGTGTTGCCAAGCCTGGGATGTATTTTGTATGCCTAGGGTGGGGTCCAGACAGATTCAAGACTCAGAGCTCACCTCACTGTCGTACCCTTCGGACCCCCTTGATATCTATCCCTCTCAACCCCACTTAGAAACTTTCTCTCTTACTTTGTATACCTTCTTTCCACTACTTCACCAATCTATTTAATTATCCCATCCCCTTGATAGACCTTATATCTATTATTGTATTAACGACGAGCTCTCAGATAATTAGATAGGATTTTGGGCCTTATGCAGAGACGTAATTGTTAATGAGACCTAGGAAGCTTTTTTGGTTGTCTCATATTTGGTGGTTTCATGCTTGCTAGTGTGTTCTTGTGTCAGGTTAGCAGGGGCTAGACCGGAGGGGAGGCTTTTTGCGATCCTTTAAGTAAAGTCTGCTGGTGCGAATCCTGTGGACCCGCACGACTTTACTAGGATACCCGTGGGAGTTTGGGGGCATTTTCTTGTCTGTGTCCCTGTGTGTCTAGTGTTGTGTTGTGTGAGGGCCCTTGCCTAGTCCACTCAGCACTGCGCTAGCACGTCTTGCTTTTGTTTTAGGGTTGCCAGGAGAGAGTCAGACACTTGCGATCTGAGTCTCTCAAGAGAGCACCCTTTCAATTAGAGTAATTTGGCGCACAGACTTGGGAACGTCCCTAGGCTAGAGCAGGTGGCTCAGCCCGGGTATCCGAAGCCTATATCCTTCCGGCTAGACCTCTGCCACCTGGCAGATTAACAGCTAGGGGTTTATTATTTCTGCATGCTTGTTATTGTGCCACAGTTTACCGTTTTTGTGATCATTGTGAGTCAGGGTGTGGCTTAGAGACTCTGTCCGAGCAGGCTTGCCTGACTAAGAGTGAGAAGCACACCTGTATGTGGTTATGTTGCGAGTTGCTGCCTTTATTTAATTATACCTATGCCATTATACACTGTATGGCCTATCACTAGTATTTATTCCTGCTTATGAGTTAAGAGTTCTCTAAATCCGTAACGTATTTTCTTTGCTAAGCATCAGATCCTACAATAGCCGCATGCAGTTTAGAAACCTGCATCTTGTCTACCTGTACGATGTTTTGAGGACTGTTTGCTTTCACCTTCTTTCACGCAGGGGTGATTAGTTGTATTTATTAACGTAACGTTAAATGTACTTTCTTCAAGTTTGTTATTAAATTGTTTCTGCAATTTAATTCCGTCATCTATCTTTTCCTTGAAGCTATAAGTCAACTTAATTGTGTGATCTTTTATATAGCCTGCTTGACTATCAGCAGTCTATAGTGCGTGCACCCTGTAACCGAGTCATAGGATACCTCGTTGTCCAGGCAGGACTCTTGACGGTTTAGGGTGGTTTGTTGCCTGGGTTTATAGATAAGGGTTGGCTCTAGCGTTTTCCGTTGTTGCTTGTTGCCGCATACCTAGTCCAATAGAAAGAGCCCAGTGTTTATATATCCCAGGATGTAACACTGCCAAGAGCAGACATGCCCCTTGAAGACCATCAGCAGCCTCAAGCTGGAAGTGCTACCCACCAAGATGCAATGGACACAGGATTCACAGACCCCACATCTACTGATCAGCCAAGTCGGAAGATAGTACTGGTGGACGGCATGGTGCTTGTGCAGAGGCTGAGCAAAAAACCAGCCACTGTAGTGACAGTCAAGGATCTGAGTGGCTGCTTCAATGACAGACTGATGTCACTAACACGAGATTATGATGAAATCATCCTTGTGTTCGACACATACAGGGCACATTCTCTGAAAAGTGCTACCAGAGATAAACGAAGACTAGGAAAAGCTATCCAGTATCAAGTCAGAGATGACACCAACATTAAACACATCTCAATGAGCAGGTTTCTCTCTCATGACAAAACGAAGGCTGATCTGACCGACTATCTTGCTGCCAAAACTCTAGAGTACAACAGGGGATCCTCAAAGCTGATCATCACGTCTGCTTCTGGGCACACTAGGAGCAACAATGACCTGTTCTTTGAGGACAACAACCACGAAGAAGCAGACACACTGCTGATCCACCAGGCTGTGCTGGCATCACAGCGAAACCCACCTGATGCACAGTTGGTGTTCTTCTCGCCAGACACAGATGTTCTAGTGCTAGTCACAGCAAACTATGACCTCTTGCCGAAGAACACGTCTATTTCTATGGCCTCTGGTGTTCTGCAGATTGAACCACTGTGGCGAGCTCTAGGTACAGAAAGAGCAAAGGCTTTGCCAGCCTTCCATGCCTTCACTGGGGCCGATAACACAGGAAGGTTCTCCCGGATAGGCAAGGCAACCTGGCTGCAGGTCTACCTCAAAGCAGATGAAAATGTTATCAATGCTCTGCAGATGCTTTTGGATGAAGCAGAAGTGACAGAGGGAATGCTGTCAACACTGGCTTCCTTTGTATGTGCAGCTCACTCACCCAAGGATATCAACATCAAGACAATCCCTCAACTGCGACGGCATCTCTTCTGCAACCACATGGCAGAAAGTGACAAGCTCCCTCCAACACTTGAAGCTCTGAAGCAGCACATCTTGAGAGTTCATGTTCAAACAAGGGCATGGGCACAGGCAGCCATTGCCCTGCAAGATTCGCAGCTGGATCCCTTGCAAAACGGGTACATTAAACACGTGGACGGCATGCTGAAACCAAAGACCACAGACGTCCTCCCAGCCCCAAAGGCCATCATTGAGATGGTCCGATGCAAGTGTAAATCTGACTGTTCTTCTGGCTGATGTTCCTGCAGAGCTAAGAACTTAGACTGTACTGATATGTGTCAGTGCAGCAGCCAGTGCCAGAACGATGACGATTCCCAAGCCGTGATGCACGAAAGCGATGATAATGATGATTATGATGATGTATAGGGACTGTCTAATGCAAAAGGTTTCTTAATCACGATCGTAATGTGTTCTAAAATGTCATGTCTTGATTCTAATGATGGTTACAGATACATCTACAGTTCACATTTGCTAACTAAAAAAAAATTGTATGACGAATTATCTGTTAACTCTTCAATAAAAAGAACAAAAAACATGTTAAAATACATTTTAGTATTTTCTACCTTATTTTTGTTGGCAACATTGGATTTCCTGACCCTGAAAATGTAGGTTTAGCAGTTAAAATCAATGTTCTAGCTTATTTAGAAGCCGAGATATTACAAACTTTACGTTCATCTATCCATTAGGGAGCGTCTTATTTTAAAGTTCCCATGCCCTCAACACTTACGGTCACCCATACATTAGGAAAGGACTTATTCATTTTGTCACCTTACCCTTAACACCTTGCTATAAGGTTACTTTATTTTATCAGGTATCTTGTCTTGTAACCAAGTTAAGGGGGGCGTTCACTATGGATATATAGCAAGATGGGTTAAAAACAAAAATAGCAACTTGCGTTAAATACTCCCTGAGTAATGGCAAGACGTAGGGTATCTACTCCACATAATACTATTCAAAGCTTCATGCCTATTCAAGCTTATTCTCTTGAGATAACTGTCAAGATAATTTGAATGCACACCTGTTAAGAATAATTGCTAAATAACTATATAGCGCCCATTTATTAAATCCCAGATTAACTATAAGAGTTATAATATTGAACTGATCAATAATTCTTCTACTACAATACCACTCTGTATAACAGTTTCGTGTATAGCCAAATAATCTCATTATACCTTATATATAATTATATAAGTGTGTATTTGTACCCCTCATATCTGGTATATCCATATCATTATAGAATACAGTAACAGTCTGTTAACCCTACTAGTAACGGTAGTAATTAGCAGCTTCAGGTTAGGTTTTGTTTAGTTCATATGTTTAATGTGCAGGAGATGGTGGTCGAGAGATATGTGTGGAATACTTAATTCCTTCATTAGGTGTTCAGAATAAATTTAATCGGTGAGGTCCAAGAAGTAGCTCCTAGCTGGGTGTGAGCGAGAGAAGGGAGGGTGGGTGTAGTTCTGTGGTCGGAGAGAGGAGGGTTTATGGGAACAACAAGGAGAGGAGGTGGAGGGGATACCTCTTCACCGTCCAGTGCTACTAACAAGGAAAATGAAACTAATTAATCCTGACGACTGTACAGTCACGAGCATAAATGCTGCGACACCAACCAGATAATGTTCGCCCCTTCGTCTCCAAAGGTATTGCTAAACTTTGTATTCAAACTCACAATTATTTCCTTATTTCATTCTAGCTAACGTCAGACGATTTTATTCAGCTTTGTATAAACCTCTGGTGATGAAGGAGTTGACGTTATCTGGTTTATGTCGCAGTATTTATGCTCGTGACTGTACACCCTTCCCCAGAGTGTTTGGAATTCTACTGATGAGTGAATGAATAAATAACGTAAACTATTTTATTCTATGATCATTTTGAGTGTGTGTGTGTGTGTATGTGTGTGTGAGTGAGTGAATGAGTTAGTGAGAGAGAGATTAACAAAGAAGACCAGAGAAAAATAATGAACCAACTAAATCTAAATCATACCTCATTTCCAGGGGCGTTTCTAGCTATATGCGAACTATGCGGTTGCATAGGGCCCCCGAAGCCACCAGGAGCCCCCTAAGGCAAGCGCAAGCTATTATTGTTAATTATTTTTATTTTTTTTAGAAATTAAAGATAATTTTTGTTTAATTAAAAATTATTGGAAGTGCCATAACCATTAGAAATTCAGAATCTCCTGAAAATACCTCCACATATCTGGCAACAATAGTAGACGTGTGACACGTTCTGACACGTCACGTGTCAGAAATAACGCCCATGCCGCCATGCGGTTGATGCGGCTCTAAATCAGTGAGGACTGAGGGGTGGAAAAAAAAAAAAAAAAAAAAAAAGTTCACAGAGCAAAGGTAACTCATTCATGGTGTGGATTTAAGGTATACCGTATTTAATGATATTTTATAAAGAGTGTATTTCACCTACCTCAACCAAGTAAACCATGTGAGCAAGCTCCTGCAGTCTGCCACAATGCAGCTTGATATGGCAGTTGACCTCCTCATGAAGGCAAAAACCTCACTGACAAGTGACTAGAAACAGAGATACTGGCTTTGCTGCAGCTCAGGCCTATGCAAAAGATATATATGATGCCATGAATGTGGAGGCTGTGCTTAAAGAGAAGAGGCTTATAGAAGCACAAGGAAACAGTTTGCCTATGAAGCCCCAGACGAGCCTATCAGAGATGCCGTGAAGAGGCTTATAGAAGCACAAGGAAACAGTTTGCCTATGAAGCCGCAGACGAGCCTATCAGAGATGCCATGAAGAGGCTTATAGAAGCACAAGGAAACAGTTTGCCTATGAAGCCCCAGACGAGCCTATCAGAGATGCCGTGAAGAGGCTTATAGAAGCACAAGGAAACAGTTTGCCTATGAAGCCCCAGACGAGCCTATCAGAGATGCCGTGAAGAGGCTTATAGAAGCACAAGGAAACAGTTTGCCTATGAAGCCCCAGACGAGCCTATCAGAGATGCCATGAAGAGGCTTATAGAAGCACAAGGAAACAGTTTGCCTATGAAGCCCCAGGCGAGCCTATCAGAGATGCCATGAAGAGGCTTATAGAAGCACAAGGAAACAGTTTGCCTATGAAGCCCCAGACGAGCCTATCAGAGATGACATGAAGCACAAGGAAGCAGTTTGCCTATGAAGCCCCAGATGAGCCGCTCTATCAGAGATGCCATGAAAAGGTTATAGAAGCACAAGGAAACAGTTTGCCTATGAAGCCCCAGACGAGCCTATCAGAGATGCCATGAAGAGGCTAATAGAAGCACAAGGAAACAGTTTGCCTATGAAGTCCCAGATGAGCCTATCAGAGATGCCATGAAGAGGTTATAGAAGCACAAGGAAACAGTGTGCCTATGAAGCCCCAGACGAGCCTATCAGAGATGTCATGAAGAGGCTTATAGAAGCACAAGGAAACAGTTTGCCTATGAAGCCCCAGACGAGCCTATCAGAGATGCCATGAAGAGGTTATAGAAGCACAAGGAAACAGTTTGCCTATGAAGCCGCAGACGAGCCTATCAGAGATGCAATGAAGAGGTTAGAAATAGCATTTTTTAATGTGGTTGTGGACACCACCATTGAGTCATTAAAGGAAAGGTTTGAAACCGTGGGTGAAGAGAGAGCCAGATTTGGAGTGCTGTTTAACATAAACAAATTGGATGGTGAGGCATTGTCCAACCAGTGCGACGAGCTTTGCAACACATTAAGCACTGAGGATGAAAAAAGACATTGATGGAAAGGAACTGGCTCTTGAAATATCAGCAACTTGCCAAGCCTGCCTTCGGATAACATGACTGCACTGGAGCTTCTTTCCTACATCCACAATAATCAGCTGAAGGAACTGTACCCCAATCTATGGATTGCTCTGCGAATTTCCTGCACTCTACCTGTGACCGTGGCCTAAGCAGAGAGGAGCTTTTCAAAGCTAAAGTTCATTAAGACCTACCTGCGGTCATCCATGGGACAGGATCGCCTCAGTGGACTTGCCATAATCAGCATCAATCAAGAGATTGGCAAGCAGCTATCATACAACGATATAATCGACGACTTTGCTTCTAAAAAAGTCAGAAAGCAGAAGTTTTGAAGATGATGAAGACATGAGACGTGCAGATCTCTGTTACTGAGGGGATACCAGCCTCCACCTGCTCACAAAAAAAAAAAAACAGACCCAAAATGGTCACGAAGGGGGCTTAGTGTTACATGTATTATGTATATAGTTCCACATTAACTGCAGTATACATATTAATTATTGGTTTGTTATGTGTTTAATTAACATTTCCTAAAATTTAAAATTTAAATTTTAAGTAAAATGCGGCATCTGTCTCATTTATGCGCATTTAGGAAAGCCCCTACCATAGTTTCACAAAATAGGGGCCCCCAAACAACAATTCGCATAGGGCCCCCAAAAGGCTAGAAACGCCACTGTCATTTCCCTTCGATTGTTTTAAATTTCACCCCCTAATTTGTCCGTATCTATCCCCGTCCTGTTCCTCTAAACCTCTTATTAAAAAAAAGAAAACACAAATAATAATAATAATAATAATAATAATAATAATAATAATAATACAAATATAAAAATGAGCGAGAGAAAACTAATGAATGAACCGTGGCCGCATCCGGTGGCACGGTGTGGTTTTATTGTGTGGTTCTACGGTTGCCTGAGTTCTGCAGTGGTGTGGTTCTACGGTTGCCTGGGTTCACTCCAAGGTAAACAAACCCAGCCACTGGTCTCTGGAGCGCTCTACCATCAACACGTGCGTTCCACCTGCTCCAAACAATAATCTTCAGACTGCTTCAATTTCGTGTTTTCATTAAATATTAGTATCGAAGTCAACACATACAAGAGACCGAGAAGATGGTCAGCGGAGGTGTAAGTATTGATTCATACGAACAATTCAACAAGTAGACCATTTCTACAAGTAGACCTCAACCAGTGCCAAATTAAGAGGGTAGTGCTTGTTTTTAGTTTATGTGTTTGTTTAATTAATCATTGTTTTAGTTTCCTCGCTAGACCTTCATCAAGCTTGAAAATACCCCCCTAGACCCCCTTTCAAGATAAATTTGTACATTTTTCGGCAGAAAAATCTCCCGGCCGAGGGCCGGTTCATTCTAAAATCATAGGCTCGCTATCGCTCGCCATGAAAAAATCGACAGCTAAATGGCACGATAGGTTCTTAAAATTGACAAAAAATGGGGCAAAAGGTCTTAAAATTGCCAAACTAGTGGAATAAAAATCTTAAAATCTCAAAATGAATATGCTAAGCATGAGGGAGAAGGGTGTCCAGAAAATGCGAATACCTCCTCCTTAACGACGTATAAACACACCAGTGCTAATAATAGATAAATGATTAATTAAAGTCTACCCAACCTAACAGAATTATTTGAACACTGTATGAGAGCTTCTAGTTGACATGGTGAATTGACCACCTGTGAGTTTCAGGCTATAAGGAAGTTGGAGCCGTAATCATCGATATCAACCGAAATGCAATAATAATGTAGGTTGCTGACGAATAAAAAGTATATCGAATTGGATTTTACGTGTTTATAAATGTACTACAACCGTATTTTAGCTGGTAATTCTGCTAAATAGCGATGTCTACAGCTCCAACTTCCTTATAGAACGAAATTTACAAGTGGTCAATTGGTTGAGTTGTCCGGTGATCGTAATAATTGTATTAGTATTTTCGAACATACTTATTATTCATAAATCTTTGTTCTAACTTAACCTAAATGTACTGGGAGATTGGCGACAATATCAAACAGATTAATTTTGAGTGTGAAATAGTCTGGAATTATGTAATTACAAATGATTATGAAGATATAGCTTTCACGCTGTTATTCGTGTTTCAATGACGTAAATGCGTTTAAAAATAGTTAAAAAATTCGTTATAATTTGGGTAGTGTTCTTGAATAATTATCTAAGTATTTAAGGGGGGTGACCTGCTTTTGTTCTGTCCTTTTCTATCTTTCTCAGGCGTGTATCCATTTGGCCCCATTCAGCCTACTGTTTTAAGACGTTTATCCCCATACAGGTGTCAATTTTTTACTGGTGAGCGGTAGCGAGCCAGCATATTTTTTATTTTTGTTTGACAGCAGGCTAAATTTGTACATTTTTCGATAGAAAAATGTCTCCGGCGAAGCCGGATTTCTTCATATAATGCTGGCTCGCTATCGCTCGCCAGGAAGAAATCGACACCTAGATGGGGATAAACGTCTTAAAATAGTTGGCTGAATGGGGCCGAATGGATACAAGCCAGAGAAAGAGAGAAAAGGACAGAAATAACAAAAAGAAGGTCACCCCCCTTAAGTAACAACAATTCACCATATGCAAGTTTCGTTCTATAAGGAAGTTGGAGCTGTAAACATCGATATAGAACAGAAATGCAATAATAATTTAGGTTGCTGGTGAGTAGAAATGATGTTGAAATGGGTTATTATATTTACAAATGTACTACGACCATATTTTAGCTGTTAATTCTGCTATATATCGATGTCTACAGCTCCAACTTCCTTATAGATTGGAACTCGCAAGTGGTCAATTACGGTAATAATAAAGCAGTCTTTCGCAGCAGTATTACGCAACTGTTTACTCTACGTATGCTCACTTATATTCAACATTTGTTATGAATATTTATGAGTTATTATATGAACAAATGACCTGAGGATATAAAAAGGTTCACTTTCAGTTACGTGTTCGATATATATACTGACAAATTGTGTATGCAGGTTAGAACACTTGAATTATATCAACACTGGTATGCGTAACAAGTTTGTGATAGCCGTTTTTCGTATTTCGTAGCAATTTCTTTACTTATTTCAGGGTTTCTAAACATGTAAATCGCGAAAATAATAAATTATTCTATAATTAATGTTATATTAGTGGAGCTCTACAAAATAATTATGATTAATACAATTAAAATAAGTACCAGTTTTGTTAGTCATAAATTGTAAGCAAATCCCCAATTGTAATTATTGCGTGATCATATAGCCTATATACATAACATGGTACGCATAATAAGTTGTTCAGTTGCTTAGGTGTTCAAATTAGGACACATAATCGATTGAAAACATTCTTAAGGGGAGATGGGTAGTTTTTCTGGTCACCCGTCTTCCTTATGATATTTAGCCCCAATACTTTTCAGATTTAATGACGTTCGGCCCATTAGTTTGGCGTTTTAAAGTCTATTCGCCCCTTTTCTTTGTCAATATTTAGACATTTCGTGTCAATTATATGTCGATTTTTTTCCTGGAGAGCGATAGCGAGCCTGTAATTCAAGAGGAACCGGCTTTCGGCCGAGACATTTTTTATCGAAAAAATGTACTAACTAATCTTGAAGGAGGGTCTTGGGGGTGTTTTTTTTAAAGCTTTGTGGAGGTCTAGGCAGAAAACTAAGAACATTATATAAAGAGATATAAATAAGCAAATAATTACGCCCAAAGTTGATGAAGTTGATGAATTGTGCTGCACTTGAACACATAGCTTCTACAGTGTATATATTCTAAGTAACCTAATATATTATTTGGGAATGCCAATGTAATTTGTTCTTTCGCGATATTGTATCACCATCCAAATTGGCCAGAATGGTGAAGAAGCAACTATATTCCTGTGCAATACTGATAATCATCAGTGTAACGTGTGTGCGTTCAGTATATACCGGTATATACAGTACAGTATATCCCTCTTAGTAACGGTGATGTGCGTTCAGTATATACCGGTATATACAGTACAGTATATCCCTCTTAGTAACGGTGATGTGCGTTCAGTATATACCGGTATATACAGTACAGTATATCCCTCTTAGTAACGGTGATGTGCGTTCAGTATATACCGGTATATACAGTACAGTATATATCCCTCTTAGTAACGGTGATGTGCGTTCAGTATATACCGGTATATACAGTACAGTATATCCCTCTTAGTAACGGTGATGTGCGTTTTATTTTTTATTTTTGCACCTATATTGAGACGGATTTATGCAGCTTAGGAAGGGTCTATGGTAGTTACAAGGAACATTTGAGATAGTCTGCATAGCCCTTTGACAATTAATAAACGTAATTCCTAAGCTGAATAAAACTGTCTAATAATCACCAGAATCCAATGGAAACGTCGTCCCCGGTACTGAATGGGATATAGCTTGTAAGACAGTCGGTACATTGGCGGTCATAAATACCTGAACACCTCTAAATGCTAAACACAAGACGATGGATGCTAAAGAGTGAATCCCAATAGGACCATGACCATAGGACCATGTTAGATCTTTCTATGCTAATTTGGAGCGAAGTGATGGATACGCAAATGAATAACTTCAGCATAAGATAATAAGTGGCCGCCACTTAAACTTGGGAGGTTAGGAAACATATATATATATATATATATTTATTTATTTATTTATTTATTTTTATGATAGGTTATAGTGAGGAATGAAGAGATACGTAGGAGAGTGGGGCAGCAGGAACATTTGTCAGCCAGAGTGGACAGAAGGGTGCTGAGCTGGTATGGTCATGTTGATCGAATGGGAGATGAAAGGCTTACAAAGAGAATATGTGAGTCAGATACATTTGGATGATAGAGGAATTACCATAGATCAGGCAAAGGAAGTGGTAATAAACAGGAATGAATGGAGAATGATTGTGAATATTTGAGTGAACACATGGTCATTTGGGGGAAGGGGTCGGGCGCAAGTTGGACTAGATAATAGTCCATCTGGCGCCTGGCCCAGGGAGACGATTAATATGAAGGGTGTGCCTGGAAGTGTGGTGGGCGGGCTTGTGGCTTCGGCTCCGCTGCATGTCTGCCTGCCGAGATCGGAACCTCTCCGGGTGGTCGGAGGCCGGGGGAGTGCTCGAGCGACCTTGGTGACCCTGGTCTCTGGGTCTTCTCCTGGGTGGCCTAGATGTGTGTGAATTTGTGTTTTGTCTGTGTGTGTTCGTTGTTTTATGTTGTGTTTTGTGTTTTCCCTGTTCTTGCTCTGTCTTGAGGCGGCCACCCCCAAGAAAGAAAAAAAAAATAATAATAAAATTGAATTAAATAGAAAATCAAAATCAGAAATAGGAAAAGTGGGGATTGGGCCTGAGCATATAGATAGATAGATACAGTAGATAGGTTATACCAGGAAGTAGATGAGAGCAAAATGGGTGAGGGAGGGGGGACATAATATGGCCATTAATTTTCAACCTAATTATGGAGAGAATGAGGGGGGAGGTAGTGGGAGGTTATTATTATTATTATTATTATTATTATTATTATTATTATTATTATAATATACTACTAGGGTTGTGACTCGCAGAAGAGCTATAATAGCTATAACTCCCAAGGGGTCCCTGCGAGGGGCACCAATAGCATGAATTGTGATGGAATTACAGTAATGAAATGAATTACTCAGTTCAGTAAGAAAGGGAGTTAAATTTTGTTATAAATGTTTGACTACATCCTTCACAAACGATAGCGTTGGGAAGCATGTTCCACATTTTGACAGTGAATGGTATAAAACTTCTAGAAAATTAAGAAGTATTACACCGTAAGTTTCCAAAGGCCATATTATTTATATTTGAGGAAAATCTAGTTAAGGGGGGGTGGGCCTAATTATTTGCTTATATATTTATTTTCTTATTATTTATTTAGTTTCCACCCTAGACCTCCATCAAGCTTTAAAAAACATCCCCAAGACCCCCATCAAGGTATGTTTGTACATTTCTCGATAGCAAAATGTCCTGGCCGAAGGCCGGTTACTCATATAATACAGGCTCGCTATCGCTTGCCAGGAAAAAATCGACACCTAAATGTTACGAAAGGTCTTGATATTGACACAGAAATGGGACGAAAGGTCATAATATCCCCAAACTAATGAGCCGAAAGTCATAAAATCTGAAACTAATGGGGCTAGACACGAGGGAGAAGGAGGGGGGGGGGGGATTTTTGTTAATGATATAAGAAATTCGCCGTGGCCACAACATTGGTAATGGTTTAATTGGTCCTAGTCGATTTGGTATTGGTTGAAATATACTGTCTGAGTGGTGCAGGAAAAACAGCCATCTATCCATATCTTATTGTTTTCTGGCAGCGTGAGTGTATCAGCATTCATATAGGCCAGGCTGGGGTCCAAATGGGTAACGCCTGCTGGGAGCTATACTGCCTGGAACACGGCATCCAACCCGATGGTATGATGCCCCAAACCCCGCCCATCGACCTGGAGGACGACTCCTTCCACACCTTCTTCAACGGAACCCAGGCAGGGAAACATGTGCCCAGGGCCGTGTTTATTGACCTCGAGCCCACGGTTATTGGTAAGGAGGCTGAGTGGTGGTAGGCTGAGTGGTGAGACTATTGGTAAGTAGGCTGAGTGGTGGTAGGCTGAGTGGTGAGAATATTGGTAAGTAGGCTGAGTTGTGAGGTTATTGGTAAGTAGGCTGAGTTGTGAGGTTATTGGTAAGTAGGCTGAGTGGTGAGACTATTGGTAATTTGGCTGAGTGGTGAGGCTATTGGTAAGTAGGCTGAGTGGTGAGGATATTGGTAAGTAGGCTGTGTGGTGAGGATATTGGTTAGTAGGCTGAGTGGTGAGACTATTGGTAATTTTGGCTGAGTGGTGAGGCTGTTGGTAAGTAGGCTGAGTGGTGAGGATATTGGTTAGTAGGCTGAGTGGTGAGACTATTGGTAATTTGGCTGAGTGGTGAGGATATTGGTAAGTAGGCTGTGTGGTGAGAATATTGGTAAGTAGGCTGTGTGGTGAGGATATTGGTTAGTAGGCTGAGTGGTGAGACTATTGGTAATTTGGCTGAGTGGTGAGGCTATTGGTAAGTAGGCTGAGTGGTGAGGTTATTGCTAAACTGAGACTTGGTTAAATGCATAGTCTATCTTTTGTGGCCGTAAAATTCTAGGTATTTCAGCTGTGGTATTTCTTCCCCAACATACAGTTGCCTAGGGAAAGTACATATTTATTAGAGGAGCTTTGTTTATTTTTGCATATTTTATTTATTCATTATTTCGTTTACATTAAATTTACCGCCAGACTCGTTTGCCTTTTTGAGTTAATGAAGGTTTATTATCATTCATACAGTATATTGTTACGGAATTCTATGACGATAATTTTAGTTTTAGAATGCATTTTGATTTCCAGCGAAAATTAAAAAAAAAATTTAAAACCTCAAAACGTATAAAATAACACCACCGTGATAAGTGCTACACTTATACTAAATATATTACTTTACTGTATATTGTGATGCATCAAATGGGCAAAAGTATAAATATTAATATAATTCTTACTCGCAGTAGTAGCAGCAACAGTAGTAATAATTCATAGGCTTGGTGGTAATAATAATAATAATAACAATAGTTGTATTTATACTAGTAGCTGAATTGGCTTGATAATGTATTTTACATTAATATTCTTAAGGAAAAAGGATTGTTTTCTTTGTATATGAAGGAGACAAAAAGCCGGTTGCCTGTAACGAGTGTCTCTCCCAAAGCCGAAAGAGTGACAAGGCCGAATTCAAGGAACCTTGGGGTCATAATGCCTGGACACACAAAGTTTAAAGTAGTTTAAGTCATAGGATGAAGGAATGATTGATTGAGGGAGCGAGTTCCAGAGTTCACTTGTTGAGTAGAAGATAAGTCAATTTGGGCAAGTTCATATGTAAAGTATGATGTCGAATAATATACAATGTTACCAAATATAGACAATCTTCATATTGAATAGCTATGAACACGACTGTAATTTATATTTATGAAACTTCCTGAAACCCGCGTTACCACAACATAGAGCTTGACAACATAACTATAGAGGATGTATGCACCCCTTCATCACTTCCTGAAATCCGCGTTACCACAACATAGAGCTTGACAACATAACTATAGAGGATGTATGCACCCCTTCATCACTTCCTGAAACCCGCGTTACCACAACATAGAGCTTGACAACATAACTATAGAGGATGTATGCACCCCTTCATCACTTCCTGAAACCCGCGTTACCACAACATAGAGCTTGACAACATAACTATAGAGGATGTATGCACCCCTTCATCACTTTGACCGTTACCACAACATAGAGCTTGACAACATAACTATAGAGGATGAATGCACCCCTTCATCACTTTGACCGTTACCACAACATAGAGCTTGACAACATAACTATAGAGGATGAATGCACCCCTTCATCACTTTGACCGTTACCACAACATAGAGCTTGACAACATAACTATAGAGGATGAATGCACCCCTTCATCACTTTGACCGTTACCACCACATAGAGCTTGACAACATAACTATAGAGGATGAATGCACCCCTTCATCACTTTGACCGTTACCACAACATAGAGCTTGACAACATAACTATAGAGGATGTATGCACCCCTTCATCACTTTGACCGTTACCACAACATAGAGCTTGACAACATAACTATAGAGGATGAATGCACCCCTTCATCACTTTGACCGTTACCACAACATAGAGCTTGACAACATAACTATAGAGGATGTATGCACCCCTTCATCACTTTGACCGTTACCACAACATAGAGCTTGACAACATAACTATAGAGGATGTATGCACCCCTTCATCACTTTGACCGTTACCACAACATAGAGCTTGACAACATAACTATAGAGGATGTATGCACCCCTTCATCACTTTGACCGTTACCACAACATAGAGCTTGACAACATAACTATAGAGGATGTATGCACCCCTTCATCACTTTGACCGTTACCACAACATAGAGCTTGACAACATAACTGTAGAGGATGAATGCACCCCTTCATCACTTTGACCGACCCCACCTCGCTTTATTTCCCTTTCTCTCCCTCTCTCTTTGGCTTGTATCCATTCGGCCCCATTCAGCCTACTGTTTTAAGACGTTTACCCCCATCCAGGTGTCAATATTTTCCTGGCGAGCGGTAGCGAGCCAGCATATGTATATTTTTGTTTTGACAGCAAGCTAAATTTGTACATTTTCGATAGAAAAATTTCTCCGGCGAAGCCGGATTTCTCCATACAATGCTGGCTCGCTATCGCTCGCCAGGGAAAAATCGACACCTGTGTGGGATAAACGTATTAAAACAGTTGCCTGAATGGGGCCGAATGGATGCAAGCCAGGGCAAGAGAGAAAGGGAGAGAAATAAAACAAAAAAACGGTGACACCCCTTAACCTATCACAACACTATGCCTCTATTATCATTATACCACCATGGTCACTACCACAACTCAGTATGACAAACCGGGGCAATGTATTGGTGGTATAATGGTTTAGATGCTTATGTTCTGGGTGTGTTGTCCCGAGTTCGAATGCCGGGAGGATCATATACTTTCATTATTTTTTTCAAGTGCATTGGGCTTTGTAAAGGAGGATTAATGTTAAGAACGGGGTGTTCCTTGATTACAGGAAAATTTGCATATTACTATTGTTTTACTTCGGCCATTGCATATCTTCCAGCGGTATAATGGGAACTATATGGAGCATAAATTTAACAGTGTGTATTAATTAAGGGGACAGTGGTTAAATTATTGGGTATATCTATTATTGGGTATATCTATTATTGGGTATATCTATTATTGGGTATATCTATTATTGGGTATATCTATTATTGGGTATATCTATTATTGGGTATATCTATTATTGGGTATATCTATTATTGGGTATATCTATTATTGGGTATATCTATTATTGGGTATATCTATTTATATATTCACATATGTTTTTAGTTTCCTCGCTAACCTTTCATCAAGCTTAAAAAACTCTCCTTAGACCCCTCTTCAAGATAAATTTGTACATTTTTCGATAGAAAAATGTCCAGGCCGAAGGCCGGTTCCTCATAAAATTACAGGCTAACTATCGCTCGCCAGGAAAAAAACGTTAACACCTAAATGGCATAAAAGGTCTTGATATTGATATAGAAATGGGTCGAAAGGTATTAAAATCGACAGACTAATGGAGCGAACGTCTTAAAATCAGAAAACTAATGGGGCTAAACATGAGGAAGAAGGGATACCCCCAAAAAACGACCCATCTCCCCTTAAATAATGATGATTGAAAACGCAGGACTTAGTTTTGAGACTGGATGTGAGAAGCCTACCATGATATACCACCATTATATTTCCACACTATAGTCCGTTCATGCTAGGTTGGGCAGAAATCGTAACTTCTAACCTCTGTAACTCAAAAAACAGGGTGACCAAATGGGCTGTACACCTCCACACCTATTCCCTGAGTGACTCTTCCCAAATGGTAGAAACAATAGCTGGATTATGCTAGTCCTTCTTGAGTTTTGACAGGTTAGAGGTTACGATTTCTGGCCAACCTAGAATGAACGGACTATAGTAAACTACTACGCTGTTCCACTAGCGTAATATTATTCTGTTATAACGGCATCACACCATAGCAGTACTACAACACCATACTGCTATAACGGCATCACACCATATAGCAGTACTACAACACTATACTGTTATAACGGCATCACACCATAGCAGTACTACAACACTATACTACTATAACGGCATCACACCATAGCAGTACTACAACACTGTACTGCTATAACAGCATTACACCATAGCAGTACTACAACACTATACTGTTATAACGGCATCACACCATAGCAGTACTACAACACTATACTGTTATAACGGCATCACACCATAGCAGTACTACAACACTATACTGCTATAACGGCATCACACCATAGCAGTACTACAACACTATACTGCTATAACGGCATCACACCATAGCAGTACTACAACACTGTACTGCTATAACAGCATTACACCATAGCAGTACTACAACACTATACTGTTATAACGGCATCACACCATAGCAGTACTACAACACTATACTGCTATAACGGCATCACACCATAGCAGTACTACAACACTATACTGCTATAACGGCATCACACCATAGCAGTACTACAACACTGTACTGCTATAACAGCATTACACCATAGCAGTACTACAACACTATACTGTTATAACGGCATCAGACCATAGCAGTACTACAACACTATTCTGCTATAACGGCATCACACCATAGCAGTACTACAACACTATACTGTTATAACGGCATCACACCATAGCAGTACTACAACACTATACTGCTATAACGGCATCACACCATAGCAGTACTACAACACTATACTGCTATAACAGCATCACACCATAGCAGTACTACAACACTATACTGTTATAACGGCATCACACCATAGCAGTACTACAACACTATACTGTTATAACGGCATCACACCATAGCAGTACTACAACACTATACTGCTATAACAGCATCACACCATAGCAGTACTACAACACTATACTGTTATAACGGCATCACACCATAGCAGTACTACAACACTATACTGTTATAACGGCATCACACCATAGCAGTACTACAACACTATACTGCTATAACGGCATCACACCATAGCAGTACTACAACACCATACTGCTATAACGGCATCACACCATAGCAGTACTACAACACTATACTGTTATAACGGCATCACACCATAGCAGTACTACAACACTATACTGCTATAACGGCATCACACCATAGCAGTACTACAACACTGTACTGCTATAACAGCATTACACCATAGCAGTACTACAACACTATACTGTTATAACGGCATCAGACCATAGCAGTACTACAACACTATACTGTTATAACGGCATCACACCATAGCAGTACTACAACACTATACTGCTATAACGGCATCACACCATAGCAGTACTACAACACTATACTGCTATAACAGCATCACACCATAGCAGTACTACAACACTATACTGTTATAACGGCATCACACCATAGCAGTACTACAACACTATACTGCTATAACGGCATCACACCATAGCAGTACTACAACACTATACTGCTATAACAGCATCACACCATAGCAGTACTACAACACTATACTGCTATAACGGCATCACACCATAGCAGTACTACAACACTATACTGTTATAACGGCATCACACCATAGCAGTACTACAACACTATACTGTTATAACGGCATCACACCATAGCAGTACTACAACACTATACTGTTATAACGGCATGACACCATAGCAGTACTACAACACTATACTGCTATAACGGCATCACACCATAGCAGTACTACAACACTATACTGTTATAACGGCATCACACCATAGCAGTACTACAACACTATTCTGCTATAACGGCATCACACCATAGCAGTACTACAACACTATACTGCTATAACGGCATCACACCATAGCAGTACTACAACACTATACTGCTATAACGGCATCACACCATAGCAGTACTACAACACTATACTGCTATAATGGCATCACACCATTGCAGTACTAAAACACTATACTGCTATAACGGCATCACACCATAGCAGTACTACAACACTATACTGCTATAACGGCATCACACCATAGCAGTACTACAACACTATACTGCTATAACAGCATCACACCATAGCAGTACTACAACACTATACTGCTATAAACGGCATCACACCATAGCAGTACTACAACACTATACTGTTATAACGGCATCACACCATAGCAGTACTACAACACTGTACTGCTATAACAGCATTACACCATAGCAGTACTACAACACTATACTGTTATAACGGCATCAGACCATAGCAGTACTACAACACTATACTGTTATAACGGCATCACACCATAGCAGTACTACAACACTATACTGCTATAACGGCATCACACACCATAGCAGTACTACAACACTATACTGCTATAACAGCATCACACCATAGCAGTACTACAACACTATACTGTTATAACGGCATCACACCATAGCAGTACTACAACACTATACTGCTATAACGGCATCACACCATAGCAGTACTACAACACTATACTGCTATAACAGCATCACACCATAGCAGTACTACAACACTATACTGCTATAACGGCATCACACCATAGCAGTACTACAACACTATACTGTTATAACGGCATCACACAATAGCAGTACTACAACACTATACTACTATAACGGCATCACACCATAGCAGTACTACAACACTGTACTGCTATAACAGCATTACACCATAGCAGTACTACAACACTATACTGTTATAACGGCATCACACCATAGCAGTACTACAACACTATACTGTTATAACGGCATCACACCATAGCAGTACTACAACACTATACTGCTATAACGGCATCACACCATAGCAGTACTACAACACTATACTGCTATAACGGCATCACACCATAGCAGTACTACAACACTGTACTGCTATAACAGCATTACACCATAGCAGTACTACAACACTATACTGTTATAACGGCATCACAACATAGCAGTACTACAACACTATACTGCAATAACGGCATCACACCATAGCAGTACTACAACACTATACTGCTATAACGGCATCACACCATAGCAGTACTACAACACTGTACTGCTATAACAGCATTACACCATAGCAGTACTACAACACTATACTGTTATAACGGCATCAGACCATAGCAGTACTACAACACTATTCTGCTATAACGGCATCACACCATAGCAGTACTACAACACTATACTGTTATAACGGCATCACACCATAGCAGTACTACAACACTATACTGCTATAACGGCATCACACCATAGCAGTACTACAACACTATACTGCTATAACAGCATCACACCATAGCAGTACTACAACACTATACTGTTATAGCGGCATCACACCATAGCAGTACTACAACACTATACTGTTATAACGGCATCACACCATAGCAGTACTACAACACTATACTGCTATAACAGCATCACACCATAGCAGTACTACAACACTATACTGTTATAACGGCATCACACCATAGCAGTATACTGTTATAACGGCATCACACCATAGCAGTACTACAACACTATACTGCTATAACGGCATCACACCATAGCAGTACTACAACACCATACTGCTATAACGGCATCACACCATATCAGTACTACAACACTATACTGTTATAACGGCATCACACCATAGCAGTACTACAACACTATACTGCTATAACGGCATCACACCATAGCAGTACTACAACACTATACTGCTATAACGGCATCACACCATAGCAGTACTACAACACTGTACTGCTATAACAGCATTACACACCATAGCAGTACTACAACACTATACTGTTATAACGGCATCAGACCATAGCAGTACTACAACACTATACTGTTATAACGGCATCACACCATAGCAGTACTACAACACTATACTGCTATAACGGCATCACACCATAGCAGTACTACAACACTATACTGCTATAACAGCATCACACCATAGCAGTACTACAACACTATACTGTTATAACGGCATCACACCATAGCAGTACTACAACACTATACTGCTATAACGGCATCACACCATAGCAGTACTACAACACTATACTGCTATAACAGCATCACACCATAGCAGTACTACAACACTATACTCCTATAACGGCATCACACCATAGCAGTACTACAACACTATACTGTTATAACGGCATCACACCATAGCAGTACTACAACACTATACTGTTATAACGGCATCACACCATAGCAGTACTACAACACTATACTGTTATAACGGCATCACACCATAGCAGTACTACAACACTATACTGCTATAACGGCATCACACCATAGCAGTACTACAACACTATACTGTTATAACGGCATCACACCATAGCAGTACTACAACACTATTCTGCTATAACGGCATCACACCATAGCAGTACTACAACACTATAATGCTATAACGGCATCACACCATAGCAGTACTACAACACTATACTGCTATAACGGCATCACACCATAGCAGTACTACAACACTATACTGCTATAATGGCATCACACCATTGCAGTACTAAAACACTATACTGCTATAACGGCATCACACCATAGCAGTACTACAACACTATACTGCTATAACGGCATCACACCATAGCAGTACTACAACACTATACTGCTATAACAGCATCACACCATAGCAGTACTACAACACTATACTGCTATAACGGCATCACACCATAGCAGTACTACAACACTATACTGTTATAACGGCATCACACCATAGCAGTACTACAACACTGTACTGCTATAACAGCATTACACCATAGCAGTACTACAACACTATACTGTTATAACGGCATCAGACCATAGCAGTACTACAACACTATACTGTTATAACGGCATCACACCATAGCAGTACTACAACACTATACTGCTATAACGGCATCACACCATAGCAGTACTACAACACTATACTGCTATAACAGCATCACACCATAGCAGTACTACAAACACTATACTGTTATAACGGCATCACACCATAGCAGTACTACAACACTATACTGCTATAACGGCATCACACCATAGCAGTACTACAACACTATACTGCTATAACAGCATCACACCATAGCAGTACTACAACACTATACTGCTATAACGGCATCACACCATAGCAGTACTACAACACTATACTGTTATAACGGCATCACACAATAGCAGTACTACAACACTATACTGTTATAACGGCATCACACCATAGCAGTACTACAACACTATACTGTTATAACGGCATCACACCATAGCAGTACTACAACACTATACTGCTATAACGGCATCACACCATAGCAGTACTACAACACTATACTTTTATAACGGCATCACACCATAGCAGTACTACAACACTATTCTGCTATAACGGCATCACACCATAGCAGTACTACAACACTATACTTTTATAACGGCATCACACCATAGCAGTACTACAACACTATTCTGCTATAACGGCATCACACCATAGCAGTACTACAACACTATACTGCTATAACGGCATCACACCATAGCAGTACTACAACACTATACTGCTATAACGGCATCACACCATAGCAGTACTACAACACTATACTGCTATAACGGCATCACACCATTGCAGTACTAAAACACTATACTTCTATAACGGCATCACACCATAGCAGTACTACAACACTATACTGCTATAACGGCATCACACCATAGCAGTACTACAACACTATACTGCTATAACGGCATCACACCATTGCAGTACTAAAACACTATACTGCTATAACGGCATCACACCATAGCAGTACTACAACACTATTCTGCTATATAGTCTCTCTCTCTCTCTCTCTCTCTCTCTCTCTCTCTCTCTCTCTCTCTCTCTCTCTATCTATCTATCTATCTATCTATCTATCTATGCATCTATCTATATCCCTCTCTGTATCTATCTATCTATCTCTCTATCTATCTATCTATCTATCTATCTATCTATATATTTATCTATCTATCTATCTATCTATCTATCTATCTATCTATCTATCTATCTATCTATCTATCTATCTATCTATCTATCTATCTATCTATCTATCTATCTATCTATCTATCTATCTATCTATCTATCTATCTATCTATCTATCTATCTATCTATCTATCTATCTATCTATCTATCTATCTATCTATCTATCTATCTATCTATCTATCTATCTATCTATCTATCTATCTATCTATCTATCTATCTATCTATCTATCTATCTATCTATCTATCTATCTATTTATCTCTCTCTCTCTCTCTCTCTCTCTCTCTCTCTCTCTCTCTCTCTCTCTCTCTCTCTCTCTCTCTCTCTCTCTCTCTCTCTCTCTCTCTCTCTCTCTCTCTCTCTCTCTCTCTCTCTCTCAGCCATGAATGTAAATGTAGATCCGACCAGAACCAAAAATTTGAATAAAGACCGTTCCTTGAATCCCAAATCCAAAACTTTGAATGTTTTCTATGCAAACGCTCGTAGCATACGCAATAAATTTTCAGATTTAGAGGAACTAGTGTTTACAGAAAATTATGATGTGATTGGCATAACAGAATCTTGGCTCAATACACAAGATAGAGACTTTTTAGCAGAGTATTCACTTCCCGGTTATGTAATGTTTGAGAACAGCCGAATAAATAAAAATGGAGGTGGCGTTTTATTTTATATCAAAGAAAGTCTTAACCCGACCCTCGTGTCAAAACCTCAAATTGTGAACGTCGACACATCTTTTGTGCTAATAAAGAATATTAAAGGTACAAAAATAATACTTGCGTTAATATACAGACCTCCAGCTCAATCAGTGCAAACTGACCGAGAAATTTACGAACAAATTGCAGATATAAGTAACTCACAAGATACCGTAATTTTTGGCGACTTTAATTTACCTGTGACCAAGTGGGGCGATACTCTTACTTCACACTCCGGACATGACTTGTATACGAACTTGCAAGAGAGTTCGCTTTATCAATTTGTTCGAATGCCGACCCGTGGTAATAACGTTCTTGACATTGTACTTGCAACAAAAGAAGAATTGATAGAGAATTTGAATGTTGGTGATGAATTCAGTAACAGCGACCATCGTACGATAACTTTCACTTTAAAGTTTACTAGTAACGAACCAAATAGTAGCATCGAAAAAGTCCCTAATTTCAAGAAAGCAAACTTCCATAAACTTAGAGCTATGTTTAAAGAAACTGACTGGAGCTTTTTAATTAACAATAACGACATAAATACATCTTGGAAGTTATTCGAAACCACTTACCTAAAAGCAGTGCAAGACTGCATACCATCGAAAATACGGCGTCCAGGCCATAATAATAAGCCCAAATGGTGGAATAAAGATATTTCAAACTGCCTGCTTGCTAAAAAATTTGCTAATGATAGATTAAAATCCTCACAAAATAACGAAGAACGGGTGAAATTTGTAGAGCTACGACGCAAAGCCAAAAAGTTAATTAAGCAAAGTAAAAAGACCTTAGAGTTACATATTGCGAATCAAAGTAAAACAAACCCGAAAGAATTCTATAGTTATATCAGAAAGAAAAAAGTAGTTACTTCAACTGTTGGACCGTTAGTCGATGAAAAAGGAGAATACACCAAAGACGAAGTACAAATGAGTAATGCCCTCAATACCTTCTTTGCATCAGTTTTTACAACAGAAGACCTCAGTGATATCCCTACACCATCGCCGATTCAGATTGATAATTCAGATGTTCTAAGCAATATCACCGTTACAGAGAGAGAAGTATTGAATTGTTTAGATAAACTCAATGTAAATAAAACGCCAGGACCTGATACAATCTCGCCTAGAGTTCTAAAGGAAGCTAAGAATGAGCTCTCCAAACCACTGACATTACTATTCAATAAATCCTTGCAGTCTGGAACTATGCCTGATCAGTGGAAGCTAGCCAACGTAACACCGATATTCAAAAAAGGCAGCAAATCCCTACCCAGTAACTATCGTCCAATTAGCTTAACCTCAGTTGTATGTAAAATGCTAGAAACGGTCATACGAGACAGACTCGTAAATCACTTAGAGGAAAATAACATACTTAAAGATACTCAACACGGCTTTCGTAAAAAACGTTCCTGTTTAACAAACCTCTTAGACTTCTTCCACGATATCCTCAACCTCTACGATGAGAGTAAAGCTGTAGATATTATATACCTTGATTTTCAAAAGGCCTTTGACAAAGTTCCCCACAAACGTTTACTGCTAAAACTAAAAGCGCATGGAATACAAGACGGTGTGTTGAAATGGATAGAAAATTGGCTCAGCAACAGAAAGCAAAGGGTACTCATAAACGGTAAGGCATCTAAATGGACCAATGTAAGTAGCGGGGTACCCCAGGGATCGGTACTAGGACCAATTCTCTTTCTAATTTACATCAACGACATAGATGAGGGTCTCACCTGCACAATCTCAAAATTTGCTGACGATACAAAAATTGCAAATAGCGTACTCTCAAAAGAACAAGTTGACGATATGCAACACAATCTAGATAAATTGTCATGTTGGGCCCAAATTTGGCAAATGAGTTTCAATGCGGATAAATGTAAAGTACTACATGTCGGATACCTAAATGAGAAAGCAAACTATTCGATGAATGGCACTCAGCTTAAGAATGTAAACAGAGAAACTGATCTGGGAGTAACAATATCGAGTAACCTAAAACCGAGTCAACAATGTTCAGAAGTTGTTAAGAAGGCGAACAAAATAATTGGCTTTATAGGCAGGTCATTTGAGCATAAATCCAAAGAAGTTATCCTAACTCTTTACAATTCCTTAGTCCGCCCTCTTCTGGAATACTGCGTTCAATCCTGGTGCCCTTATTACCAAAAAGATATAAACAAGCTAGAACGAGTTCAACGTAGAGTTACCAAAATGATACCTAGCCTAAAGAACAAACCATACGAAGAGCGTCTTAGAGAATTAAATCTATTTCCTTTAACCCAGCGCAGATTAAGAGGCGACTTAATTCAAGTGTTCAAAATCATCAAAGGCATCGACAATATGAACTGTAGTAAGTACTTCACTATCGACCAATCTAATTACACGCGGGGAAACGGTTGCAAAATTATTGGTAAATCTTTTAACTCGCACGAATCTAAGAATTTCTTCTTCAATCGAGTTGTCAACTTGTGGAATGGGCTTCCCCGAGACGTTATAGACTGCAGCACCGTTGATTCATTTAAATTCCGCCTAGACAAATATCTCGCATCAAACCCGCGACTGACTGCGTTTGTAAATGAATAACTTTATCCTCCCCTCAGTTACTAACCCATATGTCCCCTACTAACTTCCTAGTCCTGCCACGTTAGTGGCAGGGCAGTAGTTCCCTTTCCAATGTTCCCTTACCCACTCTAAACCACTGTTTGGACACTTGATCCTCAGTGTTTTGGAGGACAAGCAACCTAGAAGGGTCACTAGACCTGTTGTTGCTTGATTTCCTTTGTACTTTGTACTCCTTTGTACTCTCTCTCTCTCTCTCTCTCTCTCTCTCTCTCTCTCTCTCTCTGTACTTTTACGACGCGTGACTCAAGTAGGGCACATTCTTTAGTCCAGCACCACTCTAGCCGTTTAATATACAGTAGGTAGCCTTTCAATCTAGGACAAGGTCTCACGATTCAAAACACCACGAGAGAGAGAGAGAGAGAGAGAGAGAGAGAGAGAGAGAGCCCGCAAAATTGATAGATAATACAATGTGATTGACTCTTCATAATTCAAAACCATTGATTACACAAGAAAACATTCAGCTCCGCGCAGTTCCCATTCTTCGGCAGAGTGGCATGGAAAAAAATAATAATAAAAAAACACACACACACACACATGTACACACATTGGCATCAATAACCAATTGAACATATCGGTAGATAAAATCTATACATGTTTTGTTCATATATTTTGTGAATATATAAAATCGTCTAATGATTCCCAGAGTAAATGTAAATTATTATTTTGGTGACTTTTTCGGTAGGTCGCCCATTTTAATTGTTTTTTGTTTTGTTTTTTCTGATCACCTCCAGACGATTGTATTCGCCTATAAGGGAGCTCAGACGGTATTGTTCAGCATAATTGACTGGTTCAGCTCAATGGTCTAAGGAAGGGTTTTAGTTTGCTCTCTTAATTTAATTAACATCTATCAAACTTTTAAAAAACACCCACAAGACCCCCCTTCGATATAAATTTTTAAATTTTTCGGTAGAAAAAAGTCGCGGCCGAAGGCCGATTCCTCTTAAAATACAGGCTCGCTTTCGCTTGCCAGGACAAAAATCGACACCTAAAGGCACGAAAGGTCTTAATATTGGCAAAGAAATGGGGCAAAAGTTCTGAAAATCGCTAAACTAATAAGAACATAAGAACATAAGAAAATGGGAGTCTGCAGAAAGCCGATTGGCCTAAGCAAGGCAGATCCCTGTCCCACACAACCCCAGTTCAATTACAAAGCCCAATTATAGGCTCAACACTCTAATACCCTGAGGATCATCTTACCAAAACGGTTAGAGATTAACGCAGGATTATGGGGGTATGCAGAGTGCTGATTGGCCCAACCCGGCTGATCCCCCTTCACACCCAACCCTTCTCGTCCATATGCTTATCCAATTTTATCTTAAAGCTCCCTACAGTTTTTGACCCCACTATAGCACTTGGTAGTCCATTCCACCCATCTACAACTCTGTTACCAAACCAATATTTGCCTATATCTTTTCTGAAACGAAATTTATCTAATTTGAAACCATTGGTACGAGTTCTTTCGCTATCACTGAGCTTTAGTACATTTGTCATGTCCCCTTTGTTAATCCCACTAACCCACTTGAACACCTCTATCATATCCCCTCTAACTCTGCGTCTCTCTAACGAATATAAACCTAATTTCTTCAACCTTTCTTCATACGAAAGATTTCTAATATTATGGATCATTTTTGTCATTCTACGCTGTACTCTCTCCAATGAATCTATGTTCATTCTGTAATAAGGACACCAAAATTGGACAGCATAATCCATATGGGGTCTCACTAATGACAAGTAAAGTTTTAAGATAACATCAGCAGTTCTGTTACTCACACTCCTAGAGATGAACCCGAGAATCCTGTTTGCCTTATTAAGAACGCTTATACACTGTTTTCTAGGCTTCAAATCATTGCTAACAAACACACCTAGATCTTTCTCACAGTCTGAATTTTCTAATTCTAATTTAGCTAGTTTATATTTAACATTTGTATGCATCTTCCCTATCTTTAATACCTTGCATTTGTCAATGTTAAACTTCATCTGCCAATTTACTGACCATTCATGTAAGGTATCTAGATCCCTTTGGAGGCACTCTATATCGCTATCTGAATCAATTGATCTCCCCATTTTAGTATCGTCTGCGAATTTACTTATCCTACTAGTTATACCTAAATCTAGGTCATTTATGTATATAAGAAACAACAGGGGACCTAATACCGATCCCTGGGGGACACCACTTTTGACTGCTCCCCACTCTGACTTGGTACCATTTATGCTGACTCTCTGTTTCCTACCAATTAGCCATGACCTAATCTATCCCAACAACGATCCTCCTATTCCATGTGCCTCAACCTTTCTCATCAATCTCTCATGAGGGACTCTGTCGAAAGCTTTACTGAAATCTAAATAAATAATATCATATGACTTGTCACTATCTACTGCTTCATATACCTCTGAGAAAAAGCTAAGCAAATTAGTAAGGCAAGAACGTCCCTGAGTGAATCCATGCTGAGAAGAATTTATTAAGTTAAATTTGTCTAAGTGGCTTCTAATTTTCCTAGCAATAATAGACTCTAGCAACTTTCCTATGATTGATGTGAGACTAATGGGACGGTAATTGGATGCTATCGATTTATCACCTTTTTTGAAGATCGGAACTACATTTGCAATCTTCCAAGCTTCTGGAACTAACCCTGTTTCTAAAGACTTGTTAAATAAAAATGCTAATGGGCTACTTAACTCATCTCTGCATTCTTTTAATACTCTAGCATATACCTCGTCAGGACCAGGCGATTTTTGAGATTTCAGTCTGTCAATTTCCTTAAGCACATCATTTCTACTTATACTAACTGTACTTAACATATTTTCTATACTATCACTATATACCATATTGACTTCTGGAATCTGTGCCAAATTTTCATTAGTGAAAACGGAAAGAAACTGACTATTTAATGTACTGCACATTTCTAAATCATTTTCTGTTATTTCTCCTATTGCAGTTTTTAGGGGGCCTATTACATCTCTAACTTTAGATTTATATAGTTGGTAAAAAGCTTTAGGGTTATTTTTTGAGTCACTGGCTATCCTTATTTCATAATTTCTTTTTGCTTTCCTGATTTCCTTTTTGACCTGTCTTGATAGAGTCTGATAGTATATATGTAGATGATTTTCGCCTTTCTTTATTTTTCTATATATTCCTTTCTTTTTTCCTATAAGATCTATTAGCTTATTAGTCATCCATTTGGTTGGTTCTGCGGCGATCTAAATGTTCTTTTAGGGATATATTTATTTTGAGCATTGTGGAGTGAAGCAATACACTGGTTATATGTAGGTGGCAAGTTTAACTCTGGCATATCCTGACTTAATTGCTTAACAATAGGGTCCACCCTTAAGTCTCTTCTTAGCCCACCATAATCGGCTTTTCTGAAATCTGGGATAAGTGTCGTATTCTCTTTAGCATTCCCTGTCCATTGTATATTAAAATAAATAGATTTATGATCGTTATTTCCTAGGTGGTCACCAATCTCTACATCATTTATCATATGTTCATTGTTACTGAAAACTAAATCAAGAATATTAATACTTCTAGTCGGCGTATCTATGAATTGAAATAAAAAACTATCTTGTACAACCTCAATAAACTCTACTGAATCGGAGTCGCCTATTTTTGTGCTGCCAATCAATGTTCGGAAAATTAAAATCCCCCATAATGCACACATTGCTAAACTTTGATGCTATTTTAATTTCCTCCCATAACGATGTTCCGCCATTTCTACTCATATTAGGCGGTCTATATATATATAACTCCAATAACTATGGTCTCACTACCTTCGTTAACCTCTACCCAAACACTTTCATTATCATTATTTAGTCTAATACCTGATTTAATACAGCTTTTTAATGTACTCCTGACAAACACTGCTATACCCCCGCCCCTCCTACTTGTTCGGTCATATTTTAACAAACTATATCCTGGAATATCAAATTCTGCTAAAAAATGCCTAGATTCTGTATTAATCCACGTTTCAGTTAGCGCTATTATGTCTATATTTTCTGTGTTAACGAGTGCTCTAAGTTCGGTCATTTGTTACATAAACTCCTACAATTTGTATAATATACCCTCAACCTATTACTTTTATTTGCAACTAATTTTCTATTGTTTTTAGCTAACTTATTATTTCCTGTTGAACTACTAGCTCTAGACGGAAATTCTACTCTATCAGTATTCTCATCTTTACTATCAGTTACATGTGTAGTGTTATCGATACTACTATTACACATCACTATATCCGCACTATCTTGACTGATTATTTATATTTTACTCACTGGTTTGTCACATGAAGTACCTGCTCCATATGGAGACAGTATTTTACTTACACACCCAGGTTTTTTTTAACGAAACCCCGCAACAATCTTGTCCAGTGAGCTGGCCAAGGTCGAAACTCCTAGTCGAGAAAGATGTACTCCATCCTGGGCATACAGTTCATCCTTACCATAGAAGTGGGTCCAGTTAATGGGGCGAATGTCTTGAAATCTCATAACTAATAGGGCTAAACATGATGGAGGAGGAGGACTCGAAAAACCAACTGCCTCCCCGTAATATAGATATTTTGCAACCCTTTCATTTGTCGAGGTTCTTCCTATGTTGAGGAAACTCTTTTCTGGCTGTAGTAGAATTTAATAATAAAAATCGTCGTCTGAATTAACCCCCTTGAAAATGATTATACAATTTGACGGTATATTCTAGCTATGCTTAGACGACTTTATTCAGTTTAGGAAGAACTTGTAGGGGCTTGAGGGTTAATCGAGATCATTCCCCCCCTTTGATTCCTACCCAGCCTTCCTAAGTTGTATAAAATCGTCTACTAAGAGCCAGAATAAAGTGTCAATATGCTTCACAAGGGGTTATGGGGTGACTCTTTGTACTCTTAACCCCTTCAGTACGATCACGTCTTTCAGTTTAGTCTGGTTAGCATTTGACGATTTTACTCAGGTTAGGAAGGAAGTCTAGACGTTAATTTTTTTCTGTTTTTCTGAACCCCTTCTCCCTCATGCTTTAGTTTTGAGAATTTAAGAAGTTCACCCCATTAGTTTGGCGATTTGAATACCTTTCACCCAATTTCTTTGTATATTTTAAGACCTATCGTGGCATTTAGGTGTCTATTTTCCTGCGAGCGAAAGCGAGCCTGCAATTTAGGAGGAATCGGCTTTCAGCCGGGAAATTTTTCTCCCGCAAAATGTGTAAATTTATCTTGACGGCGGGTCTTGGGGGTGATTTTTTAAGTTTGATGGAGGTATAGGTAGCAAACTTTAAACAGAAAAATTATTATAAGAAATAAATACATTAATAAGTAAAATATTATATAATAAAGGGGTACACACTATCTCAAACAACCATATGGACTCATTCTCGCAAAGCTGCATAAAATCGTCTAATGCTAACCAAAATACAGTGATAATATACGTCTTCGTGTTGCATGAGTTAACCCTTTCATGACGCATTTCATTTCTGTTTCTGGGCTATTATTATACAATTTTATTCTTATTAGGAAGGGTGTGTTTGAGTCAAAGGGTTAATTGAGATCGATATTCTTTACTGTATTATTCCCACAGATCCTTCTTTACTTGAATACAATCGTCTTAGTCTTTATCCTTAATATTCCCACAGATCCTTCTTAACTTGAATAAAATCGTCTTAGTCTTTATCCTTAATATTCCCACAGATCCTTCTTAAATTGTATAAAATCGTCTAATGATAGCCAGAATAAACTGTCCAACTGCGTCATAATCTTCAAAGGGTTAAGCTGTTATGTTGGTGTTTGGTCCCACAAGACAAATTCGGATAATTATATGCTATATATAGTCCATTCATTTTAGGTAGGCCCCAAAATTCCTGACCACTAATAACCTCTATACATCATTAACGACTAGAGTAATCGAGCTAAATTTTCTATCATTTGGGTAGAGTCAGTCAGGGAATAGGTGTGGAAATTTACAGCCCATTTACTCTAGCCCATTTTGAGTTACAGAGGTTAGGGTTTAGGATTTGTAGCTATTATAATGAATGGACTGCTGTATTATTATATCATATATTGCAGATTCAACTTAAGGGGGTAGTGCTTGGTTTGTAGTCTATATATTTATTTATGTGTTTATTTTTTAGTTTACTCGCTGGACCTCCATCAAGCTTAGAAAAACACCCCCTAGACCCCCTTTCAAGATAAATTTGTACATTTTTCTACCGAAAATTGTCCCGGCCGAAGGCCGATTCCTTCTAAAATTAAAGGTTCGCTATCGCTCGCCAGGAAAAAGTCGTCACCTAAAGGGCACGAGAAGTTTTAATAATGACAACAAAAAAGAGGCGAAAGGTCTCAAAGTCGCCAAACTAACGGAACGAACGTCTGAAAACCTCAAAACGAATATGCTAAACATGAAGGAGAAGGGGTTCCAGAAAAAGCGAGTAGTAAGCTATTCAAAAATCTCCTATAAACAGCTTATATGAAGAAAGTACTAGATTTTAATTACTGCTTGTATTTACTAAGCTATAAACAGATGTTAACCCGCTCAAATGTCTAGGGCGCATTGCTTTTCAATATTCTGGTTAATTTAAGACGATTATATTCAGATTAGGAAGGGTATACGGACGTCTGAGGGATGATTGGGACAGTCTTCACCATTTTAACTCCTACAGATCCTGCCTAACCCACATAAAATCGTCTAATGAGAGCCAGAATAGAATGTCAAAATGCGCCATAATACTCAAGGGGTTAATGTGCACCAGTGGAGAATAATTACCAATAATTGAAAAAATATAAGGCCTTTTTATTTTATTTTTATTTGTTTATTTATTTATTTATTTTTTATTTTATTTTTGTCAGGCTACATAACTTTGCTCAAGATTAACCCTTAAAAGAATAGATGCATTTATGTTCTGGTTTCTTGCTGTTACTAGACGATTTTTTTTTTTTTTTTTTTTTTTTAGATTAGGAAGGGTATAGGGAAGTCGGAGGGATATTTGAGATAGTCTCTCCCCTTATAATTCCCACAGATCCTTCCTAAGCTGTGTGAACTCGTTTAATGATAGCCAGAGTTAGCTATCAAAATGCGTCATAATCTTTAAGGGGTTCATGCGAATTTGTAATAATTATAAGGTTGAGTGTGTGTATATCGTGCCTGTGTATGTGCCTCTATACGGTCGTGTATGTGTGTGTGTGTATGTATGTGTATATGTGTGTGTGTATGTATGTGTATATGTGTGTGTGGTAGTATATGTGTGTGGTAGTATGTGTGTGTGGTAGTATGTGTGTGTGGTAGTATGTGTGTGTGGTAGTGTGTGTGTGTGTGTGGTAGTATGTGTGTGTGTGGTAGTATGTGTGTGTGGTAGTGTGTGTGTGTATGTGTGATAGTATGTGTGTGTGTATATGTGTGGTAGTATGTGTGTGTGTGGTAGTATGTGTGTGTGTGGTAGTATGTGTGTGTGTGTGTGCCTGTGTGTGTGCCTGTGTGTGTGTATGTGTGATAGTATGTGTATATGTGTGTGTGTGTGGTAGTATATGTGTGTGGTAGTATGTGTGTGTGGTAGTGTGTGTGTGGGTGTGTGTATGTGTGATAGTATGTGTATATGTGTGTGTGTGGTAGTATATGTGTGTAGTAGTGTGTGTGTGTGGTAGTGTGTGTGTGTGGTAGTATGTGTGTGTGTGGTAGTGTGTGTGTGTGTGTGTGTATGTGTGATAGTATGTGTATATGTGTGTGTGTGGTAGTATATGTGTGTGGTAGTATGTGTGTGTGGGTGTGTGTATGTGTGATAGTATGTGTGTGTGTGTGTGGTAGTATGTGTGTGTGTGTGGTAGTATATGTGTGTGTGTGTGTGTGGTAGTATGTGTGTTGTGTGTGGTAGTATGTGTGTGTGTGCGGTAGTGGTAGTGTGTGTGTGGTAGTGTGTGCGGTAGTGGTAGTATGTGTGTGTGTGTGGTAGTATATGTGTGTGTGTGTGTGTGTGTGTGTGTGTGGTAGTATGTGTGTGTGTGTGTTGTGTGTGGTAGTATGTGTGTGTGTGCGGTAGTGGTAGTGTGTGTGTGGTAGTGTGTGCGGTAGTGGTAGTATGTGTGTGTGTGTGGTAGTATATGTGTGTGTGTGTGTGTGTGTGTGTGTGTGTGTGTGTGAGTATGTGTGTGTGTGTGTTGTGTGTGGTAGTATGTGTGTGTGTGTGGTAGTATGTGTGTGTGTGTGGTAGTGTGTGCGGTAGTGGTAGTATGTGTGTGCGTATGTGTGGTAGTATAGAGGTCAGGTACCAAGGTAACATTGATCACCGAACTAACAACTAAACTCACTCACCGCTCTGCACTTCACTCCACTCTACTTAAAGGGAGAGTTTTATTTGTTTCTCTGTTTATTTATCATTAGTGTTGGTTTCCTCTTCAAACCTCCATCAAGCACAAAATGAATACCCCATGACCATCCTTCTATTATATATTGGGTAGAATAATGCCCCAGCCAAAGACGGGTTCCCCCTAAAATGCAGGCTCCCTGTCGCTCGCCAGGAACAAATCGACACCTACGTGACACAAAAGGTCTTAAATCATCAAAACTAATGGGGATAGGCATGAGGGATAAGGGGATAGACCCCCCCCCCAACCGCTTACTCTACATATTGGGTCATTTTTTTTTTATATACAGTTATTTGGGTTACTGATCTTACAATACACAGGCAGCTCATACACACACACACATATATATTTATATATATATAATATATTATATATATATTATATATATAATATATATATATATATATATATATATATATATATATATATATATATATATGTGTGTGTGTGTGTGTTTTATTATGTTATTAAGATTTAGTGAAGAATCAGATACAAATACTTGAGTGGTCATTACTTCAGACAGCTCTTTTTGGTACAGGTCCTAAATAGAAATCTGGACATTTCATTTGATAGTATTATATATGGTTTATTTAACATAGAACCAGGTACACAAACTTCAGCTTGATCTTTATTAATAATAAAAATACTCGTGCTTGTCTATGAACTCGAAATATAGATACATACGCACCTTGACTGTATTGTATTATTATTATTATTATTATTATTAGTATTATTATTAGTATTATTAGTAGTAGTAGTAGTAGTAGTAGTAGTAGTAGTAGTAGTATTTTCAGTTTTTGTTTCATTACTAAAGCGAAAATTGTTTGAAAAAATTAAAATGAATGACGCTATCTCTGTTATCCAGGTGTTATACGAGAGTTGTTAGGTGGGATTATATATATATATATACAGTATATATATTATAATTTTTTGTTTGTTTTTATTTTTGTATGTGTATGAAGGTGAAAACAAAAAGACAGGTTGCCTGTAACAGTGTCTTCCCCAAAGCCAAAAGAGTGACAAAGCCAAATTCAAGGGACGTTGGAGTCAAAATTACTTTTAATGAGTATACGTCCTTCTTAAGCTGAATAAAATCATCTAATAGTTGCCAAAATATAATGAAAAGGACGTCACCGGTACTGTATGGGTTAAGGGGAGATGGGCCGTCAATTAAAAGGACGTCACCGGTACTGTATGGGTTAAGGGGAGATGGGCCGTCAATTAAAAGGACGTCACCGGTACTGTATGGGTTAAGGGGAGATGGGCCGTCAATTAAAAGGACGTCACCGGTACTGTATGGGTTAAGGGGAGATGGGCCGTCAATTAAAAGGACGTCACCGGTACTGTATGGGTTAAGGGTAGATGGGCCGTCAATTAAAAGGACGTCACCGGTACTGTATGGGTTAAGGGGAGATGGGCCGTCAATTAAAAGGATGTCACCGGTACTGTATGGGTTAAGGGGAGATGGGCCGTCAATTAAAAGGACGTCACCGGTACTGTATGGGTTAAGGGTAGATGGGCCGTCAATTAAAAGGACGTCACCGGTACTGTATGGGTTAAGGGGAGATGGGCCGTCAATTAAAAGGACGTCACCGGTACTGTATGGGTTAAGGGGAGATGGGCCGTCAATTAAAAGGACGTCACCGGTACTGTATGGGTTAAGGGGTGATGGGCCGTCAATTAAAAGGACGTCACCGGTACTGTATGGGTTAAGGGGAGATGGGCCGTCAATTAAAAGGACGTCACCGGTACTGTATGGGTTAAGGGGTGATGGGCCGTCAATTAAAAGGACGTCACCGGTACTGTATGGGTTAAGGGGAGATGGGCCGTCAATTTGGTATAATAATTAATATTTTCCTTTATTTCTTAGTTTCCTCGCTAAGCTTCCATCAAGCTTAGAAAAACACCCTCTCGACATCTCTTCAAGATAAATAGGTACACTTTTCGGTAGAAAAATGTCCTGGCCGAGGGCCGGTTCCTCGTAAAATTTAAAGCTCGCTCTCGCTCGCCAGGAAAAAAACACCTAAATGGCACAAAAGGTCTTAAAATTGACAATGAAATGGGGCGAAAGGTGCTAAAATCGCCAAACTAATGGGCCGAACGTCTTATAATCTCAAAACAAATGGGGCTTAACACGAGGGAGAAAGGGGACCAGAAAAACGACCCATCTCCCCTTAAGGGTATAGGGATATGATATCGGAGTGTAAACAGGGACGCGACCGACACCAGTGGGTACCAAAATGGCGGAAGTTGGCCGATTACTGTTTCTATAGGGCGGCCATTACGTTTACCCGTACTGTACCGGTGACGCTTTTTATACTTGATTTCAGCTACCTTTAGACGATTTTATGAAGCTTAGGAGGGATATTTGAAAGCTAAAATGATTGATTGACATAGTCTGTAGCCTTTGAATGGGTAGGCGTCCTTCCTAAGCTGAATTTTTGTTTATATTTTATTTCAGCTACATTTTGACGATTTTATGAAGCTTAGGATGGATATATATGGCAGCGAAAAAGGATTGATTGAGATAGTGTGTAGCCTTTGAATGGGTAGACGTCCTTCCTAAGCTGAACACAATCGTCTAATAGAGGACGTCACCGGTACTGAAGGGTTAAATTAATTATTCACTAAGGCTCCAACTATTCCTTTGTACTCCTTTGTACTCCTTTGCTGCGTTAACCCTTTCGCAGACGATTATTTCCATGTCTTCATTCATATGTAAACTCTTTCTGTACCAGCGACGTCTTTTTTTGTCTTTTTCTTTCAGCCGTAGACGATTTTGTGAAGCTTAGGAAGTATATTTGGTAGCTTAGAGGATTGCTTTAGATAGTCTTTAGCCTTGGAGAGGGTAGAAGTCCTTCCTATGCTGAATGAAACTGTCTAATAGTTGCCAGAATATAATGAACAGGATTAATTTAGATAGTCTTTAGCCTTTGAATGGGTAGACGTCCTTCCTATGCTGAATGAAACTTTCTAATAGTTGCCAGAATATAATGAACAGGATTAATTTAGAGTCTTTAGCCTTTGAATGGGTAGACGTCCTTCCTATGCTGAATGAAACCATTCAATAGTTGCCAGAACAACATTAACACCTTATTAGCGGCCTAGGCGGTTTATTTATATGTACCGCCCAGCGGGGTGTTTTTAGCCAAAATAGGGCTGTTTACGTGATCATTTTCATGCCTAAATAAGACCCAGAATGTAAAACAAGTATCTATCTCTGAAAGGGCATAAACAGAGCTTTCGAATGACACCATAACGATCCTTTTATGATGGCTAGTTTTCTTGCAATAACCGTGCAACGCGAGTGCAAAAAGCATGTAATTAGGCACTTTCCCCATACAATTCCGTATATAGCGAGTGAGAGAGGGAGGGAGGAGGTGGGATTCGTGTCAGTAGGTTCGCCGCGGTGGTCTGGAGCAGTCATACGCTCGCTACTCTCCTGCCACCACTTGTCTCTCTCTCTCAGCAACATTACGTGCTGAAATTGCAACACGACCTATGTCGAGCGCCGCCACATAGTCCAGCTTTATTTAACTCGACTTATGTTGCGCGCCGACAGTTAAGGGTTAAAAGGATGTCTCCGGTACTTAAGGGGTTAAAACTATACATTTGTGTTTAACCCTACTCAGGTAATGTTCCAGAAGTGTGGCGAAATTAGCAATGTGGCCCCATATGGGGACCGGCACTTTAAACGGCTCTCACCCGAAAAATGATTGATGGATTTTAAATTTCTTGTTACCAATAGAAACTACAATTAATGCTTAACCCTTTCACGCACATATGACGCAGAAGTTGTCAGATTAGCAATAAGAAATAGAGTTCTCTCACTCTTATAATTACCTCACCAAAATTAGTTTTCTGCCCACAGCTAACTCAAAGACAACTGCAGAGGTTGAAGTAACTAAACTAAAGGTTTCTAAATACCCCTGATGGTAACAAAGGCTTTAAAGTATCCCTAATAGGCTCAAAATCGCGTCATATGTTGGAGAGGGTTAACATTATGTTAAGAGCAAATTACACTACTGTAAATATTAGGTCTTAAAAAAAAATGGTGAAAAAAAAGGGCCAACAAAAGTGAGGCATATCTCATACATCACATAAGCTGGATTAATTTGGTTGCAGGGCCGTGGAGGGGATGGCTAAGGGTCTTGGGTGACAACAAGGCAGAACTCTGGGGCCACAAAAAATTTCAATAGGAAGGGGAAATTTGTAGTACACATTTGGGATTATGGACCCTATATGGTGACCGGACAGGTTGGTACAGGAAAGGGGAGGAGAGAGAGCGGCGGCTCACACCCTCTTCAGTGTTTTGGAGGACAAGCAACCTAGAAGGGTCACTAGATCTGTTGTTGCTTGATTTCCTTTGTACTCCTTTGTACTCTCCCAGTCGTAGGACGATGCGGACTGACTGCTCGTCGTCCTACCTTCTTGCCATCGGCCTCCTGCCGTGAAATATTCGCGAAAAACATGTTTTACTCATATTTTTTGCCCCATATGGGGCCAATAAACCTGAGCAGGGTTAAGGGAGCCCACCTTGCTTGTTTTCTCTTTCTCTCCCTCCCTCTTTGGCTTGTATCTATTCGGCCCCATTCAGCCTACTGTTTTAAGACGATTACCTCCATCCAAGTGTCAATATTTTCCTGGCGAGCCAGCATATAAATATTTTTGTTTTGACAGCAAGCTAAATTTGTACATTTTTCGATGGAAAAATGTGTCTGGCGAAGCCGGATTTCTCCATGCAATGCTGGCTCGCTACGAAGAAATCGACACCTGGATGGGGTTAAACGTCTTACAACAGTTGGCTGAATGTGACCGAATGGATAAAAGCCAGAGAAAGAGAGAAAAGGAGAGAAAGCTAAAAAAAGAAGCCGATGCCCCCCTTAATTTTTTCGGACAGGTGAAAAATTGCCAACAAATACCGTAATTTTCAACCATCACAAGAATACCTCACCATCAACATCACTATACTCTGTTTATATTCAATTGACGGTAAATTGCAAAGTTCCCGTCAAGATTTCTCAGATATTTTGAAGATTTGTTAGTGAAATGTGGTGCTAATTATATAAACTCGGTCTTCATATGATGTATAGACCTACTAGTTTCATATTTTTCCTTTAAGGAGGGTCACCGGCTTTTTTTCTCTCTTTCCCTGGCTTGTATCCATTCAGCCCCGTTCAGCCAACTGTTTTAAGACGTTTATCCCCATCCAGGTGTCGATTTCTTCCTGGCGAGCGATAGCGAACCAGCATTGTATGGAGAAATGGAGACATTTTGCAATCGAAAAATTTACAAATTTAGATTGCTATCAAAACAAAAATATATATATGCTGGCTCGCTACCGCTTGTCAGGAAAATACTGACACCTGGATGGGGATAAACATCTTAAAACAGTAGGCTGAATGGGGCCGAATGGATACAAGCCAAAGAGAGAGGGAGATAAAGAGAAAGAAAAACGAGGTGGGCTCCCTTAAGTATCGAACAATTAGCTGCTAAGGAATTCAATTTATCGTCAGCTGAACAGAAACAGAGTATATTTCTTTACGGTCTTATTGCCGTAATTTCGAGATATAATACATCTAAGATACCGTAAAAAAATAAAGGAAAAATGGGGATTGGGCCTGAGAAAATAGATAGATAGGTAGATAGATAGATAGATAGATAGATAGATAGATAGAAGATACCATAGTGTGCAATAGCGTTTTCGAAAGGCATAGTTTACGGTCATCCATCGCTAACTTTACGGAAAAATATTAACAGTTTGTACAGACGGCCAAATAAGTGTTGTCACGGCACCAAGTATTATTTCGATCAATAATTGGTGTCAGCACCGTCTAAGCATTAATTCATGGGTTCGAGTGAGTTATACAAACATGTTCCTATCTTTACACATCCTATTCAACATCTGACGGACATTAATACAGCATACAGCGATCAAAACGTAATGACAGCGGCGACACGACTTATTTGGCCAACTGCGTGTGTGTTTTTTTTATTTTTTTATGTGAGTACTAGCAATTGTTAGACGCTTAGACTGCTTGTTTGGCTTATAAATTCATTCATTCACAAATTCTTAGTTTCCTCGCTAGACATCCCTCAAACTTGGAAAAACATCCCCTATAGACCCCCCCCCCCCCTCAGGATAAATTTGTACATTTTTCGGTAGAAAAATGTCCCAGCCAAAGGCCGGTTCCTCTTCCAATTATAGGCTCGCCCTCGCTCGACAGGAAAAAATCGACACCTAAATGGCACGATAGGTCTTAAAATATATAACGAAATGGGACGAAAGGTCTTAATATCGCCAAACAAATGAACCGAACGTCTAAAAATCTCAAAGCTAATGGGACTAAACACGAGGGAGAAAGGGGACCAGAAAAACGACCGTCTCCCCTTAACCTTAATATATAAACAGTATGTGTCCACTTCCAGATGAGATAAAGTCGGGCGCCTACCGTGATCTATTCAACAAGGCAGACATGCACCACGGCAAGGAGGACGCTGCCAACAACTACGCCAGAGGACACTACACGGTCGGTGAGTTGACCGCTAGGGGGCCCACCGAGTTTGTTTTTCTCTCCTTTTTTCTCTCTCTCAGGGTTGTATCCATTCGGCCCCATTCAGCCTACTGTTTTAAGACGTTTATCCCCATCCAGGTGTTGATTTTTTCCTGGCGAGCGGAAGCGAGCCAGCATAATTATTATAATGTTTTTTGTCAGCAGGATAAATTAGTACATTTTTCGATAGAAAAAGTTCTCCGGCGAAGCCAGATTTCTCCATACAATGCTGGCTCGCTATCACGCGCCAGGAATATATCGATACCTGGATGGGGATAAACATATTAAAACAGCAGGCTGAATGGGGCCGAATGGATGTAAGCCAGAGAAAGAGAGAAAGGGAGAGAAAAAAGCAGGTGACCCCCCATAAGGGGAGATGGGTTTATTTTTTGATCGATTATTTCATATATTTATTATTTGTTTAGTTTTCTCCCTAAACCTAAAAGGAAACATAAAATAAAACATCAATTAGATCCCCCTTTTAAATTAATTCCTACCTTTTTCGGTAGAAAAATGTCCCGGCCGAAGGCCGTTTCCTCCAAAATTACAGGCTCACTATCGTTCGCCAGGAAAACAATCGACACCTAAATAACACGAAAGGTCTTAGTATTGACAAAGAAATGGGGCAAAAGATCTTAAAAACGCGAAACTAATGGGGCAAAAGTCTAGAAATCTCAAAACTAATGGGGCTAAGCATGAGGGAGAAGGGGAACTAGAAAAACGACCCACCTCCCGTTAATGGGAGTTCGGTTGTTGTCTTTGCGTGTGCATTTGTTTTTATTTATTTTCTTATTATTATTGTTATTATTTTGTATTTATTTACTTATTATTATTGTTGTAATTTGTTATTGATTTACAGTACTTATTATTATTGTTATCATTTTATATCTATATCTATCTACTGCCGGACGCCTTACTCCCCTTAATGAGGGTGGCCATACACAGAATGCCCCCAAGGTGACCTATTCCCTGTAAGAGGGACAACTCGAGCCAGTTTAGTGAAGGACTTACAGGATTGACCACTCAATTTTGGATCCATCCGACTCCGAGGCCCTGTGTATCTTGTTAGCACTATTTTTCTACAGTGGTGTTCGGCTAATCCATCCACTAACCTGCCTTACCCTTAGGTAAGCAGGATGGATTTGTATCAGGTTTACTCCCCTAGACAGGTTGCTGACCATGGCTGACGAGTCCCATCCACCCGGATTTTTATAAGGTTGTCTCCCTAGATGGGTTGCTGACCAAGGCTAAGGAGTCCCATCCACCCGATTTTATATTTATGTACTTATTATTATTATTATTATTTTTGTATTTACTTATTATTATTATTGTTATCATGTGTCCTCCCTAGGCCTACAGTATATCAAGCTTTACAAAATAACCTCAAGACCCTTCTTCAACATAAATTTGTACATTTTTCCGTAGAAAAATGTCCCGGCCGACGGCCATTTCCTTCTAAATTGCAGGCTCGCTTACGCTCGCCAGGAAAAAATCGACACCTAAATGCACATTTTTATATTTTTCAGTCGAACAATTTCCCGGCCGGCCGCAGTTTGGTTCCTCCTAAATTACAGGCTCGCTATCGCTCGCCAGGGTAAACATTGATAACCTAAATGGCACAAAAGTTTATGGTCTTAAAATCGCCTAACTAATGGAGCGAACGTATTAAAATATAAAAACTAATGGGGCTAAACATGAGGGAGAAGGGGTCCCGAAAAAAAAAACTCCCCTTAAGATAGAAAATAGGACACGCTGACACAAATCTTCCACATCGGCGGTTGTTGTTTGTTTTTCTTTTATATATGCAGGATTTGACCCCGTGCACTCCTTTGAGAACATGAAGCATTCTTGGCATGAATCTATACAAAAACATGATTAACCCTTTTTCCACTATCTATCTATATCTATCTATCTATATTTTTTTGTTTTGTCTATGTGAGTGAGGGAGGCAAAAGGCAGAACTGCCTGTAGCGAGTGCCTCACCCAGACTTGAAAGAGTGACAGGGCCAAAATCAAGGGACGTTCGAGCCAAAATTCCTGGACAAACGGAGTTTGAAGCAATTTAAGTCATAGGAAGAGGGAAAGACTGATTCTGGGAGAGAGTTCCAGAGCTCAGCAGTTGAATAGAAAAAAGACAGAATACCGTTTCACTCTTGGGTTGGAGAGTTGCACAGAGTAGGGGTGGGATTTTGTTGCAAGACAGGTACTACGTACCCTACGTAGAGGAGGTGGTGTACACTGGGAAAGCTCTGAGGAACATTGATTATTGTAATAGCGGTAGAATAGCGAGAGAGATGCAACATTGCGGAGGAGAGAGAGAGAGAGATTGCAGAGAGTTAACCCAAACAGTACCAGGGACGTCATTTTCATCATGTTCTGGCAACTATTAGACGATTTTAATCAGCTTAGGAAGGACCTGTAGCAGTAATAGGGCTTCAAACTATCTCACCCAACCCTTTTACCTAACAGATCCTTCCTAAGCTTCAAAACGTCGTCTAAATATAGCTAAAATATAATATATCACACGTCGCTGGTACTCAAAAGGTTAATGATACAAAAGGCCTTCCTTTTTACTTTGTCTAGGAGTGCGGTGTGAGAGGATCCTCGCCACACATGTGAACAATACTCAATACAAGGACGCACCATGCCCCTGTACAGAGCATCTATCTATCTATCTATCCATCTATCTATCTTTCTATGATCTTGCTCTCTATGACCATTTCCCTATAACTTTCAACCTTAATATTAAGATGGCACATACTGTAATAAAAACAGATTCTCATTTTTCACAATTTGTAAATTGGTCGCTATTTTCTTCTAATGAAGTAACAACGACTTACAAAGATAAAGTAAATGAAAGCATTATGCAGTTGGGTTTGATGACATTGGATTGTTTGGACTATTGTGTATATAAGTGTACAAATGAAGATCATATTAAAGAAATTGATTATATATATAAAACTCTAGTGGATGTTATGATAAATTCAAGTAATGAATATACGTCTGTGCCAAAAAGAAAGGAACACATTAAACCTGGTTGGAATGATCATGTATCCCACTTGTATAAAATTGCTAGAGAGATATTTTTAATATGGAAAAGAATAGGATGTCCCTTACCTGGAGATATACTTGATCATATGAAAGAGACTAGAAAAGCATTTAAAATAACACTAATATATATAAAAACAAATGAAAACCAGATTAGAAATGACAAATTAGCTGAATCTTTGGCGAATAAAAGATATAACGTGTTTTGGAAAGAAGTGAGGAAGACAAAGAAAAATAAATCTTATGTTAATATGAAAATAGAAGGTGAATGTGAAGCAATTCTTATAGCTGAAAAATTCTCTCAGAGGTTTAAAGGCATCTTTGATGACGAAAAATTTCAAAATATATCTAATTTAAAGTACCTTACCACAAAATTAAATGCAAATGTAAGAAAAGGACAGTTATTAGGAAATATAAATATAAATGATGTATGTAAAGGAATTAGTGACCTTAAGTATGTCATTGGTTAGGATAATGTACATTCATATCATATCAAACATGGTTCTGAATATTTAGTGAAGCTATTAGGTAAACTCTTTTCGTCTTTTGTCACACACGGATACTTGCCTGAAAGAATGACTTTTGGAGTTATTTTACCTTTAGTAAAGGATAAATTCAAAGATCAGAGTGACATAGAAAATTACAGACCAATTGTATCATCCTCAGTGTTCCTCAAACTGTTTGAGTATTGTTTAAAATACCATATGGAACGGTATGTGACTTTTAATGACAGACAGCATGGATTTAGAGTGAATCACTCTACGTCTACAGCATGCTTAGTTTTAAAGGAAACCATTTTAAAATATAATTCTTTGAGCTCAAATGTATACGCCTCTTTTATAGATCTGAAGAAAGCTTTTGATAAAGTTAATCATTTTAAGCTTATTCATAAATTTTAGAATTAAATATTCCTATTTTTTATGTAAATATTTTATATTTCTTATATAAAATATATGCATAAACCTTTAACCGTCCTGGTGGTGTAATGGTTAAGGTGGCAAAAATATGTGTGTGATAACCCGGGTTCGAATCCCGGTGGATCATATATACTTTAATTAATTTCATTGGGGGTGTGGTGGTGAGATTAATAAAAATAATATAGGAATCAAAGCGTAGCTACTAAGCATAAAGATGCAATATCAGATCCTTGGAAAATTAAAAATGGAGTGAGACAAGGTGGTATTCTGTCAACAGTTCCTTTTTAAATTTACATTTAATGACTTGATAGAAAAAGTATCTGAGAGTAGTACAGGCTGCAAGTTGGGTAACAGATCTAGCAACATAATTGCTTATGCCGATGACTTGGTTCTGCTTTCTCCTTCTTCAACAGGTCTACAAGAATTATTGAGTATAATTGAAAATTAAGCAAAGGCAATTGATATTGAAATTAATCCAAGTAAGTCCGTCTGTATGTATTTTAAGTACAAAAACGATAATGTCAAGGATCCGATTTTATATTTATATGAAAGTAAGTTAGAAGTTGTACAAGAATGTAGATATCTTGGCTTTGTGATAGATTGCAATTTACATAATGACAAAGACATAATAAGATGCAGGAATAAGTTTTATAACGAATTCAATTGCCTTTTGCAGAAATTTTCTAGCGTTAGCTGTAATGTATTTAGTAAATTATTCCAGAGTTATTGTATGAGTTTTTATGGATCAGAATTGTGGTTCTGTAATAAGAAATGTTATGTCCCATTGAAACAATTTGCAATAGGCTTCCATAAAGCAATAAAGAAAATTATGAAGCTAAGATACTGGGAGAGCAACCATAAGGCATGTCACCTTGCAGGACTAATGACGTTTAATCATTTTATAAATTGGCAGAGAATCAGGTTTACTTATAAAATAATTAGTAATCCCTGCAAATATATAAGAAAATGCCTGTTAAATGTGTCCGAGGATCTGTTCCTGGCTAAAGAAGCCAAGTCTGTACTACTTTCAGAGTATAGCATTGCAAGCAAGATGGAGAATGACATAGATGCCATTAAGTCAGGATACTATATGTTCAAAATAATTAACCCACCTTGCGGTAAGATGAAATTTTATACACTGTATATAATATGTAAAATGTTACCATGTAACCTTTTATGAAATTAATAATTCACTAACTAACTAACTATCTATCTATCTATCTCTCTATCTATCTATCTATCTATATACTCTGGCACTTACCCCATTTTATTTTATTTTATTAGGGGTTCGACCCCTACGGGGAACCCCTATTGTAATCATTAAACCCACTTATTTATCCAAATTATTCTTTCACGCCGGTTTTTACGCAATAACTCCAGAACCGCTTTTTGGATCGGGATCAAACTTTCACAAGAGGTGTGTTTTTGTATTGGGCAACTTTTGATATGCTAAACATCCGGCATGGCGGCCAAACGGGTCCGTGGCAGCCAATTTCCCGAAAAATTTGACGCCTAAATACCGTCTCTCCCACTCATAGGAAATTATTGGGCTTTGGCATATGGACTCCACTACTAATGCTCCGCAAATGTTATAGAGAAGGTTTTGCTTTTGCACGTGGGTTTTTTCCGGCAATCTTGAAAAAACCTCGAATTCCACTTAAAATTCCACATCTTGAAAACTACGCCGATGATCAAAGCCATGTTTGTGTAGTTGGGTGAGGCTCGCGATTCCGAACGTTTTGATATCAAAAGAATATAAATGGGTGGAATAGTTTGGCCGCAGCATTGAAAACTGTCTATTCTTAAATTACTTTAAAACCGTATTCGCTACCCACACAAAATTTACCGTCTACAGTCTATAGGCTTCCACGCATCCCCCAGTTTTGCTTAATAACATTGTCGATTTATTATTCAGATCTATTATTTTGCAACCAAAACACAATTGTAAGAAATAGGAACATAAGAAAATGGGAGTCTGTAGAGAGCCAATTGGCCCACACAAGACAGATCCTTTTCACACCCAACCCCTCTCATAAAAACTCTCATTTATCTCTGTCTTCCTTACATTTATGACATCCTAGTCTCTCTCTCTCTCTCACAAATGAGAACATAAGAAAACCGGAGTTTGCAGAGAGCCGATTGGCCCACACATGTCAGATCCCTTTCACACCCAATCCATCCCGCGCTCTCTCTCTCTCTCTCATATTTATCGCTATCTTCCTTACGTTTACGACATCCTATTCTCTCTTGCCATAATCTCTCTCTCCCTCACAAATGAGAACATCTTGATCCCATTATAGCACTCGGTAGCCTATTCCACATATCTACAACTCTGTTACTAAACAAATTGAGGCAGATCCCTTATACAGCCAATCTCTCCCTCTCTCGCTTATGTTTGTTTGCACAATCTGTTCCTTCTGTAGTTTCTCCATGCCCGATAAGTTAAATGATCTTTTGATATCTGTGACACAGCTTTTGTATCCAACACAATACCCTGCATGCAAAACCGCTCAAACCCCGGACAACGTTGCTTGCAACTTTAATTATTATTATTATTATTATTATTATTATTATTATTTGTTTTTCATTTTATTTTATTTTGTTTTGTTTATTTTTTTTTTCCGGGGGTGTCCGACTCGAGACAGTATTTTTGCACTATACTCAGGCTATAATTGGACGATTATATACAGTTTGGAAGGCCCTCTAAGAATCAAAGAGCTACAATATTTCTCGGTTATCCTTCTGACATCTAAAACTCCTTCCTAAGCTAAATAAAATTGTGTATTGATAGCCATAGATTCGTAAACAGTTCTTTAACACAATAAGAGCGGGTGGTGGATTATATTTCACCGTGCCGCCCAGCGATTTTTTTTTTACCATAAATAGCCTTGTTTCTGTGCTCTTTTTCATGCATAAACAAGAGCCAGAGCGTAATACAATTATGTATCCCTGAAAGGGCGTTAATTGAGCTTTCCAATGACACCTGAACCATCCTTTTACGATCACTGGTTGTCTTGCAACGATCGTGCAACCGAAGGCCAAAATCGCTAAAATACGGTCATTTCGTTACATAATTACATGTGTAGCGAGGGAGGGAGGGTGGATGTGTGTGGAGTAAATGTCAGTAGGCCCACAGCAGCCGTGGCGAGCGGTCATGAGGCAACCATGCTCCTCCCATCGCTCGTCTCTCTCAGAGCCAATATTGCGCCAAAATTGCACACGGACTCAGGTCGGGCCCCGCTCTTTGGGCTGGTGTTCTCTATACGGACTAGAGTCGTGCCCCGCTAAATAAGGGTTAATTAACTTGAACAAATTACATTACTTTTATAAATGGGAATGTTAATCCGTATACTTTCTTTAAGGGCGGATGGACGTATTTATTTGGTCTATTAATTAATGTATTCATTTATTTTTTAGTTTCCTCGCTAGATCACCATCAAGCTTAAAATAACACTCCCTATGGGCCTACACCCCCCTTCAAGATAATTTTGTACATTTTTCAGTAGAAGAATGTCCCGGCCAAAGGCCAGTTCCTCTTATAATTACAGGCTCGCTAACACTTGCCAGGAAAAAATTGATACCTAAATGGCACGAAAGGTCTAAAAATTGTCAACGAAACGGGATGAAAGGTCTTAAAATCGCTAAGCTAATGAGGCGAACGTCCTTAAATCTCAAAAGTAATGGGACTAAATATGAGGGAGAAGGGGGTCAGAAAAAGCAAACATCTCCCCTTAAACAACACCCTCTCCCACAGTATTCGTTAGGTATTAGGCGCTGGGAAGGAAAGAATGGTCTAAGAATACAAGCCTTAATCCAAGAACGGCGAGTGTCCTTAATTGAGTCTGTAGTGAGCGAAGGCGAGCGTCCTAATGAGCCAAGGCCTAAAAAAAAACTTTCAAAACATCCCACTGGCACTCAAAACAAAGCAATATGTGATTAAGTGAGATAATTCCCCTCCATACCTCCTATCATTCCTCCACATGTGTCCAACCTCCCTCCCCCCCCCCCTCAATTATCACCTATTTTTCCTCTTATTCCCTTGTTCATCGGTTTATTTTCCACGCCAATATCCCCCACCCAGTTTCAAGGTCATGTGGGACGCATATAGAGATCGTAGCAAGAGAGAGACTTAACTTACAAAGCTCCAGTGTCCATTGATAAGTGAGAGAGGGAGGATGTGTGCTGCGCCGGCTCTACTCTCATGAATGTACCGCTCGGCAATATTTCGTCTTTTTCACCCCCAAATACTATTCCCACTTGTTTTATTGCTGCTACATGTTAATATCTTCATATTAAATGTAAAATAGGTGCATATGAATAAGTAATGACGATATTTATGGTAAAATGACGATTTTAGTCAGGAATGAACCAAATTACCTTCACTTGGCTGGACATTTCAAATAACATAGCTCCGTGCTTCCTAGGTTAAGGGGAGATTTTCACTTTAAAAAGGTGTTTTATTTGGATCCCTTCTCCCTCATATTTATCCCCATTAGTTTTGAGATTTTAAGACGTTTGCTCCATTAGTTTGGCACATTAAATACTTATCACCCCATTTCTTTGTCATTTCTATCATTTAGGTGTCCATTTTTTCCTGGCGAGCAATAGCGAATCTGCAACTTATGAGGAGCCGGCCTTCGGCCAGGACATTTTTGTACCGATTTTGTTTACAAATTTATCTCGAAAGGGGGTCTTGGGGGTATTTGTTTTAAGCTTGAATGAGGTCTAGGAAGCAAACTAAAAACCTCCGTTTAATCCCGTCTTCCAGGCAAAGAACAAAAGGAAGTCGTGTTAAATGCCATTCGGAGGCAGGCGGAAAATTGTGATGGACTCCAAGGGTTCCTCATCTTCCACTCGTTCGGCGGCGGCACTGGCTCCGGCTTCTGCTCCATGCTGATGCAGAGTTTGAAAGCCGACAATTTGTATAAGAAGAAGTCCAATCTATGTTTCTCCATCTACCCTGCCCCAACGGTTAGTGTACGGTCGCGCTAATTAGTCATGTCCCAGCTATCATTACGTTTGGCTCGCTCTGTGCTGTATTAATGTCTTCTAGATGTTACATATGGTGTGTAAAGGTAGGAACATGTTTGTATATCTCACTCAAAACTAATAAATCAAGTTTTAGATATTGCTGATACCAATTATTAATCAAAATATACTTGGTTCCGAGACATCACTTAATAGGCCGATTATACAATCGGCCTTATAAGTGATGTTTCAGTACCAAGTATATTTTGATCAATAATTGGTATCAGCAATAAATAAACTTGATCGATTAATTTCAAGTGAGATATACAAACATGTTCCTACACTTACTCAACTTATTCAACATCTGACAGACATTAATACAGCACAGAGCGAGCCAAGCGTAATGACAGCTGAGACACGAATTATTAGCGCGACCGTACAAGTTTAGAGTAGTTTAGTGTGTTATACCTTGTTCCAAATAGGTAGGCCACAAATCGTGAACCCTAACCTCTATTACTCAAAAAAAGGGCAGGAGCAAATGAGTAGCAAATTTCCACACCTATTCCCTAGCTGACCCTTCCCAAATGGTAGAAATATTAGCTCGATTACTCTCGTTGTTTGTGAGTTTCAGGTTAATGTCCAAGAGTTTTGGCCTACTCATTTAGAACAAGTTATAGCTATTTAAGCCCTTCAAGTAGCAAATGTCATTGTAAATGGCATTAAAATGCCAAGGTTCACGTTTCCACACATTTATCAATATTATATGTTTGTACAGTTGCCCAAATAAGTGATGTCGCGGCACCAAGTATATTTCGATCAATAATTGGTATCAGCAATATCTTAGCATTAATTCATCGTTTCACAGTGAGATATACAAACATGTTCCTATCTTTACACACCTTATTCAACATCTGACAGACATTAATAAAGGACACAGCGAGCAAAACGTAATGCCAGCGGAGACACGACATATTTGGCCAACCGTAGAGTGACTTTATGTAACACAGTTAATTTACCCTTTCATGATCCGATTAAGCTCTTGTTTTCTACTGTCTGACTATTATTAGACGATTTTATTCAGATTAGGAAGAGTGTATGGAAATCAGAGGGTTAATTGAGACAGTCTTTGTGGCGGTCGAGTGGTGAGCACGCTCACGTGTGAATCTGCAAGACCCGGGATCGAATCCCTGCCACGGCGGACATTTAGTGGGTGTGGTAGTACGTCCTAGCATGTTTCACATGCTCGCACCCAGTCAGGGAACATCCTGACGACGTATACATACTAAACACACATAACAAAGCCACTCCAACAACTTCCTCTCTCTCCAACACCACTTCTCCCCTCTCTACACGCTTCAGAAAAATAGGAAAAGTAGAATGTAAATAAGAGGTGCCGTTGCAAAGGCTTATCCCTCAATACTTCATCTGATCTGATCTGATTCCTAAACTGTATATAATTTTCCAATAAGAGGCAGAATAGGCTGTCAAAATACGTCATAATCATCAAAGGGTTAAGGGGGGTCACCGTTTTTTTTTTATCTTTATCTCCTTTTCTCTCTTTCTCTGGCTTGTATCGATTCGACCCCATTAAGCCAACTGTTTTAAGACGTTTATCCCCATCTAGGTGTCGATACTTCCTGACGAGCGATAGCGAGACAGCATTGTGTGGAGAAATCCGGCTTCGCCGGAGAAATTTTTCTATCGAAAAATGTACAAATGTAGCTTCCTGTCAAAACAAAAATATATATATGCTGGCTCGCTACCGCTCGCCAGGAAAATATTGACACCTGGATGGGGGTAAACGTCTTAAAACAGTAGGCTGAATGGGGCCGAATGGATACAAGCCAAAGAGAGAGGGAGAGAAAGAGAAAAACGCGAGTTGGGCTCCCTTAACCACTTCTGTACCGACGACCTCTTTTCAGTTGTATTATGGCTACTATTAGACGATATAATACAGTTTGATAAGGGCCTCCAGCAATTAACAAGCTTCGAACCATCTCTCTTGAACCCATTTTAGTGCCACAGACCCTTCTTAAACTCCACAACATCATCTTAATATAGCTAGAATAAAATATAAAAGGACTTTGCCGGTACAGAAGGGGTTAATATACTACTGATAGCTAAGGGGGTACTACTCTCTTTGTATGGACCTCCTTCTCCCTCGTGTTTAGCATATTAGTTTTGAGATTTTAAGACGTTCCTTCCATTTGTTTGGCGATTTTAATACCTTTCGCCCCATTTCGTTGTCAATTTCAAGACCTTTCGTGCCATTTAGGTGTCGATTGTTTCCTGGCGAGCGATGGCGAGCCTGTAATTTTAAGAGGAACCGGCCTTCGGCTGGAAACATTTGTTTATCGAAAAATGTAAAAATGTATCTTGAATTTTCATAATATTCTGGTTACCATTAGACGATTTTCTTTAGCATAAAATCTACCTCTACGACTCAAATGGGTAAATACGATCTCTATAAACCCTCCTGATGACATACTGTAGATCCTTTTTAAACTGCATAAAATCGTCTAAATCTAGCCAGAATCAAAGGTAAAAGACGTCATGGTGCTGAAAGGGTTAAGTGATTTGTGACTAAATTGCCTCTAGATATCGACGGCCGTGGTTGAGCCCTACAACGCCATCTTGTTCACCCACACCACCCTGGACCACGCTGACGTTACCTTCATGGTGGACAACGAGGCCATCTATGATCTCTGCAAGACACAGCTGGGCATCGACAGGCCCACCTACACTAACCTCAACAGGATGATCAGTCAGGTGGTGTCCAGGTGAGATTAGTCAGGTGGTGTCTAGGTGATATTAGTCAGGTGGTGCCCGGGTGAGATTAGTCAGGTGGTGTCCAGGTGAGAACAGTCAGGTGGTGTCCAGGTGAGACTAGTCAGGTGGTGTCCAGGTGAGATTAGTTAGGTGGTGTCCAGGTGAGATTAGTCAGGTGGTGTCCAGGTGAGATTAGTCAGGTGGTGTCCGGGTGAGATTAGTCAGGTGGTGTCCAGGTGAGATTAGTCAGGTGGTGTCCAGGTGAGATTAGTTAGGTGGTGTCCAGGTGAGATTAGTCAGGTGGTGTCCAGGTGAGATTAGTCAGTTGGTGTTCAGGTGAGATTAGTTAGGTGGTGTCCAGGTGAGATTAGTCAGGTGGTGTCCAGGTGAGATTAGTCAGGTGGTGTCGGGGTGAGGTGGCTCTTTAAGTATTAACCCTTTTTGGTCTAAGGGGGAGCTTTTGAGACCTCCCCTGTTTCGCTCCATTACTTTGGATTTTTTTTTTTTTTTTTTTTTTTTTTTGTCTATGTGGATGAGGGAGACAAAAGGCAGAACTACATGTGACGAGTGCCTACCCCAGAATTGGAAGAGTGACAGGGCCAACATTAATGAACGTTTGAGCCAAATTGCATGGACGCATGGAGTTTGAAGCAATTTAAGTCATAGGATGAGGGAAAGATGGGTTCAGGGAGAGAGTTCCAGAGCTCAGCTGATGCATAGAAGAAAGACTGGGAATATCGGTTCACTCTTGATTAGGAGAGTTGGACAAAGTAGGGGTGGGATTGTGTTGCAAACGGGTGCTACGTGCCCTACGAAGAGGGGGTAGTATACACTGAGAGAGCTCTGAGTAACCTGATTATTTTAACAGCGGTATAATAGTGAGAGAGATGCAACATTGCAGCGAAAAGAGACTGCAGAGAATCGGTGAGTGAACGTGAGTTTATGATGCGAAAGGCTTTCTTTTCTACTTTGAAATTGTTGAAGTGCTGTGTGAGACAATACTTAATATATGGACGCACTGAGCCCCTGTACAGAGCAAGCAGCTTCACCTCATTAGTTTGGCAATAATATGGTTCTTCAATCATTTTTCTATCAAATAATGTACATCTATATCTCGAAGGGTGAACATTATATATTTGTCGTCTGGGAAGGCATTTTTGTTAGCGAAAACACTATAATACATTGCTCGAAAATGGGAAATGCAAGCAAAATTTTCAATAATTATTAAGGGGGTGGTAGTCGCATTTTCTGGACCCCTTTCTCCCTCATGTTTAGCATATTATTTTTAAGATTTTAAGACGTTCGTAATATTAGTATGATGATTTTGAGACCTTTCGCCCCATTTCTTTGTCAATATTAAAACATATCGTGCCATTTAGGTGTACACAAATTTCCTGGCGAGTGATAGCGAGCCTGTAACTTAGGAGGGAATCGGCCTACGGCCGGGAAATTTGTCTACCGAAAAATTTACACATTTATCTTGAAAGGCAGTCTAGGAGGTGTTTTTTTAAGCTTGATGGAGTTCTAGCGAGGAAACTGAAAAATAAATAAATAAATGAAAACATAGACCAAAAAACAATCAGTTCCCCCTTAAACACAATATCATAATAACCCACCAGACGTCGGAGCAGACAGTGTTAAGTTTACAAGCAATGGAGGGTTCTTGGTGTGCTCCAATTCCCTGGCACTAACATTCATGGGAAAATGACACCCATATTATGTTAACCTCTTCTGCACCGGCGACGTCTATTTAATTATATTCTAGCGATATTTAGACAATGTTTTCAGTTAAGGAATTATCTGTGTTATTTTAAAGTGTTAAGTGAGATAGTTAGAAGTCTGATAATTGCTGGAGGCCCTTTTTTAGCTGACTAAAATCGTCTAATAGTAGTCAGAATAAACTTATAAGGACGGCGCCGGTACAGAAGGGGTTAACCCATTCAGTATCGGGTCACATCCTTTTCATTATATTCTGGCAACTATTAGATGATATTATTCAGATCAGAAAGAACGTCTACCAATTAAGGGGACCCAGACTGTATTGTGCAGATGAATTACTGGTTCGGCTCAATGGTTTAAGGAGGGGGTTTAGCTTGCTCTCTAAACCTCTATCA
>CM064492.1:15339714-15397214 GCA_032716605.1 Paralithodes platypus | reverse complement strand
ACAGTATAATTGTATATACATTTTTTTTTTTTTTACCAGGCCACATACGCACCAGTGACGTCATCAGCACAGGCATTGCACGACACGAACACCACCGAACAGATCACCAAGATGTGCTTCGACGGGAGTCACCAAATGGTAGTTTTGAGATTATATGATGTTCGTTCCATTAGTTTGGCGATTTTGAGACCTTTCGCCCATATCTTTGTTAATATTAAGACCTCTCGTGTCTTTTAGGTATCGATTTTTCCTGGCGAGCGATAGCGAGCCTGTAATTTAGGAGGAATCGGCCATTAATTTACAAATCTCGAAGGGGTGTCTTTGGGATGTTTTTTTATAAAGCTTGATTGATGTCTAGGGAGCAAGCTAAAACAAATATAATACTGATAATAATACATATAGGCCTATTCATAAATAAAATATCGTCCCCTTAAGGCGATGTCACACGAGCGATTTTTCTGTCAATTTATACCAGCAAATGTTATCTTGCAGCTTCAAATTATAAGTGCCATAATAATATATGTATCTAATATAATCTACCTTCGATCTAGTTTTCGATTCAAAATAGTTCGTGAAAAAAAAAATGCTCATCGAAAATTGCCGGAAAAACCTTTGGTGTGACCCGACCTTAAAGTGTAAGTGTGTGTGTGTGTGGGGGGGGGGGGGGGGGGTCATACGCATACGCAATATACTGCGCTTTGCCAAGGTGCTTATCTCTATAGCAATGATTGTGGTAGATAACTAGGATGAACTAATGGGGGTGGGAAATTAGTTTGCTTCCTAGACCTCTATCAAGGTTATAAAATAAAAAAAATAAATAAAAAATATATATATATATACAGCCCCAAGACCTCCCATCGAGATAAATTTGTATATACTTCGGTACAAAATATCCCAGCCAAAGGCCGGTTCCTCCTAAATTATAGGCTCGCTATCCCTCGCCAGGAAAAAATCGAAACCTAAATGGCACGAAAGATCTAAATGTTGAAAAAGAAATGTGGCAAAATGTATTAAAATCACCAAACTACTGGGGCAAACATCTTATAATTTTATAAGTACTGTAGTGTTGCTAAACATGAGGGAGAAGGGGGTAAACGAAAACCTCCCCTTAACCAGTCTGGCAGAAAAAACAACTCCAGGTTTCTATTTAAGGGGAGACGGTCGTTTTTCTGGTCACCTTTCTCCCTTGTGTTTAGTCCCATTATTATTTAGATTTGTAGACATTCGGCCCATTTGTTTGGCGATTTTAAGACCTTTCGTCCCATTTCCTCATACATTTTAAGACCTATGGTGCCATTTATGTGTCAATTTTTTCCTGGCGAGCAATAGCGAGCCTGTAAATTGTAAGAGGAACGGTTCGGCCATCGCCCAGTAAAAAAATGTCTACCGAAAAATGTACAAATTTATCTTGAGGGGGGTCTAGGGGATGTTTTTCTAAGTTTGAGGGATGTCTAGCAAGGAAACTAAGAGTTTATGAATGAATTTATAGGCCAAAGAAGCAGTCAGTGTCCCCTTAATTTAAAGCTAGGTGAAGAGGGTCATAGGGATGAGATGAGACTGCCCATACGTCTCGTCCTGCCCGGGATTTGAACGCGGGACCTGTTGATTATGAACTGTTGATTATGAACTGTTGATTATGAAATGTTGATTATGAACTGTTGATTGTGAACTGTTGATTGTGAACTGTTGATTGTGAACTGTTGATTGTGAACTGTTGATTATGAACTGTTGATTGTGAACTGTTTGATTATGAACTGTTGATTATGAACTGTTAATTATGAACTGTTAATTATGAACTGTTAATTATGAACTGTTGATTATGAACTGTTAATTATGAACTGTTAATTATGAACTGTTAATTATGAACTGTTGATTATGAACTGTTGATTATGAACGGTTGATTATGAACTGTTAATTATGAACTGTTGATTATGAACTGTTAATTATGAACTGTTGATTATGAACTGTTAATTATGAACTGTTGATTATGAACTGTTGATGATGAACGGTTGATTATGAACTGTTAATTATGAACTGTTGATTATGAACTGTTGATGATGAACGGTTGATTATGAACTGTTAATTATGAACTGTTGATTATGAACTGTTAATTATGAACTGTTGATTATGAACTGTTAATTATGAACTGTTGATTATGAACTGTTAATTATGAACTGTTGATTATGAACTGTTAATTATGAACTGTTGATGATGAACGGTTGATTATGAACTGTTAATTATGAACTGTTGATTATGAACTGTTAATTATGAACTGTTGATTATGAACTGTTAATTATGAACGGTTGATTATGAACTGTTGATTATGAACTGTTAATTATGAACGGTTGATTATGAACTGTTGATTATGAACTGTTAATTATTATGAACTGTTGATTATGAACGGTTGATTATGAACGGTTGATTATGAGGGTAGGGCTTGAACTTATAACGGCTGCTCTCCGAAACGGTTACTACCAAAACGGCCACACTTTCCTCACCTAACCTTACTCAGTTAAAGGGGATTTTTTTTCTTTTCTGGACACCCTTCTCCCTCATGTTTAGCTTCACTAGTTTGGCGATTGTAAGACCTTTCACCCCATTTCTTTGTTATTATCAAGACCTTTCGTGCCATTAAGGTGTCGATTTTTTCATGGCGAGTGATAGCGAGCCTGTGATTTAGGAGGAACCGGCCTTCGACCGGAACATTTCACTATCGAAATACGTACAAATTTAACTCAAAGGTGGGTCTTGTGTGTGTTTTTTTAACTTGCTAGAAGTCTACAGAACAATCTAAATATTCCCCCTTAATTTAACTAACCCTAATTTGACTTATCCAGACCTAACCTAACTTAACCTAATCGAACTTACCTGGCCTAATCAAACCTAGCCTAACCTGAACTGTTTAGGGCTGCGGCCGTTTTGGAGCGGGGCCATTTTGACCTGTTTCCTGGTGAAGACTAAAGCCTGTATCATACATAAAATATATATAAATAAGTAAATAAAGAAATATAGGTTATGAAAAAGGTGCATAGAATAATTAGGTATATTGATAATGATTTACCTCTTTATCCTTAAATTAGATGGGCATTTTGACTTTAAAAGGTTAGCTAATTATGGACACTTTAACTTACCCTTTTCATGCCCATATTATTTATATTATGCGAGTGATTTGTTCCGTAACTTTTTTTTCTGCAACGACAGTTTCCGAAATAATCTGTTTACGGGGGACACCTGCATGTTTTTTCTTTCTTTCCTTTACTCTCTTTCTCTGGCGTGTATCCATTTGGCCCCATTCAGCCAACTGTTTGAAGACGTTTATCCCCATCCAGGTGTCGATTTCTTCCTGGCGAGCGATAGCGAGCCAGCATTGCATGGAGAAATACGGCTTCGCCGAAGATATTTTTCTATCGAAAAATGTACAAATTTAGCTTGCTGTCAACACAAAAATACATATATGCTGGCTCGGTACCACTCGCCAGGAAAATATTGACACCTGGATTGGGGTAAAAGTCTTAAAACAGTAGGCTGAATGGGGCCAAATGGAAACATGCCAGGGAAAGAGAGAAAAGGAGAGAAAGAGAAAAAAAGCGAGGTGAGCTCCCTTAAAGTAACTTTGCAAACCTATAATAATCTGCCTTTAGCGTACACTGTCATCTATATTTAGCGTACACTGTCATGTATATTTAGCGTACACTGTCATGTATATTAGCGTACACTGTCATGTATATTTAGCGTACACTGTCATGTATATTTAGCGTACACTGTCATGTATATTTAGCGTACACTGTCATGTATATTTAGCGTACACTGTCATGTATATTTAGCGTACACTGTCATGTATATTTAGCGTACACTGTCCTGTATATTTAGCGTACACTGTCCTGTATATTTAGCGTACACTGTCATGTATATTTAGCGTACACTGTCCTGTATATTTAGCGTACACTGTCCTGTATATTTAGCGTACACTGTCCTGTATATTTAGCGTACACTGTCATGTATATTTAGCGTACACTGTCATGTATATTTAGCGTACACTGTCATGTATATTTAGCGTACACTGTCATGTATATTTAGCGTACACTGTCATGTATATTTAGCGTACACTGTCATGTATATTTAGCGTACACTGTCATGTATATTTAGCGTACACTGTCATGTATATTTAGCGTACACTGTCATGTATATTTAGCGTACACTGTCATGTATATTTAGCGTACACTGTCATGTATATTTAGCGTACACTGTCATGTATATTTAGCGTACACTGTCATGTATATTTTGTTTCAAGGGAATTCGGGTGGGCATTTTTAAGATTGAAGTAAATCTGGGTAAGCTTTTTAATTTCATTTTATTTTATTTATTTAGTTTCCTTATATCTAGCTTGAGAGGAGTCTGGGTGGGCATTTTTGTGATTGAAGGATGTCTTGGAGAGCGTTTTTGTTAGCCTAACATCTAGCTTAAAGGTGAACTACAGGAATGAACGAAAACACGAAGATTAATGCAGGGTCATAACTTGGCATGAATATACTGTAATATGTATATGGTCAACATCGATATCATTCCATCAAACTCCAGAAAAAAATACCAATATATAACGTCGTTGGCATTCACGGCGATCAGCTGGACGAGTTAAACTGGTCGGGAGTGACGCCATTGTATGGAGTGGCAGTTTGTAAAAAACACCTGCAGTCCTGGACTGTCAGGTCTGTTTTTCGTTATTAATACCTTTCAATTCAATACTCAAGCTCTGCAAAGGATCGAACAATGTCCTGAAGATGTGGCGCACATCAAGAAAAAATCCCATCTCGCCAACAATAAACATACAGGTAGTGTTTATTAATGTTTAGCATGGTCCAGAGTCGAAGGAGGTCGCTTTTAAGGCCTATTTATTAATGATAATATCGTTTTCTGTTCAATTTATATATTGCGGTCCCTTGACCAGACAGTGGTTAAGCCATATGTTGAGCTGTAAACATGTATACATATTATAAGTGTTTCTCACATAAACAAAAACACAGATTCACCCATTTCCCATGTCGAGAGTTCCCGCCATTGGCTATAGTGAAGTCATGGTAAACACGCCAGTTCGCGCCACATAAAATAACTTAGATAAGCTATATTTCTATGTTGTTAGAACAAATTGATGAAAGTTCTTCAGTATCATATATACTGTATACCTAAAACCAAGCAGATCCCAATGGACATTGTAGTTTGAATAGGTTTCATCCCTGGAATTCATCTTTAATGGTCTGGGTGGGCATTTTTATAGTTTGAAGGATGTCTTGGAGAGCATTTATATTAGCTTAAAGGGGGTCTGGGAGGGCATTTGTATAGTTTGAAGGATGTCTTGGAGAGCATTTATGTTAGCCTTATACTATGTTGTGTGCCCCACCAGGTTAAGTGTGACCCCAGGACCGGGAAGTTCATGGCGTGTTGTCTGCTGTACCGCGGGGACGTGGTACCCAAGGACGTCAACTCGGCCATCAGGGCTCTAAAACAAAACCGGGCCATGGAGTTCGTCGACTGGTGCCCCACAGGCTTCAAGGTAACGCTGCAAGGGATTTTGCCTCCCCAGGACCCCCTTCAAGCTAAGACAATGGTCCCCAGATCCCTCTCTAAGCCAAATTTGTAAAATGTTTGGTAGAAAAATGTCCCGACCAAAGGCCGTTTCTCCTAAATTTCTGGCTTGTCATCGCTCGCCGGGAAAAAATAGACACCTGAATAGAGTAAAACGTCATAAAATCGCCATACTAACAAGGTGAAACAAGGATGGATACAAAATAAAAAACAAAACAAAACTCATGGTTTAGATACAGCTAATATGCTTGGTTTAAGTAGGGTATAGATAGGATTAATGAGTTAAAGGTAAGAGTCAGAGGTAGAGGTGATGGTTTGGTATTGTCTGCTGTACCGTGGGGATGTGGTATTAAGAGGAAATTTGTATTTGTGCATGTATTTAATATATATTTTCTTGTTTCCTCCCAAGACCACCATCAACCTTAAACAAAAATGCCCTGATGACCCTCTTTCGAGATAAATTTGTACATTATTCGGTAGATAAATGTCCTGGACAAAGGCCCATTCCTCCTATAATACAAAATAATAAAACTAATGGGGTTAAACATAAGGGAGAAGGGCGTCCAGAAAATCAAAATCTCCCCTTAAAGGTCCCCTTTGGCGAGCACCGTTGCCACAACCAGACCATTAGTATGTGTAACCATCACAACTGATCTCCCCTTTACCAGGCCTCCTCACCTCAGAGAAGGCCACTATGGCGACCCCCAGCCGCCGCAGCTCCCCAGATAGTCATCATCCGAGAGAGTCAATATGTTTAAGCCGGGCTCCAACCCGAAGATTCCTCCTAAAGTTAAGCCCCCGGAGTTCGGGATTTGTTTACATTGCCACGACCATCCCCCGAAAATCAGGTGATTGTCTGGGGGGGATCTGCTGCCATTCAGATTACAGGGGGTCCGAAAGCTTTGCCATGCACTCGTCACAGCCTGCTCGACTGGCAGGAGCAGTAGGGCTAGTCCTGCCAGCTGAGCCGGGCATTGGGCCCCTTAGAATTGCTCGGTCAGGGACGGTTTACTCAGGGTCATGGACACCCGCCCGGTAGTGTTTACCACGATCTCAGTCCCTATTCCTTAATTGTGTGTGGTGGCGTGTTTTTTTTTGTTATTATTATTTTTTTTTCCGTGGTCAACCAGCTGACTCTCCCCCATGGTTGCTGGAATACATGAGGAGGTTTATTGTTCGGGTTTCTCATTCCCCTAGACAAGGTTGCCTGCGAAGGCAAACGAATCCTTTCTACCCATTCCTTTTAGTCGCCTCTTATGACTTGCTGGGATTACAGAGGAAGTATTCTTGTTCCACTGCAGCCGGTGCCGGGGTCCTTATCCCCAGGGCAGCCATATTTTAAAAGCTTGCCTCATGAGCTCTTGAGTGTTGAAGATTAAAGTTGGGGGAAAAAGTGGTCGTGTGATACCGGCTCTACTTTCATTCTCTATCTCCAGGTGGGCATAAACTACCAGCCTCCAACCGTCGTACCAGGCGGGGACCTGGCCCGAGTGGACCGTGCTGTGTGTTGCCTCTCGAACTCTACAGCCATCAGGGCGGCTTGGGAGAGACTGGACCACAAGTTTGACCTTATGTACAAAAAGAGAGCCTTTGTCCATTGGTTTGTCGGGGAGGGCATGGAGGAAGGTAGGTGTATATTTGAGTAGATGTATATATAAGTAGGTGTATATTTGAGTAGATCTATATTTGAGTAGATGTATATGTAAGTAGGTGTATATTTGAGTAGATGTATATTTAAGTAGGTGTATATTTGAGTAGATCTATATTTGAGTAGATGTATATTTAAGTAGGTGTATATTTAAGTAGGTGTATATTTAAGTAGGTGTATATTTGAGTAGATGTATATTTGAGTAGATGTATATTTGAGTAGATGTATATTTAACTAGGTGTATATTTGAGTAGATGTATATTTGAGTAGATGTATATTTAAGTAGGTGTATATTTGAGTAGGTGTATATTTAAGTAGGTGTATATTTGAGTAGATGTATATTTAAGTAGGTGTATATTTGAGTAGATGTATATTTGAGTAGATGTATATTTGAGTAGATGTATTAAAATGTAAAACTTGCAAACTAAACAAACCAAAATTGAGACAAGGACAATATAAAGTCAAATTAAATTATCAAAATCGCTATGTGGAAACAACGCTTACTAAAATGAAAATTATTAAATAAAAGAACACAATCCACCACATAGGGTGTACATCACTACATGAGCAAGTTAATCTGTTTCCCAAGCAAACCAATCGCACATACAACAACGCACTATCGTCACGTTAAAGGAAGTAGTCAAGTTTGGGAAGTATATACACCTATTTAAGTAGGTGTATATTTGAGTAGATGTATATTTAAGTAGATGTATATTTAAGTAGGTGTATATTTGAATAGGTGTATATTTAAGTAGGTGTATATTTGAGTAGATGTATATTTAAGTAGGTGTATATTTGAGTAGATGTATATTTGAGTAGATGTATATTTAAGTAGGTGTATATTTGAGTAGGTGTATATTTAAGTAGATGTATATTTAAGTAGGTGTATATTTGAGTGTTGTGAGTATGTATGTGTGTGTGTACTGGACCACAAGTTTGACCTTGTACTCCTAGTGGGACTTCGACAAATATTACATCTTGGACATTTTTCTATCGAAAAATGTACAAATTTAGCCTCCTGTAAATTTTGTTTAATTATATGCTGGCGAGCGGTAAAAAAATTGAAACCTTGATGGGGATAAACGTCTAAAACAGTAGGCTGAATGGGGCCGAGTGGATACAACCCAGAGAGAGAGAGAGAGAGAGAGAGAGAGAACAAAAACGAGGTGGGCTCCCCTAAACAGCATGTATGATACCCTTTGATCAGTCGCTTAACCCGGCAAGTGCTAAGCCCCTGTAGTATACACCACACCCGTGTGCTAAGGTATTCTGATTAATTCCTCACTAAAATCATTAATTTACCATATATATAATTAATACTTATCCATATGCGCCTATTTTACTTTTAATGTGAACATATTGTTACGACTGAGGTTCAAATATATCAGGGCTCTTATTCATTGGACTAGTAATGGCATAAATGCTACAACGGAAAGCGCTAGATCCAACCTCTGATGTATATTCCCAGTGAACAAAGAACACAAATACTCTCCAGAGTTCTATATGCAATAATAGGTTATCAAACTCTCAATAAATGTGCGTCTACTCTAGGCTTAATGATATGTGAAAACAGCCTATTACTACCTATAACCGAAGGTGCTTGGTTATGGTATGCAAAGTAAGGTGGTAAGAGAAGTTACAGCTTACGTTACTTTAATCAATAAATGTCAGGCACTCCTGCATGAAAAAAGTGCACTAAAGTCCTTCAACACCAACAAGGAATCTTCTTTAAATGTTAGATGCTATCAAGATGCTCGAATCGGAAATGGAACCCAAAAAGGCAGGCAGCGGAACAATGCTCGTGCAGGCTATGCACACTATATAATATATAATGCAGTCGGAGCCAAGAATATCCTAAACGCTACAACAATAATAATAATCGCCACGACAATGCAGTATTCCTATCAACAAAAAGAGCCTAAGTCGTTTGTGTCTCAATACATCAAACTAGGCTGCGAAATGCTTGTGTAATCATAAACGGGTATGCATAATAAGAGTAATTGGTTTAATATAATTATTTAATGTCTACTATGACTGATAAAGTCTAGCTAGAGTCAATGATACGAGATACTGGTGTGCATGGCATGCCGCATAGCCTAGTGCAAATCTCAAGTCTGTGCGTCAAATATTACGTTATAGGGAAGGGTAGCTCTCTTGAGAAACCTTAATACCGAAGTATTAAGCGTTCTCCTGGCGTACCTCAAAGACAAGCAACCGAGCCTAGAACAGTGCAGAATGGTATAGGCAAAAAGCCCTCATCCGTGCATGCTCTACTCTCAATGGCACACAGACTAGAATTTACCCAATCAACTCCAGTTCTCAGGTATGTCGTGCAGCTTTTAACTAAAGCCAGCACTCATCGTAAACAATACCTTATAGTATCAGACTCCTAGTCTAGCATTATCTAATCTAGCAGAACACTAATAATTATAGGAAGCGGTACTGAACAATATGAATGCCAACCAATGCTTCGTGATCAACTTATCTTAACAACTAACATACATGGGTTATATCAGACCTTAACGCACAATACAACTGGCCAGCATAAAGCTGATTATGCAGAGTTAACCAGAGGGGGTATAATATTAATAAAAGGTGGTGAAAGATATGGAAAATGAGAGAGATAGGCAGAGGAAAAGGTTCTCAGGTGCGGAGAGGGGGACAGATATCAAAGGGATAAGAGGGATGCGTTCTAGAAACCAGATCTGAGGGAGAAAGTAGCGAGAGAGCTGTATATATACTAGCACTAGTTCGAACTGCGTAGGAAAGCGGTAACAAGTCCTCTAGCCAATGCTAAAGAAGCTAGCTAAACATGACATCACCAAGCATGGTAAAACTCCTCTAACCAGCCAGCCAGCTATGATGTCATCGAGTATAGCAAAACACTGCGCGCCTCCCCACACTCTGTTCTACTCTCTCTCTCTCTCTCAAATCCTATCATTACTACTTAATGATAAAACATATGCTTTGCAATTAAATATATAAAGCCTTGACATGGGTGAAAACAAAGAGCCTTTCTGGACTGCCCATGACACGAGCTTTCATATGAAATAAAGCACACAACAATACATCAACTGTAGCCACATCCACTGCCCTGGCGATCCTAGCGAGTCACTGTAGGACAAGCCATGCGGTTCTAACGGAGTGGTTAACGTCACACCCCCCCCAAGATTTTTCTCAGAGGCCCAAGGCTCACAAAAATCTGATTGTTAGAACCCATGCTATATCTCTACTTCCCATCACCCAGCGGCAGTAAAATATCTGGCAAAGTTCTCAACAAAACATTTTACAAAATTATAACACTCCCCAACACAATAGGTTAAATCATATGTAGTTATGCTCCTCAAGAGCGAGCTTCTCTAGCCCAGCATTCTGAGAGGAGTGCAACTCAGAATTACTGCTATAACGTACTGACAAAATTCAACTATCAAAGAAAGAGCTTTTATTTGATTTTTATGTTTTTAATTTGTTTATTTCAGCTGCACTATAGGGGCAAGCCTAGTTTTTTCTTCTATACCAAACGCTCAACTCCTGCTTTACAACCCAATACGCTGGGCTACAACCGCGAGCCAACAAGCACCAAGCGCAAAATACTATTCAAACTAAAGCAGGAGGCTACCCGTGTGTCAATCTACCCAGGATCATAATTATACCCTTGAAAGACAATCTGCAACCACGTTGTCACAACCGGCAATATGGCGTATGTCCAGGTTATATACCAGTAACCTTAGTGACCACCTGGTCAGCCTCATATTCTGATTGTGAAACTGGTCCAAGAACTTGAGAGGGTGATGATCTGGGTAAACTACAACGACCGGACCATAGGCTGGAACATAGACCCCGAAATGCCCCAGCGCAAGCACAACCGCCAGTAGCTCCTCCTCGACAACAGAGCAGCTCCCCTGGGCCGAATTGAACTTCTCCGAGCAGAAACTAACAGGATGCTCCAGCCCATCATCGTCCTTTTTCACAAGGACGGCACCAGCCCCCACACCACTAGCATCCGTTGCTAGTTGGAAAGGTAGGCTAAAGTCAGGGGCTCTGAGGATCGGGTGAGTGCACAACAGGTGTTTTACTACTCCAAACGCCTTCTCACGCTCAGGCGCCCATTTGAATTTCTTATCCTTCCAGTTATCCTCCACCTGAGCTTGACTGTCCCGTTCTCCTTCTCCACCTTGACTGCTAAACGTCATCACAGGCACAGTGAGAGGCTCAGGGGGGTGCCTCACATACTCCTTCATGAGATTAACGTGACATAACTGATTGCGCTTCCGTCTGTCTGGAGTGGCCACCAAGCAATCCAGGTCCGATAGCTTCTCCACCACCCTATAAGGACCAGTGTACTTCGCGGATAAGAGGTGACCTACAAGGGGCAGTAGAATCAACACCTCCTGACCCACGCGAAACTCCCTGAGTTTAACCTTGAGGTCGTAGCTGTCCTTCGTGAGGGCCTGAGAGCTAGTCAAATTACGGCCAGCCAACTCCAGACTGCGCAACATCCGTTCTCGACTGTCGAGGACATACTTGAGCATAGAACAAGGTTTTTCTGCGCCCTCCCATATTTCTTCAACCATATGGAGAGGCCCTCTGACACGGTGTCCAAAGACGAGCTCATTAGGGCTGAATCCCAAACTTTCCCCAGGTACCTCCCGTGCAGCAAATAAAACACATGGCAGGCCAAGATCCCAACCATTCCCACTCTCAAAGCAACAACAACGAAGCACAGATTCCAAGGCTGAGTGCCATCGCTCTAACACACCCTGGCTCTCCGGATGATACGCAGATGACACAACCGTAACAATCCCATGCTGCGGCATTGCTTGAACAAAGAGGCTAGAAGTGAAGTTGGATCCTTGGTCTGACTGAATTACCTGCGGGTAACCATACTGGGAAAAATACACAAGCAAGTTCCGGACCACCGTCTTCGCTGACCCATTGCTCACAGGGTACGCGTCAGGGTACCTTGTTGCTACCTCCATGATGGTCAGGGGATACTTGTAAAAATCTCCCGACTGTGCATCACTGTCCTCCTTCAACTCGACAGCACCGGTACCACATTCAAGAACCTCCGGGTCTTCCAATTGCAATTTACGAATGTCCGAAGGAGCAAGCCTATCCAAGTGTTTGCGAAACAACTCATGCCCCCCTCCTACACTGAATTTAGCCTCCCGTTGCTCTCTCTCTGTGTATCGTTGCTGTCTCTTCGTCTTTTTAAGCCCATCCTCTGCCTTCTCAGTAACAGTTAATGGGTCTTCTCCAGACTCGGAAATCGGTCCTAATAATGAGTCCCCGAGAATGTCCGTTGATACTAAACTCTCAACCGCATCAACTTCCAACCCCTTCTCGGTACCTTTCCTCCGCTTGTCTAAAGACTGTTGACCAGAATGTGACTCCCTGGATGCAAGAGATCTGGTGTCAACACACGCCATAGGTTGCACCGGACACTTTTCAACCCACTCCTGCTCCTCCCTACTCACGTCGGCCGGCTTCTCGGCAACGACTAAGGGTGGAGCCTCAGATGTAGGCCCCGCAAAGTCGTTGCCGAGAAGGAGGTCGACGCCCCCAACAAGTAACTTCTCCACAATTCCTACATCCAGGTCACGAGTCACACCATCAACTTCCATCTTCATTCTTACAAGCGGGTATGACCTTGTTGCATTAACCCCCTGAACCACAACCACCCACGCCGTATTTACAGGTTTACCAGTGAAATTCCTCAACAATGTTTGCGATGCCCCAGTGTCACACAAAATTCTCACCTCATGTCTTCTACCCCCCCACTCCACACAACCGAGTCCCCTGTGGTCACTAAAGGCATCACGGACAGGGAATAAGCCTTCCGGATCCTTCTGCACTGGCAGTGTATTTACCTCGGAAGAAATGCCTCTAACAAACTCCGATGTCCTCTTGAACACTCCAATGCCGTGAGCAAAAGACACGGCTGCTGGAGGAGGTCGACTAGGGCACTCATTTGCCTTATGACCCTCCTGGTGGCACTTAAAACACATAAATTTCGGTTTCGGCTTATACTGTGATGTAAAAAGCCCCTGACTTTTCTCATACGGCGTGGTGTTAGGTTTGGATTCAGTTTTAGTTTCATTGCTCTTTTGTTTAAATGTGTCATTGCTACGGAGAGGGGGAGGATAACAGTCCCTAGCACTTGCATCGTACTTCTGTGAGGACCCGCAACCCCGAATCAACGACAACCGTCGATCAGTCATTTCTGCTGCTTCGACTAGAGTTCTTGGGTTTTTCTCCTTTAAGTTCAAAGTTAGATCACCGCCCGTGCTCTTAAAGAACTGCTCCAACATCATTAACTGCTTAAGTCCATCAAATGTTGTTACATAAGAACATAAGATACCCTCTCAGATCGGAGCCAGTTCCCCATAGCATCGGACAAGTCCCGGGCGTGTTCCAAAAAGGTGCTATCTCTTCCCTTAGTTACACCCCGGAACTTCAAACGGTACGTTTCTGGTTGCAGTTCGTAAGCCCTCAGGACAGCCTCCTGGAGATCCTCATACACAATACATGACTCCAAAGGTAACGCATCGTAGGCTTTAAGACCCTTGCCTATTAATCTAGAGGATACAAGTGCTGCCCATTTATTCTCTGGCAACTGGTGTTCCTGGCACTTCTTCTCAAAGCGTGCGAAAAATTCTGTTACACCACTCTCATCAAACACCGGAACCAGTTTCAATAAGTGCGAGAGAGATTGATCATTACCACGGTTACCAGCCCCAAGTCGCTGTCCCATTGTCTCTACTCGCGACTTCTCTACGTCCATGTCGGCACAGTACCTAGTCGACTCAGCTTGGATTTTTGCTAGCTCTATTTGCTGCTGAAGCTCACCTGCCCTTTGTTGCTGCTGAAGCTGAAGCTCAGATACCCTGATAGCCTTTCTCTCTTCGATCTTAGCTAATTCGAGCTGATACAATAATTCTGGAGTTAACCCTGGAGGAGGTGAAGGTGCTACAATGTTTGAAATTATCGGTGGTCCCCCCAGGGGCAACCCACCCTGCCAGTCACCACCCAACTGTGGAAGCGTACCCGGGGTCGGCAAACCACTGGGATGGCTGGGAGTCGAGTGTAGGGGAAGCATGGCCGAAGGGCTCTGAGCACTCAACCCATCTCGCTCACCAGTCACCCTGCCCAGTACACACGTTATCAAGTTATCCCTGGTCATGCTGCTAGTACCCGCATGACCGATAGCTGTGGCCAGGCATTGAAGACCGTACCGATCCATACCCTCCAACCGCTCGGCAGTAACAGGCCATTGCAAAAATATCCTAGCATCCTCCTCACAGTTCACCTGATTAACCCTTTCATCATACTGCTGTTCCTCAGTTTCGACATTACGTACTGTGTCTCCATTCTCATTTGATCCGGTATAAGACATGATGCTCACAAAAATTTCCCACCTCAATATTCAGAAAAGAAGCACCCCAAACTCTTATACCTCGATATACACAAACAAATTCTCGGAAATACTCAAGGGCTATACTATGTTGCAAAAAAAAAATATTCTTGCTGATCCCCGCAAAATATTCCCCAAAACAACAAATGTTCCCTGCTAATAAATGTAGATTCACCAAATCCTAGGTAAGGTCGCCATTTGTTACGACTGAGGTTCAAATATATCAGGGCTCTTATTCATTGGACTAGTAATGGCATAAATGCTACAACGGAAAGCGCTAGATCCAACCTCTGATGTATATTCCCAGTGAACAAAGAACATAAATACTCTCCAGAGTTCTATATGCAATAATAGGTTATCAAACTCTCAATAAATGTGCGTCTACTCTAGGCTTAATGTTATGTGAAAACAGCCTATTACTACCTATAACCGAAGGTGCTTGGTTATGGTATGCAAAGTAAGGTGGTAAGAGAAGTTACAGCTTACGTTACTTTAATCAATAAATGTCAGGCACTCCTGCATGAAAGAAAGTGTACTAAAGTCCTTCAACACCAACAAGGAATCTTCTTTAAATGTTAGATGCTATCAAGATGCTCGAATCGGAAATGGAGCCCAAAATGGCAGGCAGCGGAACAATGCTCGTGCAGGCTATGCACACAAAAAGGCAGACTATATAATGCAGTCGGAGCCAAGAATATCCTAAACGCTACAACAATAATAATAATCGCCACGACAATGCAGTATTCCTATCAACAAAAAGAGCCTAAGTCGTTTGTGTCTCAATACATCAAACTAGGCTGCGAAATGCTTGTGTAATCATAAACGGGTATGCATAATTAGAGTAATTGGTTTAATAAATTTAATGTCTACTATGACTGATAAAGTCTAGCTAGAGTCAATGATACGAGATACTGGTGCGCATGGCATGCCGCATAGCCTAGTGCAAATCTCAAGTCTGTGCGTCAAATATTACGTTATAGGGAAGGGTAGCTCTCTTGAGAAACCTTAATACCGAAGTATTAAGCGTTCTCCTGGCGTACCTCAAAGACAAACAACCGAGCCTAGAACAGTGCAGAATGGTATAGGCAAAAAGCCCTCATTCGTACATGCTCTACTCTCAATGGCACACAGCCTAGAATTTACCCAATAAAATTCCAGTTCTCAGGTATGTCGTGCAGCTTTTAACTAAAGCCAGCACTCATCGGAAACAATACCTTATAGTATCAGACTCCTAGTCTAGCATTATCTAATCTAGCAGAACACTAATAATTATAGGAAGCGGTACTGAACAATATGAATGCCAACCAATGCTTCGTGATCAACTTATCTTAACAACTAACATACATGGGTTATATCAGACCTTAACGCACAATACAACTGGCCAGCATGAAGCTGATTATGCAGAGTTAACCAGAGGGGGTATAATATTAATAAAAGGTGGTGAAAGATATGGAAAATGAGAGAGATAGGCAGAGGAAAAGGTTCTCAGGTGCGGAGAGGGGGACAGATATCAAAGGGATAAGAGGGATGCGTTCTAGAAACCAGATCTGAGGGAGAAAGTAGCGAGAGAGCTTTATATATACTAGCACTAGTTCGAACCGCGTAGGAAAGCGGTAACAAGTCCTCTAGCCAATGCTAAAGAAGCTAGCTAAACATGACGTCACCAAGCATGGTAAAACTCCTCTAACCAGCCAGCCAGCTATGACGTCATCGAGTATAGCAAAACACTGCGCGCCTCCCCACACTCTGTTCTACTCTCTCTCTCTCTCTCTCTCAAATCCCATCATTACTACTTAATGATAAAACATATACTTTGCAATTAAATATATAAAGCCTTGACATGGGTGAAAACAAAGAGCCTTTCTGGACTGCCCATGACACGAGCTTTCATATGAAATAAAGCACACAACAATACATCAACTGTAGCCACATCCACTGCCCTGGCGATCCTAGCGAGTCACTGTAGGACAAGCCATGCGGTTCTAACGGAGTGGTTAATGTCAAAATATGAACATGGGAAAGCAATAAAACAAGTGGTATCAGCAATTGGCTGGTGAAAATATTATATTTTAGCCCCGCAGTCGTAATCTGGCCTTGAGCAGTGACAGATTAACACCCTCCCTCTCTCGTGTCTCGCTTGGCACTGAGAGACAGAGGGTGGACTCAGACTGGCTTGGAGGGTCGGAGTTACACTCCTCCACCCTCTCTCATACTTTTCCTCCTACGAAAATACTCGATAGATATCGGGAATAATAGAGAAAATACCTGATAATTGAGGAGGGGGGGGGGGGAAGGGGGGCGGGGGGCACATGTGTAGGAGTGGTAGAAAGTAATAGAGGGAAATTATCTCACCTAAAATTTTTTTTTTTTTTTTTTTTTTTTTTTTTTTTTTTTTTTTTTTTTTTTTTTTTTATAGTGCCACTAGGGTGTTTTTAATGTTTTTTGTTTAGCCCTAGGATCTTAAGAGTCTTCCAGCAGTTGCCCAGTAGAACCTCTTAAGAGCCTTCCATCAGCCGATGGGTTAAGGGGACAGTGGCTGTTTGTTTGGTCTATTAACCCTTTCAAGCTCCAATACGCATCTCTGTTTTGTTTTCGGGTAATTATTAGACGATTTTATTCAGATTAGGAAGTGCATATGGAAGTCAGAGGGTTGATTGAGAGATACTTTACCCTTTTAATACTCACAGATCCTTCCTAAGCTGCATAAAATCATCTAATGATAACCACAATATACTGCTAAAATGCGTCAGAGCTTCAAGGGGTTAATTAATTTATTCATATAATTTTTTAGTTTCCTCCCTAGACCTAAATCAAGCTTAGTAGAAACAACAAAAATTGACCCCCCTTCAAGATAGATTTGTAAATTTTTAGGTAGAAAAATTTCCCGGCCAAAGGCCGATTTCTCCTAAAATTATAGGCTCGCTATCGATCGCCAGGAAAAAATTGACACCTAAATGACACGAAGGGTCCTAATATTGACAAAGAAATCGGGTAAAAGGTCATAAAATCCCCAAACTAATGGAACCAACGTCTTAAAATCTCAAAACTAGTGGGGCTAAACATTAGGGAGAAGGGGGTACAGAAAAACGGTCTGTCTCCCCTTAACACCTTTGTAACACTCGACTTTATACTCTAAGGTGAGCACTTATAGACTGTTTATGTTCATCTGACGGTAAATTGCAAAGTTCCCATCAAGATTTTTCAGTTATTTTGAAGATTTGTTAGTGAAATACGGTGCTAATTTTATAAAATTGGTCTTATTATGATGCAGAGACATAGGAGTTTCATATTTTTCCTTTGTGTGTCGCTAAGGGATTCAATTTATCGTCAGCTGAAAGAGCAGATAATTCAGTAGTTCAATTTAAAGTCAACATAACAGCTGCTACTATTCTCCTAGCTAAATAAAGAAGCAAATGCGCTGTATACATTTAAGCCATTAGAAGGCAGATATCAATAACTTGAGCAATACATAATGAGTAATATACAAAATGTTGTTTCCTTCAATCAAGTCTATTTAGCTCCTTCCAAGGGTAATTATATGTTCTGTAATATTATAGTTAAGGGAGCCCACCTCGCTTTTTTTCTCTTTCTCTCCCTTTCTCTTTGGCTTGTATCCATTCGGACCCATTCAGCCTACTGTTTTAAGACGTTTACCCCCATCCAGGTGTCAATATTTTCCTGGCGAGCGGTAGCGATCCAGCATATATATATATATATTTTTTGACAGCAAGCTAAATTTTTACATTTTTCGATAGAACAATGTCTCCGGCGAAGCCAAATTTCTCCATACAATGCTAGCTCATATCGCTCGCCAGGAGGAAATCGACACCTGGATGGGGATAAACGTCTTAAAACAGTTGTCTTAATGGGGCCGAATGGATACAAGCCAGGGAAAGAGAGAAAAGAAGAGAAAGATAAAAAAAAAAGCCGGTGACCCCCCTTAAATACTTGCCTAACCCTTTCAGTACGGGTTACGTTATTTTCCTTATGATCTGGCTGTCAATAAAAGATTTTGATAGATCTAAGGTAAGCAAGCAATTAATGGATATATATGACTGAATACCTTTCATATTTACTAGAAGTCCTTTTCAAACCGCCTCAAATTGTCTAATGGTGGTCAGACTAGGTTTTAAGGAAGAATGGGCTCACTATAGTCTGTTTCATTTCAACTGACGGTAAATTTCAAAGTTCCATGAAGATTGTTCAGCTATTTTGAAGATTTTGTAGTGAAATATGGGGATAATTATATATACTAGGTCTAAATACGATGCAGAGACATCGCAGTTTCATTTTTTTCCGTTAAGTATCGAGGAAATTAGCTGTTAAGGGATTTATTTTACCGTCAGATGAAATTAAACGGAGTATAGTATAGGAATAGTTATACGCTCTTTTAGCACTAACTGTTCTTAAAATATATGGAGGAACTTGAAGTTAATTATTTGCCTGTACAACTAGTAGCCTATAGTGTACAGTACATAATATACTGTAGGTTAAATGCTGATTAATTATTTGAAATGTCTCTCTCTCTCTCCCACTCTCACACTTTCTCTCTCTCTCTCTCTCCTTCTATTTCTTTCCCTTCTCCTCTCTTCTCTTTCCTTCCCTCCCCTCCTCTCCCCTTACCTTCCCTCCCTACCCTTCCCTTCCCTTCCCTTCCCTACCCTCCCCTACCCAACCCATCCCTTTCCTCCCCTCCCCTTCCCTTCCCATCCCATCCCCTCCTCTCCCCTCCCCTCTCCTTCCCTCCCTACCCACCCTTCCGTACCCCAGGTGAGTTTGCCGAGGCCCGCGACGACCTGGGCGCCCTGGAGCTGGACTACCGGGAGGTGGAGGCCCCGGGGGACTATGAAGATGAGAGAGGCTCAGAGTATGGCTCTTACTAGATTGCCCAAACATAATAATAGCTAAGGAAACGGTGCGTGTTTCTTTAATTTAAGTTTGATGGATGCATAGGGGGCAAACTAAAAACCTCCCCTTAACCCTTTCATTCCTACAGGGCCTTCTTAATCTGAATACAATCGCCTAATGAACGCCAGAGCTATTTTATAACTGTTTTGGTTTGGGAAGAAGGCTGAGTAATTATGAGTATGTATGTATGTATTTTTGTTTTTTATATGTGATTGAGGGAGGCAAAAGGCAGAACTGCCTATAGCGAGTGCCTCCCCATAGTTGAAAGAGTGACAGCGTCAACATCAAGGGCCGTTCGAGCCAAAATGCCTGAACACACGGAGTTTGAAGCAATTTAAGTCATAGGAAGAGGGAAAGACTGATTCTGGGAGAGAGTTCCAGAGCTCAACTGTTGAGTAGAAGAAAGACTGAGAGTAACGTTTCACTCTCGGGTTGGAGAGCTGCACAGAGCAGGGGTGGGACTGAGTTGCAAGACAGGTACCACGTGCCCTACGTAAAGGAGGTGGTATACACTGGGAAAGCTCTGAGGAACACTGATTATTATAGTAGCGATAGAATACCGAGAGAGATGCAACATTGCGGCGGAGAGAGAGAGATTGCAGAGAGTTGTGAGTGGACGGGAGTTAATGATACGAAAGGCCTTCCTTTTAACTTTGTCTAAGAGAGCGGTGTGAGAGGAACCTCCCCACACATGTGAACAATACTCAATACAAGGACGCACTATGCCCCTGTACAGAGCAAGAAGCTGTGCAGGGGAAAAGAACCCCCTAAGGCGGTTGAGCACACCCATCTTCTGGAAGGCTGCCTTAGCAAGACTGGTAATATGGTCCTTCCAACTGAGAGCAGAAGCAAAAGAGACACCAAGAATATTGAGAAAAGATGAAGGATTGATTTTTGTATTGTTGAAGAAAAAGGGATAGTCCACTGGGAGTTCCTTACGGGTAGATAGATGGAGAAATTGGGTTTTAGAAGCATTAACCCTTAACTGGCGGCGCGCGACCTATGTCAAGTGAAATAAATTTGGACTATGTGGCGGTGCACGACATCTGTCGACGCCATTTTCAGCACGTAATGTTGCTGAGCGGTGGGACGAGCGTAGCAACCCTATGACCACTCCCCAGCACCGCGGTGGACATACTGAACTGTATTCTACTTTCCTCCCGCCTTTCTCACTCGCTACACAGGGAATTATGTAAGGAAATTACCTTATTTCAGGGTTTTTGCACTCGTGTTGCACGATCGTTGCAAGAGAACCAGTGGTCGTACAAGGATGGTTCGGGTGTCATTGGAAAGCTCTGTTTACGCCCTTTCAGGGATAGATACTTGTTTTAAACTCTGGGTCTTATTTAGGCATGAAAATGATCACGTAACCAACCCTATTTAGGGTAAAAAAAAAACCGCTGTGCGGTACGGTCAAATAGACCGCCTAGGCCGCCAATAAGGTGTTAAAGGTAACAAGGTTTTCTCTGCCCCAATTGGAGATAGTATTTAGATCAGAATTTAAGAGTTCTATGGCTTCATTACGTTTGTCGTTGAGGGATTGCTGGCTGGGACGTTCTGAAAAACTAATGGAGTTGTGTAAGGTTGAGTCGTCTGCGTATGAATGGATGGGAATTGAGGTACAGTTGAGGAGATAATATATAAAAATTAGAAAGAAAATAGGAGATAGGACAGAGCCCTGAGGAACACCGGAGTTTATAGGGTGAGGAAGGGAACAATGGCCATCCACAACCGCGGCTATGGAACGGCCGGAAAGGAAATCAGAGACAAAGGCACAGATGGAGGGATAGAAACCGAAGGAGGGTAGTTTAGAAATTAAAGATTTGTGCCAGACTCTATCGAAGGCTTTCGATATGTCTAGTGCAATAGAAAAAGTCTCATCAAAGTCCCGAAAGGAGGATGACCAAGAGTTAGTAAGATATGAAAGAAGATCACCAGTAGAGCGACCCTTAAGGAAGCCATACTGGCGATCTGAGAGCAGATTATGAGAAGAGAAATGCTTAAGAAATTTGGAAGCAAGAATAGTTTCAAAAACTTTAGAAAGACATGAGATGAGAGCAATTGGACGATAGTTGGAGGGTTGAGAGCGGTCACCCTTCTATGGGACAGGTTGAATGTGAGCAAACTTCCAGCATGAAGGGAAGACGTTAGAGGATAGACAGAGACGAAAGAGTTTGCCTAGGCAGGGAGTCAGCACGGAAGCACAGTTTTTGAGAACAACAGGAGGAACACCGTCCGGACCATATGCCTTATTAGTATTAAGCCCAGAGAGGGTAGAAAGTACATCTTTAGAAGAGATTAGGATATTAGGCATAAGTAAGAGAGAGGAGGGTGGAGAGGGAGGAATAGCACCGGAATCATCCAAGGTGGAGTTTCTAGCAAAAGTGTGAGCGAAGAGTTTAGCTTTGTCAGAGGAAGAAGTGATGGTTGTGCCATCGGAGTGGGAAAGGGGAGGGAAAGACGAGGAAGAGAAATTGTTGGAGAGGTTTTTGGCTAGATGCCAGAAAGCTTGGGAAGAGCTAGAGTTGGATAGTTCAGTGCATTTATTATTGATGAAAGAGTGTTTGGCAAGTCGAAGAACAGATTTGGCTTGATTCCGGGCAGAAACATAGGAAGAATGAGAGTCTTGAGTTTTAAGGCATCGGTACCGTTTGAATGCTTCCTCCTTATTGCGGACAGCAGTAGAACAGGCGTGAGTAAACCAAGATCTTTTAACATTAGTCTGAGAGAAACAGAATGGAATGTATGCTTCCATGCCCGATAGGATTACCTCGGTAATGCGTTCAGCACTCTCCGAGGGTCCCCGGCCACGGAAGCAGAAATCATTCCATGGGAAATCAAAGAAGTACTGCCGGAGAGCCTCCCAGTCGGCAGCGCCAAAGTGCCACAAGCTCCGCCGGCTAGGAGGATCGGGTGGCCGTACTGCAGAGATAGGACAGTTGACAGAGATAAGTTTATGGTCGGAGGAGCCCAAAGGAGAGAAAAGATCGACAGTATAAGAAGAAGGGTTAGAAGTTAGAAATAAGTCAAGAATGTTGGGCCGATCTCCGATGCGATCCGGGATACGGGTGGGTTGCTGAACTAACTGATCTAGGTCATTTATGATAGAAAAGACGTAGGCTTGTTCACCAGGTGGGTCAGTAGTGTGAGAGGAGAGCCATTGGCGGTGGTGAACGTTGAAATGTCCTAAGATGGAGATTTCTGAGAAAGGAGAAATGGATAGAATGTGTTCCACTGTAGAGTTTAGATAGTCAAAGAATTTGGAAAAGTTGGTAGAGTTAGGGGAAAGATAGACAGCACAGAAATATTTAGTAAGAGAATGACAGGAAAGTTTGAGCCATAAAGTAGAGAATTCAGAGGAGTCGAAATCGGGAACACGAGAGCAAGTGAGTTTGTTGTGCACATATGCACAACATCCGCCTTTGGCTTTGAAACTAGGATAGAGAAAGTAGGAGGATACAGAGAAGGGGTTGCTGGATGTTGCTACAGACACCTGAGTTTCGGTGAGGAAGAGAAGATCAGGTTTGTAGGAGGAGAGATGGTGTTCAACAGAGTGAAAGTTAGAGGAAAGTCCGCGAATGTTGCAGAAATCAATAGACAGAGTAACAGGCCGAGGTCCAGGTAATTTTGTGGGGTCGTCAGGGGATGGTCGTTCGGGTGTGTATGTATGTATGTATGTATGTATGTATGTACTCAGGTACATACCCCATTGCTGGGGGTGGCCGATTCGAGAGAGAGCCCGAACAGAAACCTGTAAAGTTCCAATTCTTAGGGTCTGGGACCACTTTCGCGTTCCCTCGCCTCTGTATCTGTTTTGTTGAGTAGGATAATTTTACAAGGAGAAGAGGATTCCTAGCCCTCTTGCCCCCAGAAGGAAAAGTAGGACAGTAAAAGAGACAGACAGAAACGGCTAAGGTTAGGTAAAGGATGCCAAACCTCACTCTGGATAGGACCAGCCCTCACCCAATTATGAGTAATACTACAAATTTAGGTGTAGTGGTAGATGATAATAAATACCGTCTCTTCATATCATGTATATCATTAAAGACTCTACATTAATAAGCATATACTTATGTTTCTATAAACAAAGACATATTAATAAGAAGATAGTATATATTGAATAAGAACATTGAAATAATATATAATAAGAGGAAATATATAAGTTCGATATACTCTATATTTGCTTTTATATAATTATCTAATAATCTGTCTTCATTCACTACAACTCTCAGGACTTTGGATATGGACCACCGTCTGTAGAGTGCATACCCCTGCCATCCAGCCACACAGATGGAGAACCGAGGGGAGACCGGTCAACTCAACCAGCAGACCATTTCAACCAGTAGCTCTCAACCAGTACCAAATCAACCAATACGGTTAGGCTAGGTTAGGTTAGGTTAGGTTAGAACTATATTTTGGCACTGGTTTGGTTGGTCTGGGTTAATTTGGCACTGGTTGAGAGCTACTGGTTGAAATGGTATACTGGTTGAGATGACATGGAACCGAACCGAGGGAATACAGACAGCACAGGACCTATTATTATCCTCGCCATTCGTTATTGCCCTTCAGAACAGTGGGATTAGTATGTTTTAATTGCTAACATTAGACGATTTTATGCATCTTAAGGGGAGATGGGCCGTGTTTCTGGTCCCCTTTCTCCCTCGTGTTAAGACCATTTGCGTTGAGATTATAAGACGTTCGGCACATTAGTTTGGCGATTTTAACACCTTTCGCCCCATTTCGTTGTCAATGTTAAGACCTTTCGTGCCATTTAGAAGTCGATTTTTTCCTGGCGAGCGATAGCGAGCCTGACATTTTATGAGGAACTGGCCTTCGGCCTGGACATTTTTCTACCGAAAAATTGTGCACATTTATCTTGAAGGTGCCTAGGGGGTGCTTTTTCTAAGCTTGATGGAGGTCTAGCAAGGAAGAAAAAAACACACACACAAAAAGAAAAATTAATTAGCCATGCAAACGACCCATCTCCCCTTAAGGTGGAAGTCTTGCAAGCGAAATGGTCAAATTTACGTCGATTAATCTTTTGACTCCCTCAGATCCTGGCTAAGCTTCATAACAATGTCTAACGATATTCAGAAATAAATAACCATGTCCTATACTACATTATATGTTATTATATGTCGGGCAGAAATCGTAAACCCACAACCTCTGTAACTCTAAGACGACAAATGTAATCGCGCTAATATTTCTACCACTTGGGATGAGTCAACCAGGGGATAAGTGTGGAAATTTACGACTCATTTGCTCTAGCCCTTTTTGAGTTACAGGGGTCAGGGGTCACGATTTTTAGTCTACCTATAATGCACAGGGTATAGTTCTGAAGGTTTAAGGGGGAAAGGTTTATTTTTTGGTCGATTATTTCGTATATGTATTATATTTTTAGTTTCCTCCCTAGACCTCCATCAAACTTTTAAAAAAAACATCCATTAGATCCCCCTTCTAGATCAATTTGTAAATTTTTCGGTAGAAAAATTTCCCAAAATGTTCCAAAATTACAACCTCACTATCGTTCGCCAGGAAAGAAATCGACACCTAAAAAGCACGAAAGGTGTTAATATTGAAAACAAAAAATGGGGCGAAAGGTCTTAAGATCGACAAACTAATGGGGCAAACATCTTAAAATCTGAAAACTAATGGGGCTAAGCATGAGGGAGAAGGGGAGCCAGAAAAACGACCCATCTCCCCATAACGTCACAGAAACCCCAACACAGAATTCAGTGCTAGACGGCTCATTCAAAGGAATACAAAGGAAATCAAGCAACAACAGATATTTTAGTCACAGATATTGGACCCTTTCCGGAGAAGACAAGATCAAGAGGGTAATTAAAAAAGAGGATGCTACATAAAGAGGATAATAATATATAATTCATATCATCACCAACCCACCAATTAACTTAACAATAAACCTAATTAGTGAAATCGATGAAACTAATGTATACATGTGGTACTCCAAGGATTCGAACCTAGGATATTCACACTGAAATTCCGCGCACTAACCATTACGCAATCAAGAATAATTATAAAAAGCTAAAACAAAATAAAAATATCTAATATCTAAACCATACTAAACAACATAGGATAATAACATGAATAATAACAAGCGAAGAATAAATAGAAAAAGATAAAAAATAAATGAAACAAATATATAAACAAATTAGGCGAATAAAAAGGATAATAAAACAAAAATAAGGATAATACCAAACATGATAACAAATTAATACAAAGTAAATAACAAAATAGGCTAATACAAAGGTTAATAGAAAACGGAGGATAAATAGAAAAAGATGGAAAATAAATACAAATAAATAAACAAAATAAGCTAATAAAATAGGATAATAAAATAAAGAAGGATGAAGATAATACCAAAAATTATAACATATTAATAAAAAGTAAATAAACAAAATAGGCTGATAAAAAGGATAATAGAAAACGGAGGATAAATAGAAAAAAAGAAAACAAATATATAACTAAAATGGGCTAATAAAAAGGAAATAAAATAAAAAATAAGGATGAAGATAATACCGAAAATCATAACAATTTCATAAAAAAGTAAATAAACAAAATAGTCTAATAAAATGGATAATATATAAAGGATGAGGATAATACAGAAAATGAAGATTGATTAACCCGATGGACACTCAATGGATAATGGATATAACCAAGGAATATATAGGGATCTGTCTTTCATCTCTCATATGTCTATCACTTTGTTACTGTTCATCTCATAGTTATATATTATATAATTATAAAGAGTTATTTTGTGTTTCTAAATAAATAATGTTTGTGTATTTATTGTCTGTTATAACCCAACCACCATAACTGACTTGATTTACGTTTGCGTTAAGGGAGCCTACCTCGCTTTTTTTTCTCTTTCTCTCGCTCTCTCTTTGGCTTGTATCCTTTCGGCCCCATTCAGCCTACTGTTTTAAGACATTTACCCCCATCCAGGTTTCAATATTGTCCTGGCGAGCGGTAGCGAGCCAACATATATATATTTTTGTTTTGACAGCAAGCTAAATCTGTACATTTCTCGATATATAAATGTCTACGGCGAAGCCGGATTTCTCCATACAATGCTGGCTCGCTATCGCTCGCCAGGAAGAAATCAACACCTGGATGGGGATAAAAGTCTTAAAACAGTTGGCTGAATGAGGCCGAATGGATACAAGCCAGGGAAAGAGAGAAAAGGAGAGAAAGATAAAACAAAAACGGTGACCCCCCTTAATATAATATAAGGAGGAAAATCAAAGCCAATGAAAATAGACATGATGGCTTTGGTTGGTAACTTCTGATTCGAAACTTTATGCTGTCAACATTTGGAAGCTAATATGCACGGTATTTGAAGCTATTATGCACGGTATTTGAAGCTATTATGCACGGTATTTGAAGCTATTATGCACGGTATTTGAAGCTATTATGCACGGTATTTGAAGCTATTGTGAACGGTATTTGAAGCTATAATGCACGGTATTTGAAGCTATTATGCACGGTATTTGAAGCTATTATGCCCGGTATTTGAAGCTATTATGCACGGTATTTGAAGCTATTGTGAACGGTATTTGAAGCTATTATGCACGGTATTTGAAGCTATTATGCACGGTATTTGAAACTATTATGCACGGTATTTGAAGCTATTATGCACGGTATTTGAAGCCATTATGCACGGTATTTGAAGCTATTATGCACGGTATTTGAAGCTATTATGCAAGGTATTTGAAGCTATTGTGAACGGTATTTGAAGCTATTATGCACGGTATTTAAAGCTATTATGCACGGTATTTGAAGCTATTATGCACGGTATTTGAAGCTATTATGCACGGTATTTGAAGCTATTATGCACGGTATTTGAAGCTATTATGCACGGTATTTGAAGCTATTGTGAACGGTATTTGAAGCTATTATGCACGGTATTTGAAGCTATTATGCACGGTATTTGAAGCTATTATGCCCGGTATTTGAAGCTATTATGCACGGTATTTGAAGCTATTGTGAATGGTATTTGAAGCTATTATGCACGGTATTTGAAGCTATTATGCACGGTATTTGAAGCTATTATGCACGGTATTTGAAGCTATTATGCACGGTATTTGAAGCCATTATGCACGGTATTTGAAGCTATTATGCACGGTATTTGAATCTATTATGCATGGTATTTGAAGCTATTGTGAACGGTATTTGAAGCTATTATGCACGGTATTTGAAGCTATTATGCACGGTATTTGAAGCTATTATGCACGGTATTTGAAGCTATTATGCACGGTATTTGAAGCTATTATGCACGGTATTTGGAGCTATTGTGCACGGTATTTGAAGCTATTGTGCACGGTATTTGAAGCTATTGTGCACGGTATTTGAAGCTATTTTGCACGTTATTTGAAGCTATTGTGCACGGTATTTGGAGCTATTGTGCACGGTATTTGAAGCTATTGTGCACGGTATTTGGAGCTATTGTGCACGATATTTGAAGCTATTATGCATGGTATTTGAAGCTATTATGCACGGTATTTGGAGCTATTGTGCACGGTATTTGAAGCTATTATGCATGGTATTTGAAGCTATTATGCACGGTATTTGGAGCTATTGTGCACTGTATTTGAAGCTATTGTGCACGGTATTTGGAGCTATTATGCACGTTATTTGAAGCAATTATGCACGGTATTTGGAGCTATTGTACACGGTATTTGAAGCTATTATGCACGGTATTTGGAGCTATTGTGCACGGTATTTGAAGGTATTGTGCACGGTATTTGAAGCTATTGTGCACGGTATTTAAAGCTATTGTACACGGTATTTGAAGCTATTATGCACGGTATTTGAAGCTATTATGCACGGTAATTGGAGCTATTGTACACAGTTTTTGAAGCTATTATGCACGGTATTTGAAGCTATTTTGAACGGTATTTGAAGCTATTATGCACGGTATTTGGAGCTATTGTGCACGGTATTTGAAGCTATTATGCACGGTATTTGGAGCTATTGTACACGGTATTTGAAGCTATTATGCACGGTATTTGAAGCTATTATGCACGATATTTGGAGATATTGTGCACGGTATTTGAAGCTATTGTGCACGGTATTTGAAGCTATTTTGCACGTTATTTGAAGCTATTGTGCACGGTATTTGGAGCTATTGTACACGGTATTTGAAGCTATTATGCACGGTATTTGGAGCTATTGTGCACGGTATTTGAAGCTATTGTGCACGGTATTTGAAGCTATTGTACACGGTATTTGAAGCTATTATGCACGGTAATTGGAGCTATTGTACACGGTTTTTGAAGCTATTGTGCACGGTATTTGAAGCTATTTTGCACGGTATTTTAAGCTATTATGCACGGTATTTGGAGCTATTGTGCACGGTATTTGAAGCTATTATGCACGGTATTTGAAGCTATTATGCACGGTATTTGGAGCTATTGTGCACGGTATTTGGAGCTATTGTACACTGTATTTGAAGCTACTTTGCACGGTATTTGAAGCTATTATGCACGGCATTTAAAGCTAGACAGAATTCTTATAAAATTATTTGCCAGAAGCCGCGAGATCAAAGATATTGTAAAAAAGTTAAGACGGTGTTTTTGTGTAAATCGCCTTAAGAGGGTAGGGCTTGAATTTTAGTCTATGTATTCATCTATTAATTTAGTGTTTAGTTTCCTTGCTAGACCTCCATCAAGCTTATAAAAACACCTCCTAGACCCCCTTTCAAGATATTTTTTTGTAAATTTTTCGGTAGAAAAAATTTCCTGCCAAATGCCGGTTCCTTTGAAAAACTCAGGCTCGCTATCGTTCGCCAGGAATTTTGTTTACACCTAAATGGGACGAAAGGTCGTAATATTGACAAAGAAATGGGGCTCAAAATCGCCAAACTAATGGAAAGAACGTCTTAGAATCTCAAAACTAATATGCTAAACACGAGAGAGAAGGGGATCCAGAAAAAAGCGACTACCTTCCCCTGAATGGTGCCCTATGTTTAATAACAGCATATAGCTTGAAACTTTGGCTATTGAATATTAGTAGAAAGTTACCTTAATTAACCCATTCAGTACCAGGGACGTCTTTTTCTTCATATTCTAGCAACTATTAGACGATATTAGTCAGCTTAGGAAAGACCTCTAACAATAATAAGGCTTCAAACATTCAGAACCAACCCTCTTAACTACCAAAGATCCTTCCCAAGCTGCATAATATCGCTTAAATATAGGTAGAATAAAATATAACACACGTCGCTGGTACTCAAAGGGTTAAGACATTATGGAACACCCCGTTCTTAACATTAATAATGGGCGGGTGCCCAACCCCGAAAGTGGTTTTAATAGGAGAGCTATCCCCCCGCCAAAGGCGGCTTTCTAGGGCCTTTCCTAGCTGATGCTGAGAGGATTGGGTTCTAGTCATGTGGTGATGGGCTGGTCTATCAGAGTGAGAACTGAGCGATCTCAGACACACCCATAGCTTAATCTGACTTGTTTCTTTTACTTATATATTTTCTAGATCTCAAGTGACGGCGTCTTTCCGTGGATTGACCTCCCAATCTGCCAACCTAGAAGTGGGCAGATTGGAAGCCAAAGCGTCACATTTGTTCCTTTGCTCCTCAACTTTCTCTACATAATTTCTGAGGGGCACAGGGCACTGGGTGGGGCTTTGGTTTCCCGGGCGTTTCTGCACCCTCCTCAGCTCCCCGCCATGGAGTGGCTTCGGTCACCCAGGCTTTATTGTGGTAGGCAGGGAGGGTTCTGTGGGGGCGTTCGGTTATGGCCTTGGCCTTGCTCGGGGCCTTGGGGCTGTTCGGCCAGGCAGCTTGGGGAACAACAACAACAACATTAATAATTTATTACAAACCCCAATGAACTTAAATAAACTAATGAAAGCATATGGTCCTCCCGTAATTCGAACTCGGAACACCACACCCAGAACATAAGCATCTAAGCCATTACACCACCATCCAGAGGTAGTTCAGGGTTTAAAGTAGTTCCTAGAAGCAATTGTTCTGTATTTTGAAATCGTGATAGTTCAGAGGTTTCAGTAATGGACACGAAGACTCTTTAGTATAATGGCGATTAACCCTCTGACTACCCTATATCCTTCGTAAACTGAATAAAATCGTCTAATAATAGCCAGAAACCAGAAAAGAAATGGCTCATCATCTCTTCCAAAGGGTTAACCCATACAGTGCCAGGGACGTCCCTTTTATCATATTCTGCCAACTACTAGACAAGTTTATTCAGCTTAGGAATGATCTCTAGCAATAATAAGGCTTCAAACTAGCTCAACCAACCTTTTAGACTACCACTGATCTATCCTAAGCTGCATAATATCGTCTAAATATAGCTAGAATGCAAAATAACACACGTCGCTGGTACTCAAAGGGTTAAGAATTAAGTAAATAGACGCCATGTTTCTGAACGGGTTACTGTCGTTTCCAGAGCATACCAGGGCGACGTATACAAGGCGTTACCTAACACAAATTTTATAGACAGTTACGGGAAGATGGGCCGGTTTTTTTTTGGGGGGGGGTCTATTAATTCCTTTATTTCTTAGTTTCCTCCCTAGACCTCCATCAAGCATAGAAAACCCCCTAGACCCCCTTTAAGATAAATGTATACATTTTTCAGTAGATAAATGTCCCCGATTCCTCTTAAAATTTCAGGATCGCTATCGCTCGCCAGGAATTAATCGACACCTAAACAGCACGAAAGGTCTTAAAATTGACAACGAAATGGGGCAAAGGGTATTAAAAATGCTAAACTAATGGGCCGAACGTTCTATAATTTAAAAAATTGGGGCTTAATACGAGGGAGAAAGGGGACCAGAAAAACGACCCATCTCCCCTTAAAGACCCATATCCTTAGCAATACACATACACATACACATCCAACTTCACGACATTGCCCTACATCGCTATCCTCTATCCATAAAACACTACTCTTCCCACTACATATCATACATGTAACACCATACACCTTTACCAAATAAATATGGCAGTACAATTGTTAAGAGCAAACCTGGTGGTCCCTCGGATATCCACCCCCGGCAGGGTTGGGTCATTGACACAGGGCCCTCCCGGTCGTCATCATGCGACTGTGTCAAGAGCATTGCAACGTCCCAAAGCTGCTCGTCGGTGCAGCTTTTTCTTTAGCAATATAAGGGGACTTCACTCTAACATCAATTCTGTACATCAATTTCTTCAAGCAGAATCCCCTACTCTCCTTTTTTTGACAGAGACTCAAGTAACATCCACATCTGACACGCCTAGATTTAATTTTCCAGGTTATCAACTGCTCCAAAATTTCAGACCTAAAGGAGGTGTATGTTGCTTCGCAAAATCTGAAATTGCCCTGGAGGAGGTTACTAGTTTCAATTGTCCCTATTTTAATTATTCTATATACAAATTAATTTCTGCTGGTAAATTTAAATACATATGTTGCATCTACCGTTCCCCAAATACTCCTCCAGAGCAAAGTCTTTTTGATTATCTGTCCTCACAACTCAGTGTCCTCAACTTAAATGCTTCTTCTGAAATCACTGTGTTGGGTGATTTTAATGTCCATAATGTTGAATGGCTCACTCATTCAGCCAGGACTGATGATGCTGGTCTTGAATGTGAGCTATTTGCAGACTCATTTAATCTCACTCAACTAGTCAACCAACCCACCCGTGTACCAGATAATCCTAATCATAATTCCCACCTACTGGACTTATTTTTAACAACCAATTCAGAAAATTATGATGTTACAGTGAGGTCCCCGCTTGGATCTTCTGATCACTGTCTGATACAGGCCACCTGTCTATCACCTACCACACCTTCCCACTCTGAACCTGTTTTGGTGACTAAATGGCATTACGATAGGGCAGACTGGGAGGGTCTTCAAGGTTTCTTTATTGATATTCCCTGGACCTCTTTCTTTTCTAATGATGCACACACCACCTTGAGCCACATACAAGATTTTGTAAAAATTGGAATGGAAACTTTTATTCCTCATCAAAAGTACAGAAAAAGATCTAATTCACCTAAATGGTTTGACCATAATTGTGCTAGAGTAACTGAACAAAAAGCAATAGCCTACAATGCATGCACAAGATCAAAAACACGTGAAACCTTTAATTACTTTAGAAACATCAGAAATCATGCCAAAACTGTATTAAACCTAACTAAATCAAACTTTCTCCACAAGCAGGCAAATAAACTTCTAAATAATCCAAATGATAACAAAATATTTTGGTCTACTCTTAACTCATTCAAATCCAACTTCACTACTGCTTCATCCATTCCACCATTAAAATCTCCTACTGGCAATCTTGTAAGTGACCCACGAGGTAAAGCTAACCTTTTTGCGGATATTTTCTCCACCAACTCAACCTTAGATGAAATAAATCAAGATGTCCCAGTACTTAATTTTAATTCGCCTGAAATTCCCTCACTTAAGATCCACACCAGACATGTCAAAACAATTTTGCAGAATCTCTCAGTAGATAAGGCTCCTGGTCCAGATGAAATTCCTCCAATAGTACTTAAGAATTGCTCCTTGGTGCTCGCTCCTGTATTGGCAAAAAATTTCCGTCTGTGTACTCATACCTCATGCTTCCCAGTAACCTGGAAAGAAGCAAACATCCATCCAGTTCCTAAAAAAGGTGCCTCTTCAGATCCATCAAACTACAGACCAATAGCTATAACTTCCACTCTTGATAAAGTCTTTGAAATTATATTAAATAATCACATAATTAAGCATCTTGAGAATAATAAATTAATCAGTGATAGGCAATATGGTTTTAGACGATGTCGATCAACTGCAGACATTTTTTTGCCTTCTTACGCATCAAATCAACCAAGCTACAGACCAACATGGTGAAACACATACAATAGCACTGGATATATCAAAGGCATTAGATAGAGTCTGGCATCAATCCTTATTGTCGAAGATGTCACACTACGGCCTTGCATCATTAGTTCCACTAATTTCTTCTTATCTTCATAACAGAAAAATATGTGTAATGGTAGATGGCCTTTATTCTCAATTTCACTCAATAAATGCTGGTGTTCCCCAGGGATCAGTTTTGGCCCCAACTCTGTTCCTCATTCATATCAATGATCTCATATCTACCACTCATAATCCAATACATTCCTACGCAGATGACTCAACACTCCACAGTTCCTTCACATTTACCAATTCTTTCACCCAACCCGATCTTATAAATTCAAAAATAAACACTGCAATTTCTCTGAACCAGGACCTTTCTAGAATTAATGAATGGGGACAAAAGAATCTAGTTTCCTTTAATGCACAGAAAAACAAGTACATTCAATTTTCTAACCGACAGAATCTCACTGACTCCCATATATTTTTTAATGATGTAAATATTCCCACTTCCCCTAGTATTAACATTCTCGGTGTAACATTAACTACTAACTTGAGCTGGACACATTATGTTAGAAGCATTGCTAAGAATGCCTCTAAAAAAATGGGACTGAGAGTTCGAGAATTCTTCACTGACGAGCAGTTGGCCGTAATATATAAAAGTCATGTGCGTTCTCAGATGGATTACTGTTCACCTCTGTGGAGTGGAAGTGGAGTGGTTGCATTGAGTCAGTTGGACAAAATTCAAAATAAAGCTATTAGATTAATCAATAACCCTGCAATCACACAGGACCTTCCTACATTATCCATACGAAGAAACGTTGCATCCCTTGCATTATTCTACAGATATTTTCACAGCAATTGTTCCGAGGAACTTGCTTCAATTGTGCCGCCTCTTCACATCTTTCCCCGTAGAACTAGGGCAGCTGAGAGCGCCCATGAATTTACACTTTCTCCTCCACAATGCAGAACTTCTGCTTATCAAAATTCATTTTTCCCTAGAACTACTACTCTTTGGAATTCACTTCCTTCCAGTTGCTTTCCACAAACTTACAATCTACAAATGTTTAAATCCAGTTGTTACAAACATTTTATGAATGGAGGATGCCTTTAGGCACATGGACCTTTTTGTTTTATCTGTGTTTTTCCTTCCTCCGTTCATTGTCTCTTAAAAAAAAATATATATATATATATATATTTGATTGTCCGACGGAGTACTCTCAAAATGCTATTAACTCTCACCGATATGTATACAAGAGCAGCTATAGCATTTGCGTGTTATAGTTATGACCCCAATACCTGCCTATAGCTTATATGCATCGCTTTACAGATTATAGGTATATAATTTAGTATTCACTTCTCAGACTCTTCCACCAATTAAATTAAAACACGTTATATTTGATAATATTTTATTTGTATTTTATTAACTGTTAACATCTTACATATAGACATAACACAGCATGGCAGGGCATGATGGAGGTCTAGCGAGGAAACTAAGAAATACAGGAATACATTAAATAAAGGAATAAATGAATTAATAGACCAAAGAAAACGGCCCATCTCCCCTTAAACTATATGAGAGGTAACTGATCTAATAAAAAACAAACAAATGGCTGTTCAATACTTATTTTTTCGACCCAATTCTATTTTAGAATAAATATATATATATATATATATATATATATATATATATATATATATATATATATATATATATATATATAACCGGCCCAAGGCCGGTTTCTCTTAAAATTTCAGGCCCGCCAGGAATAAATCAACATCTAAATGGCACGAAAGGTCATAACATTGACAACGAAATGGGGCTAAAGGTGTTAAAATCGCTAAACTAATGGGACTGACGTCATATAATCTCAAAACAAATGGGGCTTACCACGAGGGAGAAAGGGGACCAGAAAAACGACCCATCTCCCTTAAAGATGAGCAAGATGGGGGAGACTGCCATTTACCCTCAACTAAGAAACATTAAGAGGAGAGATAGTGAATTTTTTGGTGGATTTGTTTTCATTTTTTTTTTTTTCTTTTTTTTTTTTAGTTTCCTCCCTAGACCTCCATCAAACTTAAAAAAAAAAAAAAAAAAAAAACATCCATTAGATCCCCCCTCTAGATTAATTTGTACATTTTTCGGTAGAAACATGTCAAATTACAGGCTCACTATCGTTCGCCTAAATAGCACGAAAGGTCTTAATATTGACAAAAAAGGGGGCGAAAGATCTTAAGATTGATAAAGTAATGGGGAAAACGTCGTAAAATGTAAACACTAATGGGGCTAAACATGAGGGAGAAGGAGGTCCAGAAAAATTACCCATCTCCCCTTAACCAATAGAGCTGTCTAGTAACCATTATAGCTGTCTAGTAACCATTATAGCTGTCTAGCAACCATTATAGCTGTCTAGTAACCATTATAGCTGTCTAGTTACCATTATAGCTGTCTAGCAACCATTATAGCTGTCTAGTTACCATTATAGCTGTCTAGCAACCATTATAGCTGTCTAGTAACCATTATAGCTGTCTAGCAACCATTATAGCTGTCTAGTAACCATTATAGCTGTCTAGTTACTATTATAGCTGTCTAGTAACCATTATAGCTGTCTAGTTACCATTATAGCTGTCTAGTAACCATTATAGCTGTCTAGTTACCATTATAGCTACCTAGTAACCAATAGAGCTGTCTAGTAACCATTATAGCTGTCTAGTAACCATTATAGCTGTCTAGCAACCATTATAGCTGTCTAGTAACCATTATAGCTGCCTAGTTACCATTATAGCTGTCTAGTAACCATTATAGCTGTCTAGTAACCATTATAGCTACCTAGTAACCATTATAGCTGTCTAGTAACCATTATAGCTACCTAGTAACCATTATAGCTGTCTAGTAACCATTATAGCTGTCTAGTAACCATTATAGCTTTCTAGTAACCATTATAGCTGTCTAGTAACCATTATAGCTGTCTAGTAACCATTATAGCTGTTTAGTAACCATTATAGCTGTCTTGAGATGCATTATCATTCTGGTCAGGGTAATCCATTTCCACCTCCTCGTAGTCTTTCTCTAGGGCGGCTATGTCCTCTCGGGCCTCGGAAAATTCGCCTGAGAGAAAGAAAGATAATCATAAGTTTAATATGCAGCATAACAAAAAAAAATCTTTAATTTCAGTGACTAACAAGGAAGCAGTAATTTGAATATCTAACACAAACTTCTCATAATCGGATTTGAGATGGTTCAAGAAGGAAAAGGTGTGTAATGTTGTGGTTGGTAGAAGGCCTTATTCAATGAGAAGCGCAAGTTAAATGGATTTACTTGGCTAACAACTCATGTTTCCCTTCATAATTGTTAAGGGGCACAGGGCCTTGGGTGGGGCATTGGTGTCACAGGCATTTCCGCACCCTCCTCAGCCCCTCGCCTGGTAGTGGCTTCGGTCACCTGGGCTTTCTTAGTGGTAAAGCTGGGAGGGTTGTGGGGGCGCTTGGTTATGGCCTTGGCTTGGCCTTGCGTAGGACCTTGGGGCTGTTCGGCCAGACAGCCTGGGAAACATCAACAACAACAGCAACAACTTGGCTATCAAATATGTGAGCTTACCAAGTACCCTCCAAATCCTTTGTGCATTACAGACATATATTGCATTATTCAGACATACAAACAGACACACTGAGAGTATCAACTACAAAAGTTAATCAGGCATTTCTTATAAGCCAAGGAAAGTAACCACCCAAAATCGTATTATGTAGTGTACACATTTTGGAGACAGTGCCAAATTAACCATTCCTGTACCAGCGACGTGTTATATTGTATGATTAGCTATATCGAGACGATTTTATGCAGCTTAGGAAGAATCTGTGGTAGTTACAAGAGTTAATCGAGATAGTTTGAGGCCTTATAATCGCTAAAGATCCTTACTAAACTGAATAAAATAGGTTAACCTAACAAGTGCGCATAGGGGTAATTGGAAACGTCCCCCTGTGCTGACGTATTTGAGGTGTTTCCGTCACTAAAATATTCATTGTACCATTAATAGCATTAATACTTATCCATATGTGCCTATTATGGGTTGATTATAAAGGTATTAACCTGAAACAACAATAAAACGAGTGATACAGCTTGGATGGTCAAAATCGGAGATATAGCCCTCGAGTTGTATAATGTATGGGTGAGGCAAGCTGCTTTCCCGCCAATTTCCCCCAAGGCCACTGAGACACAGTCGATCGATACTCTCTCTCTCTCTCTTGCATTCGCTTGCATTCGCTTGCTATCAGTGATGACCACACCCTGTAACCGGATTTCTAATGTTAGCACGAAAATATACCTCAGAATAAGGAAATAACAGGGAAAATAGGTGATAACTGAAGGAGAGGAGGAAAGTGGGGAAGGAGGGGAGGTAGAGGACTAAGATTTTGCATGGCCCAGGGGCCAAACATTTTTTTTTTTTTTTTTTATGTCAAAAGTTGATTTTTATTTCTCTGACTCTTAACCCCTTCGGCACCGCGCGGCCATCCCGCTCAGTAGGCCTACATACCGCTCCCTCCCACCCCGCCCCCATCCCTCCCACGCGCATTATCCACCCACTAAACCTTGCCAAATACCCATTAATTTGTATAGTAGAGTAGTTAGGTACAACAGGATAGCAGTATTAGAAGTATTAGAAGTAGTAGTAGTATCAGTAGTCGAAGTTATCAAATGATCCCTACTAAATACACGTAAATAATAATAATGATGATAATAATAATAAATGGCATAATAATGCGTATGAAGACCGATGGCGAATGCACGGAGACACAAAAGCACTATAATCCTGCGTGGGTGGGGCCTAGGGGAAGACTGGGCCCTGGGGGAAAAATCTGCCTCTCATTAGTCGAGAGATACCGTGACGTCACAGTCCTTTGTGACGTCACAGGGCTCTGGTTGGCTGCTGGGGAAAGGGGCGGAGCTTCCTGTATCCCCAGTGTGACATACAGTACCGTAGATAGAGCCCCAGGCAGCAAAACCGACTGGCAGCATTTCTTTTAATTTATCACGTACGTGTGTACGGGACGGTATATTTTACTGAAGCGCTTATCACGTATATGTGTACGTGACGGTGCCGAGGAGGTTAAGAGTCTCCCCGCAGTCCGCCGGGGGAACTCTTTAGAGTCTCCCCGTTCCCGGGTTAAGGGAGAGGTAGTTGCTTTTGCCCCCTCATGTGTAGTCCAATTAACTTTGAAATCTTAAGACGTTCGTTACAGTAGTTTGGCGATTCTAAGACCTTTGGCCCCATTTCTCTGTCAATATAAAGACTAATCGTGTCATTTAGGGGTAGATTTTTTCCTGGCGAGCGATAGCAAGCCTGTAATTCTAGGAGGAACTGGCCTTCGGCTGAAAAATGTACAAATTGATCTTGAAGGGGGTCTGGGGGTGTTTTTTTAAGCTTGATGGAGGTCTAGCAATGAAACTATAAACTAAATATGTAAATAAAAAAGACCAACATATATCCACTACCCCCTTAACCCAAGAATGACAAAGCTATGGTATTTCAAACGTCCCGCCAGGCGAAGGTATTTGGTTCATTCCTGACGAAAATCGTCATATTTACCATATATATCATTATTACTTATCCATATGCGCTTATTTTACTTTTGATATGAACATATGAACATTTAAGAGCAGTAAAATAAGTGGGAATAGCATTTGGGGGGTGAAAAAGACGTATTATTGCCGCCCGGTCGTATCATGAGGCGAGACCCGGACGGCGAATATCCTTATTACCCAAGCTTTAGAGCGACACTGAGGGCTCTGAGTAGAAGTCTCTGTGTTGCAAGGATCTTTAGCTGCCTCGCCCGTGTTAAAGAGATCGCGTGAGGGAAATTCGCGCGGAAAACTACCTGATGAAAGCGGGAATAAGAGGAAAAATAGCTGATAATTGAGGAGGAGGGAAGGGGGGGTTGGGACACAGGTGGAGGAGTGGTAGCAAGTATTGGAGGGGAATTGTCTCACCTATTCACATATTGCTTTGTTTTGAGTGCCACTGTGGTGTTTTGATTTTTTTTTTTTTTTATGCCTTGACTCTTAAGAGGACCCTCGCCTTTGACCACCAAACCTCTTATGAGGAACCTTGCCTTTCCCGGGTTAACACTCAACCAAGCAATCAATTGCTCCAATAAACCAGCTCTTACCTTCTTCCATGCCCTCCCTGACATACCAATGAGGTTAAATATGTGGTCCATTACACACACACACACACAATCACACTCAAATATACACCTACCTTCTTCCATGCCCTCTCCGACAAACCAATGGACAAATGCTCTCTTGTTGTACATAAGGTCAAACTTGTGGTCCAGTCTCTCCCAAGCCGCCCTGATGGCTGTGGTGTTACAGAGGCAGCACACGGCACGGTCCACTTTAGCCAGGTCCCCGCCTGGTACGACGGTGGGAGGCTGGTAGTTTATGCCCACCTGGAGATAGAGGATGTTTGAATAAAGAAGGAATGAGAGAGAGAGAGAGAGTGAGTGAGTGAGTGTGTGTGTGCGCCGTGAGAATGTAAGGGAGAGAGAGAGAAAGAAAATAGATAATGAGGTTCTCATTTTGTTACTGTACATAAGATGGTGATAGTAGTAGTGATAATGGTGACAGTGGTACTGATGATGGTAGTGACGATGGTGACATTAGTAAAGATGATGGTGACATATTACTAGTAGTGATTATGATGGTGACAGTAATAGAGATGATGGTGACAGTAGTAGTGATGATTGTAATAGTAATGGTGATAATGATAGTAGTAGTAGTGTTGGTGACACTAGTAATGATGATGGTGACAGTAGTAGTGATGATGGTGATCGTAGTAGTGATGATGATGGTAATAGTAGTGATGGTAACCCATCGCATAGTTGGGTATTCAGTTTTGATTTAGGGTAAAGCGGCATTTCTACTTTCTTTTCATTTATTATTATTAGTAGTAGTAATAGTAGTTTATTATTATTATTATTATTAGTAGTAGTAATAGTAGTTTATTATTATTATTATTATTAGTAGTATTTTTTTTTTTTTAATTTACCTTGAAGCCAGTGGGACACCAGTCGACGAATGTAATGGTTTTCTTTGACTTGAGGTTGGCGATGCCTTTATTGACGTCTTTGGGTACCACATCCCCACGGTACAGTAGGCAGCAGGCCATATACTTGCCCAACCCGGTGTCACACTGCACCTGAATAGACAAATAGAAACAGTAGTAGTAGAAATATTAGTACTATTATTGATCAGAATAGTAGCAGTAGTAGTAATAAGAGTAGTAGTAGTAGTAGTAGTTGTATTAGTATTAAAAGTAGTAGTACTATTATTGATCAGAATAGTAGCAGTAGTAGTAGTAAGAGTAGTAGTAGTAGTAGTAGTAGTATTACGAGTAGTATTACTAGTAGATATAGTAGTAATGAATTAAGACTTTTGAGTATATTCACATCCCGACATTTTACACACAAGACATATCAACCCCAAATCTCAATATGATCGCTGGAATCTTAAGAACAAACACGCTGGTGCATCGGAACACAACCTCTGACAAGGTATGGGCTGTTATTTTGTTGGCCTATTAATTTATTTATTAGTTTGTTTCCTCACTAGACATCCATCAAGCTTAGAAAAACACCCCTAGACCCCCCTTCAAGATAAATTTGTACATTTTTCGGTAGAAAAATGTCCCGTCCAAAGGCCGGTTCTTCTTAAAAGTACAGGCTCGCTATCGCTCGCCAGGAAACAATTGCCACCTAAATGGCACGAAAGGTCATAAAATTGACAACAAAATGGGGCGAAAGGTTTTAAAATCGCCAAACTAATGGGCCAAACGTCTAAAATCTGAAAACTAATGGGGCTAAACATGAGGGAGAAGGGGATCCAGAAAAACGACCTATCTCCCCTTAAGGTTGTTCTGGTCCTCTTTCAGCAACTGTTTCACCAACATATAATATATTTATATCCTGCTCGTCACTGTGGACCCACGGACCTTTACTTTATGAACATCCGAGGACTGAACACCAACCTTCACACGCTCCACTAATAGTCTCCCCTTCAACCTACCACTACCCCAAGTCTGACCTTCAACAGATCCTTCTACCAACCACTACCCCAAGTCTCACCTTCAACAGTCCCTTCTACCTACCACTACCCCAAGTCTGACCTTCAACAGATCCTTCTACCAACCACTACCCCAAGTCTCACCTTCAACAGTCCCTTCTACCAACCACTACCCCAAGTCTCACCTTCAACAGTCCCTTCTACCAACCACTACCCCAAGTCTGACCTTCAACAGATCCTTCTACCAACCACTACCCCAAGTCTCACCTTCAACAGTCCCTTCTACCTACCACTACCCCAAGTCTGACCTTCAACAGATCCTTCTACCAACCACTACCCCAAGTCTCACCTTCAACAGTACCTTCTACCAACCACTACCCCAAGTCTGACCTTCAACAGATCCTTCTACCAACCACTACCCCAAGTCTCACCTTCAACAGTACCTTCACCTACCACTACCCCAAGTCTGACCTTCAACAGTCCCTTCTACCAACCACTACCCCAAGTCTCACCTTCAACAGATCCTTCAACCTACCACTAGCCCAAGTCTCCCCTTCAACAGATCCTTCTACCAACCACTACCCAAAGTCTCCCCTTCAACTGATCCTTCTACCTTCCACTACCCCAAGTCTCACCTTCAACAGATCCTTCTACCTAAATAAAAACCTTTCAAAACCTTTCAAAAACCGACCACTACCCTAGCTATCAACTTCTGCACAACTTCAGAGCCAAGGGAGATACATGCTATTTAATATTTTTGTGACATGACCCAGCCAGGGCTCGAACCCAGGGCAGTAATGCAGCACTCCAATACCTTAACCACTAGACCACCGAGGAGCTTAAAGCTTCATTACAACCAATTACAATTGTTCTATATTCAAATCAAATGTCTCTATCAAAATTGTTAATTAATGGAGGATTAAAGCCAGTATCACACGAGCGCTTTTTCACTCAACATTTATCCTCAACACTGATCTGGCAGCTTATGAGGTAAACATTTAATATTTTTCTGTGACCTAAATTCATCTATCATCAGTCTAGTTTCCGATATTAGGGCAAAATACTCCAGCTATGGTGTCAGAAAATGCTGATCATCGAATTTTGACTATAAAATATCTTGTGTGATACCGGCTTAATCCGCTACATCCTGATTCCGCTACATCCCGTTTTAGACAATCTCGCGGTGCAAAAGCCACCACAGTCGGAACGGAAATCCAACACATTCACTGTGTTCATTTTGGCTCTGCAAACAACTTTGGTCTTTGTGTTGAATGTCGTGGAGGCAGCCGTTTAGGAGGAGTAGTGCGTCAAAGGTTCCGGAGACAACAAAACTCACACAAATCAGTAAAAACACAGCCCTCTTCGTAGTGGAATCAGGAATCTTTTTGCTGTGTCTATCGCTCTCCCAGTGCCTCCGAATGCATTGCAGCTCTTAACCCCTTCCGTACCGGCGACGTCCTTTTCACTTCATTTTGGCTACTATTAGACGATATTGTTCAGCTTAGGAAGGATGTCTACCCATAAAAAGCTACAGGCTATCTCAATTAATCCTTTTAGCTACCATATATCCATCCCAAGCTACATCATTTCGTCTAAATGTAGCTGAAATCAAATACAAAATAGGTCGCCGGTACAGAAGGGGTTAAGGGGGTAGTACTCGCTTTTTCTGGACCCCCTTCTCCCTCAATTTTAGCATATTAATTTTGAGGTTTTAAGACGTTCGTTCGTTAGTTTGATGATTTTGAGACCTTTCGCCTCATTTCGTTGTAAATATTAAAACCTTTCGTGCCATTTAGGTGTCGATTTTTTCCTGGCGAGCGATAGCGAGTCTGCAATTTTAGAAAGAACAGGCCTTCAGCCGGGAAATTTTTCTACCGAAAAACGTGCAAGTTCATCTTGAAAGGGGTTTTGAGACCTTTCGCCTCATTTCGTTGTAAATATTAAAACCTTTCGTGCCATTTAGATGTCGATTTTTTCCTGGCGAGCGATAGCGAGCCTGCAATTTTAGAAGGAACAGGCCTTCGGCCGGGAAATTTTTCTACCGAAAAACGTAAAAGTTCATATTGAAAGGGGTTTTAGGGGGTGTTTCTTTAAGCTGCTCGATGGGGGTCTAGCGAAGAAAATAAAACAATTATATAAATACACCAATACATAGACCAGCACTACCCCCTTTCATCCTTTGCTCTGAAACTATTGTAATTGGAGATTTTAATATCCACAATATTTAATGGCTTATTCATTGAGCCAAGACTGACAATCCTGGCTTTGTGTTTAAGCTATGTGCGACTTCACTTAAGGGGGATGTCCTGCATTTTTTCTCTCTCGGGATTGTATCCATTCGGCCCCATTCAGCCTACTGTTTTAAGACGTTTATCCCCATCCAGGTGTCGATTTATACCTGGCGAGCCACCATAATTATTTTGAATAATGAGTTAGACAGCTGGCTAAATTTGTAAATTTTTCGATAGAAAAATCCGGTGAAGCCGGATTTATCCATAAAATGCTGGCTCGCTATCGCTCGCCAGGAAAAAAAACGACACCTGGATGGGGATAAATGTCTTAAATCAGTAGGCTGAATGGGGCCAATTGGATCTATTGATCAACCCTGCCTCAAGCAGCGTTGTTCCTGATAAACCTTGGTAGGGACACTAAATTAACATCTGTAGGATAGCTGAATGTTGCATATAATAATTCGCTGGTGTAAAGAATTGGCGTTTCTAATACAAAATCATAAACTATATTGTTATTGGGAGAGAGGTATCCTGATCATTAAATATATTATATTGTTATTATTATTATTATTATCATCATCATCACCCTCGTCCCTCTCCTCCTCTTCCTCAGTATCATCATCATCATCACCCTCCTCCCTCTCCTCCTCTTCTTCATTATCATCATCACCATCATCATCACCACTACTCCTCCTCCTCAGTATCAACATAATCATCATCATCACCATCACCCTCCTCCTCCTCCTCAGTATCAACATAATCATCATCATCACCATCACCCTCCTCCTCCTCCTCAGTATCAACATAATCATCATCATCACCATCACCCTCCTCCTCCTCTTCAGTATCAACATAATCATCATCATCACCATCACCCTCCTCCTCCTCCTCTTCCTCAGTATCAACATAATCATCATCATCACCATCACCCTCCTCCTCCTCAGTATCAACATAATCATCATCATCACCATCACCCTCCTCCTCCTCTTCAGTATCAACATAATCATCATCATCACCATCACCCTCCTCCTCCTCCTCTTCCTCAGTATCAACATAATCATCATCATCACCATCACCCTCCTCCTCCTCCTCAGTATCAACATAATCATCATCATCACCATCACCCTCCTCCTCCTCAGTATCAACATAATCATCATCATCACCATCACCCTCCTCCTCCTCCTCTTCCTCAGTATCAACATAATCATCATCATCACCATCACCCTCCTCCTCCTCCTCCTCTTCCTCATCATCATAATCATCACCGTTACCCCCCCCCCCATCCTTTTACTTACCATCTGATGCGAACCGTCGAAGCACATCTTGGTAATGTCTTCCACGGTATTGTTATCGTGTTTGGCCTGTTCCGCCGACGTTACGGGAGCGTAGGTGGCCTGGTGGGGGGGAAACAACATCATTAACCCTTTGAATACCAGCGACATGTGTTATATATATTTTTCTAGCTGTATTTAGACGACGTTATGCAGCTTAGGAAAGATCTGTGGTAGTTGAAAGGGTTGGTTGAGATAGTTTGAATCCTTACTATTGCTAGAGGTCCTTCCTAAGCTGAATAAATCGTCTGAGAGTTGCCAGAGGTCCTTCCTAAGCTGAATAAAATCGTCTGACAGTTGCCAGAATATGATACAAAGGACGTCCCTGATATTGAACGGGTAATGTAACACCCCGTTCTTAAGGGGACCCATCTCGTTTTTTTTTTTCTCTCTCTCTGGGTTGTATCCATTCGGCCCCATTCAGCCTACTGTTTTAGGTCGTTTATCCCTATCCAGTTGTCGAATTTTTCCTGGCGAGCGGTAACGAGCCAGCATATGTTTTAATATATTTTTGACAGCAGGTCAATTTTGTAAATTTTTCGATAGAAAAATGTCTCCGACGAAGCCGGATTTCTCCATACAATGCTGGCTCGCTATCACTCGCCAGGAAAAAATTGACACCTGGATGGGAATAAACGTCTTAAAATGGTAGGCTGAATAGGGCTGAATGGATACAACCCTTAGAAAGAGCGAAAAGCAGGGGGAAAAAGCAGGTCACCCCCCTTAACATTAATCATCAATTACAAACCCCAATGCCTTGAATAAACTAATGAAGGCATATGGTCCTCCCGGGATTCGAACTCGGGACACCACACCCAGAACATAAGCATCTAAACCATTACACCCTTTCAATACTCAACCTTCCCGAAGCTTAACCCCTTCAGTGCCATGACGATATTTTTATAATATTCTGGCTACCATTAGACATTTTTTTAGCTTTTAAAGGGGGATGGTTCACTTTGTGTTAGAGTTTTTCATTTATTTTTTTATTTTTTTTAGTTTCTTCCCTAGACCTCCATCAAACTTAAAACACATCCATCAGATCCCCCTTCTAGATTAATTTGTACATTTTTCGGTAGAAAAATGTCCCGGCCGAAGGCTGGTTACTCTTAAGATTACAGGCTCGCTATCGCTCGCCAGGAAAAAATCGACACCTAAATGGCACGAAAGGTCTTAAAATTGACAACGAAATGGGGCAAAAGGTATTAGAATCGCCAAACTACTGGGCCGAACGTCAACAAATCTGAAAACTATTGGGGGTAAGCATGAGGAAGAAGGGTGAACAGAAAAACAGCCCATGTCCCCTTAATCCACCCCTAGGACTCAAAGGGATAAATACGATCTAAATAAACCCTCTTAACCCCTTCTGTACCGGCGACGTCTTTGGAAATGTTCTTCTAGCTATATTTAGACGATTGTATGCAGCGTAGAAAGGATCTGTGGTCGTTCAAATGGTTGATTGGGATAGTTCGAAGCCTTTTAATTGCTAGAGATCCTTCCCAAACTTAATAACAATCGATTAGTAGTAGCCAGAAGGGGTTAATAACATATAGTTCCTTCTTAAGGGGAGATGGGTCGTTTTTCTGGTCCCCCTTCTTCCTCATGTTTAGCCCCATCAGTTTAAGATTTTAAGACGTTCGGCCCATTAGTTTGGCGATTTTAAGACCTTTCACCCCATTTCTTTGTCAATATTAAGACCTTTCGTCCTATTTAGGTGTCGATTTTTGTCCTGGCTAGCGATAATGAGCCTGTCATTTTTGAAGAACCGGCCTTCGGCCAGGACATTTTCTGCCGAAAAATGTACAATCAAGAAGGGGGATCTAATGGATTTTTTTTTAAAGTTTGATGGAGGTCTAGGGAGGAAACTAGAACAATAATAAGTACATTAAAATATCGACCTAAAGATGAACTATCCTTCTCAAACTGCATAGAATAGTGTAATGTTAGCCAGAATCAAAGGTGAAGAGGCGTCATGGTGCTGAAGGGGTTAACAACATCGAATATTAATGATGATAAAAAGGGTCCTCGTCTACTAAAAGGGTTAACCTCTTCTGTACCGGAGATGGTGATTTAACTTTATTCTGGCTACTAATAGACGATTTTATTCAATATAACAGGCTTCGAACTATCTCACTTAACCCTTTTTACTACCACAGATCCTTCTTAAGCTGCACAAAATCGTTTAAATATAGCTAGAATAAAATGTAAAAGATGCTGCGGTACAGAAGGGGTTAACTCCTATATTTTTCACTATATTCCAGCTACAGTATATGTCGACGATTTGGTGGAGTTCAAGAAGGAGCTGTGGTAGTAAAATCGTTAAGTGAGATAGTTAGACGCCTGTTATTTGCTGGAGGCCCTTTTTATATTGAATAAAATCGTCTATTAGAAGCCAGAATAAAGTTCAAGAAAGATCTGTGGTAGTAAAATCGTTAAGTGAGATAGTTAGAAGCCTGTTATTTGCTGGAGGCCCTTTTTATATTGAATAACATCGTCTATTAGAAGCCAGAATAAAGTTCAAGAAAGATCTGTGGTAGTAAAATCGTTAAGTGAGATAGTTAGAAGCCTGTTAATTGTTGGAGGGCCTTCTGAAACTGAACACAATCGTCTAATTATAGCTAGAATCAAATTACAAATACGTCGTGGGTACAGAAGGGGTTAACAGGATGAGGGGTGTAGGATACAGAACAAATATCATGATCACTTTGGCTGCAACTGCATATTTTGTGTGGTCGAGAAGCCTATCGTCTATTTACTTGCATTAAACAAATCAATGTGCCTAGACTAGTTCCATTCATTTACTTGAACAATTTTATTTATTGAGGGGGTAGTGGCTGTGTGTTTTTGTTTTTTGTCTATTGATTAATTTATTGTTTAGTTTCCTCGCTAGACCTCCCTCAAACTTAGAAAAACACCCCCTAGACCCCCCCCCCCCTCAAGATAAATTTGTAAATTTTTCAGTAGAAAAATTACAGGCTCGCTATCGCTCGCCAGTCAAAAATCGACACCTAAGTGGCACGATAGGTTCTAAAATTGACAACGAAATGGAGCTAAAGGTGTTAAAATCGCCTAACTAATGGGCCGAACGCCTTAACATGTCAACACTAATGGGGATAAACACAAGGGAGAAAGGGGTCCAGAAAAACGACCGATCTCCTCGTTAATTGACATTCACCATAATCGTCTATAGGGTGTCAAACCATAGTGAGGTAACTTAAGTTCCAATATAACTTTCCTTTATTCAGTCAACAAGTGTTCAGTTATTTTGTAACCTGAATAATATTGAAGCACTACTTAAGTGGAGTTAGGAGGCAATCTGCTTGGGTGTTTGATATTATATATATATATTTTATATTTTATATATATATATATATATATATATATATATATATATATATATATATATATATATATATATATATATATATATATATACAGTATATATATCAACTCTGCATAAGCAGAGTGGTATCGCCACCGTATAGTGGTAGGCCTACATGCCGGCCGAAATGTCTGTCTGTCTGTCCGAAAACTCCTCCTAGACCGTTCGACGGATTTTCACCAAACTTCACACGAACATTTGGTGCGTGAATGCGACGGTAATTAAAAAACAAAAAAACAAAAAATGAATGTGTGCAATAGTTATGATTTTAGGACTAAACAATTGTTTGCCCCCCCCCCCCCCAGTGATAATGATGACAGTAGTGATGATGGTAGTGATGATGATGCCAGTGGTGAGAGTAGTAGTGATGATTGTAATAGTAATAGTGATGATGGTCACAATTGTAGTGATGATGATAGCAGTAGTGATGTTGGTAATATTAGTGATGATGGTAATATTAGTGATGATGGTAGTAGTAGTGATGATGGTGACAATTGTAGTGATGATGATAGTAGTAGTGATGATGGTGGTAATATTAGTGATGATGGTAACCCTTCGCAGAGTTGGGTATGCCGTTTTGATTTTGGGCGAAACGGCACGTCTACTTTACACCACCGTCCTGGGGGTGTAATGGTTAAGGTGGCAAAAATATGTGTATGATAACCCGGGTTCGAATCCCGGTGGATCATATATACTTTAATTAATTTCATTGGGGGTGTGGTGGTGAGATTAATAAAAATAATATTATATTTAATTATTTAGATAGCCATAAAATTTCAATTTTCTTTGATAATTGTTAGAGAAAACGACAACATTAAATGGGTAACTACAGGAGATAATATTAATGTTCTCCCAATAATTTTATATAAACATATTTTGAGCAATTGCATGTACACGTAGTGCATTTTTTTGCAAATAAAAACTAATTTAGACATTAATTAAAGATAGGTATCCACTAATTATGAACCAGCATAAGAAAACAAGTTATGTCGATATTTTAGTTTGTGTGTCGATTGTTAGAGGAAGAGGGAGCTCATTAGTGTTCGGTGAATTGATTCGTTAGCATTGTATCGCGTTCTCTTACATTCCGTTGTGTTCGGTGAGTGATTTCGCTAGCATTGTATCGCGTTTTCTTACAATTTGCATCATTAGGCTATATACATAATTGTAGCCTTTAATATTATTTAGTTAATTAAGATACTATTTATTGTGATATATAACTGCATCCCTCGAAAGCAAACTTTGCTATGACTACTGCAAGCCTACAAGGTGTGAATTATTTCCCCCCTCCATCATCTAACACTGGGGAAGTACCCAAAGTATTGAAAATTCAAACCCAAGCCCGTATAAAGTGGTTTTGCAGAAACTACTTCAAAACACAGAGCAAAATAATCCTGCACGAGGAAAATTGGAAATCAAACAATGGAGTCTGGGAGTACACCTTTGAGTCAGCGGTGCTAGTAAAACTAACTAAGCCGAAGGGTTTTAATAACATTCAACTTGAATGGAAACGGGGGCGGAAAACTCTACACAAATCAAGAATTGATGTTGTTGACGAGGCCAACCAGGATATTGAAGATGCCAACCAGGACATTGACGAGGCCAACCTGGGCATTGAAGAGGCCAACCAGGCTATTGAGGAGGCTAACCAGGTCATTGAAGAGGCCAACCAGGTTATTGATGATGCCTCACAGAAAATTAAGGCATATAATGAGGAAATTGTGTTGCGCAACAAGCGTATTGATAAATCCAACCATGCTATTAAAGAGGCCACCCAGTTTATTGAGGAGACCCAGCAAAATGTTGAGCTCAGTGATGATTTTCAAAATGCCATCCGAGTTATTGAAGAGACCTGCCAGAATATTGACGAGGCCAAAAAGATTATACTCCTTGACAGTACGGATATAGAAGTAAACAACCGGGCTGTTGAAAAGGCCAACCTAATCATCGAAGCGAACGAATGGGATATTGAAGAGAACAACCGGGTTATTGAGGAGAACAAGCGGGTTTTTGAAGAGTATGGTCGGTTTATTGAAGGAAAAGAGTGGGTTATTACAGAGGCTGACCAGTTCCTTCTTGAGGCTAACTAGCTTATTAACCCATTCAGTGTTGGTTTTCTTTTCTTGTTTTTATTTCATATTTTATTACATTCAGACGATATTATACTACTTAGGAAGGAATTTTGGAATTCAAAGGGTTAATGGAGATAGTTTATACCTATCCCTTTGACTTCCAGAGAGCCTTCCAAAACTGAGTAAAATCGTCTAAAAGTAGCTAGTATGAAATGAACTCAAAATAATTAGTCCTAAACGTTAAAATGATAAGGAGAGGATGACACTGGTCGTTGGGAGAGGGAAAGGGGAATATAATAATTGTTATGATATTTAAGTTCCTTTTATTTATGTTAATGCTTTGAGGATTATTACGCATTTTGACAATTTATTCTGGCTGTCATTAGACGATTTTGTTCAATTTAAGAAGGATCTGTGAGCATCAAAAATACTATCTCGATCAACCCTCTGACTTCCATATATCCTGCCTAATCTGAATAAATTTATCTAAATAGGTAAATATAAAAAGATAGCTTAACCCTTTGAGGATCATGACGCAATGTGGCAGTTTATTCTGGCTATCAGTAGACGATGTTATTCAGCTTAGGAGGACCTTATGGGAGGTAGAGAGTTAATGGAGATAGTTTGTGCCCTTTTGATATCCAGGAGATCCTTCCTAAACTGCATGAAATCGTGTAATAATAGTTAGAACAAATGGTCAAATTGTGTCATAATCCTTAAGGGGTTAATTATTCTCTTCTATTGTTCTCGTACTATTACTCTTACTACTATACAGTATATTTGTTTCGGGGTTACAATCAGTCAAAACATATTTTGTTTATCAACTCTCCGTAAACAGAGTTTGGTATCCCCCACCCCCCGTATAGTGGTACCATGCCGGTCGAAATGTCTGTCTGTCTGTCCTAATACTACTCCTAGACCGTTCAACGGATTTTCGCCAAACTTCTAACGAACATTCGGTGCGTGAACGCGACGGTCAGTCAAAAAATATGTTTTGAATTTGTGCAATAAATTTGATTTTGGTTAAACAATTGTTTGCCCCCCCTCGCCCCCCACCAGCCCCTTGCGCGCCCCCCTAGTAGTAGTGATGATGGTCATAATAGTAGTGATGATGGTGTCAAGTAATGACGATAGTTGTAGTAATAATGGTGAGAGTAGTGATGATGGTAGTGACGATGGTGACAGTATTAGTGATGATGGTGAGTAGTAGTAATGTGCATGTCTAAATTCGCTATTCATACCACTAGTGTGAGATATTGGTAAATGTGTCGTAAAATGGACGCTATGGTTAAGGGGAGATGGGCTGGTTTGGTGGATCATTCGTGTTTCGCCCCATTAGTTTTGAGATTTTAAGACGTTCGGCCCATTAGTTTGACAATTTTAATTCTTTTCGCCCCATTTCGTTGTCAAGTTTAAGACCTTTCGTAGCACTTAGGTGTCGATTTTTCCTGGCGAGCGAAAGCGAGCCTGTAATTATAAGAGGAACCGGCCTTCGGCCGGGAAATTTTTCTACCGAAAACTGTACAATTTTATCTTGAAGGGGGGTCTAGGGGTGTTTTTTTTTTTTTTTTTTTTAGCTTGATCGAGGCTTAGAGAGTATACTAAAAAGTATATGAATAACTGAATAACTATACCAAAAAACCAGCCACTATTGCCTTAAGGTGTTTCAGTTTTGTCAGAGTGAAAGTTATACTCTAAGATGAACAAAATATTCAAACCTTTCACACTTTGCTTCAAACACTGTAGTCGTTTAAGGTCCGGGACAGTGGCTGTTTGTTTGGTCTATTAATTAATTTATTCATATATTGTTTTAGTTTCCTCCCTAGACCTCTATCAAGCTTAGAAAAACAACCCCTAGACGAGATAGATTTGTAAATATTTCGGTAGAAAAATGTTCCGGCCAAAGGCCGATTCCTCCTGAAATTACAGGCTCGCTATCGCTCACCAGAAAAAAATCGACACCTAAATGGCACGAAGGGTCCTAATATTGATAAAGAAATGGGGTGAAAGGTCATAATATCCCCAAACTAATGGAACCAACGTCTTAAAATCTCAAAACTAGTGGGCCAATCATTAGGGAGAAAGGGGTCCAGAAACACGGTCTGTCTCCCCTTAATTGGACAATCTTTGGTTTTATGGAAAACTAAATAAATAATTACGTAAATGCAAGTCCACGACTATAATCTATTTCTTTTTCAGCTTTTTGGCGATAAATTGAATCCCTTAGCTGCTAATTTATCGATATTCAATGGAAAGAATGTGAAACTGCTACGTCTTTGCATCATAATAAGACCAAGTCAAGATAATTAAAGCCATATTGCACTACAAAATGTTCAAAATGTCTGCGAAATCTTGGGAACTTTACAATTTACCGTCAGTTGAAAAGAAACAGGGTATACATTGTAGGAATCAGACATAATCGCATGAACCCAATTTAACCCATGTCAGCATTCAGGGACGCATATCTTCCTTTTATTCTGGCTAGCATTAAACAATTGTATACGGCTTAAGGGACCCCACCTCGCTTTGTTTCTCTTTCTCTCCCTCTCTCTTTGGCTTGTATCCATTCAGCCCCATTCAGCCTACTGTTTTAAAACGTTTACCCCCATCCAGGTGTCAATATTTTCTTGGCGAGCCGTAGCGAGCCAGCATATATATATTTGTTGTTTTGACAGCAAGCTAAATTTGTAAATTTTTCGATAGAAAAATTTCTCCGGCGAAGCCCGATTTCTCCATACAATGCTGGCTCGCTATCGCTCGCCAGGAAGAAATCAACACCTGGATGGGGATAAACGTCTTAAAACAGTTGGCTGAATGGGGCCGAATGGATACAAGCCAGGGAAAGAGAGAACAGGAGAGAAAGATAAACAAAGAGTTGATGGCCCCCCTTAAGAAAGAAGCTGAGAAACATTGTCAGAATATAAGTGTCTCTTGATAACATTTAAAGCTCATGGCATAGAAGAGTGTTCACCATACTTCGATGTATTAAGAATTGGCTTACTGGGCATAAGTAATGACTAGTAATAAATGGTAAAGCCTCGGACTAGAAAAATGTCACAAGTGGTGTGCACCAGGGCTCAACGTTTGGACCTGTTCTTTTCTTAATTGATATCAGTGACGTCGACGATCATCTTTGATGTACAATTTCAAAATTTGCAGACAATACCAAAATAGCAAACCTAGTAATATCCTTTGCATGTTGGACAGATCCAAAATTATTGAGAAATATTTTCAATTAGATCTAAACTAGGTAAATTAGTAAGGATCAATAGATCTGTTGTTGCTTGCTTTTTTCTGTCTCTCTCTCTCCCTCTCACTCTCACTCTCTCTCTCGTATAATACGGTACCAGAGGGAAGTGTTTCTTGGGGTAGGGCACTAGGTTGGTCTCTCTCTCTCTCTCTCTCTCTCTCTCTCTCTCTCGTATAATACAGTACCAGAGGGAAGTGTATCTTGGGGAAGGGCACTAGGTTGGTCTCTCTCTCTCTCTCTCTCTCTCTCTCTCTCTCGTATAATATGGTACCAGAGGGAAGTGTATCCTGGGGTAGGGCACTAGGTTGGTCTCTCTCTCTCTCTCTCTCTCTCTCTCTCTCTCTCTCTCGTATAATACTTATACAGTACCAGAGGGAAGTGTATCCTGGGGTAGGGCACTAGGTTGGTCTCTCTCTCTCTCTCTCTCTCTCGTATAATACGGTACCAGAGGGAAGTGTACCCTGGGGTAGGGCACTAGGTTGGTGTCTCTCTCTCTCTCTCTCTATCTCTCTCTCTCTCGTATAATACAGTACCAGAGGGAAGTGTATCCTGGGGTAGGGCACTAGGTTGGTCTCTCTCTCTCTCTCTCTCTCTCGTATAATACGGTACCAGAGGAAAGTGTATCCTGGGGTAGGGCACTAGGTTGGTCTCTCTCTCTCTCTCTCTCGTATAATACTATACGTAAGAGAGAAGTGTATCCTGGGGTAGGGCACTAGGTTGGTCACTCTCTCTCTCTCTCTCTCTCTCGTATAATACGGTACCAGAGGGAAGTGTATCCTGGGGTAGGGCACTAGGTTGGTCTCTCTCTCTCTCTCTCTCTCGTATAATACTATAATACGGTACCAGAGAGAAGTGTATCCTGGGGTAGGGCACTAGGTTGGTCACTCTCTCTCTCTCTCTCTCTCTCTCTCTCTCTCTCTCTCGTATAATACGGTACCAGAGGGAAGTGTATCCTGGGTTAGGGCACTAGGTTGGTCACTCTCTCTCTCGTATAATACGGTACCAGAGGGAAGTGTATCCTGGGGTAGGGCACTAGGTTGGTCTCCCTCTCTTTCTCTCTCGTATAATACGGTACCAGAGGGAAGTGTATCCTGGGGTAGGGCACTAGGTTGGTCTCCCTCTCTTTCTCTCTCTCTCTCGTATAATACGGTACCAGAGGGCAGTGTATACTGGGGTAGGGCACTAGGTTGGTCTCCCTCTCTCTCTCTCGTATAATACGGTACCAGAGGGAAGTGTTTCTTGGGGTAGGGCACTAGGTTGGTCTCTCTCTCTCTCTCTTTCCCTCTCTCTCTCTCGTATAATACGGTACCAGAGGGGAGTGTATCCTGGGGTAGGGCACTAGGTTGGTCACTCACTCACTCACTCTCTCTCTCTCTCTCTCTCTTTGCTGGTTCAAATGACATCATGCGCACCAGATCCGAAGAGTTGATGGAGAAATATCGCAAAATGATCCAGCACTACAAAAACAAGTCAAGGAATATCATCATCTCAGGCATTCTCCCCAAGATCACACGCACCTGACAAATTCTACGACAAAGCCTTAAGCACAAATAGCCGACTAAAATATTTGTGTCTGTAGGAAGAAGTTGAATTCATCAACCTCTGGGATAATTTCTATAACCAGCCTACTCTGTTCCGCAATGATGGCACTCATCTAAACACTGTGGGTTCAGCACGCATGGGTCGTCACCTACACGAAGCAGTCCGCAGCCATGGATAAAAAAATGCCATCCGAGAAGAAGCAGCAGTGACATAAATCATCCAACGCCAAGCAAAAAACAGAGGCAACCGAGGACCACCAGCGATAAGGACCGAAGACAGCGAGGACCGAGGACAGCCATGAACATACATGTAGATCCGACAAGAACCAACAATGTTATTAAAGAGCGTTCCGTGAGTTCTAAAATAACAAATTTATAGGTTTTCTACGCAAACGCTCGTAGCATACGCAATACATTTTCAGATTTAGAGGAGCTAGTGTTTACAGAAAATTATGATGTGATTGGCATAACAGAATCTTGGCTCAATACAGAAGATAGAGACTTTTTAGCACTTCCCGGTTATGTAATGTTTGAGAAAAGCCGAATAAATCGAAATGGAGGTGGCATTTTACTTTATATCAAAGAAAGTCTTAACCCTACCCTCTTGTCAAAACCTCAAATTGTGAACGTCGACACATCTTTTGTGCTAATAAAGAATAATAAAGGTACAAAAATAATACTTGCGTTAATATACAGACCTCCAGCTCAATCAGTGCAAACTGACCGAGAAATTTACGAACAAATTGCAGATGTAAGTAACTCACAAGATACTGTAATTTTTGACGACTTTAATTTACCTGTGACCAAGTGGGGCGATACTCTTACTTCACACTCCGGACATGACTTGTATACGAACTTGCAAGAGAGTTCGCTTTATCAATTTGTTCGAACACCGACCCGTGGTAATAACGTTCTTGACATTGTACTTGCAACAAAAGAAGAATTAATAGAGAATTTGAATGTTGGTGATGAATTCAGTAACAGCGACCATCGTACGATAACTTTCACTTTAAACTTCACTAGTAACGAACCAAATAGTAGCATCGAAAAAGTCCCTAATTTCAAGAAAGCAAACTTTCATAAACTTAGAGCTATGTTTAAAGAAACTGACTGGAGCTTTTTAATTAGCAATAACGACATAAATACATCTTGGAAGTTATTCGAAACCACTTACCTAAAAGCAGTGCAAGACTGCATACCATCGAAAATACGACGTCCAGGCCATAATAATAAGCCCAAATGGTGGAATAAAGTTATTTCAAACTGCCTGCTTGCTAAAAAATTTGCTAATGATAGATTAAAATCCTCACAAAATGACGAAGAATGGGTGAAATTTGTAGAGCTACGAAGCAAAGCCAAAAAGTTAATTAAGCAAAATAAAAAGACCCTAGAGTTACATATTGCGAATCAAAGTAAAACAAACCCGAAAGAATTCTATAGTTATATGAGAAAGAAAAAAGTATTTACTTCAACTGTTGGACCGTTAGTCGATGAAAATGGAGAATACACCAAAGACGAAGTACAAATGAGTAATGCCCTCAATACCTTCTTTGCATCAGTTTCTACAACAGAAGACCTCAGTGATATTCCTACACCATCGCCGATTCAGATTGATAATTCAGATGTTCTAAGCAATATCACCGTTACAGAGAGAGAAGTATTGAATTGTTTAGATAAACTCAAGGTAAATAAAATGCCTGGACCTGATACAATCTCGCCTAGAGTTCTAAAGGAAGCTAAGGATGAGCTCTCCAAACCACTGACATTACTATTCAATAAATCCTTGCAGTCTGGAACTATGCCTGATCAGTGGAAGATAGCCAACGTAACACCGATATTCAAAAAAGGCAGCAAATCCCTACCCAGTAACTATCGTCCAATTAGCTTAACCTCAGTTGTATGTAAAATGCTAGAAACGGTCATAAGAGACAGGCTCGTAAATCACTTAGAGGAAAATAACATACTTAAAGATACTCAACACGGCTTTCGTAAAAACGTTCCTGTTTATCAAACCTCTTAGACTTCTTCCACGATATCCTCAACCTCTACGATGAGAGTAAAGCTGTAGATATTATATACCTTGATTTTCAAAAGGCCTTTGACAAAGTTCCCCACAAACGTTTACTGCTAAAACTAAGAGCGCATGGAATACAAGACGGTGTGTTGAAATGGATAGAAAATTGGCTCAGCGACAGAAAGCAAAGAGTAGTCATAAA
>CM064492.1:15079714-15334714 GCA_032716605.1 Paralithodes platypus | reverse complement strand
ATGGTACCTATAGTCTATTCGTTGTAAGTAGGCGAGAAATCATGAACTCTATCCTCTGTAACTCAAAAAGGGTTAGAGCAAATTTGCTGTAAATTTCCACATCTATTTCTTGACTGACTCTTCCCAACTGGTAGAAATATTAGCTTGATTACTATAGTCGTTTGTGAGTTACAGAGGTAGAGGTCATGATTTATTGCCTACTTATAGCGAATAGACTATAGTAGTTGCCTACGTTACTGAGGGCCATCACCCCATCCAAGCCGCGTCCACTTATTCGCGAACCATTTGAGTGACAATTTGTTTGATCAAGCAAAGATGACTTGATTTGGGGCGCTCGTGCCAAAACCTCCACTTCCTCTCATCACTGTCAAAGCTGCAGACCATCTGGGAACAACATTTCATCTCTTCATACAGGCAAGAACACATACTTCTTCCTTAACCCTTGTCTGGCAGGGGTGGACCTAAGTCGGTCTAGAGAACCATGGACTATGTGGCGGGGACCGACTTCAGGCAGTGTGCAATTCTGAGCAATACTTGGCTCTGAGAGAGAGACGAGCGGTGGGAGAAGCGTAGGTCGACTCTGACCGTTCGGCACGGCTCTCGCGCCAGCACTGGGCCCAGCTTCACACACACCCACACTCACTGCCTCGCTACACAGGGAGTTATGTAAGGAAATTACCGTATTTTAGGAATATTTCCTTCGTCTTGCACGATCGTTGCAAGAAAACGCTAGGTCATAGAAGGATGGTTCTGGTGTCATTGGAAAGCTCAATTATCGCCCTTTCAGGGATACATAATTGTATTACGCTCTGGCTCTTGTTTATGCATGAAAAAGAGCACGGAAACCAGGTCGTTTAGGGTAAAACCACCCGCTTGGCGGGTAGTAGAAGTTACTGACGGGCCCGCTCGTAAGGCGTTAAGGGGGGTCACCTGCTTTTTTTATCTTTCTCTCCTTTTTTCTCTTTCCCTGGCTTGTATCCATTCAGCCCCATTCAGCCAACTGTTTTAAGATGTTTATCCCCATCCAGGTGTCGATATCTTCCTGGCGAGCGATAGCGAGCCAGCATTGTATGGAGAAATCCAGCTTCGCCAGAGACATTTTTCTATCGAAAAATGTATAAATTTAGCTTGCTGTCAAAACAAAAATATATATATGCTGGCTCGCTACCCCTCGCCAGGAAAATATTGACACCTGGATGGGGGTAAACGTCTTAAAACAGTAGGCTGAATGGGGACGAATGGATACAAGCCAAAGAGAGAGGGAGAGAAAGAACAGCGAGGTGGGTTCCCTTAACCTTTTGTTTCACAGAGCTAGACCAGTTGGAAAATGCCAAAAATCATGAAAGTGGCCATTCATGGCGCCCTGGAAATTACAAGCTGCCCACTGTTTGAGAGTTAAGCCGGTGTCACATGAGCGGTTTTTCCGTCAATTTTGCATGAGCAAGTTTTTTCTCGTATTATTTCGGGACATTTTCGCACTGTTATCGGTAAATAGACTGAAGGTAGATTATGTTAGGCGGCTGAATTCCGATAAAGTGTAATTTGTGAAGCTTCAGACCATAATTGCTCGAAAATGCGCTCGTGTGACACCAGCTCTAACCTGGTAAACTGAAAATATTGAAATCTTATTAAAATCGCCAAACAAAAGGAGTGAAACGAAAGGACCCTCCTGAGATTAGATACAGTAAAGACAAGAAAACCTAGCCCTCCTCTAACCTGGACACCACCTGACTAATCTCACCCGGACACCACCTGACTAATCTTACCTGGACACCACCTGACTAATCTCACCTGGACACCACCTGACTAATCTCACCTGGACACCACCTGACTAATCTCACCCGGACACCACCTGGTTAATCTGACCTGGACACCACCTGATTAATCTCACCTGGACACCACCTGACTAATCTCACCTGGACACCACCTGACTAATCTCACCCTGATACCACCTGACTAATCTCACCTGGACACCACCTGACTAATCTCACCTGGATACCACCTGACTAATCTCACCTGGACACCACCTGACTAATCTCACCTGGACACCACCTGACTAATCTCACCTGGACACCACCTGACTAATCTCACCTGGACACCACCTGACTAATCTCACCTGGACACCACATGACTAATCTCGCCTGGACCCCACATGACTAATCTCACCTGGACACCAACTGACTAATCTCACCTGGACACCACTTGACTAATCTCACCTGGACACCACCTAACTAATCTCACCTGGACACCACCTGACTAATCTCACCTGGACACCACCTGACTAATCTTACCTGGACACCACCTAACTAATCTCACCTGGACAGCACCTGACTAATCTCACCTGGACACCGCCTGACTAATCTCACCTGGACACCCACCTGACTAATCTCACCTGGACACCATCTGACTAATCTTACCTGGACACCACCTGACTAATCTCACCTGGACACCACCTGACTGATCATCCTGTTGAGGTTAGTGTAGGTGGGCCTCGCGATGCCCAGCTGTTTGGATACGAGCTTGTAGATGGCCTCGTTGTCTACCATGAAGGTAACGTCGACGTGCTCCAGGCTGCCGTGGGTTAACAACAGCGCGTTGTAGGGTTCAACCACGGCTGTTGATACCTGCAGGGTTATACAGTTAAGGGGGGTCACTGGCTTTTTTTATCTTTCTCTCCTTTTCTCTCTTTCCCTGGCTTGTATCCATTCAGCCCCATTCAGCCAACTGTTTTAAGACGTTTATCCCCATGCAGGTGTCGATTTCTTCCTGGCGAGCGATAGCAAGCCAGCATTGTATGGAGAAATCCGGCTTCGCCGGAGAAATTTCCTATCGAAGAATTTACAAATTTAGCTTGCTGTCAAAACAAGAATATATACTGTATATGCTAGCTCGCTACCGCTGGCCAGGAAAATATTGACACCTGGATGGGGGTAAACGTCTTAAAACAGTAGGCTGAATGGGGCCGAATGGATACAAGCCAAAGAGAGAGGGAGAGAAAGAGAAAAAAAGCGAGGTGGGCTCCCTTAACCCTTAATTAGCGGCTCACCACATAAGTCGTATTTAATAAAGCTGGACTATGTGGCGGCGCTTGACATAGGTCGAGTGGCAATTTCAGCACGTAATGTTGCTGAGAGAGAGAGACAAGTGGTGGCAGGAGACTAGCGAGCGTATGACTGCTCCAGACCACCGCGGCGAACCTACTGACACGAATCTCAGCTCCCTCCTCCCTCTCTCACTCGCTACATACTGAATTATATGGGAAAAGTACCGAATTACATGCTTTTTGCACTCGCGTTGCACGGTTATTGCAAGAAAACTAGCCATCATAAAAGGATCGTTATGGTGTCATTCGAAAGCTCTGTTTATGCCCTTTCAGGGATAGGTACTTGTTTTACGTTCTGGGTCTTATTTAGGCATGAAAATGATCACGTAAACAGCCCTATTTTGGCTAAAAACACCCCGCTGGGCGGTACATATAAATAAACCGCATAGGCCGCTCGTAAGGTGTTAAGCCGGTATCATACTAGAGCTTTTTCCTTCAACATTTATCCTCAACACTGGTCTGGCAGCTTATGAAGTCAACATTAATTATATTTCAGTGACCTAAGTTCACCTATCATCAGTCTAGTTTCCCATAACAGTGTAAAATATTCCAGAAATGTTTCTAGAAAAACGTTGATCATCGAATATAGACTATAAAAACTCGTGTGATACTGGCTTTAGTTGGAAGTTACGATGACGCATTTCTTTTCTGTTTGCGGGCTATGATTAGACGATTTTATTCATATTAGGAAGGGTATATACAGTAGAAGTCAGAGTGTTAATTGAGAGTCTTTACCCTTATTATACTCACATATCCTTCCTAAATTGTAAAAAATCTGCTAATGATAGCCAAAATATACATTCAAAATGCGTCATAATCTGCATAGGGTTAATTAATCCATATTTACTGTCTATATACTGTATATATATATATATATATATATATATATATATATATATATATATATATATATATATATATATATATATATATATATATATATATATATATATATATCGCAAGATAACAGTGAGTGCTACCTCTATATTTATAGTTGATATACTGTAGGTTAGGTCATTTCAATGCTGAGATATATATAAGAGAACATCACGAAATCCACGAAATTCTCGAGATTTTCCCAGGACGCGGCAATAGTTACCCTTTTATGTTCACCATCAAAACTGAACCACTTGGTGTAGAGTATTCTAGCCTTCGAAATTCGGAAGAAAACAGCAAGTGTTGTATTTTGATCTATATATAATCTAGGTTTAGCCATTTCTTTGCAAGCTATGAATACGTAGGTATGAATTTCAAGAAAAATAAAGGATCTGAGTTGCACGGAAATACAAACATCGCTGTGCTCCATGGATTAATGTTGACAAATGTCAAACTTTGCACGTTAATACGAAAAACAAAAGGTATGATTACCAAATGAAAGGCCAATCAATATATATCAAAATATAATTTAGAGATCTCGGGGATATAATATCTAAAAACCTAAAAACTCAGAGCAATGTTCGGCTGCGGAGAATAATGCAAACAGAGCCTTGGAATATATCAAAATAAATGTTTCCTTTAAAAATGCGAAGATTGTGTTGTTAAGATCCCATCATGAAAATTACGTTAAGTTCTATTTTCATATCTTTACAAAGACATTGAAAACTCGAATCCGTGCAGCGTAGAGCAACAAAGCTAATCCCCTCTTTGAGAAACAAGCCATCTTGAGAAAGATTACAAAAAATAAATGTATTCTCGCTGAAGATAAGAAGATTACGATGCAACTTATCAAGTGCTTTAAGATACTTAAAGGATTTGACAAAGTAGGTATCAGTTCACTGTTCATGATTAATAACAATGATGTAACCAGAGGTAATGGAATGAAATTAAAAAGGGGAGACTCCAGGATGATTTTTATCTCAGCTTCTATAAGAGTCTCATTGCTGGCCTTTTGTCACATGTACCGTCATGGTGTAACGTTGACTCGATGAGAAAATCAGCTCTCTATGTACGTGCGCGCGCGCGTGAGTGCAGAATTTCACAAAAAAGTATTAACTCACTGAAGTTTTTCCAAATTTCCCCCAATTTTGGCATGGCGTATCCTACCAGCATCCCCTACAAAGTAGCGTCAGCTTTCTCCCCTATAAATAATAGAAGGTGGTGAAAAATAATATTTTATACCATTAGTTTGGGGTAGAGCTGAAATGTGACTTTCAAAGGGTCATATCTCCGAAATTTACGGGAAATCGCCGAAAAAACGACGAGAGAATGTTTTTTTATATGCCAATTTGCTGTGGTTAGATGGGGAATGCATTTGGGCAATACCAAATCCAGTTAATAGACTCGTTAGGGCCAAAAAGTAATTACTAGCAATTTAATTTGTAACTTTCAGAGAAGTGTAAATTAATTTTGGTGGTCTAGTTTTGTTACCCCTCCTACATAAATGTTTTCTATGGGGAGTGCTACCTATAGAAAATGACCTTTGATGGCTAACTAATTTAAAATTTATTTTTCAACCACGTTTTAGAGTACTTATTCATTCGAATTTGACCGAAATCCTTGATATTGGGAACCCCAAAGGGGTACCTTAGGGATGTAATAAGGGTGTTTATGCCCTCATATGATCATTTCTATTGCTTACAGAAGCCCTTTAGACTACGGACACAAATTTTTTTTTTTTTGTGATTGACTGAATTTTATTCAGTTTATGGGGGGTCGTGGGCGAACCCCCGCCCCTGGGGGTTATGGATGCAATATGTGTTTTTGTTCCTTCCTATGCTATTCTCATATGTTGAAAGAAGCAGTTTACAGAGAGAAAAAAAAAATTGAAATTTTGACCAGAGCCAAAAAAAAACTTGGAGTCTCCCCTATACAAAGAGGGTATGCCTAGATGTCACACAAAATTACTTCACTTACATTGTGGTCAAGGAGTGGAATAATTTACAAAGTGAGGTGGTCGATAATAATACAATTGATATGTTCAAGAAGAGACTGGATGATCATCTGATGGAGGTTGGATTAATATGGGTGACAATAATTGAAATAAGGAAACTTAATTTGAAAAATATAGTATGTAAATAGTAAATTCAAATATTAGGTATGAAAGTGTAAGTTTACTTTCATACTAGTTTCTTTCTATCCTATCTAAACACTTTCCTAATGGACATTTTCTGACTAATAAGGTTACATTTGCTCTTATTTCCGGTACAGCTTTTTAGCCGGAGGGAGCGGAGGGTGGAGAGAAAGCCTTCTACTTCTTTGTTCTCCTATTCTTCTACTATAAACAATCCTTTTCTCTACTAGTATTGAGGCCGGACCACCTAGTAGAGACTGCAAGGCCTGTGTGGTATGAGTATACGTGTAACTCCCTTTCTCTCTTACACACACACACACACACACACACACACGCACGCACGCACACACACATACATATATATATACACACACGCACACACACACACACACACACCTACCTACCTGAGGGGCCGGGTAGATAGAGAAGCAGAGTTTGGATTTCTTTGGGTACTCCAATGTAATGTTTTCCATAAGCAGAGCCCCGAAGCCCGAGCCGGTGCCGCCCCCGAAGGAATGGAAAATGAGGAAACCCTGGAGACCACTGGATTCATCTGCCAACTTCCTTATAGCCTCCATCACCACCTCCTTCTGTTCCCTACCTGGTCAGAGAAGGAGAGGAAAGATATTAAACTTTTAAGGGAAGTGCACAGAATTAAGCAACACCCTGTTCTTAACATTAATCATCAATTACAAACCCCAATGTACTTGAATAAACTAATGAAAGCATATGGTCCTCCAGGGATTCGAACTCGGGACACCACACCAGAATATAAGCATCTAAACCACCAACACACTAGAATCAATTTATTAGATTCCCTTGAGTGTGTGCATTGTACTGTAGAATCTTGTACTCCTTATGTTTCTGTCCAGAATCAGGCCAAATCTATTATTTGACTAAGACAAATTCCAGCCACTTCTTCACACATCTAGCCAAAAACTCTCCTACAATATTACTTCCTCGTCTTCCCTCCACTTTTCCACTCTGATGACACCACCTCACTTCTTTCTCTGACAAAGCTGAACTCATTTCTCAGACTTCTGCTACACATTATACCATGGATAATGCTGGTGCTATCCCACACCTCCACCCCACTCTCTCATACTGATGCCCAATATCTTAATGGGAGATGGGTCGTTTTTCTGGTCCCCTTTCTTCCTCATGCTTATCCCCATTAGTTTTGAGAATTTAAGACGTTTTCCCATTAGTTTGTCGACTTTAAGACCTTTTGCCCCATTTTATTGTCAATATTAAGACCTTTTGTGCCCTTTAGATGTTGATATTTTTTCCTGGCGAGCGATAGCAAGCCTGTAATTGCGGAGGAACCTGCCTTCGGCCATGATATTTTTCCACTGAAAAATTTACAAATTATTTTTGAAGGGGATTCTAATGGATGTTTTTAAGTTTAACCCGTACAGCCCCAGCGACGCGTCTGACGCGTCGGCGATGTATGTAACGCACAGCCCCAGAGACGCGTCTGACGCGTCACCCTAATTGCGCCGACCGTAACCTCAGGTGTAGCCACTCAAGAGGGCTCAGATTTGTATGGGAACTGTGTACGTTTCCCACGCTACCGTGCCGATGGTTGAAAACTCTCAAAGTCCACGTGCGTGCGCGTGAGCGCGCAATAACCTGGTTTTTGGGGTAATTGCCTTCAATTTTTTACTCTTGTAAAATACGTTTTCGGGGCTCTGTAGGACCATTTTTTAAGCTTTTTGAGCAGTTTTTCGTGGTTTTTCCTTCATTCCTAACCCATTCGCTATTGTTTCTGGAATAAAACCATTTTTCGAAAACCGGCCGGGTTCTGGTGAACAAACATTACAAAACTAGCCGGGGCTCCACGGGTTAATGGAGGTCTAGGGAGGAAACTAAAAATTAAATTAATATATAAAAAAATAGACTAAAATAATAACCACTGTCCTCTTAAACTCGTCGAAAGGAGTACTTTCAGTTCTTTCAACCATTACTACCACAACTACCAGTATTCACCAATAGCATAATGTACTACCACAACTACCAGCATTCACCAATAACATAATGTACTACCACAACTACCAGCATTCACCAATAGCATAATGTACTACCACAACTACCAGCATTCACCAATAACATAATGTACTACCACAACTACCAGCATTCACCAATAGCATAATGTACTACCACAACTACCAGCATTCACCAATAGCATAATGTACTACCACAACTACCAGCATTCACCAATAGCATAATGTACTACCACAACTACCAGCATTCACCAATAGCATAATGTACTACCACAACTACCAGCATTCACCAATAGCATAATGTACTACCACAACTATCAGCATTCACCAATAGCATAATGTACTACCACAACTACCAGCATTCACCAATAGCATAATGTACTACCACAACTACCAGCATTCACCAATAGCATAATGTACTACCACAACTACCAGCATTCACCAATAACATAATGCACTACCACAACTACCAGTATTCACCAATATCATAATGTACTACCACAACTACCAGCATTCACCAATAGCATAATGTACTACCACAACTACCAGCATTGACCAATAACATAATGCACTACCACAACTACCAGTATTCACCAATATCATAATGTACTACCACAACTACCAGCATTCACCAATAGCATAATGCACTACTACAACTACCAGTATTCACCAATAACATAATGTACTACCACAACTACCAGCATTCACCAATAGCATAATGTACTACCACAACTACCAGCATTCACCAATAGCATAATGTACTACCACAACTACCAGCATTCACCAATAACATTATGTACTACCACAACTACCAGCATTCACCAATAACATAATGCACTACTACAACTACCAGTATTCACCAATAACATAATGTACTACCACAACTACCAGCATTCACCAGTAGCATAATGTACTACCACAACTACCAGCATTCACCAATAACATTATGTACTACCACAACTACCAGCATTCACCAATAACATAATGCACTACTACAACTACCAGTATTCACCAACAACATAATGTACTACCACAACTACCAGCATTCACCAGTAGCATGTACTACACAACTACCAGCATTCACCAACAACATAGTGTACTACCACAACTACCAGCATTCACCAATAACATAATGTACTACCACAACTACCAGTATTCACCAATAGCATAATGTACTACCACAACTACCAGCATTCACCAATAGCATAATGCACTACTACAACTACCAGTATTCACCAATAACATAATGTACTACCACAACTACCAGCATTCACCAATAGCATAATGTACTACCACAACTACCAGCATTCACCAATAGCATAATGTACTACCACAACTACCAGCATTCACCAATAACATTATGTACTACCACAACTACCAGCATTCACCAATAACATAATGCACTACTACAACTACCAGTATTCACCAATAACATAATGTACTACCACAACTACCAGCATTCACCAGTAGCATAATGTACTACCACAACTACCAGCATTCACCAATAACATTATGTACTACCACAACTACCAGCATTCACCAATAACATAATGCACTACTACAACTACCAGTATTCACCAATAACATAATGTACTACCACAACTACCAGCATTCACCAGTAGCATAATGTACTACCACAACTACCAGCATTCACCAATAACATAGTGTACTACCACAACTACCAGCATTCACCAATAACATAATGTACTACCACAACTACCAGTATTCACCAATAGCATAATGTACTACCACAACTACCAGCATTCACCAATAACATAATGCACTACCACAACTACCAGTATTCACCAATATCATAATGTACTACCACAACTACCAGCATTCACCAATAGCATAATGTACTACCACAACTACCAGCATTGACCAATAACATAATGTACTACCTCAACTACCAGCATTCACCAATAGCATAATGAACTACCACAACTACCAGCATTCACCAATAGCATAATGTACTACCACAACTACCAGCATTCACCAATAACATAATGCACTACTACAACTACCAGTATTCACCAATAACATAATGTACTACCACAACTACCAGCATTCACCAATAACATAATGTACTACCACAACTACCAACATTCACCAATAACATAATGCACTACCACAACTACCAACATTCACCAATAACATAATGCACTACCACAACTACCAGCATTCACCAATAACATAATGAACTACCACAACTACCAGCATTCACCAATAGCATAATGTACTACCACAACTACCAGCATTCACCAATAACATAATGCACTACTACAACTACCAGTATTCACCAATAACATAATGTACTACCACAACTACCAACATTCACCAATAGCATAATGTACTACCACAACTACCAGCATTCACCAATACCATAATGTACTACCACAACTACCAGCATTCACCAATAGCATAATGTACTACCACAACTACCAGCATTCACCAATAACATAATGCACTACTACAACTACCAGTATTCACCAATAACATAATGTACTACCACAACTACCAACATTCACCAATAGCATAATGTACTACCACAACTACCAGCATTCACCAATACCATAATGTACTACCACAACTACCACCATAATGTCCTGTAGCGTAGTTTTGGACCACTATTACCACTACTACCACAACTACTGACACTACCATAGCTACAATTACCCCTACCACAACTATAGACTTTAGACCTAATCATTTTTACTTATCTTATAATAAACTCTTTAGAGATTTTAAATTTGTAGATATTGACACTTTTATGTTCCTTTTAAACTCATATTATGGGTTATCTCTGTGGAACCATGGGGCATCCTTTAGATCTAGTATATATTAAAGCTTTGAAGTAGCATACAGTAATGCGCTTAAGGGGAGATGGGCCGGTTTTTCTGGACCACTCTCTCTCTCGTGTGTAGCCACATTAGTTTTGAGATTTTAAGACGTTCGGCACATTAGTTTGACGATTTTAACACCTTTCGCCCCTTTTCGTTGTCAATTTTAAGACCTTTGATTGATTGATTGATTGATTGATTGACTAACATCACTACAATTACCACGACCACAACTACCAATACGACCAAAACAACCACTACTACGCTATGTATGCTATGTATTATATACCGGTATGTATTTATATATTGCGAAATAAAGATTGATTGATTGATTGACTACTCACCAATAGTATAATGACCTTTAGCTTAGTTGTTGGCCACCACTACCACAATTACTTACACTAACATCACTACAATTACCACAACAACCAAAACAACTACTACTTACACTAACAACCCTACCACAACTACCAAAATAACTACTGCTTACACTAACAACCCAACACAACTACCACTACCACAACTACTTACACTAACAACCCTACCACAACTACCAAAACAATTACTACTTACACTAACAACCCTACCACAACTACTACTTACACTAACAACCCTACCACAACTACCAAAACAACTACTACTTACACTAACAACCCAACACAACTACCACTACCACAACTACTTACACTAACATCCCTACAATTACCACGACCACAACTACTCACATTAACATCACTACAACTACCACTACCACAACTACCCACACTAACATCACTACAATTACCACGACCACAACTACTCACACTAACAACCCTACCACAATTACCACAACAACCAAAACAACTACTACTTACACTAACAACCCTACCACAACTACCAAAACAACAACTACTACTCACCAATAGTATAATGACCTCTAGCATAGTTGTTGGCCGCGTCCTCCTTGCCAGACAGCATGTAGTTATTGTTAAACATTTGTTTATAGGCCCCGGTCTTGATCTCGTCTGAAAGGGAGACAGACAGGTAGAAGCTTTCATTATAGTGTGTGCATTATAGTATTCTTATATTAAGGGGGGGTCACCGTCTTTTTTATCTTTCTCTCCTTTTCTCTCTTTCCCTGGCTTGTAACCATTCGGCCCCATTCAGCCAACTGTTTTAAGACGTTTATCCCCATCCAGGTGTCGGTATCTTCCTGGCGAGCCAGCATTGTATGGAGAAATCCGGCTTCGCCGGAGAAATTTGTCTATCGAAAAATGTACACATTTAGCGTGCTGTTAAAACAAAATATATACAGTATATGCTGGCTCGCTACCGCTCGCCAGGGAAATATTGACACCTGGATGGTGGTAAACGTCTTAAAACAGTAGGCTGAATGAGGCCGAATGAATGCAACCCAAAAAGAGAGAGGGAGAGAAAGAGAAAAAAGCGAGGCGGGCTCCCTTAAATATGTCTGTTACCGAACTTTGTAGGTGTTTTTCCCTTCTCAGTCTGTCTGTCTGTCTGTCTGTCGATCAAAAATGGGTAGTCAAGATGGTAAGCTACAAGATTCAAAATAGTGCCATAAATGAGGTGAACACTATCAGAAAATGTACTGTAATTCAGCAAAGGCAAGATAGTAAGCTAGAAGATTTAAAATAGTGCCATAAATTAGGTAAAAACTATCAGAAAATATACGATAATTCAGCAAAGTCAAGATAGTAAGCTACAAGATTCAAAATAGTGCCATGAATGAGGTGAACACTATCATAAAATATACTATAATTCAGCATAATGTTTACTCCAATGCTGTGACTTGGACAATATCCGCCGGTATACAATAGTGTTCGTGTGATGAATAGCAACGCCACTTTATTGGCCACTTTATCGACCACTTTTATTGGCCACTTTATCGACCACTTTATTGGCCACTTTATCGACCACTTTATTAACCACTTTATTAACCACTTTATCAACCACTTGATTGAACACTTTATTGACCACTTAATTGGCCACTTTATTGGCCACTTTATTGGCCACTTAATTGACCACTTTATCGACCACATATTGACCACTTTATCAACCACTTACTGAACATTTTATCGACCACTTTATTTACCACTTTATTGACCACTTAATTGACCACTTTGTTGACCACAACCGGAACCGCCAGTATTCTAACCAAAACGTATTCCATTTTTGTTTGTTCTATGTGGATGAGGGAGACAAAAGGCAAAACTGCCTGTGACGAGTGCCTCCCCCAGAGTTGAAAGAGTGACAGGGCCAAAATCAAGGAGCAGTCGAGCCAAACTTTAACCCAAACTAAACCCTACTTAAACCTAACCTAACCTAATGTAACCTAACTAAACTTTACTTAAACCTAACCTAACCTATCCTACCCTAATTTAACCTAACTAACCCTTACTTAACCCTATCCTAACCTAACCTATCCTAATTTAACCTAACTAAACCTTACTTAGCCCTAACCTAACCTATCCTTATTTAACCTAACTAAACCTTACTAACCCTAACCTAACCTATCCTAATATAACCTATAACTAAACCTTACTAACCCTAACCTAACCTATCCTAATTTAACTTGGCTAAACCTTACTTAACCTAACCTAATTTAACCTAACTGAACCTTACTTATCCTAACCTAGCCTATCCTAATTTAACCTAACTGAACCTTACTAAACCTAACCTAACCTATCCTAACCTATCCTAATTTAACCTAGCTAAACCTTACTAAACCTAACCTAACCTATCCTAATATAACCTAGCTAAACCTTACTTAACCTAATCTAACCTATCCTAATATAACCTAACTATACCTTACTAAACCTAACCTAACTTATCCTACCCTAATCTAACCTAACCAAGCCTAGCGAAATGTAACCTAACCCTTTACCTAACCTAGCTTAACTAAGTGGATTTCTGTTACGCAATATTATTTTCTTTCACTAAATCTAACGTAGGTTCCTTAGATGGGAACGTTTTAGAGTGTGACCGATAGGAAGTGTAGTCGTTAACCAGTGACGTATTTTTCATTGTATTTTGGCAACTATTATACGATTTTATTCAGCTCAGGAAGGACCTCTAGCAATAACAAGGCTGCAAACCTTCCCAACCAACTCTATCAACCACCACAGATCCTTCCTAAGCTGCATAATATCGTCTAAAAATTAGCTAGAAAAATATATAATCACACGCACGTCACTGGTACTCAAAAGGTTTAGGAATGAGGCCGCTTAGAAATGTGGCCGTTTTGACCTATCCGTGAATGTTGGCCTGTATGGTGTGGTGAGTGGGCTTAAGGGGTTAGTGCTTGTTTTTTGTCTATATATTATTAATTCATTAATATGTTTTTGAGTTTCCTCGCTAGACCTCCATCAAGCTTTAAAAAACGCCCCCTAGACCCCCTTTCAAGATAAATGTGTACATTGTACATTTGTACATGTCCCGGCCGAAGGCCGCTTCCTTCTAATATTACAGGCTCGCTATTGCTCGCCAGGAAAAATATCGATTCCTATTTGGCACGAAAGGTTATAATATTGACAAAGAAAAGAGACGAATGGTATCAAAATCGCCAATTTAGCGGAACGAACGTCTTAAAATCTCAAAACTAATATGCTAAACATGAGGGAGAAAGGGGTTCAGAAAAAGCAAGCACTATCCCCTTAAGCCGGCATCACACGAGTGCTTTTTCCCTCAACATGTATCCTCAACATTGGTCTGGCAGCTTATGAGGTTAACATTTAAATGATTTCGTCTACCTAAATGCATCTATCATTTAGATGCTTATGTTCTGGGTGTGGTGTCCCGAGTTCGAATCCCGGGAGGACATATGCTTTCATTAGTTTATTTATGTGCATTGGGGTTTGTAATTGATGATTAATGTTTAGAACGGGGTGTTAATTAATTAGTCTAGTTTCCAATGCCAGTGCAAAATAGTCCAGAAATGTTGCCAGAAATTTTTTGCTAATTGAATGTTGAGTATATAAAAGCTCTCGTGTGATACCGGTTTTAGTTAAGTTAAATTAGGACAGGTTAGGTTTGGTTAAGTAAGACTTAGTTAGGTTAAATTAGGTAGGTATGGTTTAGTTAGGTTGAATTTGTGTAGGTTAGGTTAGGTTAGGTAAGGTTTAGTTAGGTTATATTTGGGTAGGTTAGGTTAGGTTAAGTAAGGTTTAGTTAGGTTAAATTAGGGTAGGATAGGTTAGGTTAAGTAAGGTTTAGTTAGGTTAAATTAGGGTAGGAGAGCTTAGGTATGGTTTAGTTAGGTTATATTAGGGTAGGTTAAGTAAGGTTTAGTTAGGTTATATTAGGATAGGTTAGGTTTGGTTTAGTTGGGTTAAATTAGGGTAGGATAGCTTAGGTATGGTTTAGTTAGGTTAAATTAGGATAGGTTAGGTTTGGTTAAATAAGGTTTAGTTAGGTTAAATTAGGGTAGGATAGCTTAGGTATGGTTTAGTTAGGTTAAATTAGGGTAGGATAGGTTACGTTTGGTTAAGTACGGTTTAGTTAGGTTAAATTAGGGTAGGTTAAGTCAGGTTTATAAGGTTGATAATTGAATGTTGAGTATAACAGCTCTCATGTGATACCGGCTTTAAGGGAGCCCACCGCTTTTTTTTCTCTTTCTCTCCCTCTCTCTTTGGCTTGCATCCATTCGGCACCATTCAGCCTACTGTTTTAAGACGTTTACCCCCATCCATTGGTCAATATTTTCCTGGCGAGCGGTAGCGAGCCAGCATATATATATTTTTGTTTTGACAACTAGTTAAATTTGTAAATTTTTCGATAGAATTTTTTTTCCGGCGAAGCCGGATCTCTCCATACAATGCTGGCTTGCCAGGAAGAAATCACACCTGGATGGGGATAAACGTCTTAAAACAGTTGGCTGAATGGGGCCGAATGGATACAAGCCAGGAAAAGAGAGAAAAGGAGAGAAAGATAAAACAAACAAAAAGTGCCCTCCCTTAGTAGTGTTTAGTCTGGTGATCAATGTTTCCTTGGTAGCCGACCTCGATACCTCACTCATACACTCACACACGCGTACACACTCCTACACTCACACACACGTACACACGCATACATAAATCATACCAAGAAACTAAAGCCGGCATCACACGAGCCGCTTTTCGAGCAATTTTTACGGGCAATTAAGGTCTGCAGCATAAAACGTTACACTTGATCAGAATTCAATCGCCTAACATACTCTACCTTCAGTCTAGTTACCGATACTAGTGCACAACAAGTCCCGAAATATAACGAGAACAAACTTGATCATGGAAAATTGACGGAAAAATCGCTCGTGTGACAGCGGCTATACTAAAAATTGGATTAGGAAATGAGTGTGTTATGTATGAGTTAGTTGACCTGGTAAGTGAACACATGGATAGTAAAGTACAGAACAATATTAATAGGGTTATTGACTAAGTTGATATTAAGGGGAGGTTTTTAGTTTGTTCCCTATACCTCCATCAAGCTTAAAATTACACCCCCTAGATCCCCTTACAAAATATATTTATATATGTGTACATTGTTCGGTAAAAGAAAATTTCCCGGCCAAAGGCCGGTTCCTCTTAAATTACAGGGTCACTATAGCTCGCTAGGAAATAAATCGACACCTAAATGGCACGAAAGATATTCTATTTGACAGAAATGGGTCGAAAGTTCTTAAGATCGACAAACTAATGGGACGAACGTCTTAAAATCTCAAAAAGGAATGGGGCTAAACATGAAGGAGAAAGCGGTCCAAAAAAAAAATCCCTCAAGTGGAAATTTCCCCTTAAGTTAGTGTCTGAAGGTAATTGTTGTGATAAACAATACATATTTACGATTTTCACAAGACCCAACCAAGAGACAAGTACACCCACGGTATAGTAACAATACCGTGAGTACACCCACCAAAGAGACAAGTACACCCACGGTATAGTAACAATACCGTGAGTACACCCACCAAAGAGACAAGTACACCCACGGTATAGTAACAATACCGTGAGTACACCCACAAAAGAGACAAGTACACCCACAAAAGAGACAAGTACACCCACAAAAGTCCCGGTAGGAAACTATAAGCAGCAAAGCACATAAAAGTAACGACAAAAGACCGTGAAGTGAAGAATACATGTTTATTATTGTTTTTGTATTATTATATGACGAATAACGAGTGATAGTTATATATATTGAAATGTTGTGTGTTGTGTAACTTGGGTTAACCTGATAGGCCTACCCATGGTGTATTGGACAATTATATTTGTCTAACGATGTTAAGGCCAAAGGGCGGTTCCTTCAATATTATAGGCTCGCTATTGCTCGTCAGATAAAAATCGCACCAAAATGGCACGAAAAGTCTAAATCTTGACAAAGAGATGGGGCAAAATATATTAAAATCGCCGAACTAATGGGGCAAACGCCTGTCATAGTCTGTTGAGAGAGAGAGAGAGTGTGTGAGAGAGTGAGTGTGTGTGTGAGAGAGAGAGTGAGTGTGTGTGTGTGTTTGTGTCTGAATTTTGGTAACGACATAATATATATACCTACTTGTGGAACAAATAGTCTAACATAGGTCACGTGTTATAGTGTGTTGAGAGAGTGAGAGTGTGTGTGAGAGAGAGAGTGAGTGTGTGTGTGTGTTTGTGTCTGAATTTGGGTAACGAAAAAATATATATACCAACTTGTGGAACAAATAGTCTAACATAGGTCACGTGTTATAGTGTGTTGAAAGAGTGAGATTACAAAGGAGTACAACGGAAATCAAGCAACAACAGATCTAGTGACCCTTCTAGGTTGCTTGTCCTCCAAAACACTGAGGATCAAGTGTCCAAACAGTGGTTTAGAGTGGGTAAGGGAACATTGGAAAGGGAATTACTGCCCTGGAACTAATGTCCGTGGCAGGATTAGGAAGTTAGTACGGGACAGATGGGTTAGTAACTGAGGGGGGGATAAAATAAAGTTATTCATTTACAAACGCAGTCAGTCGCGGGTTTGATGCGAGATATTTGTCTATGCGGAGTTTAAATGAATCAACGGTGATGCAGTCTATAACGTTTCGGGGAAGCCCATTCCACAAGTTGACAACTCGATTGAAGAAGAAATTCTTAGATTCGTGTGAGTTAAAAGATTTACCAATAATTTTGCAACCGTTTCCCCGCGTGTAATTAGATTGGTCGATAGTGAAGTACTTACTACAGTTCATATTGTCGATGCCTTTGATGATTTTGAACACTTGAATTAAGTCACCTCTTAATCTGCGCTGGGTTAAAGGAAATAGATTTAATTCTCTAAGACGCTCTTCGTATGGTTTGTTCTTTAGGCTAGGTATCATTTTGGTAACTCTACGTTGAACTCGTTCTAGCTTGTTTATATCTTTTTGGTAATAAGGGCACCAGGATTGAACGCAGTATTCCAGAAGAGGGCGGACTAAGGAATTGTAAAAGGTTAGGATAACTTCTTTGGATTTATGCTCAAATGACCTGCCTATAAAGCCAATTATTTTGTTTGCCTTCTTAACAACTTCTGAACATTGTTGACTCGGTTTTAGGTTACTCGATATTGTTACTCCCAGATCGGTTTCTCTGTTTACATTCTTAAGCTGAGTGCCATTCATTGAATAGTTTGCTTTCTCATTTAGGTATCCGATATGTAGTACTTTACATTTATCCGCATTGAAACTCATTTGCCAAATTTGGGCCCAACATGACAATTTATCTAGATTGTGTTGCATATCGTCAACTTGTTCTTTTGAGAGTACGCTATTTGCAATTTGTGTATCGTCAGCAAATTTTGAGATTGTACAGGTGAGACCCTCATCTATGTCGTTGATGTAAATTAGAAAGAGAATTGGTCCTAGTACCGATCCCTGGGGTACCCCGCTACTTACATTGGTCCATTTAGATGCCTTACCGTTTATGACTACTCTTTGCTTTCTGTCGCTGAGCCAATTTTCTATCCATTTCAACACACCGTCTAGTATTCCATGCGCTTTTAGTTTTAGCAGTAAACGTTTGTGGGGAACTTTGTCAAAGGCCTTTTGAAAATCAAGGTATATAATATCTACAGCTTTACTCTTATCGTAGAGGTTGAGGATATCGTGGAAGAAGTCTAAGAGGTTTGTTAAACAGGAACGTTTTTTACGAAAGCTGTGTTGAGTATCTTTAAGTATGTTATTTTCCTCTAAGTGATTTACGAGTCTGTCTCGTATGACCGTTTCTAGCATTTTACATACAACTGAGGTTAAGCTAATTGGACGATAGTTACTGGGTAGGGATTTGCTGCCTTTTTTTAATATCGGTGTTACGTTGGCTAGCTTCCACTGATCGGGCATAGTTCCAGACTGCAAGGATTTATTGAATAGTAATGTCAGTGGTTTGGAGAGCTCATCCTTAGCTTCCTTTAGAACTCTAGGCGAGATTGTATCAGGTCCAGGCGTTTTATTTACCTTGAGTTTATCTAAACAATTCAATACTTCTCTCTCTGTAACGGTGATATTGCTTAGAACATCTGAATTATCAATCTGAATCGGCGATGGTGTAGGGATATCACTGAGGTCTTCTGTTGTAAAAACTGATGCAAAGAAGGTATTGAGGGCATTACTCATTTGTACTTCGTCTTTGGTGTATTCTCCATTTTCATCGACTAACGGTCCAACAGTTGAAGTAACGACTTTTTTCTTTCTGATATAACTATAGAATTCTTTTGGGTTTGTTTTACTTTGATTCGCAATATGTAACTCTAAGGTCTTTTTACTTTGCTTAATTAACTTTTTGGCTTTGCGTCGTAGCTCTACAAATTTCAGCCGTTCTTCGTCATTTTGTGAGGATTTTAATCTATCATTAGCAAATTTTTTAGCAAGCAGGCAGTTTGAAATATCTTTATTCCACCATTTGGGCTTATTATTATGGCCTGGACGCCGTATTTTCGATGGTATGCAGTCTTGCACTGCTTTTAGGTAAGTGGCTTCGAATAACTTCCAAGATGTATTTATGTCGTTATTGTGAATTAAAAAGCTCCAGTCAGTTTCTTTAAACATAGCTCTAAGTTTATGGAAGTTTGCTTTCTTGAAATTAGGGACTTTTTCGATGCTACTATTTGGTTCGTTACTAGTAAACTTTAAAGTGAAAGTTATCGTACGATGGTCGCTGTTACTGAATTCATCACCAACATTCAAATTCTCTATTAATTCTTCTTTTGTTGCAAGTACAATGTCAAGCACGTTATTACCACGGGTTGGCGTTCGAACAAATTGATAAAGCGAACTCTCTTGCAAGTTCGTATACAAGTCATGTCCGGAGTGTGAAGTAAGAGTATCGCCCCACTTGGTCACAGGTAAATTAAAGTCGCCAAAAATTACGGTATCTTGTGAGTTACTTACATCTGCAATTTGTTCGTAAATTTCTCGGTCAGTTTGCACTGATTGAGCTGGAGGTCTGTATATTAATGCAAGTATTATTTTTGTACCTTTATTATTCTTTATTAGCACAAAAGATGCGTCGACGTTCACAATTTGAGGTTTTGACAAGAGGGTAGGGTTAAGACTTTCTTTGATATAAAGTAAAACGCCACCTCCATTTCGATTTATTCGGCTTTTCTCAAACATTACATAACCGGGAAGTGAATACTCTGCTAAAAAGTCTCTATCTTCTGTATTGAGCCAAAATTCTGTTATGCCAATCACATCATAATTTTCTGTAAACACTAGCTCCTCTAAATCTGAAAATTTATTGCATATGCTACGAGCGTTTGCATAGAAAACCTTTAAATTTGTTATTTTAGAACTCACGGAACGCTCTTTAATAATATTTTTGGTTCTTGTCGGATCTACATTTATGTTCATGGCTGTCCTCGGTCCTCGCTGTCTTCGGTCCTTATCGCTGGTGGTCCTCGGTTGCCTCTGTTTTTTTCTTGGCGTTGGATGATTTATGTCACTGCTGCTTCTTCTCGGATGGCGTTTTTTGATCCATGGCTGCGGACTGCTTCGTGTAGGAGACGACCCATGCGTGCTGAACCCACAGGGTTTAGATGAGTGCCATCCTTGCGGAACAGAGTAGGCTGGTTGTAGAAGTTGTCCCAGAGGTTGATGAATTCAACTTCTTCCCTCAGACACAAATATTTTAGTCGGCTATTTGTGCTGAAGGCCTTGTCGTAGAATTTGTCAGGTGCGTCGATCTTGGGGAGAATGCCTGAGATGATGATATTCCTTGACTTGTTTTTGTAGTGCTGGATCATCTTGCAATATATCTCCATCAACTCTTCGGATCTGGTGAGCATGACGTCATTTGAACCAGCATGGATGACAAAAAGGGTATTTTTATTTGCATCCTTTGTGGTATCTTCGAAGGCTTCCACAATGTCGTCCAGTCCAGCTCCTGGGATGCAAAATCTTTTTCGTTGATTTGGGACTCTGTCGCAGAACTCTTCGACCTGTCCTCGTAGGATGGAATCCCCAACGAGCCTGGTCTCCTCTGGTTCGTCTTCCATCTCTACCAATATCTCAAATCTGTTTGACATTGTGACTGGTAGATGAGACCTTTTCTGCGTTGGCCGTGCACCGTTCCTCACTGGTGTAAATCCGGAAACCTGTGGTGGCGGGACTATACGTACAGGTCGGGGAGAGGAGTGGTTAGAACGGGGGCGAGGGGTTGGTACTGTTCGTGCTAGCAGGCTTCTTGCACGAGGAGTGGGGGAGAGACTAAGGTGAACAGGGCGGCTGTCCTGGTTTGATGTCGGCTCAGGTTCGTCAGAAGTATCTGCTGCAGTGTCTACTGCAGTTGTTGGATTGTTGGCAGATGACGTTGGGGCGGTGGTGGATGCTGGAGTTGAAACAATTGGAGTTAGTGATACTCCAACATTGAGTGTTACAAACTCTTGGAGTGATTCCAGCTTCCTGGTGAGGGCGTTGATCTTGTTGTGGGCTTCATCCAATTTTGCTGTCAAATCCTCTCGTTGCTGGCAGAGTCGTCAGACTTGTGGATCGACAGGAGCAAACGTGGAAGCACCAAACCTACCGGCGCAGTTCGTACAGGCACGAGGCATGGTGACGATCACTTTCTTCAGATCACTTCACTCACTTAAAAACACTTAACTCACTTTAAAAACACTAAACTCACTTTAAAAACACTTCACTCCCTTCAGGTCGCTTCACTTACTTAAATAGGCCTAACAGAAAACAAAAATTTTGAAATACACACAAATAGGTTATCAGCGGTGATAGCCTAACCGAAAATTAAAACAAAACTAAGTTAAATTTTAATACGCAGTGATAGTCGAACCGAAAACAATTTTATGTTTATTTAAACAGAAATAGGCCACCAGGGGTTATAGCCTATCCTAACCAAAAACAAAAATTATGAAATACCGGTAAGCAGAAATAGGCCACCAGCGGTGATAGCCTAACTGAAAATTTATAAATTGAAGTACGCAGAGTGTGTGTGAGAAAGAGAGTGAGTGTGTGTGTGTGTTTGTGTCTGAATTTTGGTAACGACATAATATATATACCTACTTGTAGAACAAATAGTCTAACATAGGTCACGTGTTATAGTGTGTTGAGAGAGTGAGAGTGTGTGTGTGCGTAGGAGTTTGGGTGACGACATAATTATTCATACCTACAGTATCTCTGGCTCTCTCTCTCTCTCTGGCAGTTCTCTCTCTCTCTGGCAGTTCTCTCTCTCTCTCTCTCTCTCTCTCTCTCTCTCTCTCTCTCTCTCTCTCTCTGGCAGTTCACGGGCGAGAGAGAGAGAGTTGAGTATGTGAATTGTGTGGTTGTAAGACTACAGGGTGGTAATGTGTGTAGTGTAGATGTGATAGGTTAGTAGCAGTGTGGTAGTATGATGTGCATATGTTAGCGCCTTATACTGTATATATACACACACATATAATTATATATATATATAATATATATATATATATATATATATATATATATATATATATATATATATATATATATATATATACTGTATAAACAAATAAGTAAATAGGTAAATCGAAAAAAAATCCTCTTAACGGTGGTGTGGTAGCTTGGTAGACAAGCCAATAGTAGTGTAGTAACTCAATAGTGTGGTTGTCAAGGGTTGTGGTGTGGTAGACAAGCCAGTAGTAGTATGGTAAATCAATAGTGTGGTTGTCAAGGGTTGTCGTGTGGTAGACAAGCCAGTAGTAGTGTAGTGACTCAATAGTGTGGTTGTCAAGGGTTGTGGTGTGGTAGACAAGCCAGTAGTAGTATGGTAATTCAATAGTGTGGTTGTCAAGGGTTGTGGTGTGGTAGACAAGCCAATAGTAGTGTAGTGACTCAATAGTGTGGTTGTCAAGGGTTGTGGTGTGGTAGACAAGCCAGTAGTTGTATGGTAACTCAATAGTGTGGTTGTCAAGGGTTGTGGTGTGGTAGACAAGCCAGTAGTAGTGTAGTGACTCAATAGTGTGGTTGTCAAGGGTTGTGTTGTGGTGGTGTGGTAATGGACAGGTGTGGTTGTATCGTAGCGTGCCAGGTTAACAGTGGTGTAGTAGTGTGGTAGTGTGGTAGACAAGTCAGTAGTAGTGTAGTAACTCAATAGTGTGGTTGTCAAGGGTTGTGTTGCGGTAGTGTGGTGGTAGTATGGTAGACAAGTCAGTAGTAGTGTGGTAACTCAATAGTGTGGTTGTCAAGGGTTGTGGTGTGGTAGTGTGGTAGACAAGCCAGTAGTAGTATGGTAACTCAATAGTGTGGTTGTCAAGGGTTGTGGTGTGGTAGTGTGGTGGTGTGGTAGACAAGCCAGTAGTAGTATGGTAAATTGTCAAGGGTTGTGGTGTGGTAGTGTGGTGGTGTGGTAGACAAACCAGTAGTAGTATGGTAACTCAATAGTGTGGTTGTCAAGGGTTGTAGTGTGGTGGTGTGGTAGACAAGCCAGTAGTAGTATGGTAACTCAATAGTGTGGTTGTCAAGAGTTGTGGTGTGGTAGTGTGGTAGACAAGCCAGTAGTAGTATGGTAACTCAATAGTGTGGTTGTCAAGGGTTGTGGTGTGGTAGTGTGGTGGTGTGGTAGACAAGCCAGTAGTAGTATGGTAACTCAATAGTGTGGTTGTCAAGGGTTGCAGTGTGGTGGTGTGGTAGACAAGCCAGTAGTAGTATGGTAACTCAATAGTGTGGTTGTCAAGGGTTGTGGTGTGGTAGTGTGGTGGTTGTGTGGTTGTGTGGTAGTGTGGTGGTTGTGTGGTAGTGTGGTTGTCAAGGGTTGTGGTGTGGTAGTGTGGTGGTGTGGTAGACAAGCCAGTAGTAGTATGGTAACTCAATAGTGTGGTTGTCAAGAGTTGTGGTGTGGTAGTGTGGTAGACAAGCCAGTAGTAGTATGGTAACTCAATAGTGTGGTTGTCAAGGGGTTGTGGCGTGGTAGTGTGGTAGACAAGCCAGTAGTAGTATGGTATCTCAATAGTGTGGTTGTCAAGTGTTGTGGTGTGGTAGTGTGGTAGACAAGCCAGTAGTAGTATGGTAACTCAATAGTGTGGTTGTCAAGGGGTTGTGGTGTGGTAGTGTGGTAGTGTTGTGATATGGTAGTGTGGTGGTGTGGTAGAAAAGCCAGCAGTAGTGTGGTAGTGTGGTGGTGTGGTAGTGTGGTAGACAAGCCAGCAGTAGTGTGGTAACTCAATAGTGTGGTTGTCAAGGGTTGTGTTGTGGTAGTGTGGTAGACAGGCCAGCAGTAGTGTGGTTGTCAAGGGTTGTGGTGTGGTAGTGTGGTGGTATGGTAGTGTAGTAGACAAGCCAGTAGTAGTGTGGTAACTCAATAGTGTGGTTGTCAAGGCTTGTGTTGTGGTAACGCAGATACTCGTGACAGGCAGGAACTTCAAAACTTTATATCCAATTTGCTGTTCACGTCTCAGCATTTCTGTGAACTGGTTGCATAATGTTGAATCAGACTTTGGCATATTTATTTCAGGCTTGTCATTGACAAACCATCTCTCGTTCGCATAAATTATATGAAAGGCGGAAATTAATACTAATACTAATAAAAATAATAATAATAATAATAATAATAATAATAATTATAATAAAAATAATAATGATAACTAGGGGGACATTTGGGAGAGCGCATACCTCTGCCTACGCTGGTGGAGGTATGCTCTCTACCGATCGCTTGCTTAACCCCTTCTGTTCCGGGACGTTTTTATAACATTATTCAGACAACTATTATACGGTATTGTTCAGTTTAGGAAGAATGTCTACCCATTAAAAGGTTAGACTATCTCAATATCTCAATTAATTTGACTAGCTACCATAATTATATCCTTCATAAGCCTCATAAAATCGTCTATATGCAGCTGAAATAAAAAAATACGTCGCCGGTACAGAAGGGGTTAACTGAATCTCTTATTCCTTGGCGCATATCCGATCTGCTTACCTAATTTCGTGAACATTGGTTCATAACTTTGTGAACAAATTGTTATGTGTGATTGTACAGAATATGGCAATTTGATAAACCTTCCATATTAGTCCACCACCACATAGTTATAATTAAGTAACACCCCGTTCTTAACATTAATCACCAATTACAAACCCCAATGCACTTGAATAAACTAATGAAAGCATATATGCTCCTCCCGGGATTCGAACTCGGAACACCACACCCAGAACATAATCATCTTAAGACTTCAGAGGCTATCAACCCTTCTGGATTAATAAGCCAGCACACTGTAAGTCAAGAATAGCGTCAGGACTGGAGCCCCTTTTCGAGAACTCTGGTATAGTCCCTCGACACCACTTTGATTATATCAGTCATATAAATAATATGACTGACATAGTATGATATGTAACTTCATAAGTGACCTGTCCATTATGTAAAGTGGATAAATGGATTGGGTGGGAATAAAGACCAAGAAATGGTTTACGTTCCTCTATCGATTCGCGATAGCGTAATGTATAAGTGCGCGGAATTTCGGTGTGAGTATCCTAGGTTCGAGTCCTTGGAGTGCCACATGTATTTGTTGATTTCATTAATTGAGTTTAGAAGTAAAGTTGGTTGGTGAACAAATCTGAAATATACAGTGCTCATCATTAGTCTACCTGATGATGTATTTTGTGTAACCCTAACCTCATTTCATCCTTTACTACTGTTATCTCTGTATTATTTATCCCTTCTGTACCGTCGACGTCTTTTAAGTTTTATTCTAGCTATATTTATACGAATGTGTGCACTTTAAGAAGGATCTCTGGTAGCGAAATAGGTTAGATGAGATAGTTTGAAGCTTGTTCATTGCTGGAGGCCCTTTTTAATCTGAATAAAATGGTCTAACAGTAGCCAGAATAAAATTAAAGCGTAGGCACCGATACTGAAAGGGTTAAGACATTTAAACCTATAGTCTCACCATTAGCCTCATATCACCAATAAAATTATCTCACCAATAACATCATCTCACCATTAACTCCATCTTACCAATAACCTCACCTCACCAATAACCTCATCTCACCAATAACCTCACCTCCCGTCACCACTTATCTCAACTCTCACCAATAACCTCATCTCACCATTAACTCCATCTCATCAATAACCTCACCTCTCCAAGAACATCACCTCACCAATAACCTCATATCACCAATAACTTCATCAATAACCTCACCTCACCAATAACCTCATATCACCAATAACCTCACCTCACCAATAACTTCATCTCACCATTAACTCCATCTCATCAATAACCTCACCTCACCAATAACCTCACCTCACCTATAACTTCACCTCACCAATAACCTCACCTCACCAATAACATCACCTTACCCATAGCCTCACCAATAACATCACCTTACCAATAACCTCACCTCACCAATAACATCACCTCACCAATAACCTCACCTCACCAATAACATCATCTCACCATTACCTCCATCTTACCAATAACCTCACCTCACCAATAACCTCACCTCACCAATAACCTCACCTCACCAATAACCTCACCTCACCAATAACATCATCTCACCATTAACTCCATCTTACCAATAACCTCACCTCACCAATAACCTCATCTCACCAATAACCTCACCTCCCCTCACCACTTACCTCAACTCTAGTACAAAGGAGTACAAAGGAGTACAAAGGAAATCAAGCAACAACAGATCTAGTGACCCTTCTAGGTTGCTTGTCCTCCAAAACACTGAGGATCAAGTGTCAAACAGTGGTTTAGAGTGGGTAAGGGAACATTGGAAAGGGAATTACTGCCCTGGAACTAATGTCCGTGGCAGGATTAGGAAGTTAGTAGAGGACAGATGGGTTAGTAACTGAGGGGGGGATAAAATAAAGTTATTCATTTACAAACGCAGTCAGTCGCGGGTTTGATGAGAGATATTTGTCTAGGCGGAGTTTAAATGAATCAACGGTGATGCAGTCTATAACGTTTCGGGGAAGCCCATTCCACAAGTTGACAACTCGATTGAAAAAGAAATTCTTAGATTCGTGCGAGTTAAAAGATTTACCAATAATTTTGCAACCGTTTCCCCGCGTGTAATTAGATTGGTCGATAGTGAAGTACTTACTACAGTTCATATTGTCGATGCCTTTGATGATTTTGAACACTTGAATTAAGTCACCTCTTAATCTGCGCTGGGTTAAAGGAAATAGATTTAATTCTCTAAGACGCTCTTCGTATGGTTTGTTCTTTAGGCTAGGTATCATTTTGGTAACTCTACATTGAACTCGTTCTAGCTTGTTTATATCTTTTTGGTAATAAGGGCACCAGGATTGAACGCAGTATTCCAGAAGAGGGCGGACTAAGGAATTGTAAAGGGTTAGGATAACGTCTTTGGATTTATGCTCAAATGACCTGCCTATAAAGCCAATTTTTGTTTGCCTTCTTAACAACTTCTGAACATTGTTGACTCGGTTTTAGGTTACTCGATATTGTTACTCCCAGATCGGTTTCTCTGTTTACATTCTTAAGCTGAGTGCCATTCATCGAATAGTTTGCTTTCTCATTTAGGTATCCGACATGTAGTACTTTACATTTATCCGCATTGAAACTCATTTGCCAAATTTGGGCCCAACATGACAATTTATCTAGATTGTGTTGCATATCGTCAACTTGTTCTTTTGAGAGTACGCTATTTTTCAATTTTTGTATCGTCAGCAAATTTTGAGATTGTACAGGTGAGACCCTCATCTATGTCGTTGATGTAAATTAGAAAGAGAATTGGTCCTAGTACCGATCCCAATAACAATCCCTCACCTCACCAATAACCTCCCCTTCCCACTCACCTATAACCTCCCCTCCCCACTCACCTATGACCTCCCCTCCCCACTCATCAATAACCTCCCCTCCCCACTCACCAATAACCTCCCCTCCCCACTCACCTATAATCTCACCTCCCCACTCACCTATAACCTCACCACGCCATCTCCCCTAACTCCCCTCCCCACTCACCAACAACCTCCCCTCCCCACTCACCAATAACCTCACCTCCCCACTCACCAATAACCTCCCCTCCTCACTCACCTATACCCTCCCCTCCCCACTCACCTATAACATCCCCTCCTCACTCACCAATAACCTCCCCCCCCACTCACCTATAACCTCCCCTCCCCACTCACCTATGACCTCCCCTCCCCACTCATCAATAACCTCCCCTCCCCACTCACCAATAACCTCCCCTCCCCACTCACCTATAACCTCACCTCCCCACTCACCACGCCATCTCCCCTAAACTCCCCTCCCCAATCACCTATAACCTCCCCTCCCCATTCACCAATAACCTCACCTCCCCACTCACCAATTACCTCCCCTCCCCACTCACCTATAACCTCCCCTCCCCACTCACCTATAACCTCCCCTCCCCACTCACCTATAACGTCACCTCCCCACTCACCTATAAACTCCCCTCCCCACTCTCCAATAACCTCACCTATAACCTCCCCTCCCCACTGACCTATAACCTCCCCTCCCCACTCACCTATACCCTCCACTCCCCACTTACCTATAACCTCCCCTCCCCACTCACCAATAACCTCACCACTCCATCTCCCCTGAATCTCCCCTCCCCACTCACCAACAACCCCCCCTCCCCACTCACCTATAACCTCACCTCCCCACTCACCAATAACCTCCCCTCCCCACTCACCTATACACTCCCCTCCCCACTCACCTATAACTTCACCTCCCCACTCACCCTGAACTCCCCTCCTCACTCACATATAACCCCCTCCCCACTCACCCTGAACTCCCCTCCCCACTCACCAACAACCTCCCCTCCCCACTCACCTCTAACCACACCGCCCCACTCCACAATATCCTCCCCTCCACACCCACCTATACCCTCCCCTCCCCACTTACCTATAACTTCACCTCCCCACTCACCCTGAACTCCCTTCCCCACTCACATATAACCTCCCGTCCCCACTCACCCTGAACTCCCCTCCCCACTCACCCTGAACTCCCCTCCCCACTCACCCTGAACTCCACTCACCTATAACCTCCCCTCCCCACTCACCAATAACCTCACCACTCCATCTCCCCTGAATTTCCCTCCCCACTCACCTATAACTGAGGGCTCTAGATCGGTGAAGATAGCCCGGGGTACATGCTTGCCCGCACTGGTCTCGGAGAAGGTGTTATAGGAGTCATCTGGAGGTATGTCCGAGTCAGCGTATGGTGTCAGCACTCCGTCAGTATAAGGAGATATAGGTCGTTTTTTTTTAGATCCCCTTCTCCCTTCATGTTTAGTCTCATTATTTTTAAGATTTTAAGATGTTTGCTCCATTAGTTTGTAAATTGTAAGACCTTTCGCCTCATTTCTTTGTCAGTATTAAGACCTTTCTTGCTATATAGGTGTCGATTTTTTTTCCTGGCGAACGATAGTGAGCCTGTAATTTGGAAAGAACCGGCCTTCGGCCGTGACAGTATTCTACAGAAAAATGTACACATTAATCTAGAATGGGGATATAATGGATGTTGTTGTTTAAAGTTTGATGGAGGTCTAGGGAGGAAACTAGAAACCTAATAAAAAGATATATAAATGAGCAAAGATACGCCCATCTCGCCCATTGACTCGATCTCACCTTATCACTCACCTATAACTGAGGGCTCTAGATCGGTAAAGACGGCCCTGGGTACATGCTTGCCCGCACTGGTCTCGGAGAAGAAGGTGTTATAGGAGTCGTCTGGCATGTCCGAACCAGCGAATGATGTCAGCATTCCGTCAGGTTGGATGCCGTGTTCCAGGCAGTATAGCTCCCAGCAGGCGTTACCCATCTGAACCCCAGCCTGGCCTATGTGGATGTTGATACATTCCCGCTGTCATGGGGGGAAATTGATTAAAAAATACTCATAAACGTAGACAGAATTAATATAAACAGCCTAGGCTATGTGTATGTTTAGGCAGTCTCTTTGTCATGAGAAGAGATTGCTCAAAATGTACTCAGAGTAGTAGATATAATGAATACAAACAGCCTGTAACCTGTCATTAGAAGAGATTGATCAAGATAAATGCAGAACAGTAGACAGAATGAATATAAACAGCCTGGGGTATGTGGATGTGGATGCATTCTCGCTGTCATCAGAAGAGATTGATTAAAATATACTCTTATTTATTTTCACCAACCCACCAATTCATTTAAAAATAAACCTAACTAATGAAATCAATGAAAGTAGACATAATTGATGTAAACAACCTGGGTTATGTGGATGTTGATAAATTCCCGCTGTCGTGAGAAGAGATTGATTAACACCTTCTGTTCCGGCTACGTCTTTTCAGTTTTATTCTATCTATATTTAGATGATTGTGTGTAGTTTAAGAAGGATCTGTGGTAGTCAAAAGGGTTAAGTGAGATAGTTGAAAGCCTGTTAATTGCCAGAGATCCTTCCTAAACTGAATACAATCGAATAGTAGTAGCCATAATAAATTAAAAAGACGTCGCCAGTCCAGAAGGGGTTAAAATATACTCATAAAGATAGACATAATGAATACAAACAGCCTAGGCTATGTGGATGTTGAAGCATTGTCGTGAGAAGAGATTGATTAAAATAAGTAGAGAGACTGAATATATACACCATATGAGGAGGAAACGTTGTCAATATAATGTTCTTCTACATAATTATAGTGTGTTTATTCATGAGAAGATATTACATAGAGTTACATATATATTGATTTGATTACAGTAATGACATTTAAAATTATATATCGTGCTGTAGGAGAAGAGCGATAGCGAGCCTGTAATTGTGGAGGAACCGACCTTCGGCCGTGAAATTTTTCTACCGAAATATGTACAAATTAATCTCGAAGGGATATCTTATTGATGTGTTTTTAAAGTTTGATGGAGGTCTAGGAAAGAAACTAAAGACAATGACAAAAAGATACATAAATGAGGAAATAAATACGGCCATCCCCCCTTAACCCCTTCTTTACCGAGATGTCTATTTAGTTTTATTCTAGCTATATTTAGACGATTTTGTGCAGTTTAATAATTAAGGATCTGTGGTAGTACAAAAGGTTAAGTGAGACAGTTCGAAGCTTCCTAATTGCTGGTTACCCTTTTTAAACTTAATAAAATCGTCTTATAGTAACCAACATATAGGGAAAAGAGCGTCGTCGGTATAGAAGGGGTTAAAAGGATTACACGGCCCATTATACGCTTCAACCTCCGTGTTTGCCTCGTCTGGATGGCCTACTGATGTTCTACAGTCGCGGCATTTATAAAGTACAGGTTAGAGCCTCGAACATCTTAAATCTAAAAACTAAACATGAGGGAGAAGGGGATCTAGAAAAACTATTCATCTCCCCTTAACACTATCTCATAGGACCTCTTGGGGGGGGGGGGAAAATTAGGGCATTATGTGTAATCATTATTTAGAGATCTGCTTGCTTTTGGCATTATGTGTAATCATTATTTAGAGATCTGCTTGCTTTTGGCATTATGTGTAATCATTATTTAGGGATCTGCTTGCTTTTGACATTATGTGTAATCATTATTTAGGGACCTGCTTGCTTTTGACATTATGTGTAATCATTATTTAGGGATCTGCTTGCTTTTGACATTATGTGTAATCATTATTTAGGGATCTGCTTGCTTTTGACATTATGTGTAATCATTATTTAAGGATCTGCTTGCTTTTGACATTATGTGTAATCATTATTTAGGGACCTGCTTGCTTTTGACATTATGTGTAATCATTATTTAGGGATCTGCTTGCTTTTGACATTATGTGTAATCATTATTTAGGGATCTGCTTGCTTTTGACGTTATGTGTAATCATTATTTAGGGATCTGCTTGCTTTTGACATTTCCGTGCAATTAAATTTAATTTGTCCCCTAGACCACAAAAAAAAACCGCTTTCTCTAATTTCCATTACACTATAAAATGTCCACCCAGACCCCCTTCAAGCTAAATTTGTAAATTTTTCGATAGAAAAATGTCCCACCGAAGGCTGATTTCAAGCTATCGCTCGCCAAGAAAAGAATCGACACCTGAATGGGGTGAAACATCTTATTATCGCCTAATGTATGGGTTGAAAAGTCTATAATACAGAAATATGATAATGATGAGAGTTTATTACAAAAAAGGAATTAATAATGAAAAATTATATTTAAAAAATAGGAATTGATAATGAAAGAGTTTATTACACAAATAGGAATGAATAATGGAACAATATATCACAAACAAATATAATGAAAGAGTTTATTACAAACAATTATAATGAGAGTTTATTACAGAAACAGAAATAAATATTGAAAGATATTATTACAGAAAAAGGAATTAATCATTCAAGAGGAATGAATAGTGAAAGTGTTTATTAGAGAAAGTATAATTAATAATGAGTGAGATAAATACAGACAAAGGAATTAATAATGCAATAGTTGATTTGACAAAATTGAATTAATAATGAAAGTTTATTACAGAAAAAGGAATGAATAGTGAAAGAGTTTATTACAGAAAAGGGAATTACTACAGCTTAACTTAGTGTGTCTTCATTATTGACTATATATTAAATTGCTAAAATCAACTCACAGATAAGTAACATACTTTCATATTACCAACCCCCCAATTAACTTACAATTAAGCCTAATTAATACAAAATCAATGAAACTAATGAATACATGTGGTACTCCAAGGATTCGAACCTAGGATACTCACACCGAAATTCCACGCACTAACCATTACGCTATCAATTGACCACTTGCCAGTTGCAGGCTATAAGGAAGTTCGGCTTGTAAACATCGATATTAAACACAAATACAGTAATTATGTAGGTTTCTGATGGATAAATAGTATGTTGAATTTGGTTTTATGTGTTAATAAATGTACTAAAACCGTATTATAGCTAGTTATTCTGCTAAATATCGATGTATACAGCTCCAACTTCCTTATAGAATGAAACTCGCAAGTAGTCAATGAGGACGCAGCAATTTATCACCTGCTGCACCAATTCAATCAGATGACGCCAGTTTTGTCTTATTCTCACTACCTCCAAACATTTTAATTCAACTTAAAAAGGACCATTCAGAGTAAAAGAGTTACATGAACCCTATGAATAGTTTCGCAAGCTAATTTGACAGTGTGTGTGTGTGTGTTATTTATAGTCTATTCAGAATATCTCGTCTATATGAATATGTATTAATATATTTTTGAGTTTCCTCTCTAGACCTACACCAAGCTTAAAAAACACCCCCTAGACTCCATATCAAGATAAATTTGTACATTTTTCGGTAGACAAATTTCCCGGCTGAAGGCCGGTTCCTTCTAAAATTAGAGGCTCGCTATCGCTCGTCAGGAAAAAATCGACACCTAAAGGGCACGATGAGGCGAAAGGTCTCAACATTGCCAAACTAACTGAACGAACGTCTTAAAACCTCAAAACTAATATGCTAAACGTGAGGGAGAAGAGGGTCCATAAAAAACGAGTATTATCCCCTTAAAGTCAGAATATATAATATCAATTTAACAAGCTCTTAAGTACTTACACCACCGCTAACCATCTCGGCTTTCTGTCTCTCCCAACGAAGATTATGTATGGTATATTTAAATTATCCGCAGCCTAGGAGGGTGCAGAAGGTATGGTCCAAGTAGCCGGAGCGCACGTGTCGATGGTAGAGCACTCCAGAGACTAATGTTGACTGTCTACGCCAAGCAGTGTTGCCAAGTCTCCGGCAAGTCTCTCACTATAGATTTGTTATCCAGAGTAACTATACAATGTCGCTATGGAGTAGAAAATCCTTAAGGGAGCCCACCTCGCTTGTTGTTCTCCCTCTCTCTTTTGCTTGTATCCATTTGGCCCCATTCAGCCTACTGTTTTAAGACGTTTATTTCCATCCAGGTGTCGATTTCTTCCTGGCGAGCGATAGCGAGCCAGCATTGTATGGAGAAATCCTGCTTCGCCAGAAACATTTTTCTATCGAAAAATTTACAAATTTAGCTTGCTGTCAAAACAAAAATATATATATGCTGGCTCGCTACCGCTCGCCAGGAAAATATTGACACCTGGATCGGGGTAAGCGACTTAAAACAATAGGCTGAATGGGGCCGAATGGATACAAGCCAAAGAGAGAGGGAGAGAAAGAGAAAAAAAGCGAGGTGGGCTCCCTTAAATGAAACAAGGGAAAGTACTATGTTGAAAAAAATATAGGTCTAGCCATGGTACGAAAGTGGTAACTAAATTGTCTATAACAATAGAATAGGCCTATATCTAATGATATTTTAATAGCTATAAATCTGTATAACCCTTTCGCGCACCTGGCCGCGATTGCGTTCTTTTGGGGATACTTTAAAACCTTTGTGACCATCAGGGGTGATTAGAAACCTTTAGTTTAATTACTTCAACAACATGGTGTTCCTTAAATGCTTGAGTTTGTATTCTGGAGCGCTATTCTACACTGTAAAGCAAAGCATAACAAGATATGCTAAAGTGATATACAAACAAGTGTAGTGCATAAACTGTGAATTTATTTTGATAATTGTATATGTACCTTTGTTTGTCCTAATGTTAAATACCTGAAGAGAGAAAGGCACAGTCACGAGCACTAAAACTACCCGAAAAATGTACAAATTTATCTTGAAGGGGGGTGTCTAGGAGGCGTTTTTCTCCATGTGAATCAATAGCGAACACGAACTAGACAATAGAAAACTGTATTATGTCCTAAATGTTTCACAACTTGATTTAGCAGGTTGGATGTAATGGATGTAACGTTAATTAGTGCTCCCGACTATACTGAAATACGGCTAAACCCTCTTGGCTATTATCGCTTTCTATCCTGTTGCTAGATGTCTATAATAGCAGCTATAGATGTAAAGATGTCTATAATAGCAGCTATAGATGTAAAGATGTCTATAATAGCAGCTATAGATGTAAAGATGTCTATAATAGCAGCTATAGATGTAAAGATGTCTATAATAGCAGCTACAGATGTAAAGATGTCTATAATAGCAGCTACAGATGTAAAGATGTCTATAATAGCAGCTATAGATGTAAAGATGTCTATAATAGCAGCTATAGATGTAAAGATGTCTATAATAGCAGCTATAGATGTAAAGATGTCTATAATAGCAGCTATAGATGTAAAGATGTCTATAATAGCAGCTATAGATGTAAAGATGTCTATAATAGCAGCTACAGATGTAAAGATGTCTATAATAGCAGCTATAGATGTAAAGATGTCTATAATAGCAGCTATAGATGTAAGATGTCTATAATAGCAGCTATAGATGTAAAGATGTCTATAATAGCAGCTATAGATGTAAAGATGTCTATAATAGCAGCTATAGATGTAAAGATGTCTATAATAGCAGCTATAGATGTAAAGATGTCTATAATAGCAGCTATAGATGTAAAGATGTCTATAATAGCAGCTATAGATGTAAAGATGTCTATAATAGCAGCTACAGATGTAAAGATGTCTATAATAGCAGCTATAGATGTAAAGATGTCTATAATAGCAGCTATAGATGTAAAGATGTCTATAATAGCAGCTATAGATGTAAAGATGTCTATAATAGCAGCTATAGATGTAAAGAGATACCTTTTCAGGGAGCCCACCTCGCTTGTTTTCTCTTTCTATCCCTCTCTCTTTGGCTTGTATCCATTCGGCCCCATTCAGCCTACTGTTTTGAGACGTTTACCCCATCCAGGTGTCAATATTTATGTGGCGAGCGGTAGCGAGTCAGCATATACTGTATATATTTTTGTTTTGAGAGCAAGCTAAATTTGTAAATGTTTGTACAATTTTTCTCCATACAATGCTGGCTCGCTATCGCTCGCCAGGAAGAAATCGACACCTGGATGGGGATACACGTCTTAAAACAGTTGGCTGAATGGAGCCGAATGGAAACAAGCCAAGGAAAGATAGAAAAGGAGAGAAAGATAAAAAATAAAAAAAACGGTGACCCCCCTTAATGTAGCGAAAAATTTGACAAATTGCCAACACTGACGCCTGGATACCACCTCTGCCACCGCAGGTCTCACGTCATTTCAGCCGCGATCCAAAACGGCCGACTTCGCCATATTGATGCGCCTGGGAAGCATTACCCCGATTGTTAATTAAGGGTTCGCCCAATGATCATATTTTTCTTTTAAGGGGGACGTAGTACTCGCTTTTTCTGGACCCCCTTCTCCCTCATGTTTAGCATATTAGTTTTGAAGTGTTAAGACGTTCGTTCCGTTAGTTTGGCAATTTTGAGACCTTTCGCCTCATTTTGTTATCAATATTACGACCTTTCGTGCCCGTGTAATTATTTTCCTGGCGAGCGTCAGCGAGCCTCTAATTTTAGAAGGAACCGGCCTTCGGCCGTGACATTTTTCTACCGAAAAATTTACAAATTTATCTTGAAAGGGGGTCTAGGGGTGTTTTTCTAAGCTTGATGAAGGTCTAGTGCGGAAACTCAAAATATATATATATATATAATTAAATACTGTATATAGACCAAAAAAAAACTTAACAGGACGATCAATGTATCTTTTTCTAGCCTAACATGACCTTTCCTAACCTAACTCTCTCTTACCTATCCTAACCTAACTCTCTCTTACCTATCCTAACCTAACTCTCTCTTACCTATCCTAACCTAACTCTCTCTTACCTATCCTAACCTAACTCTCTCTTACCTATCCTAACTCTCTCTTACCTATCCTAACCTAACTCTCTCTTACCTATCCTAACCTAACTCTTACCTATCCTAACTCTCTCTTACCTATCCTAACCTAACTCTCTCTTACCTATCCTAACCTAACTCTCTCTTACCTATCCTAACCTAACTCTCTCTTACCTATCCTAACCTAACTCTCTCTTACCTATCCTAACCTAACTCTCTTACCTATCCTAACCTAACTCTCTCTTACCTATCCTAACCTAACTCTCTCTTACCTATCCTAACCTAACTCTCTCTTACCTATCCTAACCTAACTCTCTCTTACCTATCCTAACCTAACTCTATCTTACCTTTCCTAACCTAACTCTCTCTTACCTATCCTAACCTAACTCTCTCTTACCTATCCTAACCTAACTCTCTCTTACCTATCCTAACCTAACTCTCTCTTACCTATCCTAACCTAACTCTCTCTTACCTATCCTAACCTAACTCTCTCTTACCTATCCTAACCTAACTCTCTTACCTATCCTAACCTAACTCTCTCTTACCTTTCCTAACCTAACTCTCTCTTACCTATCCTAACCTAACTCTCTCTTACCTATCCTAACCTAACTCTCTCTTACCTATCCTAACCTAACTCTCTCTTACCTATCCTAACCTAACTCTCTCTTACCTATCCTAACCTAACTCTCTCTTACCTATCCTAACCTAACTCTATCTTACCTTTCCTAACCTAACTCTCTCTTACCTATCCTAACCTAACTCTCTCTTACCTATCCTAACCTAACTCTCTCTTACCTATCCTAACCTAACTCTCTCTTACCTATCCTAACCTAACTCTCTCTTACCTATCCTAACCTAACTCTCTCTTACCTATCCTAACCTAACTCTCTCTTTACCTATCCTAACCTAACTCTCTCTTACCTATCCTAACCTAACTCTCTCTTACCTATCCTAACCTAACTCTCTCTTACCTATCCTAACCTAACTCTATCTTACCTTTCCTAACCTAACTCTCTCTTACCTATCCTAACCTAACTCTCTCTTACCTATCCTAACCTAACTCTCTCTTACCTTTCCTAACCCAAGTTATCAGTTAGGATGGGTTGCAATAAGGTCAAATGCCGTGATAGTGTTGGCAAAGAAAAGTATTGCAAGAGAATGAACTTGTACAAATTTAGGGAATATATAGATCAAATTTGCAATGGAGCCTGGCCTCCATGGATTGCACCACACTATAGGGGAGATGGCCGGTTTTCTTGACCACTTTCTCCCTCGTGTTGAGCCCCATTACTTTTGAGATTTTAAGACTTTCAGTAAATAAGTTTGTCGATTTAAACACCTTTCGCCCCATTTCGATGTCAATTTTAAGACCTTTCGTGCCAGTTAGGTGACAATTTTTTCCTGGCGAACGATAGCGAGCCTGTAATTTTAAAGAGGAGAGATTTACCAAGCTCCGCTATATTAGTGCCTGTAACCTCTCTTTAAGCCGGTATCACACGAGAGCTTTTATAGTCAACATTTGATTATCACCATTTTTCTGGCAACATTTCTGGAATATTTTGCTCTGGTATCGCAAACTAGACTGAAGATTGATGAATTTCGTTGACAGAAATATTACAAATGTTTACCTCATAAGCTGCCAGACCAGTGTTAAGGATAAATGTTGAGGGGAAAAGTTTACGTGTGATACCGGCTTTACACTCAAATATATCCAGGCCCATAGTAGCATTCCACTCTAGTATAATATATATTCGGTTTCAATTCATCTGACGCCAAATTGAATCTCTTACCAATTTGTTTTCTCGATAATAATTGAAACTATATTCAACTATCACACTCCTGCATCCTATAAATACCAAGTTTGAATAATGATCTCCATACGTCTTTTTAATTATATTCGTATTGGTTGAGTAATTGATAAAAGAGCATTGTAATTTAGCGTCAGATGAAATGAAACCGAGTATAGGACAGGATATATAATTTGAAACCGAGTATAGGACAGGATATATAATTCGAAACCGAGTATAGGACAGGATATATAATTCGAAACCGAGTATAGGACAGGATATATAATTTGAAACCGAGTATAGGACAGGATATATAATTTGAAACCGAGTATAGGACAGGATATATAATTTGAAACCGAGTATAGAACAGGATAATAATTCGAAACCGAGTATAGGACAGGATATATAATTCGAAACCGAGTATAGGACAGGATATATAATTTGAAACCGAGTATAGGACAGGATATATAATTCGAAACCGAGTATAGGACAGGATATATAATTCGAAACCGAGTATAGGACAGGATATATAATTTGAAACCGAGTATAGGACAGGATATATAATTCGAAACCGAGTATAGGACAGGATATATAATTTGAAACCGAGTATAGGACAGGATATATAATTTGAAACCGAGTATAGGACAGGATATATAATTTGAAACCGAGTAAAGGACAGGATATATAATTTGATCTTTGGGCGTAACTTCTACAACATCAAAAACAACACCTCACCAGTTATTTGATAATTAGGGCATCAAGATGCGTCTGGTCAGCATTTTCATGATGACAGGCAATCGTTCGCCATGAAAACAAATCGACACCTAAATAGCATGAAATCTCTTAATATTGACAAAGAAATGGGGCGAAAGCTCTTAAAATTGACAAAGAAATGGGGCGAAATGTCTTAAACTCTGAAAACTATGGCGCCCACAGAGAAGGCTGATCTCTCTTACGGCTACAGGATCTTTACCCCACACTTGTCAACGCCTTAAGGGAGCCCACCTCGCTTTTTTCTCTTTCTCTCCCTCTCTCTTTGGCTTGTATCCATTCCGCCCCATTCAGCCTACTGTTTTAAGACGCTTACCCCCATCCAGGTGTCAATGTTTTCCTGGCGAGCGGTAGCGAGCCAGCATATATATATTTTTTGTTTTGACAGCAAGCTAAATTTGTACATTTTCGATAGAAAAATGTCTCCGGCGAAGCCAGATTTCTCCAAACAATGCTGGCTCGCTATCGCTTGCCAGGAAGAAATCGACACCTGGATGGGGATAAAAGTCTTAAAACAGTTTGCTGAATGTGGCCGAATGGATACAAGACAGGGAAAGAAAGAAAAGGAGAGAAAGATAAACCAAAAAATCCGGTGACCCCCCTTGCTACGCGATGGGTCCCTCTACGTCACAGTCCCTCAATCAATGAATGGCACGAGTGTCTGTCCTTGTTTTTTGTTTACGTTGTATTGTGTTTCGTTTGTTATGAGCTTGCTTTTCTTCGGCATTAACTGTGTGTCACCTATTTGTATGCTTAGCTGTACGTACATCCCCTCCCCTAACCCCATGGTCCGCACCCTCAAACCAAAATTGTTCTGTATACTCCCAAGGTACTGGAGTTTTCGCAGAGAGGCTCCAGTCCTGACGTTATTCTTGACTTACAGTGTGCTGGCTTAATAATCCAATAGGGTTGATAGCCTCTGAAGTCCTATTTTAACTAAAAATGTATACTCCCAGACAGTGTAACTCATAGTTTTCCCGATCTTACTCAAACTACCGTAATGAACAATGTATAAAATACTCAAGCGTAAACCTAATCTTCTTTATATAACCTGGCGTACATTTGGCTATATTAACTAAGTAAATAGGGTGAAGATATGTCAATTTCTTGCCAGCTTGAAGCAACACAGAATGTAATTCATATCTGTATTCATATAGCATAGTCACAAAAATGTAGATCACCAGAGCTGTGTAACGTTGTATGTATGTAGGGTGTCAATCAAGTGTAAAGTGTAGGTACAGTATATACAGTAGTCATGCTACACCCATCGTTGTATGTATGTAGGGTGTCAATCAAGTGTAAAGTGCAGGTACAGTATATACAGTAGTCATGCTACACCCATCGTTGTATGTATGTAGGGTGTCAATCAAGTGTAAAGTGCAGGTACAGTATATACAGTAGTCATGCTACACCCATCGTTGTATGTATGTAGGTGTCAATCAAGTGTAAAGTGCAGGTACAGTATATACAGTAGTCATGCTACACCCATCGTTGTATGTATGTAGGGTGTCAATCAAGTGTAAAGTGCAGGTACAGTATATACAGTAGTCATGCTACACCCATCGTTGTATGTATGTAGGGTGTCAATCAAGTGTAAAGTGCAGGTATAGTATATACAGTAGTCATGCTACACCCATCGTTGTAATACGTATGTAGGGTGTCAATCAAGTGTAAAGTGCAGGTATAGTATATACAGTAGTCATGCCACACCCATCGAATTCCACGTTATGACACGAGAACTGTAATCGACGATTTTCGAAAGTAAGGATTTTTCAAGCAAGATTTCCGAGATCTTTTGCACTGGTATCGGTAGCTAAAGTGAAGGTAGATTATTCCAATTCCAGACTTCTGAATACTTACATACCTTTAATTAAGGGGGAAGGGTATATTTTTACGTCGATTATTTCTTATTTATATAATTTGTTTAGTTTCCTCCCTAGACCTCCATCAAACTTTAAAAAAAAAAAACATCCATTAGATCCCCCTTCTAGATAAATTTGTACATTATTCGGTAGAAAACTTTCCCGGCCGAAGGCCGTTTCTTTCACGATTACAGGCAATCGTTCGCCAGGAAAAAAAATCGACACCTAAATAGCATGACATTTCTTAATGTTGACAAAGAAAGGGGGCGAAAGGTCTCAAAATCGACAACATAATGGGGCAAACATACTAAAATCTGAAAAAAATAATGGGGCAAAATATGAGGGAGAAGGTGGTCAAGAAAAACAACCCATCTACCCTTAATTTAGAAACTGGCAGATTAGAACTGCCGAAAAAGAGCTCGTGTGATACTGTATTTTGTAAGTGTAGAGTCGTGGTGCAAGTTGAAATTACGCTAAGAATTGAGATCGTTGAGGTAGTATAGTCGGCCATATAAGTGATGTCGCGGCACCAAGTATATTTCGTTCAATAATTGGTATCAGGACTAGCTAGGCTTTAATTTATCGTTGCGAGTGAGATATAAAAACATGTTTCTATCTTTACACACCCTATTCAACATCTGACAGACATTAATACAGGACACAGCGAACAAAACGTAATAACAGCGGTGACACGACTTATTTGGCCAGCTGTACAATACTGTTTACCCTGGCTGTACAATCGCGCTAATAAGTGATGTCTCGGCACCAAGTGCATGTTGATCAATAATTGGTATCAACAATATCTAAGCTTCATTCCGTCATATAGAGTGAAATATACACACATATTTTTACACTTACCCACCCTTCAACATCTGACATACATTAATACAGCAAAGAACAATCCAAACGTAATGACAGCGGGGACATGACTTACTACCTCGACTGTACACACTTCTCCTTGGATGTGGTGTAGAACAATTCACATGGGTTGGTGATCGCGTGCTGTGCTTTTGTGGGTGAGCCGTACTAGTACTTAAGGGGAGATGGTTCTCTTTTGTGGGTGAGCCGTACTTTAAGGGGAGATGGTTCTCTTTTGTGGGTGAGCCGTACTTTAAGGGGAGATGGTTCTCTTTTGTGGGTGAGCCGTACTTTAAGGAGATGGTTCTCTTTGTGGTGAGCCGTACTTTAAGGGAGATGGTTCTCTTTTGTGGGTGAGCCGTACTTTAGGGAGATGGTTCTCTTTTGTGGTGAGCCGTACTTTAAGGGGAGATGGTTCTCTTTTGTGGGTGAGCCGTACTTTAAGGGGAGATGCTTCTCTTTTGTGGGTGAGCCGTACTTTAAGGGGAGATGGTTCTCTGTGGGTGAGCCGTACTTTAAGGGGATATGGTTCTCTTTTGTGGGTGAGCCGTACTTTAAGGGGAGATGGTTTCTCTTTTGTGGTGAGCCGTACTTTAAGGGGAGATGGTTCTCTTTTGTGGGTGAGCCGTACTTTAAGGGGAGATGGTTCTCTTTTGTGGGTGAGCCGTACTTTAAGGGGAGATGGTTCTCTTTTGTGGGTGAGCCGTACTTTAAGGGGAGATGGTTCTCTTTTGTGTTGATTTTTTTTTTTTCATTTATCTATTATTTATATATTTTCCTCCCTAGACCTCCATAAAACTTTAAAAAAAACCATCCATTAGATCCCCCTTCTAGATTAATTTGTAAATTTTTCTATTGAAAAATTTCCCGGCCAAAGGTCGGTTCTTCCAAAATTACAAGTTCACTATCATTCGCCGGGGAAAAAAATCGATATCTAAATAGCAAAAAAGGTCTTAATATTGACAAAGAAATGGGGTGAAAAGTCTTAAAATCGACAAACTAATGAGGCAAACGTCTTAAAATTTGAAAACTAATCGGGAGAAGGGGGTCTAGGAAAACTGCCAATCTCCCCTTAAGAGTCAAGCTCTCGTTAGGAAATGACTTTAGTATTGATCTGATAATCGAGTGTGAAGTACTAACCACTAATGTTGGGAGCTCTACCTAGCACTCGTTGTATGTTTGAGAAAGAGAGAGTCAGTCAGTCAGTCAGTCAGTCAGCCAGTCAATCAGTTGGTTAGTCAGTCAGTCAGTCAGTCAGTTGGTTAGTCAGTCAGCCAGTCAATCAGTTGGTTAGTCAGTCAGTCAGTCAGTCAGTTGGTTAGTGATCTCAGTGAGTCAGTCAGTTGGTTAGTGATCTCAGTGAGTCAGTCAGTCAGTTGGTTAGTGATCTCAGTCAGTCAGTTAGTCAGTCAATCAGTCAGTGAGCCAGTCAATCAGTCAGTGAGTCAGTTGATTAGTCAGTCAGTCAGTCAGTCAATCAGTCAGTTGGTTAGTTATCTCAACTGGGTCAAGGTAGGAGAGTTGCGTTTCTCGCTGATGGATGGATTTCCTGACACCAATCCACTTTTAAGGGGATATGGGCCGCTTTTCTGGTCCCCCTTCTCCCTCGTGTTTAGCCCCATTGGTATTCAGATTACAGTATAAGACGCTCGGCCTATTAGTTTGGCGATTTTAAGACCATTCACCCCATTTCTTTCTCAATATGAAGACTTTTCATGTCATTTGTGTGTCGATTTTTGTCCTAGCGAGCGATAGCGAGCCTGTAATTTAAGAGAAACCGGCCTTCAGCCGGGACATTTTTCTATCGAAAAATTTGCAAATTTATCTTGAAAGAGGGTCTTCGGAGTGTGTTTTTTTAAGTTTGATGGAGGTCGAGGGAGGAAACCAATAAAATAATAAAAAGATACATAAATGAACAAATAAATGCAACCCATCTCCCCTTAAGGGGGGTCACCTGCTTTTGTTCTCTTTCTCTCCTTCTCTCTCCTTCTCTGGCTGGTATCCATTCGGCCCCATTCAGCCAACTGTTTTAAGATGTTTATCCCCATCCAGGTGTCATTTTCATCCTGGCGAGTGATAGCGAGCCAGCATTCTATGGAGAAATCGAAAATTTTACAAATTTAGCTTGCTGTCAAAACAATAATATATATATATATATATATATATATATATATATATATATATATATATATATATATACTGGCTCGCTACCGCTCGCCAGGAAAATATTGACACCTGGATGGGGAAAACGTCTTAAAACAGTAGGCTGAATGGGTATAAATGGATACAAGCCAAAGAGAGAGGGAGAGAAAGATAAAACAAGCCGGTGACCCCCCCTTAATGGTATTTACGACACACTCATTTCCTGGTACAGTTATATTTTTGTTCTCTTTCCCAGTTTTCCTCCAAGGGGTAAATATTTTCATAATCTATCTATGCTATTCTTTATGAAATAGATAGCAGATAATATATTGTAGATACATCTGAGCTAAGCACGTTCTTATCAATCATGCGATTAATTTCATTGACTCAGAATTGTTTTTAACGCTCCGGACATCAATTTATATATACATTACATTTACAGTTTATATATATATATATATATATATATATATATATATATATATATATATATATATATATATATATATATATATATACCGGTATATATAAATATATATATATATATTTGTTTTTGTTCAAATTAATAGGGGAATGTTAACTCAATGTCTATACATTAAAATTATTTAATCAACTTTTTCGTATAGCAAGCATAATAACTGGCGAAAAAAATAATTCTCTGTTGTATTGATCGCTAGCAGAATCTAGTACGATACGCAGTACAGTTGGCCTCATACATCGTTTCATAGTTGGCTTTACACTTTGCTCTCTCTGCAGTGTAAGAATGTCTGCCAGATGTTGATTAAGGCGTGTAGAATAGACACATTTATATAGTCCTTTGTAATCAATAATTAGAGTCTAGTAAGCTTTAGATGTGTTTCATTGTCTATTTTTAAGGTACATGACCTTAAGAGATCTTTTCTTTAGACAGCTGAACAAAACAAGGCTTCCGACCATGGATGGCTGCCGACCCTCCCGTCCGGGGACAAGATCACCAACAGTGGAGGACAGCGGGCTGCCGACCGTGGGGAGCAGTTTCCGGGAGCCAAACCGCCACAACTATCCCCTGCCGCCTCCCAGGGGGCACGCATCCTGTGTGTAGTGTTGTCCCTCATAGTTGTGTATGTAGTTGTCTTCTGATAAAATGTTTTTAAATTCTTCCCAGTTTGCTTGTGAGTAGTTGAAATGAGATTGACATGGGACTTGAATTGGGTTTGAAGAAATTGACATGAAAACTGGGATGTGATCTGATCCTGAAAGTGGCACTGGTGAAATATCATGATGGAATATATTAAAAGCTTGGTTTGAAAAAATTAAGTCAGGTTTACCATTACCGTTTGGTGTGAAAACTGTGTTGAAGTCTGGGCCTTGAAAAGTTAATCTTTTGTGGTTGTGTAGTGCTAATAGTTGAATTCCATGTTGATTAATGGTATTATGTTGGAAAGCTTGGTGTCAAGCATTAAAGTCTGCAAGTATGTGTGTAGGTACATTGTTATTGAATAAGGTATTTAGGTCTGTGTAAGGGATGTAGGTATTTGGTCTGACATATGTGGTGGCAACTATGAGGGGTCCAAGTGTTGTGTGTGTTTTAACTGCAAGGAAGTGTTTGTATGTCCAGTCTGTGATGAATTCGTGTTGAATGGTGCTTTTAATCATTATTGCAACTTCATCGTGGGCATCGCCGTTGGTCTGTCGTGTTGTATAACCAACGAATCTAATTTTATGTGTGTTGTACGTACAAGTGCTGTTAATTAGTATTATGTCCGGGTCATTATCTAAAATTAATTGTGTGAGTAGGTGTCTGTACAAAGGAAATCAAGCAACAACAGATCTAGTGACCCTTCTAGGCTGCTTGTCCTCCAAAACACTGAGGATCAAGTGTCCAAACAGTGGTTTAGAGTGGGTAAGGGAACATTGGAAAGGGAACTACTGCCCTGCCACTAACGTGGCAGGACTAGGAAGTTAGTAGGGGACATATGGGTTAGTAACTGAGGGGAGGATAAAATAAAGTTATTCATTTACAAACGCAGTCAGTCGCGGGTTTGATGCGAGATATTTGTCTAAGCGGAATTTAAATGAATCAACGGTGCTGCAGTCTATAACGTCTCGGGGGAAGCCCATTCCACAAGTTGACAACTCGATTGAAGAAGAAATTCTTAGATTAGTGTGAGTTAAAAGATTTACCAATAATTTTGCAACCGTTTCCCCGCGTGTAATTAGATTGGTCGATAGTGAAGTACTTACTACAGTTCATATTCTCGATGCCTTTGATGATTTTGAACACTTGAATTAAGTCACCTCTTAATCTGCGCTGGGTTAAAGGAATAAGATTTAATTCTCTAAGACGCTCTTCGTATGGTTTGTTCTTTAGGCTAGGTATCATTTTGGTAACTCTACGTTGAACTCGTTCTAGCTTGTTTATGTCTTTTTGGTAATAAGGGCACCAGCATTGAACACAGTATTCCAGAAGAGGGCGGACTAAGGAATTGTAAAGGGTTAGGATTACGTCTTTGGATTTATGCTCAAATGATCTGCCTATAAAGCCAATTATTTTGTTTGCCTTCTTAACAACTTCTGAACATTGTTGACTCGGCTCTAGGTTACTCAATATTGTTACTCCCAGATCGGTTTCTCTGTTTACATTCTTAAGCTGAGTGCCATTCATCGAATAGTTTGCTTTCTCATTTAGGTATCCGATATGTAGTACTTTACATTTATCCGCATTGAAACTCATTTGCCAAATTTGGGCCCAATGTGACAATTTATCTAGATTGTGTTGCATATCGTCAACTTGATCTTTTGAGAGTATGCTATTTGCAATTTTTGTATCGTCAGCAAATTTTGAGATTGTACAGGTGAGACCCTCATCTATGTCGTTGATGTAAATTAGAAAGAGAATTGGTCCTAGTACCGATCCCTGGGGTACCCCGCTACTTACATTGGTCTATTTAGATGCCTTACCGTTGATGACTACTCTTTGCTTTCTGTCGCTGAGCCAATTTTCTATCCATTTCAACACACCGTCTTGTATTCCATGCGCTTTTAGTTTTAGCAGTAAACGTTTGTGGGGAACTTTGTCAAAGGCCTTTTGAAAATCAAGGTATATAATATCTACAGCTTTACTCTCATCGTAGAGGTTGAGGATATCGTGGAAGAAGTCTAAGAGGTTTGTTAAATACAGGAACGTTTTTTACGAAAGCCGTGTTGAGTATCTTTAAGTATGTTATTTTCCTCTAAGTGATTTACGAGTCTGTCTCTTATGACCGTTTCTAGCATTTTACATACAACTGAGGTTAAGCTAATTGGACGATAGTTACTGGGTAGGGATTTGCTGCCTTTTTTGAATATCGGTGTTACGTTGGCTATCTTCCACTGATCAGGCATAGTTCCAGACTGCAAGGATTTATTGAATAGTAATGTCAGTGGTTTGGAGAGCTCATCCTTAGCTTCCTTTAGAACTCTAGGCGAGATTGTATCAGGTCCAGGCGTTTTATTTACCTTGAGTTTATCTAAACAATTCAATACTTCTCTCTCTGTAACGGTGATATTGCTTAGAACATCTGAATTATCAATCTGAATCGGCGATGGTGTAGGGATATCACTGAGGTCTTCTGTTGTAAAAACTGATGCAAAGAAGGTATTGAGGGCATTACTCATTTGTACTTCGTCTTTGGTGTATTCTCCATTTTCATCGACTAACGGTCCAACAGTTGAAGTAACTACTTTTTTCTTTCTGATATAACTATAGAATTCTTTCGGGTTTGTTTTAATTTGATTCGCAATATGTAACTCTAGGGTCTTTTTACTTTGCTTAATTAACTTTTTGGCTTTGCGTCGTAGCTCTACAAATTTCAGCCGTTCTTCGTCATTTTGTGAGGATTTTAATCTATCATTAGCCAATTTTTTAGCAAGCAGGCAGTTTGAAATATCTTTATTCTACCATTTGGGCTTATTATTATGGCCTGGACGCCGTATTTTCGATGGTATGCAGTCTTCCACTGCTTTTAGATAAGTGGTTTCGAATAACTTCCAAGATGTATTTATGTCATTATTGTTAATTAAAAAGCTCCAGTCAGTTTCTTTAAACATAGCTCTAAGTTTATGAAAGTTTGCTTTCTTGAAATTAGGGACTTTTTCGATACTACTATTTGGTTCGTTACTAGTAAAGTTTAAAGTGAAAGTTATCGTACGATGGTCGCTGTTACTGAATTCATCACCAACATTCAAATTCTCTATTAATTCTTCTTTTGTTGCAAGTACAATGTCAAGAACGTTATTACCACGGGTCAGTGTTCGAACAAATTGATAAAGCGAACTCTCTTGCAAGTTCGTATACAAGTCATGTCCGGAGTGTGAAGTAAGAGTATCGCCCCACTTGGTCACAGGTAAATTAAAGTCCCCCAAAAATACGGTATCTTGTGAGTTACTTACATCTGCAATTTGTTCATAAATTTCTCGGTCAGTTTGCACTGATTGAGCTGGAGGTCTGTAAATTAATGCAAGTATTAGTTTTGTACTTTTTTTATTCTTTATTAGCACAAAAGATGTGTCGACGTTCACAATTTGAGGTTTTGACAAGAGGGTCGGGTTAAGACTTTCTTTGATATAAAATAAAACGCCACCTCCATTTTTATTTATTCGGCTTTTCTCAAACATTACATAACCGGGAAGTGAATACTCTGCTAAAAAGTCTCTATCTACTATATTGAGCCAAGATTCTGTTATACCAATCACATCATAATTTTCAGTAAACACTAGTTCCTCTAAATCTGAAAATTTATTGCGTATGCTACGAGCGTTTGCATAGAAAACCTTTAAAGTTGCGGTTTTAGAACTCACAGAACGTTCTTTAATCAATTTTTTGGTTCTGATCGGATCTACATTTACATTCATGGCTGACATCGGTCCTCGGTCGTTATCCCTGGCGGTTTTGAATTTGGATCGTGTTGGTGGAGCTTTATCCAAATTCGCGGTTCTTGACAGATTAGCATTTAATTCCTTCGCAGGTTGCCGCCCTCGCTGTCTTCGGTCCTCCTTCCTGGTTGTCCTGTGCTGAGTCGATTTCTTCTCCGAAAATCCTTCACCGCATCGTTGAGAAGACGCCCAAAACGTGCTGCTCCCACCTGGTTCAGATGAACTCCATCGTCCGAAAACAAATAGTCATCGTAGTAGAAATTGTCCCAGGTGTCGACGAATCCCACGTTTTCCTTCCTGCAGAGGTTTGCTAGACAACGATTTGTGCTGGTGGCTATGTTGTAAAATCGGCTCTCTACACCAAGCCGGGGGACGATTCCTGAGACGATGATCCTTGATGACTTCTCCTTAAACGACTTGATCAGCTGCTGGTACTTTAAAAGCAAATCTTCCGACCGGGTTCGCTGTACATCGTTGGATCCAACGTGGATGACGTACATTGTATTAGCAGGGGCCAGCTTAGATACTTCGTCAACTGCAGCAACTACGTCGTCCACACCACCACCAGGGATACAAAAACGCTTCCTGGTCTTAGGTGCTCTGGCGCAAAACTCTGTGAGCTGACCACGTATCATCGAGTCTCCCACGAGCCGGACTTCTTCTATTTCCGCTTCGTCATCTGAGTCTGCGAGTATCTGGAAGCGGTTTTGACACTCGGTAATCGGTATGGGTTTCCTGGTCTTGGGGCAAACGTTGTTCCTAACAACACGGAAGTTGTCTTGAGGGGGAAGAGAGTTACTATTTGTTTCTTGAGTATCGGAACCATCAGATGAAATGGCTACTGCAGGCGTTGAATTGTTGGCAGTTGACGTTGGGGCGTTGGTGGCTGGTGGAGTTGCGGTGACAATTGAAATTTGTGGTACTCCAACGTTGAGTGTTACAAACTCTTAGAGTGATTCCAGCTTCATGGTGAGGACGTTGATCTTGTTGTAGGCTTCATCTAATTTCACTGTCAAATTCTCTTGTTGCTGGCAGAGACGGCAGACTTGAAGATCGACAGTAACAAACATGGACTCACCAAACCTACTGGCGCAGTTCGTACAAGTGCGAGGCATGGTAACAGTCAGTTTCTTCAGATCACTTCACTCACTTTAAAACACTTAACCCGTTGAGCCCCGGCTAGTTATAATATTTTGTTCACCCAAGTCCCAAGCCATTTTCACTTCTTTTTTTTTGTTTGCTAAAATGGAAGACAAGGATGAGAAATGAAAAAAAAAAAAAAAAAAAAAAAATCACCTCGGATATTTTTTGGGGGGGGGGAGCCTCAACAAAATGTGTTGAGCCAAAATGGAAGAGAATGGTGAGAAATGAAAAAAAATAAAATCACCTCGGTCATTTGGGGGGCTGGGTGGGGGGGGGTCGAAAGTTCGTCTCCCCCGCATGACCACTCGCCCGAGAGCACTAGGGTTAAAACTGAGTATGGCATTGTACGGCATACATCCTAAGGAGTGTCTCACATAAATCTCAAGCCTCTAGCTCCCATACGACCGGAGTAATGAAGGTTCAAAGTGGCGGTGAACTAAGGGTGTAAAGTATCCCCACTAAGCCCACCACCACCAGCCGCGCGGCTGTCTTGGCCCGCTCACACCTACCGGCCCGGCTCCCACACACACTACGGTACCTCCCCCTCCTATTCTCCCGCCATTTCCTACCTTACGAGCCACGTAAGTGATTTTTATATGTCGGACGCACGTGATGCGTCGCTGGGAGTTGGTGATCAAACACTGCCGACGCATCACGTGCGACGCTGGGTCTCACTGGGTTAACTCACTTTGAAACACTTAACTCACTTTAAAACACTTCACTCACTTTAGAAACACTTCAATCACTTCAACCGAAAACAATGTTGAAATACACAACAATAGGTTATCAGGGGTGATAGCCTAACCGAAAACAAAAAAATTGAGATACGCAGAATTAGGCTTCCAGGGGCGATAGCCTAACCAAAAGTTTAAATTTGTTTTAAATACGCACCAATAGGCTACCAGCGTTGAATAGCCTAACCGAAAATAATAAAATTGAAATACGCAGAAATAGGCTACCAGGTGTGATAACCTAACCTTAAACAAATATATATATATATAACAGAATATGTAACTAAATATACAATTCACCAAATAGAGATTATATAAAAATAAAGTGTGACCGCACACAAGGGGTTAATATACTGTATCAACAGATGGCCCTGGTGTCACTGTAGCCTACTCTTCTTAGATAAAACAAAACAAAATGTATCAGACAAAGGTTACTACAAGATCGTGCAAGCAACAACTAAAATTACAGATATATATAGCTACAGTAGGATACTAAATACAATATCTACTAGAGTTAATAAGAACAACAGATTGGCTGGCTATAGGCTAGGCTAGGTTTGGATTAGGTTAAAAGCTTGGCAGGTTGGGTTAGGCTAGGTTAGTTTGTACAAATACCACCCTTAGCTTAAAGTAAAATCACTCTGAGGAGAAAAAGTCAAGAATATATCTAGGGGGAAAAGATAAATGAATGCACTTAAATTTACTACAAAATTGGCTGGAATTTAATATGTATAATCCCCCAAAAAAGTGTGTTTACAAAATGGCGTCGGCGTTCGTTCCTGTAGGCAGGTTAGTTAGTACACAATATTGTTTACAAATAAAACAAAACAACAGATGGCGCTAGTGGCGCCCTGTCCGAGCAGGAGTCTTGTGATAAACACAAAGTTTATCAGTCAATACACAGCGAAATATCGTGCAGTGTTACTTACTAAACTACAGGATGGTTAAACGTGCTCTTAACCACCTTTCATGCACAAGAATGAAGAGGATGAGTAGTTAATACTCAAATTATGATCGATATCGTGAGAGCGTTGACAGAGCGTCTGCAGCGTCTGGCGGTAGCGAGGTAGGGGGGGCGGTAGCGAGGTAGCGAGGTACTACACTGTTAGTGTAGTAGTGTCTTATGTTGAATTGGATGACTCTTAACATGATGGGGTATCGTGAAGTGAGCTATGTGTGGGGGTCCTGGGGGAGTGGGGGGATGATGTGGCCCGGGATGGATAGGGAGAGGTTTAGGAACGGCCTCCTACACAAGATAGAGATTTGGAGGTAGAGTTGGCATTTTTTCTTGGGGTTACGATCTTACGTGACTTTGCCCGAGAACGGTTTTATTCAGGTGAGGGTAACTCAGCTGGGCTGGTGGGTTTTCGTTTTAGAGGAGATTGGGGAGGAATGGTGGGCGTTGTTGGTGTAGGAGGGGGTGGGGGACGCATGAAGGATGTTGGGGTAGTGCGGTCAGGAAGTTCTTGATCAGGTTCATTGAGAGGAAGGTCTTTTTGAGGTAATGAAGGATCTTGTTGGGTTCAGGTTGGTTGGTGGCATTTGTGAGAGAGGGTTTTGGGTAGGGGGTTCTTGAGGTTCATCTTCGGTGGGGGAATGATCATTGATGGGAGGGGGAGTGGGGGTAGTGGAGGATGAGTTGGAGGTTGAGGGTAGGGATATTTGGTTAGGGGTAGGAAGAGGAGTGGCTGAGAGAGTCGAAGGGTTAGGGGTGGGGGTTAAGGGGGGCAGGATGTTGGGTTGGAACTAGAGGTTGAGGGGGGGGGGAATGCTGGGTTGGGGGTAGGGAGAGGATTGGCTGAGAGAGTTGGAGTGTGTGAGTTCTTGCTGTATTGGTACCAAGACTCAGGGATCATGATGGCAGGGAGGTTGTGGGCAGTCAGGCCATCATTTAGGAGCTTGTTGAACTGTGGGGTAATTTTTTTATTTGTGAGATGAAGAGCAATGCTAACAAGGACTGAGGTTTGGCCGAATATTTCGCGATTGAAAACAGGGCTGGGAGGAATGGTGTTGGGGGTGGGGTGGGAGGATTGGGGGTTATGTGAGTTGGTAGCTGAAGCATATGATGTGGCAGTGACTGGGTGGGATGAGAATAGTGGACGTGGTTGGTTGGGAGAGGATGGAGAAGCCTTTGAGTTTTTTCTTGTGTCTTTCAAGACCTTGAGACGGAGGGGACATTCGGCACTGATTGCAATGTGAGGGCCGTTGCAGTTTGAACATTTCAGAGTGCTTGAAGAGCAGGTGGTGAATGAGTGCCCTGACTCAGCACAACGAGAGCAGGTTACTGTTTTTTTACATAGGGCTGTGGGATGTCCGTACTCATAGCAAGTAAAGCACTGCTTGATGATAATCCAGGACTCAGGGGTCAGAAAGTCAGGCGGCAAAATTACGTGAAATGCCTTGAGACCTATTTTTAGAAGTTTACTAGCCTCCTGAGGGGAGGCACAACGAATTTTGAGGGCATTACGTGGGGTCTTGTACACTTCACAGACAGTAACTGAGTTTTTTTGGGAAATCTCCCTGGCAATCTCATCTTCGTCTTTATTGAAGATGCTCTTGTCAGGGTGCAAAACTTTAACTGTACAGGCAGGTTTGAGTTCTGGGGAGAGGACTAGCTCATAACCAGCAGACTTGAGTTTTGTTAAAGTGGCAGGGCTAAGATAGCCTCCCACACCCCCTTGATATAGTCCCGACTCCCGCTCTCCGGCGCTGTGATTGGCTGAGCCGTCCGCTCGGCCATGCAATGTTCTGGCCGCGCGACTTGAATATTCCTACCCTTTGCCTCCGCTCTTCTGTCTCCATAATACGTTCCTGGAAGCTGGCTGCAAATGTCTTTTAGTGGCTTACGGGAGTATAGGGCTGGCACTGATGCATTAGACCCATTGCAACCAGAGGGAACGGCCTGTGAAGAGAGCGAAAGCGAGTTTAAATGCGAGGCAGTACATGTAGCCGTCAGCTCCGAAAACGGAGGCTTCTGATTGGTCAGCCGGGAAGGCGTGGCATGTTTACTTGGCAAGCCCGGAATGTCAAACTCAGCTGGTTTAAAGGGAAGGTGAAAGGCAGCGCATTGATTGGCTGGTGGCCTTTTTACCTTAATTACAATTATAAATTTACTGATAGTTCTTTCCTCAATAAAACACTTGCTTAATTTAAGGGCGTAATGCTTGTTTTTTGGTCTATATATTTATATTTTATTATATTTATTATTTTTTTTAATTTCCTTGCTAGACCTCCATCTATCTATCTATCTATTGCCTGACGCCGTGATCCCCGAAGGGGTGGCCACGAACGAACCGCCCCCATGCACCTCTGTCCCCAGTCAGTCGATGCCCCTCCCCCCAACCAGCACCGCCTTCGTTCATGTAGTTCCTCACTCCATCCTTCCACCTCATATTCGGTCTACCTCTCCCCCTCTGTCCCTCCACCTCGCTCTCGTACACCCTCTTAGTCATTCTCTCGCTTTCCATACGTTCCATATGGCCGAACCATCTCAAGTTGTTCCTTTTCACACTTTCCAGCACATCTACCTCCACACCACACCTCCTTCTTACTTCCTCATTAGTCTGTCTATCCCTCCATGTAACTCCGCACGCACTCCTTAAGTAATTCATTTCCACTGCTCTCACTCTTGGTCTGAGTCTCTCAACCAACGTCCATGCTTCGCTTCCGTAAGTCAGTGTCGGGATTACCACACTGTCATGCAAGGACTTCTTCACTTCCATACTGACCACCCTATTTCTTGTTACTGCTTTTAGCGTTCCTACAACCCTCTTCCCCTGTTGTACCCTCTCCCGCACCTCTTCATCCATAGTCCCATCTTTACTCAACACACTGCCCAGATACTTAAAAGAGTTGACGATCTCCATAGCCTGACCGTTCAGCTTCACCTCACACTCTGTGACTTCACCCCTTTCGAAGACCATAACCTTGCTCTTCCCCGTATTTACCTTCAAATTCCGTTTTTCGCACACTGTTCCAAACTCATTTACCAGACCCTGCAACTCCCATTCATTATCACTCATCAGAACTGTATCATCCGCAAACAGCAGTATAGGTAGCTTCCACTCAATTCCCTCCCTTTTCAGCGATACACCAACATCCACTGCTCTTGATAGTATTTCTTTCATAACTCCATCCATATATACAGTAAACAACCACGGGGACATCACACACCCCTGTTTCAAACCAACATTCAGGTCAAAGAACTCGCTCTGCTCACTCTCCACACGTACTGCCGCCTTTGCACCCTCATACATGCTCTTCACTGCTTTCAGCAACTTGCCCTCTACTCCGTATATTCTAAGTACTTTCCACAAACCTTCTCTATCCACTCTGTCATAGGCCTTCTCTAAGTCCATAAAGGCAACATACACCTTTTGTTTCTTCTCCAGATACTTCTCCACAACACAATTCAGGGTAAAAATCTGATCTACACATCCTCTTCCCTTCCTAAAACCTCCCTGCTCGTCGCCTATCCATTTCTCCGTTCTCACTCTCACTCTCTCAATCACTACCCTACTGTATACCTTCCCTACTACGCTTAGAAGACATTCCTCGGTGGTTACCACACACTCCTCTTTCCCCTTTGCCCTTATATAGGGGGACTATTATGCCAGTCTTCCAGTCATCGGGTGCACTCCCCTTCTCCCATGCTAGTTTGCACATTTTCCATACCCATTCTATCACTATCTCACCACCATACCTCAACATTTCCCCACACACTCCATCTGTTCCTGGTGCTTTCCCCAACTTCACTCTTTTCATGGCTTCCCACACTTCTGACCTCCTGATCCCCACCTCCTCCTCCACTACTTCTCTTCTTCTCCCTCCCATACCATATCCAGCTATGTTTGCTGGCTCTTCATTCCTTTCATTTAGCAACTCACTGAAGTACTCCCTCCATCTTTCGACTCTCTCTTGCTTCTCGGCTAGCATTCTCCCATTCTTATCTTTCACACCCTTACTGTTTCCCTTGCTACCTTCCCTAACTTTCTTGACTTCTTTCCAGAACAATTTCTTACTCTCCCTCCATTTTACACTCAGATTCCTTCCAAATTCCTCATCTACTCTTCTCTTACTTTCCTTCACTACTCTCTTCACCACCCTCTTACTCTCCACGTACCTCGCTCGTTTCTGCCTCTCGGAATCTTCATTCCCTCTACTACCCAACCACTCTCTATATGCTTTCTTCTTTTCTTCCACAGCTATTCTTACCTCTTCTGTCCACCATGCTGTACCTTTCACTCCCCTCCCTCTTCTCCTCACTCCACACACCTCCTCACATGCTGCACAGATCTCATCCTTAAACACCTTGCTCATCTCCTCCACTTCCTCCATAACTTCCAGGTCGAACCCACCTAGTCGTCTTTCCACTGCTCTCCTGTACTCCTCCCTGACTTCCTCCTCCTGCAACCTCTCCACCCTCCTCACCATTCCACCCTCCTCTCGCCTCCCTCCCGCTCTCCTCACCCACTTCTTTTGTATCCTAACCTTAGCTACCACTACATAATGATCAGACAGACCCCCTCCAATACCCCTATACACCCTAGCATCCATCACAGATTTCTTCATTCGTTCATCCACACATACATAATCAATCAATGACTTTCGTTCCACCACTGTCTTATCCTTCATCGTCAACATCCGTTTCCACGTGTACCTGTGGATCATTCTGTGTCGGAAGAAGGTGTTGGCTATCCACAGCCTCCTCCCCACACATACGTCCACACGTGCACTACCATTCCCATTCACCTCTGATGGTACCCCCCACCCTCCCACCACTCCCTCAACTTTCCTATCACCCACCTTACCATTCATATCCCCAATCAGAAATATTCTTTCGTTCTTGTCAAACTTCTCCAGGCACGCCTCCACATTCATCCAGAACTCCTCTTTCTTTCTTTCAAGTATATCCTCTGTCGGGGCATACACGCATACAAAACCTACATAGACCTCCATCAAGTTTAGAAAAAACACCCCCTAGACCTCCTTTCAAAATAAATTTGTAAATTTTTGGGTAGAAAAAAATAGAGGCTCGCTATCACTCGCCAGGAAAAAAAAACGACACCTAAAGGGCACGAAAGGTCTTAATATTTACAAAAAAATTAGGTGAAAGGTGTCAAAATCGCCAAACTAACGGAACGAACGTCTTAAAACCTCAAAACTAATATGGTAAACATGAGGGAGAAGGGGGTCCAGAAAAAGCGAGTACTTACTTACTGATGTGACACATAAAGTATTACCATAAAATTTATCTATATACTCTATTTATATACTCAGGCCCAATCCCCACTGATTTTTTTTTTTTGGGGGGGGGGGGGGGCCGACTCAAGACAAAAGCAAAAATAGGGACAACACAACAGAAAACAATGAACACTCAAAAACAAAATACAAATTTACACACATCTAGGTCATCCAGGAGAAAACCCAGAGACCAGGGTCACCAAGGTATCTCCAGTACTCCCCCGACCCCCGACCACTAAACCACTAAATAATATTATGAAAAACGGGAGAGGAGCTTCTCTACATCAACTGGATAAACTCATAAATATTAACTAAATGGATCATAAACTTACCCAAATATGATAATCATATTCATAAGTGGCCAATAAGTCATGCGAAGTAGAATTATCGTACAACCTTATTCGCAGCTTTTCATTGGGCGTATTTATTTGCTCATTTATGTATCTTTGTATTATTTTATTAGTTTCCTCCCTAAGCCTCCATCAATCTTAATAAACACCCGCCCAAGACCCTCCTTCAAGATAAATTTGTACATTTTTCGATAAAAAAATATCCCGGTTGAATGCCGATTTCTTTTAAATTACAGGCTCGCTATCGCTCGCCAGGAAAAAATCGACACCTAAATGACACGAAAAGTCTTAATATTGACAAAGAAATAGGGCGAAAGGTCTTGAAATCGCCAAATTAATGGGACAAACGTCTTATAATCTGAAAACTATAATGGGTCTAAGCATGAGGAAGAAGGGGGACCAGAAAAACGGCCCACCTCCCCTTAATTCCTCTCCGGACACAGTAACCCCCTCCTTCTTCACTGTATTTTACCATCATTAGACGATTTTATTGAGCTTATGATGATAAAGTTGTGGGGGTGGAATGGTTAAGGGGAGATGGGTCGTTTTTTCTAGATCGCCTAGCTTCTTCCTCATGTTTAGCCCCATTCCTTTTCAGATTTTAAGATGTTTGCCCCATTAGTTTGTCGATTTTAAGACCTTTCGCATAATTTCTTTGTCAATATTTAGACCTTTGCCATTTAGGTGTCGACTTAGTTTCATAGCGAGCGATAGCGAGCCTGTAATTTAGAAGAAACCGACCCTCGGCCGGGACATTGTTCTCCCGAAAATTTTGCAAATTTATCAAGAAGGAGGATCTTGGGGATGTTTTTTAAAGCTTTACGGTGGTCTAGGGAGGAAAATAACAATAAATAAACCCCTTTTGTACTGACGACTTGTTTTGCATTATATTCTGGCAACTATTAGACGTTTTCAATGAGTTGAAAAAATGCCTCCAGCAATTAACAGGCTTCGACCTATCCCACTTAACCCCTATTACTATCACAGATCCTTCTTAATCTGCACAACATCGTCTAAATATAGCTAAAATATAACTAAAAAAACGTCCCCGGTATAGAAGGAGTTAATTAGTACATCGACCAATAAATACCCCCTACCCCCTTATATATATGCACATATATCTCTGACCTAAATGCCAAAACTGGGCTTGTTACCAGTATACCCTGTTTATTATAGGTAGGCCAAAAATCCCGAACCCACCCTCTCGTACCTCAAAAAACACTAGAGCAATCGAGCTAATGTGTGTGAGATTATGTGAGTGTATGTGCGTGTGATAGAGAGTGAGATTGTGTGTGTGTGTGTGTATCTTGCCCATCTTTATATTAACAAAAATACTTTTTACATAAGAACATAAGAAAATGGGAGTCTGCAGAAAGCTGATTGGCATTCACAAGGCCGATCCCTCTCACACCTAACCCTAATTATAAGGCCTAATTATAGGCCACACACACACTGGATTTTACAAACTGTGTGTGTGTGTGTGTGTGTGTGTGTGTGTGTGTGTGTATCTTGCCCACCTTCATAATGACAAAGACTTTTTGATCGTACAAACACACACACACACTGCATTTTACAAACTGTGTGTGTGTGTATAAATTCTAGCTTGGCAATGTTAAGCTGATGATTCTTATTAATGACATGACATTTCCGCCTATTTCTTCTTAAACGAAAGTAGGAGGAACACACACACACACACACACACAATGCAGTTTACAAACTGTGTTTGTATGTATGTGTGTGTTGCCCACTTATAGAATGACAAGAAGGACTTTCTTTTCACACACACACACACACACACACACACACACACACACAAACAAACAAACACTTAAATTCAAATTGGATAAATTTCGTTTCATGAAAGATACAGGCAAATACTGGTTTGATAACAGAGTTGTAGATTTGTGGAATAGGTTACCTAGCGCCGTAGTGGGATCAAGGACGATAGAGAGCTTCAATATAAAATTAAATAGACATATGGACGAGATGGGTTAGGTGTGAGAGGGATCTGCCTTGTGTGGGACAATCGGCTTTCTGTAGACTCCCAATTTCTTATGTTCTTATACATTTTACAAGCCGTGTGTATGTGTAGGTGTGTGTGTGGGGGGGGGGGGGGGGGGTAATTTCTAGCTTGTCAATGTTAAGCTGATTATTTTTCCTAATGTCACACATACACACTGCATTTTACAAACTGTGTGTGTGTGTGTGTGTGTGTGTGAATTCTACCTTGCCCATGTTAAGAACATAAGAACATAAGATCGCCGGAAACTGCATAAGGTCATGCGGCCCACACGAGGCAGCTCCCATTCACACCCAGCCCACATCATCCATATGGGAATCCAACTTACGCTTAAAGCTTTTAACTGTTCCGGAGCTAATCTGCTCTGGGCAAGCTGATGATTGTTCCTGGCATATGACCAGCTGCCAAATGCACACACACACACACACACACAAGCACAAGTGTGTGTGCGTGTTTATTTATATTCCTTCTCTAATGACTTTATGCACACACACACACACACACACAAGCACAAGTGTGTGTGCGTGTTTATTTATATTCCTTCTCTAATGACTTAATCATTCGGATTAAAAAGTCCCTAATCAGGTATCAACCCCTCCCACTCTCTTTCACTCTCTCTCTCTCTCTCTCTCTCTCTCTCTCTTTCTCTCTCTCTCTCTTTCTCTCTCTCTCTCTCTGTCTCTCTCTCTCTCTCTCTCCAATATGAAATGTTGAGAATTAATACATTTTCTTAGTGTATACAAGTTATACAGGGTTTATTGAAACAATTGTTACAGACTATGACGAACTATTGTAAAATGGAAAATAAACATATATTGTTGTATCACATTTTTCCCATACATGTGTTATTTTAGAGATAAATGCCTTTTTAGAAATGTAGCAAAACAGGGTTACAAGTAAAGCACTATATTATTAATACATGATAAACCTATTTATTATCGACTTAGCTAAAGGGAAAGCATGGGTTTACCTATTCACACATTAGTAATTACGAAAAAAAAGTATCTTAGAATGTGGTGATGATTTTATGTGCTTAGCAGAAAAATACTAATTATTAGCAACATATTAGCGTGAACAAAATATGTAACATTTGTAACTCTGGTCATGGGACATAATGCTGATACCCAAGTCTGGGTCGGGTATCCAAACGAAGCAGAAGGTAATTCAATCGTTTATGAAGCGTAGTTCTATTGGGGGTTGATCGTTCTCGCGCAATTGTTACGTATTTAATGAAGATAGTATACTGCATGTACAGTTATGTTCAGGAATGAAGAGTCATCGAGCAATACGAAAAGTTATAGGAGCCAAATGTTACATACCGTACAATTGTGACCACGCATACCTGACCAAACACTCATGTTATAAAAGAGTGAGGTTAAAGAAAATAAATGACATACACAGACATACATACACACACACATAAACTTCTCATTTCCATGTTTATGTAAGGTAAATAAAATAAGCGTGACAAAGGGAGACGTGTGTGTGTGTGTGTGTGTGTGAAGTGAAGTTTCCTTAATCATTGCTCATTGTCTCAATTATAACGTCATCGGCTATTACTGACAATATTGGTGTGTAACAGTTGTACTGTACAAATAATAGGTTAGATATTTGGAAAACAGGCATGATATCAAGTCCACGCCGATAATTCGATATTTGAGCAGATTCGAGTGGAATTCGAAGCTTCATAAAACGCCTCGAATAATTTTTCAAAACTGTATTACTGTACAGTCTACGACAGAACTGCTGTCTTGGCCTGAGGCAATGTGTTAGTGCACTCACCTTTTAATAGATGGCACTTTAATCGCTTTTAATAAAACGGGGCGGGGTTAATATAGAGGTTCGAAGGAGGAGGAGTCAAACGTGTGTGTGTGTGTGTTCGAGAACGGCACGCAGAATAAGTTTATTTTAACATAAGATACAGGCTATATTATAAAATTAGCCCATGCTGGATCACAAATAAGTAACACACATTAGGTGTTGCGTTATTTATGGAATTTAATACACAGACAATCAAGTTTCTATCCTTCGCACTTTCCATTCCCCCCTCCTCCCCCTCTCCCTTTCACCCCAACTCTCCTTCTTCACCCGCTTCCTCTCCCCTCCCTCCCTCCCACCTCTCTCTCTCTCTCTCTCTCTCTCTCTCTCTCTCTCTCTCTCTCTCTCTCTCTCAAGGACATAAAAGATACCTTCTAAGATACGCAGAATAATACTATGCGATTGTTTTGAATTTACATATACATAATCTATTTTGTATTAATTTCACCACACCACCAAACGCCTCCAATGAAATTAATGAAAGCATGTATGTGATCCACCGGGATTCGAACCTGGGTTATCACACACAGATTTTTAGACACCTTAACCATTACACCACCAAGACGGTTAAAGGTTTATGCACACGCCTACGACTTATGAAATAAATAATAAATGTTAGGGATGACAAAAGTAACACATATATATTGATTAGGAATAGGATAACTAGCGAGGCAGCGAACAACACCTGTTACTCGCTGCCTCGCTAGATATCCTATTCCTAATTAAGCTACGATTCCCGAAGAACACGTCTATATTTGTTTATATATATATTAAGTGTAACAGTAACACTTAGGATTTACGTTATTTGTGTTGGCTTAAGGAAAAAGTTGGATAATACACATACTTGTGACCTCCACAATTTGTAATGTTTGAGGAGACGGCGCTTCAACCTCTCTCCTCTGTCCATCACATTCAAGCACCAACCCACCCACACCTACACTAACACAGGATACAAAACAGACACACACACACTCACACCCAATAACATAAAACGCACATCACACACATGATCACATACAACGTAATGGGCACAAATCACTCACACATGATAACATAAAACGCACACACACACACACACACACACACACACACACACATACACACACACACACACACACACACACACACACACACACTGGTCCAGGCAAACTAGAAAAGGTATTAGCATTATTGAGGAGATGCTGCTGTCTTCAGTGCGTGTCATGGCCATCCTGAGCCTTACGACGTATACAGACTAATAACACATAACAAAGCCACTATAACAACTTCGTCTCTCTCCAACATCCCTTCTCCCCTCTCTACACTCTTCAGAAAATAGGAAAAGTAGAAAGTAGCTACGAGGTGCCGTTGTGAAGGCTTATCCTTCAATACCTTCACCTGACCTGACCCCATCCGGGGTTTAGCTGGTCCACAAGGGTGTGTGACATGAACCCAATAGAGAATTTGTGGGCCATCATGTCATGGAGTGGAATGTGGTTCAGGTTAGGATTGGAAAGGGCGGGAGGAGTGGGATCGGGGGAGGGGGGGGGGGGGGTAATCCGTCGCCGCCCTAATATAAGTTGGAAAATGTTTAAATCAGCTCCAACGAGAATACAGGAGGTAGTTGATGCAGCTTGTGGGTGGAGATCATATTGATTTCATAAATATAAATTGTAAATGTTTACATTTAAGATCCCTTTATATTTATTATATAATGTGTATGTGTTTCAAATGTTCACCGTAACATAATGATGGTGAAATAATACATATTAAATTAAATTCAAGGTAACATACACAGAGCTATAGTATACTTTTAATTATGTTTGGACGATAATTTAAACAATACGAAGTAAAAATATAAAAGCCTAAACAATTTACAGTATATCAACTTTAAAACAACGTAACAAGATTGCTTGGATTATCGTTAATTGTTCAATTTGATGACTTACTTTATAGTAAATCATTACAATGGGTAACGCCGAACTGTTTACTGATAATGGGAAGCCACAGTAATTAAGCTAGTAATTAAGAATCCAATGAGAAAAGTATAATGCAATAATCATAGCGTGTCATATTACATGTTAAGGTAATATGTAATATGACATGTTAAGGTAGGCGGATGCCCATACCGAAAGGGGTTGAAATAGGGGAGCTATCCCCCCGCCAAAGGCGGCTTTCTAGGGCCTTTCCTAGCTGATGCTGAGAGGATTGGGTTCTAGTCATGTGGTGATGGGCTGGTCTATCAGAGTGAGAACTGAGCGATCTCTGCCATACCCATAGCTTACTCTGACTGTTCCTTTTACTTATATATTTTCTAGATCTCAAGTGGGCATCTTCCGTGGATTGACCTCCCAATCTACCAAGATTGGAAGCCAAAGCGTCACATTTTTCCTTTGCCTCTCAACTTTCTCTTCATAATTGCTGAGGGGCACAGGGCCCTGGGTGGCTCTTTGGTTTCCCGGGCGTTTCCGCACCCTCCTTAGCTCCCCGCCATGGAGTGGCTTCGGTCACCCAGGCTTTATTGTGGTCGGCAGGGAGGGTTCTGTGGGTGCGCTCGGTTATGGCCTTGGCCTTGGGGCTGTTCGGCCAGGCAGCTTGGGGAACAACAACAACAACAACATGTTAAGGTAGATTATGAATTGGTCAACCACAGTGCTGTGAATAGTGGTATGGAAGAAAAAAAAATTACTCTAATATGATTTTTTTTTTTTATTACAAAAAAAAAACACGTTTCGGCTCATCTAAAGTGTTTTCTCTAACTGGGCCGATATTATCTTGTCTTTATGATATATATATTTGGTTATAATTTGGTCAAGGCTAGATTACAATGTGATCCAACTTGTCTTGATGCGTGGATTGTAACATCCCGTTTCAATTACTTATATATTTATTTTATTGTTTACACTAACCAGGACGCCAAGGTTGGCAACTTTGAGTGTTTTGCAACGGAGCATACTGTATATATTTATTTTCTATAACACATTGTATAAGGTAAATAATAGAATACGAGTTAATAATTGAGAATCAGAAAAGGTAAAAAGAACAGTATTATTAAAACACCAAAGATATTTTTATGGACAGCTTTGAACACGACGATGAGGTAAATTATATATTCGGTTAGGAGAGAGAAGGGGGAGAGAAAAAGAGAGAAGGGGGGAGATAGGGGAAGGCAGCAGAGAGATGGGGAGGAGGGGGTAATGGGAAGTTCGAAGGATAGAAACTTTATTGTCTGTATATTAAATTCCATAAATAACGCAACACCTGATGTGTGTTACTTATTTGTGATCCGGCATGGGCTAGTCTAATAATAGCCTGTGTGTTATGTTAAAATAAAGTTATTCTGAGTGCTGTTCTAGAACACACACACACACACACACACGTTTGACTCCTCCTCCTTCCAACCTCTATACTAACCCCGCCCCCTTTTATTAGAAGCGATTAAAGGGCCATCTATTAAAAGATAAGTGAACTAACACATTGCCTCAGGCCATGACAACAAGTTCTGTCGTAGACTGTACATCACTTGGTGGAAATTATGCAGTATTTGTTTCAATTAATCTTCTTATTACACTGTAATGACCATGTACAGTCACGAGCATAAATACTGCGACACCAACCAAATCATTTTCGCCCCTTTGTCTCCAAAGGTATTGCAAAACTTAGTATTCAAACTCACAATTATTTCTGTATTTCATTCTAGCTACCGTCAAACGATTTTATTCAGATTAGTATAAACCCCTAGTGATGAAGGAGTTGACGTTATCTGGTTGATGTCACAGCATTTATGTTCGTGACTGTACATCAGTGGTAATTAATTCTGATCGATTTAGAAGTGTCGAACTGATTAAAAGAATCTCTGAAATTCAAATGCCCAGTATAAATTAGTTAGGAGATTCAATTCAACCCGAGACCGCTTCGAATATGTTTGTATGTGAATAAATGTTCACAACTGTACTGTACAGTCACGAGCATAAATGCTGGACATCAACCAAATAAAGTCAACTCCTTCATCACGAGAGATGTATACTAAGCTGAATAAAACCGTCTGACGGTAGCAAGAATGAAATAAAGAAATTATTGTGAGTTTGAATAAAATGTTTAGCTATACCTTTGGAGACGTAGGGGCGAACATTATTAGGTTGGTGTCACAGCATTTATGCTTGTGACTGTACATTAAATAACATTGGCAATAACTTCGTAATGCCCACATTTTGTGGTTCTATTTATCATTCAACATTGGTAATAATTACTAACATATGACAGTAATATCTGCAGACCACTTGCAGATCGTAATTTGTTTCATCCGAGATACCTTCGGTGTTTCCTATGTTGAAAGAAAGATACATAAATGTTTGATATTAACAGAACATAATTTTAGTTGTAAACGGTTTATAAAGGGACGAAAGGTGTTAAAATCGCCAAACTAATGGGCCGAACGTCTTATAATCTCAAAACTAGTGGGGCTAAACATTAGGGAGAAGGGGGTCCAGAAAAACGGTCTGCCTCCCCGTAAGTAATTATAAGTCCCATTCCTCCGTCGCATGTTTTTTTATAAATTATTATTATTATTAGGGGCTGCAAGTTGTCTGTACTTCATATATCATATCCATAATCTATTTCCTAGATTTCCTCTTCAGACTTCGCCAGTCTCTTTTTTCTAAAAAAAAAAAAAAAAAAAAAAAATCCGAAGTTTGAATGCACATTATATTAGTGAGAATCATGAATAGTAGTCTCTCATCTCAGTATGTGCCGAGGTCTGGAAGGGGGCAGACGTGCGCCGCTGACGCTGCTTTTTCATTCCTTGCCGTAAGTACTATCAATGATTTGTACCTTGTCATTTTCTTCATAATACAAAATTTGCCATGCTGGATGACTGTCTGTCACCAGTGCATTACAAATTTACGAATAATTTGTTTTGAAATATCTGCCAACACATGTTTTTGATAAGTTAGGCCTATTATCCTATAGCCTAGCTATACATTCGTTATACATCCGTGTGACCACGTAAATTTGTAAACAAGAAGGGTTACTTTGCTTTCATTACACTAGGTTTTAACAATCTGTCTTTAGGTAATTAGTAAACGTAAGTAATACGAAATAAATAATTATTTTCTCGGGATTCATCAGGTGAATTGAATTCATAAGGTTATTAGCTTACTGTAATTGGTTATTTTGGTTTTAGGTCATATTCTGTGTTTTATTGTTTTATTTCTCAAATAGATATATTTGTTGTCCTCTCTCAAGTGAACGGGGTGGGGGAGGGGGCAAAGGAATGTTCCGCCCCGTGTGCCAAATATTCTAGGAACGTCTAAAGGTAGTAGTAGTAGCAGTAATCGTAGTATTAGTAGTAGTAGTAGTCGTAGTAGTAGTGGTAGTTTTTGTAGTAGTTGTAGTAGTAGTAGTAGTGGTAGTAGTGGTGGTAGTCGTAGTAGTAGTAGAAACAAATACTATTCCACGATGATGAGTCTGAGTGCAAACCCCGGAATAGGAAACTGTAGTACGACTACCAAGTCGTGTGCATTGATGACTGTTCCGACCTTATTTAGGGTCCAAGAGGGGGATGCACAGGCGGAGTGGTATTTGTAGTAGTAATATATATATATATATATATATATATATATATATATATATATATATATATATATATATATAATTATATATACTGTATATATGTATATATATGTATATATATATATATACAGTATATATATATTTTTTGTAAAGTAGTAGTAGTAGTAGTAGTACAAAGGAGTACCAAGGAAAAAAAGCAACAACAGGTCTAGTGACCCTTCTAGGCTGCTTGTCCTCCAAAACACTGAGGGTCAAGTGTCCAAACAGTGGTTTAGAGTGGGTAAGGGAACATTGGAAAGGGAACTACTGCCCTGAAACTAATGTTCGTGGCAGGATTAGGAAGTTGGTAGGGGACTGAGGGGGGGATAAAATAAAGTTATTCATTTACAAATGCAGTCAGTCGCGGGGTTGATGCGAGATATTTGTCTAGGCGAAGTTTAAATGAATCAACGGTGCTGCAGTCTATAACGTCTCGGGGAAGCCCATTCCACAAGTTGACAACTCGATTGAAGAAGAAATTCTTAGATTCGTGTGAGTTCAAAAATTTACCAATCATTTTGCAACCGTTTTCCCGTGTGTAATTAGATTGGTCGATAGTGAAGTACTTACTACAGTTCATATTGTCGATACCTTTGATGATTTTGAACACTTTAATTAAGTTGCCTCTTGATCTGCGCTGGGTTAAAGGAAATAGATTTTATTCTCTAAGAAGCTCCTCGTATGGTTTGTTCTTTAGGCTAGGTATCATTTTGGTAACTACGTTGAACTCGTTCTAGCTTGTCTAAATCATTTTGGTAATAAGGGCACCAGGATTGAACGCAGTATTGCAGAAGAGGACGGACTAAGGAATTGTAAAGAGTTAGGATAACTTCTTTGGATTTATGCTCAAATGACCTGCCTATAAAGCCAATTATTTTGTTTGCCTTCTTAACAACTTCTGAACATTGTTGACTTGGTTTTAGGTTACTCGATATTGTTACTTCCAGATCGGTTTCTCTGTCTACACTCTTAAGCTGAGTGGCATTCATCGAATAGTTTGCTTTCTCATTTTGGTATCCGATATGTAGTACTTTACATTTATCCGCATTGAAACTCATATGCCAAATTTGGGCCCAACATGACAATTTATCTAGATTGTGTTGCACATTATCAACTTGTTCTTTTGCAATTTTTGTATCTTCAGCAAACTTTGAGATTGTACAGGTGAGACCCTCATCTATGTTGTTGATGTAAATTAGAAAGAGACTTGGTCCTAGTACCGAGCCCTGGGGTACCCCGCTACTTACATTGGTTCACTTAGATGCCTTACCATTTATGACTACTCTTTGCTTTCTGTCGCTGAGCCAATTTTCTATCCATTTCAATACACCATCTTGTATTCCATGCACTTTTAATTTAAGCAGTAAACGTTTGTGGGGAACTTTGTCAAAGGCCTTTTGAAAATCAAGATATATACTATCTACAGCTAAACTTTCATCATAGAGGTTGAGGATAAGATGCCTAAGAGGTTTGTTAAGCAGGAACGTTTGTTACGAAAGCCGTGTTGAGTATCTATAAGTATGTTATTTTCCTCTAAGTGATTTACGAGAGAAGGAGAGAGATTGCGTGAGATTGGGTGGGGGTCCTGGGGGAAACACAGGAAAGAGTTTTTATTCTTTATTCTCCAACGTTTCGAGATATGGACAACCCATCTTCGGAAACACTAACAGAGACTGGGTGGGCTCTCAAGTATACACAAATGTCTGTAAATTCCTGTTCGGCAATATAGACCATTACTGCAATATAGTAAATATTTCTTTTCGTGCTTATCCTATTATCCTGTGTTATCCTATTTAACCTTTCCAACATTTGATCTTAGAGCTATATTTACCGCATGTACACTCGGATGCCATAGTCTCTAGCCCACTCATACAAATTCGTGGACCCCCTAAATATTTATTTATGCAATTATAACTATCTGAATTTATTTTTGGATATAACTTGGTTTTCGATGGATAGTATATATGGTTTTGCAGTTGATTAATGGAAAAACTCGCTAACGTAACGATATTAATAAATATAAAGGCCGAGAATCTGTACCTAGTAACTATCGTCCAATTAGCTTAACCTTAATTGTCTGTAAAATTGTATAGCCTAAACACTCATAAGAGACAGACTCGTAAATCACTTTGAGGAAAATAACCTACTCAAAGATACCCAACATGGTTTCCATAACAAACGTTCGTGCTTGGCGCTTGGCGGACCTTTTAGACTTCTTCCACGATATTCAGGGTCCAGAGAATATAGGGTCAACCCACGCGCAGGTACCTGTGAATGAGTGACGTCACAGTCCCCACGCTCTGCCTGAACCCCTCATATAAGACATCTTGTTTTTGTGATATATTGAACTATGCGTGTATATAGAATCTTATTTAATGTTACAGGACAAAAGAAAACATTAAAATATATCAAGCTTAGTATATTTTACAATTAAATGTGCATAAATATGAGGTAATATATTTTGGATGATAGCGAGCATACCAATGAATAACATATAGGCTATAGGCTACACCAAGAAAGTGCTTACATTAACTTCATATGAGAGAGAGAGAGAGTGGGAGTGGTTGATACCTGATTAGGGGCTACTTATTCCTAAGGAAGGGCATATTATAATGTCATTAGTGAAGGAACGGACACGCACACAGACTTGTGTTTGTGTGTGGACAAGCGGTGATGTGTGTGTGTGTGTTGATCTGAGTGAAAATCTGTGAGTGTATGTGTGTATGGGATAGTGGGAATGAGTGTTTGTGTATGCGTATCTTGCTCACCTTTATCATGACAAAAGGACTGCATTTTACAAACCATGAGTGTGTGTGTTGAATTCTAGCTTGTCAATGTTAAGCTGATAAATCTTTTTAATGCCCTATGAATTTTCCGCCAAGTAGAAGGGACACACACACACACACACACACACACACACACACACACACACACACACACACACACACACACACACACACACACACACACACACACACACACACACACACACACACACACACACTCACGCACGCACGCACATACACTTACGCACACTCACTAACACACATACATGCATTTTACAAACTCATGTGTGTGTGTGGGTTGGGGTTACTTTCTAGCTTGTCAATGTTAAGCTGAATATTTTTCCTAACGTCATACACACAGTGACACACACGCACTACATTTTATAAACTGTGTGTGTGTGGGTTGGGGTTAATTCTAGCTTGTCAATGTTAAGCAGAATAGTTTTCCTAAGTCATACACACACACACACACACTCACTGCATTTTACAAACTGTGTGCGTGTGCGTGTGTGCGTGTGTGTGTGCGTGCGTGCGGGCACGCTTTTGAATTCTACCTTGCCCATGTTAAGCTGATGATTGTTTCTACTGTCATATTACCAGCTGCCAAATTATCACACCCACATTAGAATTAGAATTAAAACAGCAAGCTACAAGGGCTATGTAAACAGCAAGCTACAAGGGCTATGTAAACAGCAAGCTACAAGGGCTATGTAAACAGCAAGCTACAAGGGCTATGTATTCATTGATTAGTAAATGCAGAAAATTTAATTTACCAGTTGATATACAGCTGGAATTGTTTAAAGCAATGGTTAGACCAGTTATGTTGTACTGTATGCTGCTGAGGTATGGGGACATTATGTTATTAGAAAATTAGAACAGTTTCATTTGAGGTTTTTAAAGCATACATTACATGTTCATAAGTATACTAGTAATGACATGTTGTATGGTGAACTTGGTGAATATCCTATAGACATAAATATTAAGTGTTCAATGATCGGTTACTGGGTGAGATTAATTACTGGTAAAACAAGTACGGTAAGTTAAGTTATATAATGTACAAGTGTTTGTTACATTTGTTACGACCGGGACTCGTATAAAACAAAGGCTCTTAATCATTGGACTAGAAAGGCACACAGCCACAACGGTAACACTAGATCCAACCCTCGAACTTATGATGCCGGCGCACAAAAACACCTATACCCTCCAGAGTTAAATCTGCGATAGCGGGGTATCTTCTAACTCGGTATAAATGCACTACTACTACAGGCTGATGATCTCTGATACAGCCTGATCACAACAACATACAATTACGTTAATAATGTATACAAGGAAAAAGATAGAGAGCTTAATTAAATCACTGGAATGATTTAATGCAAACAAGAAGAAGGTATAATTAAAGTTACTCTAAACAATAATAATCTGTCACTCCTATATTAAAGAAAGTGAATGAAAGTCCTAAAGCATCGAACAGGAATCTTCTGAAGAAAGTCTGATGCTGCTTAAGATGATCGAATCGGATTTTGAACTGTTATATAAAGCAGGAACAAGATATGACAAGTGTAGGGACATACAGTGTTAACTGGCACGGGAATAACGATAAATGCGCAATAGTATTATCTCCAACAACAAAAGAAGTACTTCCTCAGGCAACGCAAAAGCCTGCTCGGGTTGTGCAACTCAACAACAACCAAGGCTTACACTCAACGTGAATAAAAAATGCTGCATACATAACATAAGAGTTTATAATCCTAATCGGGTGTCTGCTAGGCGAATAAAGTCTAGCTGGGATGTCGTAGGCTAGGAAACAATGGCTGAGCAAGCGGCTCGTAGCCTAGCGAGGTCCTTAAGACTGGACGGCCAAATTACGTTAAATGACGGGGTGCTCTCTTGAGAGATCCAGATCACCGCCGAAGTTGTATAGGCTGTAGCGAGCTGTATACACAACACTGACAACGACAACAGATACCCACCACAGTCTAGCATTAAATAATGGAGGAGAACAAGCAATATTGAAAAGCACCCTACAGTATGAAATCTATGACTCTAAACCTTGCTAAGCTAGTACATAATAATATCTGAGAGCAGGAGATTGTAATACGACTGGCGGACCGTGAATGTCGCTTGTGAGGGACCAGACTGGATGGGTAATTGACTGCAAAGCATAGAAGTATGGAAAAGAAGAAGTTCAGAGAGAGAAATAGTAGTATAGGTGGTTATTGGGGAACAGAATGCAAAGGGATGTAGACGCACCCTCACGGCGCCGTGTTCTGCGGGAGTCAGGAGGGTAGGAGCCCGTCCACTGGGCTAGGAGAGGAGCAACCAACCACAGGCCACTACGTCACAGGGACACAAAGCCCACGTGACCCTGTTCAGCCACTCACCGACAAGAGGGCCAACCGGGAAGAGAACGCGCGCACACGCACTACACCTCGCTCCCCCCTATCTCTCTCATTGCAACTAACACACTGCGTATCTTATAACACTATCAATGATATAAAATACTTCTTGGTGTCACAGACAAGAATAAAGGCAAACACTAAACTGTCTGTGACAACTTAAACGCTACGACTATCATAGCCCATTTCACTGCCCTGGCGAGCGCTAGCGAGTACGAGAGCATTCTGAACAGCTGGCTAGCGTAACAGATTGTATCAGGTTCAGACGTTTTATTTACCTTGAGTTTATCTAAACATTTCAATACTTCTCTCTCTGTAATGGTGATATTGCTTAAAACATCAGAATTATCAATTTGAATCGGCGATGCGGTAGGGTTATCACTGAGGTCTTCTGTTGTAAAAACTGATGCAATGAAGGTATTGAGGGCATTACTCATCCTTCAACAATGCAGTGTATTTTATGAATTGTCATGTCCACACGAAGGATGCAAACTTCGAAACAAGAATTACATTGGCATGACCACTACCACACTTAGCAGACAACTCACCATGCACCTACAAACAGGTTCTATTAAGGAGCATTTGAAACAACAACATATATTCGAAATCACAAGACAACAACTAACAAGCAATACTAAGATTTTTTAATACTGCATAGATAAATCACGGCTCGAAATAGCCGAAGCACTGCTGATTAGAGAGAAACAACCAACAATAAATAACCAAACCACAGGTATAGATAGAGTTTTAACATGTTTTAGCCATAACAAAACACAGACAACTTGTAATGTTGGTGTCCCTCAAGGTTCTATGTTAGGGCCAATTTTAGTTTTACTATACATCAATGATATCCATAATGCTACAGACACTGGCCAGGCACTTCTCTTTGCTGACGACACTACATTTTATAGTTCGAGGCAAAATCACCAATCACTTGGTGATATTATGAAAACACAACTTGATAACCTAGATAAGTGGTTTACCACAAATAAGCTATCAGGTAACACTTAAAATGTAAAACTTGCAAACTAAACAAACCAAAATTGGGACAAGGACAATATAAAGTCAAATTAAATTATCAAAATCGCTATGTGGAAACAACGCTTACTAAAATGAAAATTATTAAATAAAAGAACACAATCCACCACATAGGGTGTACATTACTACATGAGCAAGTCAATCTGTTTCCCAAGCAAACTAATCGCACATATAACAACGCACTATCGTCACGTTAAAGGAAGTAGTCAAGTTTGGGAAGTCCGGGACGTTCTGACAAATTTTTACTAAACTCTGCATGAATAAAGAAACTACATGTTAAATGTCAAAATATTATTTAAAATCAAATTTGCAACATGACAAGACATTAACAATAGTACAAAATACAAATATTGATAAGATATCTATACTATTACAAAATAATATATAAAATACAGTACAGCACTCACTAACGATAGTGCTATCGGGTAGGTACCTGTAAGCATAGCATGCCTCAAGTGACCCCTATCAATAACTACCCTACAAATAACCTACATTTATAGCACAAATAAACTAAGGAAATCGCAAAAGTAAGCAATTGATACTATCGACAATGAATACATATAATATAAAGACAAATAATTGCAAAATATGAAGTAACAACAGATTTAAACAAAGAGTACTCTTTTAACAAGAACAATAAATTTAAAAAATCATCAATATTAATATCAATAATAGAAAAAGACCTACTCTATGGTACCCTTACAATTAATGGATCTGATATTGCATGTAAGATTGAACAATAATTTTTACGAGTTCTCATAGATAAAAAAATAAATTGGAAAGCTCATAAAACTGCTCTCAAACATAAGTTATCTCGAGTGTGCGTGCGGTATCATATATAAAATCAGAGATAAACTGTCGTTGCAAGCACTCCACATTATATATTTTTCATTAATTTATCCCCACCTCTTATATTGCAATACCATATGGTCTTCAACATATCAAGCTCAGCTGCATCCACTGTTTATTTTGCAAAAACAAAACAAATTAAGAATTATGACCCACAGCCCTAGGATGCAGCATACGCAGCCACTTTTTATTCTGTTGAAAATGCTACGACAGAATTATATTTTTAACCAATCTATAGCTATTCTTATATATAAATCCCTAAATAATATGATACATTGAGTGTACCCCTTCTCAGGCACCTGTCATCTTAAGTCAGGAAGAGACGTCAACCTTGGTAGATACATACGATAATTTTATCAAGTCAGTATTCAATGCACAAAATAAATACATCCCCAAAAGAAAATTTAGATCAACACAGAACCAACCCAAATGGATGAATAATAGACTATTAGATCTTCTAGGACAAAAGAGAGGAATATATAGAAAAATTAGAAAAGGCGAAATTCACCTACTTGCTTACTATCAGAATCTATCAAGACAGGTAAAAAAGGATATTAGGAAAGAAAAAAGAAATTATGAAATTAAGGTTGCCAATGACTCAAAAAATAATCCTAAAGCTTTTTACCAACTATATAAATCCAAGGTTAGAGATGTAATTGGTCCCCTTAAAACTTCGATAGGAGAAATGACAGAAAATGATTTAGAAATGTGCAGTACATTAAATAGTCAATTTCTTTCCGTTTTCACTAATGAAAATTTGGCACAGTTTCCAGAAGTCCGTAAGGTATATAGCGATAGTATAGAAAATAGGTTAAGTACGGTTACTATAAGTAGAAATGATGTGCTTAAGGAAATTGACAGACGGAAACCTCATAAATCGCCTGGTCCTGATGAGGTATATGCTAGAGTATTAAAAGAATGTAGGGATGAGTTAAGTTACCCATTAACATTTTTATTTAACAAGTCATTGGAGACAGGTATAGTTCCAGAAGCTTGGAAGCTTGCAAACGTAGTTCCGATCTTCAAAAAAGGTGACAAATCAATAGCATCCAATTACCGTCCCATTAGTCTTACATCAATCATAGGAAAGCTACTAGAGTCAATTATTGCTAGTAAAATTAGAAACCACTTAGATACATTTAATTTAATAAATTCTTCTCAGCATGGATTCACTCAGGGACGTTCTTGCCTTACTAATTTGCTTAGTTTTTTCTCAGAGGTATATGAAGCAGTAGATAATGATAAGTCATATGATATAATATATTTAGATTTCAGTAAAGCTTTCGACAGAGTCCCCCATGAGAGATTGATGAGAAAGGTTGAGGCGCATGGAATAGGTGGGGCGTTGTTGGGATGGATTAGGTCATGGCTAATTGGTAGGAAGCAGAGAGTCAGCATAAATGGTACGAAGTCAGAATGGGGAGCAGTCAAAAGTGGTGTCCCCCAGGGATCTGTATTAGGTCCTCTGTTGTTTGTTATATACATAAATGACCTTGATTTAGGTATAACTAGTAGGATAAGTAAATTTGCAGACGATACCAAAATGGGGAGAACAATTGATTCAGATAGAGATATAGAGTGCCTCCAAAGGGATCTAGATACCTTACACGAATGGTCAGTAAATTGGCAGATGAAGTTTAACATTGACAAATGCAAGGTATTAAAGATAGGGAAGATGCATACAAATGTTAAATATAAACTAGCTAATGTGGAATTAGAAAACTCGAATTGTGAGAAAGATCTAGGTGTGTTTGTTAGCAATGATTTGAAGCCTAGACAACAGTGTATAAGCGTTCGAAACAAGGCAAACAGGATTTTCGGGTTCATCTTAAGGAGTGTGAGTAACAGAATTGCTGGTGTTATCTTAAAACTTTACTTGTCATTAGTGAGACCCCATATGGATTATGCTGTTCAATTTTGGTGTCCTTATTACAGAATGGACATAGATTCATTGGAGAGAGTACAACGTAGAATGACAAAAATGATCCATAATATTAGAAATCTTCCGTATAAAGAAAGGTTGAAGAAATTAGGCTTACATTCGTTAGAGAGACGCAGAGTTAGAGGGGATATGATAGAGGTGTTCAAGTGGGTTAGTGGGATTAACAAAGGGGACATGACAAATGTACTAAAGCTCAGTGATAGCGAAAGAACTCGTACCAATGGTTTCAAATTAGATAAATTTCGTTTCAGAAAAGATATAGGCAAATATTGGTTTGGTAACAGAGTTGTAGATGGGTGGAATGGACTACCAAGTGCTATAGTGGGATTAAAAACGATAGGGAGCTTTAAGATAAAATTGGATAAGCATATGGACGAGAAGGGTTGGGTGTGAAGGGGGATCAGCAGGGTTGGGCCAATCAGCGCTCTGCAGACCCCGTAATCCTGCGTTAATCTCTAACCGTTTGGTAAGATGATCCTCAGGGTATTAGAGTGTTGAGCCTATAATTGGGCTTTGTAATTGGGGTTGTGTGGGACAGGGATCTGCCTTGCTTAGGCCAATCGGCTTTCTGCAGACTCCCATTTTCTTATGTTCTTATGTTCTTATTGTCCTATTGAATATAAGTTTAAACATAATACTAATTATAATCTTAGAAATTAAAACGAATTGGCAGTCACATTGTTTTTTTCTACCCAGTCACAATTAGTTGTACAATATCGAGGTTGTAAAAATTCCATTCAAAAAAATTATTGACATGAAATTTACATAGTTTTACAATACTTAACAATAATTAACTCCAAACAGTCCATGGCAATTAGGACTAATACCTATTGGTATACATGTATATATGGAACACACTTCCCAATGATATCAAGTATTCATCCTCCATTAATGCATTCAAAAATCAAATCAAACATGCTTTATCATGCAATACACTCCAATAGAATACTTTTTGAATGAAACCACTTGATGTTTCTAATCATTTTTTGTATATTTAATATTTAATATTTCTCTTCATGTTAGTATTTATTGCTTATACTGTAACCTTTTTGTTTCCCTCATAGCTATCGTGTATCATTAGTGACAGCATCAACATAAAACAAGGTGCCTGCTGGAAAGCATATGCTTAGCGGGTTCAGCTTATATAAAGTATTGTGTAAAACTATCCTTGTAAATGTATGAGCTAAATAAATTATTTGAATTTGAATTTAAATTTGAATTTGAATTTGGATTGAAAGCTGCATTACTTATGTAATGTACTTTGCATAATACATATTTGTTATTAAAAAAAAAAAAAAAGACCCACAGATCAACACAAACTAACACACGTACAATTATAGAAGTCAGTCTCATTCCAACCACCAATAGAGGTACACCTCAATCTGTGAATTTACACTTATACTCTAAGGTTACTCAACATTACTTAATTTTCATTCATTAGTTTTATATTTCTAATTATAAGTGTTAATATGTGTCTTTATATTTTCCAGCAATACTGATGATGTGCTAAGATGCACGAAACGTCTATAAAACAAAGAAAGAAAATTAGTCAGAAACATTGAAAAAACAACAAAGACAAAATTAATAAATATAAATGTGCACTGGTCTTCAATAAATTGTGTATTAATGAAAATATTCTATCACGTATACTTATAATGATATAACGTATTATATACATGTAAATGAGAGGTTAAATGGAACAATTTTAGCGTCAGGCGAAAGCGATAAGGATATTCAGTCTCATGCTAAAAATTATGACTATATTGCAAATGATAGTAGTGATGGTGCAACGGAAGATGGAAATGTCATTAGAAACAAAGGTAAATTAGGTATAAAGAAAAGAAGTAAATTGAGAGTATATTACACAAACTGTAGGAGTCTATGTAACAAAATGAACGAACTTAGAGCCCTTGTTAGCAAAGAAAATATAGACATAATAGCGCTAACTGAAACGTGGATTAATACAGAAACCAGGCATTTTTTAGCAGAATTTGATATACCAGGATATAGTTTGTTTAAATATGACCGAACAAGTAAGAGGGGTGGCGGTATAGCAGTGTTTGTCAGGAGTACATTAAAAAGCTGTATTAAATCAGGTATTAGACTAAATAACGATAATGAAAGTGTTTGGGTAGAGGTTAACGAAGGTAGTGAGACCATAGTTATTGGAGTTATGTATAGACCGCCAAATATGAGTAGAAATGACGGAACGTCATTATGGGAGGAAATTAAAATGGCATCAAGGTTTAGCAATGTGTGCATTATGGGGATTTTAATTTTCCGAATATAGATTGGCAGCATCAAATAGGAGACTCTGATCTGAGGAGTTTATAGAGGTAGTACAAGATAGTTTTTTATTTCAATTCATAGATACGCCGACTAGAGGTAATAATATTCTCGATTTAGTTTTCAGTAACAATGAACATATGGTAAATAATGTAGAGATAGGGGACCACCTAGGAAATAGTGACCACAATTCTGTGTATTTTAATATACAATGGAAAGGTAATACCAGAGAGAATACAACATTAATACCTGACTTTAGAAAAGCCAATTATGGTGGGTTAAGAAGAGCCCTATTAGCGGACCCTATGGTCAAAAAATTAAGTCGATCCAGGTGTCCAAATGAGTGCCCTTCTCAGGCACCTGTCATCTTAAGTCAGGAAGAGACGTCAACCTTGGTAGATACATACGATAATTTTATCAAGTCAGTATTCAATGCACAAAATAAATACATCCCCAAAAGAAAATTTAGATCAACACAGAACCAACCCAAAGGGATGAATAATAGACTATTAGATCTTCTAGGACAAAAGAGAGGAATATATAGAAAAATTAGAAAAGGCGAAATTCACCTACTTGCTTACTATCAGAATCTATCAAGACAGGTAAAAAAGGATATTAGGAAAGAAAAAAGAAATTATGAAATTAAGGTTGCCAATGACTCAAAAAATAATCCTAAAGCTTTTTACCAACTATATAAATCCAAGGTTAGAGATGTAATTGGTCCCCTTAAAACTTCGATAGGAGAAATGACAGAAAATTATTTAGAAATGTGCAGTGCATTAAATAGTCAATTTTTTTCCGTTTTCACTAATGAAAATTTGGCAGTTTCCAGAAGTCCGTAAGGTATATAGCGATAGTATAGAAAATAGGTTAAGTACGGTTACTATAAGTAGAAATGATGTGCTTAAGGAAATTGACAGACTGAAACCTCATAAATCGCCTGGTCCTGATGAGGTATATGCTAGAGTATTAAAAGAATGTAGGGATGAGTTAAGTTACCCATTAACATTTCTATTTAACAAGTCATTAGAGACAGGTATAGTTCCAGAAGCTTGGAAACTTGCAAACGTAGTTCCGATCTTCAAAAAAGGTGACAAATCAATAGCATCCAATTACCGTCCCATTAGTCTTACATCAATCATAGGAAAGCTACTAGAGTCAATTATTGCTAGTAAAATTAGAAACCACTTAGATACATTTAATTTAATAAATTCTTCTCAGCATGGATTCACTCAGGGACGTTCTTGCCTTACTAATTTGCTTAGTTTTTTCTCAGAGGTATATGAAGCAGTAGATAATGACAAGTCATATGATATAATATATTTAGATTTCAGTAAAGCTTTCGACAGAGTCCGCCATGAGAGATTGATGAGAAAGGTTGAGGCACATGGAATAGGTGGGGCGTTGTTGGGATGGATTAGGTCATGGCTAATTGATAGGAAGCAGAGAGTCAGCATAAATGGTACACAGTCAGAATGGGGAGCAGTCAAAAGTGGTGTCCCCCAGGGATCTGTATTAGGTCCTCTGTTGTTTGTTATATACATAAATGACCTTGATTTAGGTATAACTAGTAGGATAAGAAAATTTGCAGACGATACCAAAATGGGGAGAAAAATTGATTCAGATAGAGATATAGAGTGCCTCCAAAGGGATCTAGATACCTTACACGAATGGTCAGTAAATTGGCAGATGAAGTTTTACATTGACAAATGCAAGGTATTAAAGATAGGGAAGATGCATACAAATGTTAAATATAAACTAGCTAATATGGAATTAGAAAACTCGAATTGTGAGAAAGATCTAGGTGTGTTTGTTAGCAATGATTTGAAGCCTAGAAAACTGTGTATAAGCGTTCGAAACAAGGCAAACAGGATTCTCGGGTTCATCTCTAGGAGTGTTAGTAACAGAACTGCTGATGTTATCTTAAAATTTTACTTGTCATTAGTGAGACCCAATATGGAATATGCTGTTCAATTTTGGTGTCCTTATTACAGAATGGACATAGATTCATTGGAGTGAGTACAACGTAGAATGACAAAAATGATCCATATTAGAAATCTTCCGTATAAAGAAAGGTTGAAGAAATTAGGCTTACATTCGTTAGAGAGACGCAGAGTTAGAGGGGACATGATAGAGGTGTTCAAGTGGGTTAGTGGGATTAATAAAGGGGACATGAAAAATGTACTAAAGCTCAGTGATAGCGAAAGAACTCGTACAAATGGTTTCAAATTAGATAAATTTCGTTTCAAGAAAAGATATAGGCAAATATTGGTTTGGTAACAGAGTTGTAGATAGGTGGAATAGGCTACCAAGTGCTATAGTGGGATCAAGAACGATAGGGAGCTTTAAGATACAATTAGATAGGCATATGGATGAGATGGGTTGGGTGTGAGGGTGATCTGTCAGGTGTGGCCCAGGTGTGGGGATCTGCAGATCCCCGTTTTTCTGACCTCTGACAGTTTCGGTGAGGTAAGTCCTAATGGTGTTTTTAAGCTGGGCTTATAATTAGGGTTGGGTGTGACAGGGATCTGCCTTGTGTAGGCCAATCGGCTTTCTGCAGACTCCCATTTTCTTATGTTCTTATGTTAACATCTCCTAATCCTGTCCGGGACATTGGTCTAAAGCTCGGTTCACACATGCACGAATTAACGTCCTGTTAGTCCCCAACCCCTTAATTCGCCGTGCCTAGGCGGCGTCCATTTTCTACATGCATAAAATGGTCCTTGTGGGTCAGGGCAACTGCCTGAAAAACATGTTATGTTGGGACACCCACGGGACACACACGGGAGCAGTCGTCGTCTAGACGCAGCCTGGCGGCGTCTAGACGATGACTGGCGGCGTCTAGACACCGACTAACGGGATGAGAACAGCGGCAAAAAACCGTTGGAACGGCCATCGTGGCCATCGTGGCCACATTAGTAGGGTCATTTGCTTGGAATCCGTGAACATTTTGTTCCTACCCTTTTCTCTCGATGGATTTGAAAACCTGAACCATTTTAAAGGAAAATTAGCTCCTATGCCCCTCTGAAAAGTGACGGCTAACTCTGCTAGAGCCCAATATTCAAAATGGCTGCCAATGCCATCTTGAAAAACATGAAATGTAATATCTCTGGCATCAGATGAGCTACAAGGACGAATGAGGTGTCCTTTTTCACTAATTCTGGCATTACAAATCCACTGGAATGGTTATTGTATTGTATTGTATTGTATATTGTATTGTTATTGTATTGTATTATACTAATTGTACATACTAATCTGCCACTTCACTGTCACTACATGATTCACTGTATGAGCCACTATCAGAATCGCTGTCCTCACTTTCGCTGCTATCATCACTCTTGTTCTCTGCCTGCGGTGTATATCTAATATTACTTTTTTACTGTTTCAGATGGATCGCATCTGATGAAAATCGCCGACTTGTGAAGTGACCGAAATAATGGATAATAGAAGAGAGAGTGAAGAGTTACCAGACAAGACATTAAATTAATACGAGTGCATTTTACTCTGTCGAAAGCGATGTACCGCAGATGATCGTTTAGAAAACATTACACCTGAGAAGTGGGAATCCATCCGGGTAAAGTCTTTACAATGGAAAGAACTTGATAAGTTTCAACATATACATGAGAATGTGGAATGGGAGAAGGGACCAAAGGGTCACCACATGCATAGCACTTGTTACGCATCATTATCCAGCAAGCGCAAGCTCTCTCAAGCCGAAAAACGCAAACACAAATCCGAGGAACGTCTTGAAAGAGATGAAGCATCAGATCAACAAGACCCTTCCCCAGAGGCCAGTGCACCTAAAAGGCTCCGCTCCAGTATGGGTGTCCTTCACGTTAAGACTCTATGTGTGTGGTGCATGAAAGGGGCATACGAGAGTAGTGATTGTGACAAGCAGATTTTACTCCTATCAACAGTAGATGCCTGGACTAAATTCAAGTTACATACTGTCCGTCTGGAAGATGAGGTCATGAGATTGAGACTTGACACTCTGATTGCATCCATCCCAGATAGTCAAACAGCATTTGGGTTGGAAATCCGCTACCATCGTGCATGCTGGCGCAAATATGTAAGCGACCACAAGCCCCTTTCAGGTGAAAGCACTCAACATCTGCAGCGTGTAAACCTCCGAGAGGCCCAAGCTCTCTTCTTTCATCATATTCGTCAAGTCATCTTCAAAGACCATGAAATTCGCACACTGCAAGGCCTGCTGCAGGACTATAAGCGCATTTTCTCAAATCACGGACATAACTCAGTAGTAAAATCCAGCTACTTAAAGGAAATTCTCGTCAATGAATTTGGGGAAGACATCGGATTTCATGAACGCATTCAAAAGAATGTGAGTGAACTGGTATATGATACAACAGCAGCAGGTACATACATCGAGGCAGCAATATCTTCATTGGGTGTCAGCAATGATCAGTTGGTGATGAATGTTGTGGCACGACTCAAAGAGCAAGTCATCAGGACAAATACTATTCCCTGGCTCCCATATATACATGAGTTGGAGAGAGAAGAAGACCTCAGTGAGCTCCTGCTGAAGCTGCTCACATGGCTGAAACACCCAAATAAGTCTGCAATTGATGACAGTCCATCCGTCCGATCGATTGCATCTATCCTCACAAGCTACATCACTGGAAAACGCACTGCATTTGAGATAAATCTCACTGTCTTCCTACATGGACTGACCAAGAGTAGGGAGATAGTCGACATAATGCACAAAGATGGACTGGGCATCAGTTACAATGACGTACTTATGCTGCGAGATTTTTGGGTGGTCAATGACCTCAAGTCCTCATCTGATTGCCCCTTCGAACTAGCTGAGGGTAAGCCTGCTATCGCTATAGTCGACAACGATGACTTCAAGAGCGACACACTGACCGGTGCTGGCCAGTCACACCGCACTAATGTCATGTTTGTGCAGCCAGAATCATTTGATACAGAACTTCCTTCCGAGAATCACGAGGATAGACCAGTTCCCGGTGCCAACTTTGCATCAAACCTCTCGACAACTCTCAAAGAGCTCGGAAGTGAAATGCAAAAAGTCAACCCATACAAGACAGCGAAGTGTGGGAACCACCTCTCAGGAAGCCACCAGCTGATCAAAGTACTCCTCCTCCTGACACATCGGTGCAAAGAATTCGTGGTGTGATCCATGCATTGGCCAGGGCACCCTGCAAGATGACTGAACGAGACCTAAGCCAGAAGAACAGACTGTGCCTGAGTTTTTAGGGTTTCACGCCAGCATGTCAAATGCAGATGAGAAGAGTCGAGCAATATACCACATGACCTATCCCAACCCACCCAGTAAGACAATTCTCAATGATGTGATGTGTAAGCTTGCAAAATCAATCGAAGAAAAAATTATGCCTTTTGCAATAATTGTTGGTGATCATCCTGTCTACGTGCTCATGCTAGAGTTGAAAAGTGAGAATGCTGAGCTGTTCAGCAAAATCTTATGTTACGCTGGCCAGCTTGCCAGAATGTGCTTGGGACTCGCTAGCGCTCGCCAGGGCAGTGATATGGGCTACAATAATCGTAGAACGATGTTCTTTCTTTCATAGAGTACATGTTGTCACAGACAGATCAGTGGTGATCTTTATTCTTGTCTGTGACACTTAGAAGTATTTTATATCATTGCTAGAATATAAGATGCATGGTGTGAAGTTAAGGAGAGAGAGAGCGGGGTAGGCAGCATGGTGGTAGTTTGTGCGTGTGTATGTACGTTTGCCTCCCGCGCTCGGAGGAGTTTCTCACGCCCGTGATTGGCCGGCGGCCCTGTCGACGTCATAGAACGCTTGCTCTTCATGACATAGTCGTCTGTGATTGGCGGCCACGGTCCTGGGACGGTGGTGCGGGCTCCTGTCCTTGTGTCTCCTGCAGAGCTAGGCTTGATGTGCTAGGTCCTACATGTCCCTTGCAATTCTGTTCCCCATATAACCCTCTATACTACTATCTCTCTCTCTGAACTTCTTCGGTTTCATACTTCTCTCTTTATTCAATTACTTATCCCTTCTGGTTCTGCATACGGCTTCCATAGTCGGCCAGTCGTATTACCAGCACCAGCTCTCCATATATGTATGCATTAGTTTTAGGGATTATTAGAGTCATAGTCAAATGGTACCATAGTGTTGGGGTGCTTCTAATTATTAGGCTGTTCTCTCTTATTATTTAATGCTAGACAGTGGAAGGTATCTTTGGTCGTTGTCTGAGTTATGTATGTGGCAAGTCAGAGCCTGTACAAAATCGTCGAAGCTAGCTAGCCTGTAACCCTTGTGCATATTTTCCTTTGCGAGTGTAGCAGTATACAAGTGAAGGTCTTTTGCCTATTCTCACCTGTATGATTGCTACTTCATTTTGTTGACCTTTGTGGAGCACCAGGGCTAGACCAGATACTAGAGATCTGGACTTACCAGGAGAGCCTCCAAGTCACTTAAAGTAACATAAGGGAAATCTGTTCAAGAGGAGGTAGTAGGCTACGAGCATGCTTGCGCTCGGCCTAGCTTCTTAGTACCTTTTTATGCCACTGCTAGACTTTATTAGTGAGAAAGAGAGCATCGTGCTTATTAACTTGAAGTGTGTATGCTTTAGGAATTATTCACGCTTAATTTAGCCAAGGTTGATGCATAGCGCACAACCCAGTTTGGCTATTACGTTGGCTACGGAAGTACTGTTCCTGAGTGGTTATTATTAGTGCTGTCACAGAGTTGTCGCACTCCCTTGTTATATATATGTATCCTACTTATTGGTGTATTTAAGATACACGCTTTGGTGTCCTGCCCCTGCATTTATTCATGTTCTGTATTAACGAGCACCTTAGAGCATCAGACCTTTTCAGAAGATTCCATCTCTGATTGCTGTAGGACTAGACTTCCAGTGTTTTCATAGAGCATTGCAGAGTTTAGTATTGAGTACAGACTCACACTAAAGTTAACGTAAGCATATAATTCTTTATTTAATCTTGTTATAGTTTATTCAAGCATTGTTATTACTTAAGAGCATTTAATTAACGTAAAGTACTCCTGTTGTGAGTAGGCTTTGCCGTCATCATTAAGCCTTTGTAGAAGTGCACTAAAACCCAGTTAATTGATACCCCGTTATCCAGGAGATTAACTCTGGAAGGTTTGAGTGTTTTGTTCGCCGGCGAAATAGTTCGAGGGTTTGGAATTGGCGTACCGTTGTTGCAGAAATAACCTATCTTCTAGTCCAATATTGAGTGCCCTTGTTTATTTCGTAGTGCCGGTCGTAACAAATGGCGACCTTAGACCAGAATATAGTGAACTGAATATTGCAGGGTTTTTTTTTGGAGAAATCTTATTGCCATTTGGGGGTTGAATTTATTTCTCGCATTGTTGGCAGTAGACATTGTTTTGAGGATACATAGAACTTGTTGGAGTTATTGGTGACCTAGTATTGCACTCAAGAACATCTTCGAATATTTTTGGTGAATAAATCTACGCAAGAGTTTGGCTATTTTTTTGTCTGGACTTGAGATTTTTTGTTGTTGACTCCATCATGTCACTGGACGGGTCTGAGCATAGTGAGAGCACAGTACGAGAGGCAGGTGAGGAGGTGGAGAAGGTGGAGTTGTTAAGCAGCGTTCGGGTGGTGAACAGCGAGGAGGATGCTCGGATTTTTTTGGGGAAGCCTATGTCGGCAGACCGGGTGTCGGGGCTAGAGCGGTACGGACTGCAGTGTGTGGCCACGGTCTTGGGGTTTTCCGGTACTAGCGGTATGTCGAGAAGTGAGCTGGCTGCCTGTGTGCTGGGGGGGGTGCATGGGGTTTCGGGTGGAGCGGGAGCTGGGGCACTTTCGGCCCAGCCCCCATTCCACTCGACTCCTATCATGGCGCCCCCTCGGGCTCCGGAGCCGGATACGTTCCCGCAGGCCGATGCCCGCTGGCGGTTGGGTATGCCTCTAGGTGATTCATGGGGTGGGTCCCCAATAGTAGCACCCCCTCCTCAGGGTTTGTCTTCCGAGATGTTGTTTCGGCTTGAGCAGCAGAAGCTCGAGCTCGAGCAACGAAGGAATGAGGCTGAGCTCGAGCAGTGGAAGCAGGAGCGACAGGCCGAGCTCGAGCAGCAAAAGTATGAGGCTGAGCTCAGCCAGCAGCAGCAGGAGTGAGAGTCTGAGCGCAAGTTTGAGTCTGAGAGGTATTGTGCCGATGTTGACCTAGAGAAAACTCGTGTAGAGGTGACTAGGAACCGGGTCGCCCAGGACGATTCCCTGTCGCATCTACTAAAGTTGGTTCCAGTGTTTGACGAGTTGGGAGTTACAGAATCTTTTCTCCGGTTCGAGAAGAAGTGCCAGGAGCACCAATGGCCCGAGGAGAAGTGGGCAGCCCTTGTTTCTTCACGATTGACGGGGAAAGCACTCAAGGCGTACGATGCTTTGCCCCTAGATTCCTGTGTGGATTACGAGTTGTTGAAAGAGGCTGTCCTGAGGGCGTATGAGCTACAGCCAGAGACCTATAGGCTGAAGTTTAGGGCGGTTCCAAAAAGAAAGGTGAGTACTTTCCAGGAACACGCTAGAGAGCTGTCAGATGCATTAGAAAATTGGTTAAGGTCGGAGAAGGCAACTACTTTTGATTCAGTAAAACAACTAGTGTTGCTCGAACAATTTTTTAAATGTACTGGCAGTGACTTGACTCTTAACCTTAAAGAAAAGCGACCGAAAACTCTACAAGAGGCGGCTGAGCTGGCTGACCTTAGGGTGTCATTGATTCGTGGGTGCGGGTCTGCACAGAGAGCTGAGGCAGGTAACCAGGGGCGTACCACTCCACCCCCACGAATTAATGACACAAATTATCCATTCAAGAGTACTGTTGCCAATTATGAACCCAAGTCAAAACCCTTCCCGTTTAAGAAAGGCCAGGGCCCTTCCTCACCTCAGAGGAAGTCCAAGAGTGAAGTGGAGTGTTTCAAGTGTCATGAGAAGGGGCATATTGCGCGCTCATGTCCGAGCGCACCGCCTACAGCAGTGGTGTCACTAGTGAGCAACATCGGCGTTTCTTTGAGGTCTTCCGCGTTTGCCCGGGGTAAACGGTCGGTTGCGAAGTCATCACCGGTGCAGAAGCAGCAGGAGGGCTCGTCACCCGTCTGTGATGTTTTTTGTGGTCATAGGGGGCACGGCACTGTGAGGTGGGCTGGTGTGAAGCATAGGCTTGAGTTGTTGCGTGATACGGGCGCTTCCCAGACACTTGTTAAGAATTTCACTGGCAAGCCTGTTAACGTGGCTCGGGTTGTGGTGGTTCAAGGCATCAATGCTACGCGGTCTTTCCCGCTGGTCAGAATGGAGCTTGAGGTGAACGGTGTGACACGGGAGTTGAATGTGGGTGTGGTGGAGAAGTTGCCAGTTGAGGGGGTCGACCTCCTCCTTGGTAATGACTTTGCGGTACCCACTTCCGAGGTTCCACCCTTAGTCGTTGCCAAGAGGGCAGCCGACACGAGTAGGGAGGAGCAAGAGGGGCTTGAGAGATCTCAGTCCGTTCAGGTGTCACAGCCTAGTACCCAAGTTTATGACCAGCGGAGGAAGGGTCGGAAGGAGAAAGTCGAGGCTGGTGGTCGGGTTGAGAGTTTGGACCCAGCGACACTCCTTGGTGACTCGGTACTTGACCCAAAGGTGAGCTCCGGAGTGGCCCCAGAACCTGTCCCCCCTAGTGACATAGTAGGGCGTGATGGCACTCCGCGACAGAGTAGTTCCCAGGTGGAGGAGAGTTGTGGGAACGGGGCTACTGAACTCGAGGACGGGGAGGCATCTCATGTGAACCTGTTAGAGGAGTTTGTGAGGCAACCACCTGAGCAGCCTACTGTCCCTGCGTTGGTCTGCAGCGGCCAAGGTGGAGAAGGAGAGGGGGGCAGTGGGGCACAGGTGGAGGAGAGTCGGGATTGTTATGTCTCGGTGGAGCGGTGGGCGGGGGATACGAGTCAGGTGGCTGTGGAAGCGCTAGAGCACCTGCCTGAGCAGCAGTGTGCAGCGCTCCAGCCCCTGATCGGTCCATACCCCACTGTTTGTGCCGAGCACCCAGGCCTCACAACTCATGCGGTGCACGAGGTTCCGCCGGCAGGTCACTTGAGTGTCAGTAAACTGTTGGCCTCGTTGTTTCAGTGGTTCAAGGTGGGCGACGAGGCTTTGGCATGGTTGCTAAGGGTGGTGGTCAAAATCAGGACATTGAGCAGATTGGCGAGGTTGGCTGTGGAGTGGATGCGCCCGGCCGTCGCATAGCCTCCCAATGCTGCTCTAGTAAAATGCAACAGCCCTACCATAGACCGACTGTATCTGGCCATGTCGCTGAAGGCGGTGATGCTGCGCAGGCAGATGTAGTTGCAAGGAATGTGGGGTGCGCATGTACGGTATCGGCGGGGAAGCCTTAGCAATTATGAACTATGGGAGTGACTGCACAGGTGGTACAGATTGTCCCTCTCTTTACCTGGCTGTTCTAGGGACGAAGGTGGAAACGGAGGGAGACTATAGTTTAGAAGCTGCAGTCTCGGCGGGGTTGTGGGAGGGCACTACGCATCTTGTTCTGCGAGATAAGTTGCAACCTCTTGTTCCTGAGCGACAAGAGGAGTTGTTTACTAGGCTGTGGCAGTACGTCCGCATGTTTGTTGCTTCTCCAGGCCTGATGTACGGGGTAGAATCCGACATGGAGGCTGGAGACAGTGCAAGGCTCAAGTTAATTCCCTACCGTATAAATCCTGCTCGACAGCCTGTTGTGATAGCAGAGCTAGACGACTTGTGGAAAAAGGGTCTGAGGGGTAAAGGATATCGTGAGTGGTCGTTGCCAGTAACTTTGCAACCTGAGTTAAGTGGCAAGATCCGTGTGTATTTTGATTGCAAGAGTGTGGAAGCATTATCCCTGACAGACGCCTATCCATTACCCAGAGTTGACGACACCATAGACCGCTTCGGGGCTGCCTCGCTCATCACGAAGGTAGAACTAGTGAAAGGCTATTGGCAGGCCCCGTTGCCAGAAAGAGCGAAGAGAAGTGCCAGTCTTGCGATGAACTGGGCAGTTTATCAGTGTCAGGTGTTGTTGTGCTGCCGGAACACAAGTTGGATGTGTGGCATGCTTAGCATGCCACACATGCCTCCCGTGACAAACAATCAGCCATAACATTATCAGTGCCCTTAGGGCACTGATAATGTTTTGGCTGATTGTTTGTCACAGGAGGGTTTGTTTGCAGGAGAACCCTCGCCGTTCAGTCAGTGTGTGTTGAGAGTGGAGAAAAATTAGGCTTGCCACTGTAGTGCAACACCGCCAAAAACACTATTAAAATATATAAAAACCTCACATAAAAACTCTTTCTTTTGATAGTATATAAGTGCAGTATATCACAGCAAGAATCTAAGACACTCTGAGCTGTTGTCTTAGTAGGCTAGGCTTGGTGAAGCTTGCTCGCTGAGCGTGATATAATTATTATGATGCTATTATTTTGGGGAAGGGTTGTGCAGATTTTCTTTTTATAATGCAGTGTTTTATGTTTGTGATCGTGCCTTGTTTTCACAACTTGGGAGAGTGGCTAGGTGATGCGGGGTTGATGGGCATTCTGTCTGGTCAGATGTGGGGTTCGCCTGTGGCTGAAACGTCCCACATCTTGGGCGGGGTGTTACGCTGGCCAGCTTGCCAAAATGTGCTCGGGACTCGCTAGCGCTCGCCAGGGCAGTGATATGGGCTACAATAATCGTAAAATTATGTTCTTTCTTTCATAGAGTACATGTTGTCACAGACAGATCAGTGGTGATCTTTATTCTTGTCTGTGACACTTAGAAGTATTTTATATCATTGCTAGAATATAAGATGCATGGTGTGAAGTTAAGGAGAGAGAGAGCGGGGTAGGCAGCATGGTGGTAGTTTGTGCGTGTGTATGTACGTTTGCCTCCCGCGCTCGGAGGAGTTTCCCACGCCTGTGATTGGCCGGCGGCCCTGTCGACGTCATAGAACGCTTGCTCTTCATGACGTAGTCGTCTGTGATTGGCGGCCGCGGTCCTGGGACGGTGGTGCGGGCTCCTGTCCTTGTGTCTCCTGCAGAGCTAGGTTGATGTGCTAGGTCCTACATGTCCCTTGCAATTCTGTCCCCCATATAACCCTCTATACTACTATCTCTCTCTCTGAACTTCTTCGGTTTCATACTTCTCTCTTTATTCAATTACTTATCCCTTCTGGTTCTGCATACGGCTTCCATAGTCGGCCAGTCGTATTACCAGCACCAGCTCTCCATATATGTATGCATTAGTTTTAGGGATTATTAGAGTCATAGTCAAATGGTACCATAGTGTTGGGGTGCTTCTAATTATTGGGCTGTTCTCTCTTATTATTTAATGCTAGACAGTGGAAGGTATCTTTGGTCGTTGTCTGAGTTATGTATGTGGCAAGTCAGAGCCTGTACAACATCGACGAAGCTAGCTAGCCTGTAACCCTTGTGCCTATTTTCCTTTGCGAGTGTAGCAGTATACAAGTGAAGGGATTTTGCCTACTCTCACCTGTATGATTGCTACCTCAATTTGTTGACCTTTGTGGAGCGCCAGGGCTAGACCAGATACTAGAGTTCTGGACTTACCAAGAGAGCCTCCAAGTCACTTAAAGTAACATAAGGGAAATCTGTTCAAGGGGAGGCAGTAGGCTACGAGCATGCTTGCGCTCGGCCTAGCTTCTTAGTACCTTTTTATGCCACTGCTAGACTTTATTAGTGAGAAAGACAGCATCGTGCTTATTAACTTGAATTGTGTATGCTTTAGGAATTATTCACGCTTTAGTTTAGCCAAGGTTGATGCATAGTGCACAACCCAGTTTGGCTATTACGTTGGCTACGGAAGTACTGTTCCTGAGTGGTTATTATTAGTGCTGTCACAGAGTTGTCGCACTCCCTTGTTATATATATGTATCCTACTTATTGGTGTATTTAAGATACACGCTTTGGTGTCCTGCCCCTGCATTTATTCATGTTCTGTATTAACGAGCATCTTATGGGTTCAGAGCGGGAAGATCATGTCTCTCACAACTCTTGGAACACTATGACAAAATTCTTAAAGCGCTAGAAGAAAAGAAAAACGTGGATGTCATTTACACCGATTTTGCTAAGGCATTTGATAAATGTGACCATGGTATAATAGCCCACAAACTGAAAGCAAAAGGTATAACTGGGAAAATCGGACGGTGGAGATACAATTTCCTCGTAAACCGAAAACAATCGGTAGCAGTAAACCAAGTCACTTCTGAGCCTTCGGATGTCAAAAGCTCAGTGCCCCAAGGAACAGTGCTAGCGCCCCTTCTGTTCCCCATACTAATTTTCGACATAGATACCAACACCAGACACAGTATGGTGTCGTCTTTTGCTGATGACACAAAATTAAGCAAGATAGTAAACACACAAGAGGACACGGGCCGACTGCATGAAGACATGAATGTAGTGTTCCAGTGGACCAGGGAAAACAACATGCAATTCAATGAGGACAAATTCCAATTAATATGGTACGGAGATAATAATGGTGTTAAAGAAGTTACAAATTACTTAACAGAATCTAACCACATAATAGAACGGAAAGACAGTGTGAAAGACCTTGGGGTATTAATGTCTGAAAATATGGGTTTCAAAGTACATAACCAGGTCAAAGTGGCGGCTGCGAAACGTCTAACGGGTTGGATTCTGCGTACTTTTAAAACACGCGGTGAATTGCCTATGATAACGCTCTTCAAATCTCTAGTGCTACCGCGGCTTGAATACTGTAGCGTATTAACATCACCATACAAAGCAGGTGAAATAAATGACGTAGAGAGTGTACAAAGAAATTTCACTTCGCATATAAGTTCGATAAAACATCTACACTATTGGGAGCGTTTAAGAGCACTGAATCTGTACTCACTGGAACGTAGAAGAGAACGTTACCTAATAATATACACGTGGAAAATCGCAGAGGGTTTAGTACCAAACCTACATACTCCGATAGTCATGAAATTCAGTGATAGGAGAGGCTGGGAATGCGAAATCCCCCGGATGAATAACAGGGGTGCTATGGGCTCTCTGCGAGAGGGCTGGTTATCACACAGAGGCCCACGTCTCTTCAACAAACTCCCACGGCGAGTAAGAGACATGAGGGACATCTCGTTAGACAACTTCAAGAGAGCCCTAGATGTCGAACTGCAAAAAGTGCCAGACGAGCCCATCCTCGCAAGGGAGCGAGCTGTCGCTTCAAACAGTCTACTGCACCAAATCACCACCCATAACGAGGGGCGTCGTGCTCCTTGGTGCCGCTAGAAGAGCGGCGAACACATCCAAAGGTATCCAAAGGTAAGGTAAGAGCATCAGACCTTTTCAGAAGATTCCATCTCTGATTGCTGTAGGACTAGATTTCCAGTGTTTTCATAGAGCATTGTAGAGTTTAGTGTTGAGTACAGACTCACACTAAAGTTAACGTAAGCATATAATTCTTTATTTAATCTTGTTATAGTTTCTTCAAGCATAGTTATTACCTAAGAGCATTTTATTAACGTAAAGTACTCCTGTTGTGAGCAGGCTTTGCCGTCATCGGTAAGCCTTTGTAGAAGTGCACTAAAACCCAGTTAATTGATTCCCCGTTATCCAGGAGATTAAGTCTGGAGGGTTTAAGTGTTTTGTTCACCGGCGTAATAGTTCGAGGGTTTGGAATTAGCGTACCGTTGTTGCAGATATAGCCTATCATCTAGTCCAATATTGAGTGCCCTTGTTTGTTTCGTAGTGCCGGTCGTAACACTTACCATTCATGGCACCCTTCCACATCCAAATGTCGTTCATCTACACTATAATTATACAAGAGGTGTAAGGGATCTGGCATCTCACATGTGTTGGTGACAGCTGGTGTTATAGCAGACGGGTCTGTTGATCAGGCCCTTCGTGGAAAACATGTTAACCCTCTCACGACCATATGACGCAGAGGTTGCCAGATTAGCAATAAGAAATAAAGTTATCTCACTCTTATAATTACCTCTCCAAAATTAGTTTTCTGCCCACAGCTAACTCAAAGACAACTGCAGAGGTTAAAGTAACTAAACTAAAGGTTTCTAAATACCCCTGCTGGGAACAAAGGCTTTAAAGTATCCCTATTAGGCTCAAAATATCGTCAAGAACGTGAGAGGGTTTAGCGTGGGGTTCGCTGCTTGCGACTATTTTATGAGACTCTGGTCCACCATGTCATAGACAAACGTTTGGAAGATTCCCCTCTATCTGAAGAAGTAAAGGCATCCCTTGCCAAGCTTCGACATCTGATTGATGCATAGGAACTTGCAGATGAACATGCAGAGCTAGAGAGAAATGCTGAGCTGAAGGACCTCGTTGATGCTCTCTTCAAGGACTTTGAGGGTGACCCACAATCAGAATACTGGATGTCATTCATGGAAATGGTTGAGGTTCTAACTCAAAATATCCATGCAATCAGAACAAGCAACTGGACTGAGTTCAAGTCCTCACTCAAGCTCATGCTTCCTTTGATGCAAATCTATGATAATGACAAGTATGGTCGGCATATCCCCGATTTCATCGCAGTGCTTGATACCCTTCTTGTCGATCAGGTTGCATTCATGGAGAGTGGTATGTTTGCACAGTCAATGGCAGGAAAACCATATTCGTGTGTCGCCCTCGACATATGGATAGAGTCAACAATGAATAAGGGCTCTAAGCTGAAGTCTGGTGAAGTGGCAGATTAGTATGTACAATTAGTATAATACAATACAATAACAATACAATATACAATACAATACAATACAATAACCATTCCAGTGGATTTGTAATGCCAGAATTAGTGAAAAAGGACACCTCATTCGTCCTTGTAGCTCATCTGATGCCAGAGATATTACATTTCATGTTTTTCAAGATGGCGTTGGCGGCCATTTTGAATATTGGTCTCTAGCAGAGTTATCCGTCATTTTTCAGAGGGGCATAGGAGCTAATTTTCGTTTAAAATGGTTCAGATTGTCAAATCCATCGAGAGAAAAAGGTAGGAACAAAATGGTCACAGATTCCAAGCAAATGACCCTACTACATGGGGCCTCCAGATTGATGCCGTCCTGCCTATTTTCTTGGTCGGGGACGGACGGGACGTTAATTCGTGCATGTGTGAACCGAGCTTTAGGACGGTGCTTCCCTTTCCAATTGTCCCTTACCCACACTGAACCACTGTTGGACACTTTGAACAGCAGTGATTTAGAGGGCAAGCAACCTCGAGGGGTCGCTAGACTTGTTGTTGCTTGACTTCCTTTGTACTCTTTTGACTATCACTGAGGGAAGACAACTAGTAGATCAGATAGAAAGGTAACAGAGGAAAAGAATTAGCCTCGTAATAGTGATGCACGAAATTTAGGTTAGAGTAATTACTTATAGATTCGTGCGTGGGTACACACACACACCACACACACACATATATATATATATATATATATATATATATATATATATATATACTTGTATTTATGTGTGTGTGTTTTTGTGTGTGCATTGCTCAGACATACAGGTGCGAACACACAATTATCTCAATAGTCCATCTCACACTTCCTCCTATACTCCCACTCCCACATGCCCTCCTTATAACACTATCAAATATTGGCTACTCTGACCGTGATATTATTTCTGTAGCTGCCATTGACATTGGTAATAATTATTCTTTCACAATAATAGGCGAGAATGAGGAATTGAGGAATACATTTGTATAACACGTATTGATTTTATAAGGTAAGGCAAATGTGTCATGTCATTTCATTATCATAAATAGCATTGCAGCATTTGATCAAGATAAAATTAGTTTGTTGTTTACTTATGCGAATTTGGCATTAGTTCTTGACCAGTAAATGGATTAAGTATAATAATGAACCAATCGATCTTTTAGAGATTTACGAATTCACAGATCACTGAGAGATAGAGAGAGAGAGAGGCAGTAAGAGTGAGTGTGTGAAGGGCGGGTGCACAGTAAGGGATAGTAAGTTAGTGAGCTTGCAAGTTGTCTTGATATCGGGCTGACTCTGGACTTGCTATAATAACTTGATACCTCACTCATATATATATATATATATGAAATGATGGGTCTGAAGACAAGCCATCCAAGAAGCATTTGCAGAGTAGCCAGTCTGCAACTCCAAGACCCTATAAAGACGAGAGAAATGCAGGAGCCATCCCTGTTTTCCCATGCTCTGGCCAAGGGACAAATAGAAAAGCGACCCCTGCTTTCCCCGTTTTCTGCGACAACAGCCACAGGTGTGGGAGGTCCCCCTAGCTCATTAGCCACCTGCTCGGGTGACGCCCCCTCGCAGCCCTATACCAGCACGGAGCTACATGTCTTCAGCTCCCGGATATGGAAGCCACGGAAGAAGTGGTTATGCAAATAAAACATCAACGGCCTGGAGTCTACCGATAGAAATGGATATAAACAAGAGGACACCTTGTGGCGGGTCGGGAGATCAAATAAACCTCGACCAAGAACAACTATTAAGTGAGCTGTAGCAATGTTTGTTTAGGAATGTCGCTCAGGGACGAGTCCGTATACAACCCATTTCTCCATTATTAGACTAAGTAACTAGGTCTTAAGTAAATAATGAGCTACCTAGCACATATCTATCCATGTAAACCGCCACTATGTATACCTACGATAAGTATTTACCTCACAACTTCATCACAACCATTCCACAATACCCCTCTGATGTTGAACACCTGTAAACAGGAGTCAAGGAAAAAGCCGCACATTATCTCAGGTAAATTATGGAAAAGATGCCAGCTACACGACCCTACTGTTCAACCCCTACCCAGGAACCGAGTAGCTAAGTAACAGTGTAGCTGGCACCAGCCTGCACCAGCATGCCCCTGCCCTGCCCGGAGAGCATGCTATCCTGAAGTGCCCCCTGGAGTCCTGTCGGAGGGACTTTCTGAAGCCTGGACCCTGAAGTCCTGACGGAGTCACGCCCCACTTTCCTGAAGCCTGCCCCCTGAAGTGCTGCCCGAGGACGCCCTGCCCCCTGAAGTGCTGCCCGAGGATGCCCTGCCCCCGGAAGTGCTGCCCGAGGATGCCCTGCCCCTGGACGCCCTGCCCGAGGAAGTGCTGCCCGAGGACGCCCTGCCTCCGGAAGTGCTTCTCCTAGGACCTACGACCTACGTCGGCCAGCCCTGCACTCTCTTCACCAGCCCTCCAAACATTCCCTAAGGTTCTGTGTGTCTTTTCATTGTGTTATTGTTGTTGAGGTATAGGTTAAAATATGTGAATCGTGTTGTTAATTAATTCTGAGATCTGTGCCCAAGATCTTTAATTACGTATTGTGTTAATCCTTCAGAATCGTTATATAAAGACTTAGTTAAGGTCTGTGTTTAAGACCTAGTGTTCATAATTTATTTATTTTCTCTAGAACGTCCTACGCATACGTTATATACATTTGTTTTAATTAACTCACCTTGCCACCACTCACAGATTTTCCTAATAGGCCTATATGTATTATGTTGTGTATTTTGCAAGTTGAGGTCGACGTGTATTTCGTGTGTAATTACCCTTCTTGAGTCATCACTGATTACCTAGAACCTGCGCCCAATTTTATAATTAATTTACCTCAATATCCTCGTTGAGAAGTGTTACTTTATCAACACTTTTATTTCCCGAGTTCCCCCTATTTTACTCTTACTTAAATTCCATTGTAATTATTTAATGAACTAGTATTTAATTTCATTTGATTACTGATGTAAGTAATTCTGAATCTTCATGCTTAGGAATCCCAGCATTGCATAGATTCTGTTACTTAATTCCACATCACTTACCATACACCTTTAATTCCAGTGTATGTTCATTGTAAGACTCTGTTAACTCGTTCAGACGTCTTGGTAATACTATTTTGAGTATTACCTTAGCACAACTTCGTCGTGTGCGTCACCTTCTATTCATAATTAATATTGAATTAATTATTAATTCCACTGTCATTCCTTGATAGTTTCAGAGCGTTCATTGTCTAAGCTTATTTAGTCAATTATAATCTGTTCTTAAATTCAATTAATAGTTATCCTTCTATATTCCATTCCTAATTATATATTCAATTTATATCTGAATTCCTCGGCTCGTTTCGTTATTCTTACATACGATCGGTGACGTGAATATAAGATATTCATTAGAAATTACATAATTTAGTCCACCCACTTAATCTTCTGTAAAATAAATTAAATCATCTTTTGCTACCAATTTCAGAGTAATATTATTTAAATTACAATTATAGTTGCATTAACTTTGAGATTAATTTCAGCCGCCGCAGTCCAGTAGGTGACCTGACTTCCACAGTTTAAGTAGGAAGGTCACTTGAGAATACCACGACTACCTAGCCGGCGGCTCGCCACTACCTGTCGTGTGACTCAGCCTGCAAACCTGAGTTATTGTTTACTCTCTCAACTCTCCCAGCCTCTCTTATTTGAGATTGTGTTCTAGTGCTTTCACTGTTGTTTTATTCAAGGAAGACACTGGACCCACATCACGATTATTATTAAGGGTTGATTCCATAAGTTACGTGTATTATTTAGTTACAGATTATTCACCTTGTTATAACCTCAGTTGAAGAGCAATTGCTCCCCATTCATGATCTACCATTTATATGCCTGGTAATCCTTGCCTGATAGTTCCAATAATGATCTAGGGGAAGCTACATTCTGATTTTCAGGTATAGATCTAATTGAATAAACAGGTGTATAATTGTTATGTGTGTTGTTATTGAGTACTGTAGTACCTAGTTGAATACTTATTTGTGAGAGTAAGACTGTGTTAGATTTGACCCTGTTGAGTTATTTACGGTCTATATGTCCAGATCTGGATTTTTAGTAAAGACTATATTATGAGCTGTAAATATTATAGCCCGACATAACAATATATATATATATATATTACAGTCAGAATGTGAAACGTAATCATTTCGTAAAATGACTAAACATTTTAGTCAGTCTGTGAAATGACTGGTTACTAACTGAACTGGGTTAGGCTAGGTAGGTCAGGATAGGGTAGGTTAGGTTATATTGATCTCCACCTATCAAATGATATGATAAGCGGAGATCAATATAACCTAACCTAACCTAACCTAACCTATCCTGACCTACCTAACTGATAGGTGGAGATTAATATAACCTAACCTAACCTAACCCAATTCAGTTAGTAACCAGTCATTTCACAGACTGACTAAAATGTTTAGTTATTTCATGAATTTACTACGTTTCACATTCTGACTGTAATATATATTATAAGTACACACACAGACACACACACACAGCTCCAGAGGACTTCAAGCCCCGTCAGACTTGCACGGGAACCGAACCCTGTTATTGAGGAGGAAGCTCTAAGTTAGGAGCAGGAAGTTTCTCGTGGGGTTTCTCCCCCCCAACCATCCCTCGACATGTTAGAGACACAGGCTGACGAGGTGCCAAGCAACCACAGCACCCAGGAGCCTGTGGCAGGGCCTTCCACTCAGGAAGACCCACAAGAATCAGAAGAAGAAGCAGGCATTATGACTCCCAAAATGAAGGGCGAGATTGGGGATTGGCTGGCATGTGGAGCAAGCAGGACCCTCGCCACAGCGACAGAAGTTACAAGGACAGGGTCTGCCAGAGGAAGGCAGCATCTCTGAACATACCTGTTAAGGCTAGTAATCGTGAGCCCTAGCTTCTTGTGACTCAGGAAGAACTGGATCAAACAGGCTCTAGATATCCACAAATATTTACTGGGTACATCTTCCTTCATGGTAGCAACATCAACTTGACTTACGGTTATGTTGAGTTAATAGAGGTTGGAGATCGGAATGTCTAAACTTACTGTGAGGAATAGAGTATAATTGATATTATTGAATCTGACCTAATTTATGTTCATGCACATTTAATACAGGTAAACATATAGGTGAAGGCACGACTAGACAATCATCATGGCTACTGTTAACACGAAACGAGGAGAATCATCGGAGGATTTGTCATGGGTTCGAACCTTCGAGGACCTACTGGAGGTGATAGGCACCCGGGGACCCTGGAACATTATGCTGTTCTTCCTGACTACCTACGGTCAGTCGCATTCACAAGTCCAGTTACTACTTAACCCTTTCTGTACAGACGACGTCCTTTTAACTTTATTCTGGCTACTATTAGACGTTTTTCTTCAGTTTTAAAAGGGCCTCCACCAATTAACAGGCTTCGAACGATCTCCCTTAACTCTTTTTACTACCACAGATTCTTCTTAACCCCTCCAACCCGGAAGGGCTCTTGAACGCCCATAACAACCTCGGCCCGCGCAACCCGGAAGGGTTCTTGAACGCCCATTGCTTGCGTGCGTGCTTTCGAATGCCGCGCGTACATTTCGGTATCGTGGGACGGTAGGTGGCGCCACCAGGCGTAAACTACGCCACAGCAACAGTATCTACCCCGACGCCATCATGGACAGTACGCCAAATAGTGATTCCGCTGTGTCCGATACCGTGCTTCCTACGACGCCCTTGCTAGTTCGTCGCGCCTTACCCCGACGCCATCGCCTAAATGTGTTATCTCCCGGAGGTATTGAGACGACATTGAGACTTTATGAGCGAGCTGATGCCAAGCATAATGTTGATGATGAAGTCAGTGACGACTCCAGTAATTATAAGTCGAGTGATTATGGCCATGAGAGTGACAAAGAAGAGCAATTCCTGGGATTTGCGAGAGAACATGACAGTGATGAGAGTGATGAAGGTGATGTACCAGTTGTTGAGGAAGCTGGTTTACCTAAAGACAGTGAACTTGAGAGAGTGAGTGAGTGGGAGAGTTCAAGGTCACTCACCAAATTTCGCATAAGTGACACGACGCCAAGCCCTTCCCCAGGTAAATCGCCTTTCAAGCTACATTTGTATAAGCAGAAAATACTTGAGAAGGCGGCCGCGGCAGCTAGGGAACAAGCAAAACTACTTGGTGAGGATGAGGCTGTGAGTGAGGGTCAGCGTGGTGACCCTTCTCGTCCGCCATTGTCTCCCTTATCTACCCACGCCACCCAAGATGACCCGGATGCCCCGCATTCTTCCCCACCACCCCCACCATTGCCAAGGGTTGAGGACTCCACACTTTCGGCCTATTTGCCTCCTAGGTCCCCCGACAGGAGACATACTGCTGCCGAAAAGGGGAAAGGTAGGAAATATACAACAAAAATTAAGAAAAGTAAGAGAGTTTTGTTCGAGGCTCCCGCGGCGTCCACCCCGGCCGGCCCCAGCCATACGTCCCCGCAACTTTCCCCACGGTCCTCCCCACCTCTCCCACCTTCAACATGTCTTCCTGAAGAAGTCTTTGAGCTTGCATCACCAATACCTGGTCCTAGTGACAGTGAAACATTGCTTTCTGTCACTCGTCGCAGGCCAAGGAGCCCAGGACCTCGGGGGGACACAGCCTCACCTGCAACTCCTTCCCCACCTCGCCCACCCGCACGCCGCCCACGCATCACTGGTTCCCCGCCAGATTATGTGGGGGCCACTGATGATGAAGGGCACCTCTCTGAAGACTCTGTCCATGATTACATAGGTCCACCGTCAGGGCAAGATGACCACTCTGACGATGACTATATGGACATCGACGACCCTCGACCCATCCGCTTGGCCCGGCGTCGTGCTGCCCGTCGTGCTGCCCACCGCCCTGGCCGCCGCCCTCGCCGCCCTAGGGCGCGCGCCTCCCGAGTTGGCCGTGGGCGTGCTGGGCCACCAGCTGGAGCTCCTCGTCAGCGTAGACAAGACCCATTCTACGTTTTTCAGTGGCAAGACGTAGTTGATGAGGATGGATACAACCCTGATGTGCCAGCTTTTGATGAGGTACTGGAGGGTTCAGGCATTACCCCCAATTTTCCTGCAGGCCCCAATGCTCCACCACACGAACTATTTGAGGCCTTCTTTGATGAGGAGGTGGTAGGCTATGTTGTCAAAGAGACAAATAAGCAGCACCAATTCCAGGTCCACTTTTTGGGAAAGGTGACCAAGGGCCACATGAGGCAGTGGACCCCAGTGACTCATAAAGAGTTCATGGTGTTCCTGGCACTCACCATGCTAATGCCTCATGTCAAGAACCATAGGTTGCCTGACTATTGGATCACCAATGATCTGATATCCACCCCTGCCTTCGGGAAATATATGTCTCGCGACCGGTACCTTGATATCCTCGCAGCGCTCCATCTTGTCACCAACCTTGACGTCCACCTCCCAGACAAGCTGTGGAAGATTAGGACGTTGTACGAGATGATGCGAGAACGCTTCACCTCCTACTTCAAGCCCTTCCGCAAGGTCGTCATTGACGAGTCTCTTGTGCTGTTCCGGGGAAAACTCAGCTTCCGGCAGTACATCCCCTCAAAAAGACATCGCTTTGGCATAAAATTCTTTGTGCTGTGCAACTGCCAAACTGGCTATGTCCTGGACTTCCTTGTCTACAGCGGGAAGGAAGGGGACTTGCTTGTGGACCCCCTCATTGGCTTTGGCGGAGCAGTGGTGCAAGCCATGATGGACCGCTACTTTCACAAGAATCACGTCCTCTACACGGACAATTATTACACGTCCCCCATTCTCTCACAGTACCTGCATGAGCGCAAGACGGGGACTGTAGGCACAGTACGAGGGAAAAGGAAGGGCATGCCACCTTTCCCTCCAAAGACCAAAAAAGGTGATGTGTTCAAGAAGAAGTTGGGGCCCATTCTGGCTATCCACTGGCACGACCAGCGGAAGGTCAACCTCCTGACCACCATCCACAAGGGGGAAATGGTGGAGACTGGCAAGGTGGATCGCCGCACCCAGGCCAGGGTGACCAAGCCCGATGCTGTCCTGGACTACAACATCAACATGAGGCTGGTGGACAAGTCCGACATGCAGATAGGCTTCATTGACTGCCTGCGTACCTCGTGCAGATGGTACAAAAAGTTCTTTCTGCATATGGTGGACATGTCAGTTCTGAATGCCTACAACATATACAAGCTTCGGAATGTGAACACACCCATGAAGTTCAATAGCCTGCGGAGGTTCCAAAAGCAGGTGTTGACGGAGCTCCTGGAGAAGTATGCTACGCCACAGAGGGCAGTGGCACATCCTGGGCCCGCCGTTATTGACCGCTTGCAGTGTGCTCAATACTTGATTAGGCACAGGCTTGGTTCCCTGCCTCAGAATGAATCAGGAAGAACACAGCAGAAGCGGTGCCATGTCTGCTACAACAGCAGGGTGAGGCCGAGGTCAGGTAAAAAGTCAACCATGGAGTGTGTGGAGTGCAAGGTGGCACTCTGTGCTTTACAGTGCTTCTTTGATTACCACTCCAAGCTGGAGTTCTAATAATCATACTGAAATTGCCAAATAAAATGACAATATGTACACTATAATTATATATAGGCAAAAAGTGGAAGAAAACCAATTTATTGTAATACAAAAGTCATGTATTATGAGAACATTGATACAAATACAATTACACCATAATAATATGTGAAAGTGACACATATGTATATACCAAGTGACATTCATATGATTAGAACCTATAGAAATATATAAATCAGTGAAAAAAGACACAATAAATTGTATATAAAACGTTTACAAATCATATAACTAAGTGAAAGTGACACAAGACCTAATATTTGATGGCCAAAGTATAATAAATACCTGTGATAACGAATAATCAGTGCCTAATACAACAATAACCTACCTCAATTACTAATAAAATGTACGGTATCGAGTGAAAATGAGCATTATCAGTGACAGTGACACTCTCTAAAGCATATTTGTCAAAGTGAAAGTGACACAAGACCTAATATTTGATGGCCAAAGTATAATAAACACCTGTGATAACGAATAATCAGTGCCTAATACAACAATAACCTACCTCAATTACTAATAAAATGTACGGTATCGAGTGAAAATGAGCATTATCAGTGACAGTGACACTCTCTAAAGCATATTTGTCAAAGTGAAAGTCACACAAGACCTAATATTTGATGGCCAAAGTATAATAAACACCTGTGATAACGAATAATCAGTGCCTAATACAACAATAACCTACCTCAATTACTAATAAAATTACGGTATCGAGTGAAAATGAGCATTATCAGTGACAGTGACACTCTCTAAAGCATATTTGTCAAAGTGAAAGTGACACAAGACCTAATATATGATGGCCAAAGTATAATAAACACCTGTGATAACGAATAATCAGTGCCTAATACAACAATAAGCTACCTCAATTACTAATAAAATGTACGGTATCGAGTGAAAATTAGCAATATCAGTGACAGTGATACCCTAATAAACATATTTTATATAATTGGCCTCAAAATAACTAGAAAATATCAAATAAACATCACATTCTCAATATCAAACACTAAAATCGTCTAAGGGAGATAAATACTTTGGCGCGACGAGCGGCTAGGTGCGTCGTAGCCATGGTCGGGGCGACGCGTCCGAACGCGGGAAGAATTTGCCGCCGAAAAGCACTCGTCTTCCCGCGCTCACCATTATGCAACCAGAGGGGCTAGAGACCTCTACTCAACGCCATTCGACAGAGGAAGGTTTGTGGAACATTATTCTTTTTTATTCACAGCATTACATGCCATATTCATTGACTTACAGAGTAGTTAACATACGCCAAAGAACGTCAAAACACCCGGTACCGGAGCACAGTCGCAAGCTATAGCCCCCGGGGCTGGAGGGTTAAACTGCGCAAAATCGTCTAATTATAGCTAGAATAATATCAAAAAGACGTTGCCGGTATAGAAGGGGTTAAGGAGGGATGGGCATATTTATTTCCTCATTTATGTATTTTTGTATATATATGTTTTAGTTTCCTCCCTAGACCTCCATCAAACTTAAAAATATATCCATTAGATCCCCCTTCTAGATAAATTTGTTCATTTTTCGGTAGAAAAATTTCCCGGCCTAAGTTCTTCCAAAATTACAGGCTCACAATCGTTCGCCAGGAATAAAATTGACACCTATATAGCACGAGTTCCAGGTCTGTATATATACGGACTAGGGTCTTGTCACGCCCAGTGCCAGGTCCGTATATATACGGACTCGCCGAAAAAAAATCGTACAGCGAAACGACTGCACCTATGGCTTTCATATTTCTACCACATGTAGTACCTTACCCTTCTGGCTTCTTGCCACCACCAACACAACCCCCTCCCCCCACCCACTCGCTGACTATCGGTCGCCTCACAAGGAAAAAAAGGAAAATCTGTGACGGCGAAACGACTGCACCAATCGGTTCCATATTTGTGTGACAAGTCCCTTACCCTTCTGCCTTCCCCCCACCACACCCCCAACCGCCTCCCACCACCCACTTCCAGCGTATCCGTACGAAGAAAAGAAAAAAAAGGAAAATCCGTGGTGGCGAAACTACGTCACCAATCGGCTTCATATTTGTAACACGAGTCAATTACGCTTCTACCTTCCCCCCACCATCCCCAAACCACCCTCCCACCATCCTCCTACCTATACGTTCCGATACCATAAAAGTCGATGATTTACTCTGAAAATTTCAGCTACATTCGGGACCATCGGGGACCTGATTTCTGGCGAAAATGGACAAGGAGAGTGGTTTTTTTTACCATTATCCTTCCTTTCTCACCCAACTTGATAGATTTAGCCAAAAAAATAAAAATAAAAAATCCTCTGGCACTGGCAGATGCATAGGGTCAATAATTGTCTGGCACTCTGCGGGTTAATAGTGACAAAATGGGTCGAAAGTCTTTAAAATTGACAAACTAATGGGGCAAGCATCTTAAAATTGAAAACTAATATGGCTAAACATGAGTGAGAAGGGTGTCTAGAGAAAAGACCCATCCCCCCTTAAGATCACTTACTTTTTACTATCATTTATTAGTTCACATATTTACTTGCTACTCTATTTACTCCTTAAGGTCACTTGCTACTTACTATTCACTTAAGAGGGGTGATCTGCTTTTGTTCTCTTTCTTGGTTGTATCCATCCGGCCCCATTCAGCCTACTGTTTTAAGAAATGTATCCCCATCCAGGTGTGGATTTTCTTCTGGCCAGCCAGCATTTTATGGAGAAATCCGGCTTCGCCGGAGAAATGTTTATATCGATAAATGTAAAAATCTAGCCAGCTGTCTAACTTATCCAAAATATGGTAACTCGCTATCGCTCGCCAGGTATAAATCGACACCTGGATGGGGAAGAACGTCTTAAAACAGTAGGCCGAGTGGGGCCGAATGGATACAACCCAGAGAGAGAAAAGAATTCAGGTCACACCTCCTAATATGTTCGTCCATGAACGTACTGATGATGATTGCGGCTCGGGACTCTGGAACATCATGCTCTGCTTCCTAAATACTTCCTAAATCTTAGTCTTAACCCTTTAAGTACACGATAAACTCTAATTTTTTGTTATATTTAAACTGTCTTGATAGTGTAATGCATAGTGCGGGAATTTCGATGTGAGTATCCTGGGTTCGAGTCCTCGGAGTATTTGTTGATTTCATTAATTGAGTTTAGATGTGAAGTTGGTTGGTGTAAAAAACATAATAATACTGTATTACGAAGATTTTATTACGTTAAGAATGAAGTTGTAGGAGTTGAAAATATTACTTGAGTCCATTAGTACCGCTTGGATATATCTTGTGATTTGTCCTTAATTGCATAAAACTGCATAATAATTATTGTAATAAAGTGAAGAAAGAGCATTGGCTGCGACAGATGTTGGAATTAAGACAATTTTAGATCAGGGACCCAGTTGAATAAACTGGGTCCTTGCTCTGCAATTGTGTCTTAATTCCCAAAATGATTGGAATATAATATGAAATAGCACATTTTTGGTCATTAAGGGGAGACTGGCCGTTGGTTTGGTCTATTAATTCAATTATTCAATTTTTGTTTTAGTTTCCTCGCTAGACCTCCATCAAGCTTAGAAAAACACCCCCTAGACCCCCCTTCAAGATAAATTTGTAAATTTTTCGGTAGAAAAATTTCCCGGCCGAAGGCCGGTTCCTCGAAGGCCGATTCCTCTTAAAATTGCAGGCTCGCTATCGCTCGCCAGGAAATAATCGACACTTAAATGGCACGAAAAATCTTAAAATTGACAATGAAATGGGGCTAAAGGTGTTAAAATAGCCAAACTAATGGGCCGAACATCTTATAATCTCAAAACTAGTGGGGCTAAACATTAGGGAGAAGGGGGTCCAGAAAAAGGGTCTGCCTCCCCTTAAAATGTAGCCAGTCTAGTGAGGTCTCCTGCTTCCAACAGCCTGCTTCATGTCGCCGCTGCTGGCGTTACCCTACCAGTTCCTTGGCGCCACTCCCGACCACTGGTGCCAGGTGCCAGCCCTGGGGGACGCTAACTGGACACAACAGCAGGTCCTTCAGCTAGCTATTCCAATCAAGTAAGTCGCTTTCTGTCTTAGCCGGAGGGAGGGGAGGGTGGGGAGAACGCTAACTGGACACAACAACAGGTCCTTCAGCTAGCTATTCCAATCAACTAAGTCGCTTTCTGTCTTAGCCGGAAGGAGCGGACGGTGGGGAGAGAGCCTTCTACTTTGCTGTCCTATTCTTCTAATATAAACTATCCCTGTCTAGCAGTATTAAGGCCGGACCACCTAGTAGGGACCGCAAGGTCTGTGTGATCTGAGTATCTGTGTAACTCTCTCTCTCTTTCTCTCTCTGCCCAACTGAACACAATATAGACTTCTCTATATAACCATTCTCTACAGGTGAGTTTCTTTCTGTTAAGGTCTTTATGTTTGTGATTGTTTATCACCCAGGCTCTCTCTGTGTCTTTGTCACTTTCTGTCTCTTACTCTCTCTCTCACTCTGCTCCTTGGCACCAACCCCAACCACTGAGGTCTGGTGCCAGCTCTAAAGGACATTAATTGAACACATCTGCATGTTCTCTAGTTAACCATTTTGTACAAGTGATTGTCTTTTTGTTCATGCTTCTATGTATGTATGTGTCCATTTCTCTGCCTCTCTTACTCTCTTCCTGATTACCATCCCCAACCAATGCTGACTGGTGCCAAATCAGAGGAACGCCAACTGGACAAAACATCAGGATCCCGAGTTAACCATTCCGTATAAGTGAGTTTCTTTCTGTTTTAATGTGTGTATCTTTGTTTGTCAGTCTCTGTCTCTTTCCCTTACTCTCACTCTGCTCCTTGGTGCCATCCCAGACCACTGGTATCTGGTGCCAGCTCTGAGGGACGTTATTGAAGATATATTCTGTTTCTTGGGTATGTACTGCACAAGTGAGTGTCGTTTTGTATTATGTCTCTATGTGTGTGTCAGTCGCTTTTCTAGCTCTGTATTAAAATGTTTGAATGAGTCATAAACAACAAACAGTGGTAGTGGTCTGATAGTGACAACAGTGACTTCGGCAACTTACTCATCAGGTGGCTTGAGATGTCATACACATTATGATACACAGCCAATCAGTCTACTAATGCAATATTGCACGAAGAGAATATAAGAAACAATCCCTGGATGGAATGCTCAGTTGTAGATTGATTTGATATTTTTATGTTGATAATATAATTATACATCTGTATTTTTTCTTCTCTTGGTAAGCTGTAAATCTAGTTGGAAATTTACTTAATTAATTACTAGTGATAAATATATTTACATCACATTTATGCCATTCTACACTAAATGTGTCGATGAAAGGTCCTACCAAATACACATATTGGTCTAAATTGCCATAGTACTTAATTTATTTATAAAGTAAACATGAGTATATTGTAGAGTCTAAGGCATATTTTCCCAATATGGGCAATCCAGAGAAACATAATTGTATGTATGTATTCATATGAAAGCTTACAATAACAGTAATAGAAACATTGCAGACATTCAGAAACATTATTTTGTGGTGGTGGGGAACATACACATGAATACAAGGAGGAGGGCTGTTGGCGGTCATAACACAGAACAAAACGAAAGTGTAAAGAGCTTTATGAGAAAAACCTAATACTACAATACTTCCGCAATTGTAAAATAATAATTGCAATTATATCAATAGGCTTAGGGTGAGTAACAAATTCCAAATTCTCAAAAAAAAAACATCTATGAGCATTTAACTTCGTGGAATTATATCGTTTATGCTATTGAAATGCTACTTACTGTTTTTCATAATCACAGCACCTTTTTCAGCACTTTTAGGTGTTATTAATCTGAAATGGATGGATAATGAGTATTGGATGGTGATCAGGTTTTGTTGTCCTAATTGCCCATGTAACTTTATACTTCAATTTAGTATTGTGTTAACCAATAAACCAGTACAGTTCTTTATGCCGCAATGAATGCACACAGCTTCCAGTTTCCCTGGTAATAGTATGACAACATTAAGAGATTATCTATGATCCCACCAGCAATGACACGGGCCAGTACGACCCCTGCCACATGTATACGACTATAAAGCTACCTATCAGTAACTTGTCTATGATCCACCAGCAATGACACGGGCCAGTACGACCCCTGCCACATGTACGACTATAAAGCTACCTATCAGTAACTTGTCTATGATCCACCAGCAACGACACGGGTCAGTACGACCCCTGCCACATGTATACTACTATAACGCTACCTATCAGTAACTTGTTTATGATCCACCAGCAATGACACGGGCCGGTACGATCCCTGCCACATTTACGACTACAACTACACGGCGGCAGCAGAGATGGGCTACGAGGCTGCCATGAAGGACCTACCAGGCTCCAACAACCACACCATCACCTGCCCTGCCAGGGACTTCAACCACACCCAGTACCAGTCCACAGTTGTTACAGAGGTAGACACTTCAACCACACCCAGTACCAGTCCACAGTTGTTACAGAGGTAGACACTTCAACCACACCCAGTACCAGTCCGCAGTTGGTACAGAGGTAGACATTTCAACCACACCCATTACCAGTCCACAGTTGTTACAGAGGTAGACACTTCAACCACACCCAGTACCAGTCCACAGTTGTTACAGAGGTAGACACTTCAACCACACCCAGTACCAGTCCACAGTTGTCACAGAGGTAGACACTTCAACCACACCCAGTACCAGTCCACAGTTGGTACAGAGGTAGACACTTCAACCACACCCAGTACCAGTCCACAGTTGTTACAGAGGTAGACACTTCAACCACACCCAGTACCAGTCCACAGTTGTCACAGAGGTAGACACTTCAACCACACCCAGTACCAGTCCGCAGTTGTTACAGAGGTAGACACTTCAACCACATCCAGTACCAGTCCACAGTTGTTACAGAGGTAGACACTTCAACCACACCCAGTACCAGTCCACAGTTATTACAGAGGTAGACACTTCAACCACACCCAGTACCAGTCCACAGCTGTAACAGAGGTAGACACTTCAACCACACCCAGTACCAGCTAGGCACCTTACCCCTGTGGGAGTAAGGGGGCCTCACATTAACCCGGGGAGAGCGCCTATGGCCTGTGACAAACGTAGTTATATGCGAATTAATTGCCCACAATATTCTAACATATTTTGTTATATCTACCATATAAAGCATAATTTATTTTCCATGAGCACTTATTTTATTATTATGATAAACATATGAACCTTGTAGAGTGATAAAATAAGTGGAGAAAGTATTTGGGTGGTCAAAAGCGAAAATGTTCGCCTCCTGGTCGCATCCTCAGGCGGGAGGCGGCGAGAAATATATCCTCCCTCCTCGAGCTCTCTACAGTAGGTATACTGAGGTGTGCGGGTGAAGTCTCAGTGTTATATAAGGTCTCTTATGTAACTCCGTTGTGCTACATAACCACGGGAGAGAAATTTGTGCGAAAAAACCCAATAAATGATGAAAATAAAAGGGAAAAAATAGGTGATAATTGAGGAGGGAGGGGAGGGAGAAATAATGTCGGGAAGGGGGGGGGGGGTGAGAAGCATATGGATGAGTGGTAGAAAGTACTAAAGAGGAATATCACCTAATGACAGATTCCTTTGTTTTGAGAGTCCCTTCGCGTTTTTTTTTTTTTTTTCCATGGTCTTGCTTCCGTGGCGCCTATCGCATTCGCTATATACCTCCTTCGATGAGTTCTATCGCACTTCTCGGGTTAAATAGAGAAAACAAAATATTCTCCAATTATTCTACTACGCATTGTACAAGACAACTAAATTGGGTATGACAAAGTCCAGACCAACTGCCATCTTGTACAGTAATCTCTTGTTATGATTCTGTCTATAGCACTGATGAGGCTTGTGTGCTGCAGATAGGTGCTACAGTGGGACTCTTTTCAGGCTTGCTGAAGCACTGTTACTTAGTGCTGCACCGTAAGCTCCAGTAATTACATAATGGGGCATTGTTATGGCAAGGCTGCATTGTACTACCAGTCCAACTGTCGAAAGCCAACCCGGCCTGAACCATTACAAAGTATTTGTGGGAGTAAATGGGATATTTGAGATTGATTTTACCTTTTTTATTACAGGAGTTCTTCAACGTGGTATAAAAGCGCTGAACATTAGCAAGAATGAAATCCAAATAGACGCCACATCACTGAAAGGGCGTAATCAAATGCTGTGTTATTTATTTCTATTTTATATTTATAAGCATAAGTGCGCGGAATTTCGGTGTGAGTATCCTAGGTTCGAATCCTTGGAGTGCCACATGTATTTGTTGATTTAATTAATTGAGCTTAGAAGTGAAGTTGGTTGGTGAAAAAATATAATATATATATTTTCTTCCGTGAACTTGTCAGTGGGACCTGGTGTGCTCAAGGAAGGCCCTGTACTCCACCACCTACTCCGCCACTAGAGTTGGATCACTGTTTGGCTCTCTGGTGGCTGGCTTCCTCTTTGACAGGTACACAGCGTTAATTAACCCGTACAGTACCGGTGACGTCTTTTCTATTTGATTTCAGCTATATTTAGACGATTTTGTGAAGTTTAAGAACGGTCAGCGATAGTAAAAGTTGCTAAGTAAGATAGTTCGAATCCTGTTAATTGCTGTAGGTCCTGTTGAAACTGAGTAAAATCGTCTAATAGTAGCCAGAATACACTTGAATGACGGCACTGGTACACAGTGGTAAGGGGGCCCACCTCGTTTTTGTTTTCTCTCTCTATCTCTCCCTCTCTCTCTGGGTTGTGTCTATTCGGCCCCATTCAGCCTACTGTTTTAAGACGTTTATCCCCATCCAGGTGTCGATTTCTTCCTTGCGAGCGGTAGTGAGCCAGCATATTTTATAAAATGTTTTTGCCAGCTGGCTAAATTTGTACATTTTTCGATTTCTTCCTACAATGCTGTCTCGCTATCGCTCGTCAGGAAGTAATCGACACCTGGATGGGGATATACGTCTTCAAACAGTAGGCTGAATGGGGCCGAATGGATACAAGCCAGAGAAAGAGAGAAAAGGAAAAAAAAAGCCGGTCACTCTCCTTAACCCATTCGATATCCAATACGCATTGTTTTTCGGTTTTCTGGCTATTATTTATTATTTTTTCTGTTACACATGAAAAGCGTGGCAGGTGATCACTAAAAACAAACATATATTTGTAAAATAAATAATAGCATGCCTCAAATTAGCTTTATTCACCATTACGGATTTGTTATTTTGTCTTTGGATTATATTGTTAAGTCCGTAATATTTTGTTTTAAGTCTTTAGATTATATTGTTAAAGGGAGGCAGTTGTTTTTTAGAGTCCTCCTCCTCCCTCATGTTTAGCCCTATTAGTTATGAGAGTTCAAGACAGTCGCCCCATTAGTTTAGCGATTTTCAGACCTTTTGCCCCATTTCTTTGCTAATATTAAGACCTTTTGTGCCATTTAGGTGTAGATTTTTTCCTGGCGAGCGATAGCGAGCCTGTATTTGATGAGTAGTCATTTTTCTACCGTAAAATGTACAAATTTATATCGAAGGGGGGTCTTGTGGGTGTTTTTAAAAGTTTGATAGAGGTTTAGAGAGCAAACTAAACCCCCTCCTTAAACCATTGAGCCGGACTAGTAAATTATGCTGCACAATACCGTCTGAGCTCCCTTAAGTCCGTAAGATTTTGTTATTTTGTCTTTAGATGATATTGCTTAGTCCGTAACATTTTGTTATTTGATTAGGCTACGTTGTTAAGGGAGCCCAGACGGTATTGTGCATCAAAATTTACTGGTTCGGCTCAATGGTTTAAGGAGGGGGTTTAGTTTGCTCTCTAAACCTATATCAAACTTTTAAAAACACCCTCAAGACCCCCTTTAAATATAAATTTGTAAATTTTTCGGTAGAAAAGTGTCACGGCCGAAGGCCGATCCCTCTTCAAATAAAGGCTCGCTATCGCTAGCCAAGAAAAAATCGACACCTAAATGGCACGAAAGGTCTTAATATTGGCAAAGAAATGGGGCAAAAGGTCTGAAAGTCGCCAAACTAATGGGGCGAATGTCTTGAAATCCCATAACTAATAGGGCTAAACATGAGGGAGGAAAAGGACTCGAAAAACCAACTGCCTCCCCTTAAGTCTGTAAATAACTGTTAACCCCTTCAGCACCATGACGCCTTTTTTGCTTTTTTATTTTGGTTAAATTTAGACGATTATAATTATGCAGTTCAAGAAGGATCTGTGTTATTCAGAGCGTTTATTGAGATCTTATTTACCCCTGTGAGTCCTAGAGGTAGATTGTACACTAAGAAAATCGTCTAATGGCTACATGCAGTTTAAGAAGGACCTGTGTTATTCAGAGCGTTTATTGTGAGTCCTAGAGGTAAATTGTATGCTAAGAAAACCATCTAATGGTAACCAGAATATGATGAAAATGTGTTAAGTTTGTGACCATTGAAATAACAGTTGGCAATAATGTTGGCAATCCTGTGGCCGTGAGATTCAGGTGGGGGGGGGGTAGTTGTTTTTTCTCTGTCATGTATAGTCCCGTTAGTTTGGCGATTTCAACACCTTGGGCCCCATTTATGTGTCAATATATTGACCTTTCGTGCCATTTAGGTGTCGATTCTTTCCTAGCAAGCGATAGCGATCCTATACTATTAGGAGGAACCGGTCTTGGGCCGGGGCATGGTTCTATCTAAAAATTTACACATTGTTCTTGAAGCAGGGTCTAGGGGGTGCTTGTTTAAGCTTGATGGAGTTCTACCGAGGGAACTATAGAATAAATTAATAATTATATAAATAGATCAAAACATATCTAATACCCCCTTAACGTATATTTTTTACTTTGTACAATGGCCTTAAGAGATTTGTTTTATAAATTGTCTTATTCTTTTTTTTTCAGTTTTCTCAGTAGACCTTCATCAAGCTAAAAAAGAAAAATACCCCCAAGACTCTCCTTCGAGATAATTGTGTGCATTTTTTTGGTAGAAAAATGCCCTGGCCAAAGTCGCTGATTCCTCTTAATTTGCAGGCTCGCTATCACTCGCCAGGATAAAAATCGACTCCTGAACTACACGAAAGGTCGAAAATTTGACAAATACAGGGGAGCGAAAGATATTAAAACCTCAAAATTAAGGGTGCTAAACATTAGGGAGAAAGGAGTCCAGAAAACTGCTTGCATAATATGTATCTGCCCAGAATCAAGCCAAATCTGTTCTTCGACTAGCCAAACACTCTTTCATCAATAAAAACAAATTCTGAAATTTACAAATCTAGCTCTTCCCAAGCTTTCTGACCAAGAACCTCTCCAACAATTTTACTTTCTTGTCTATCCCTCCTCTTTTCCACTCTGATGGCACTACTGTCACTTCTTCCTCTGACAAAGCTGAACTCTTTGCTCAAACTTTTGCTAAAAACTCCACCTTGTATGATTCTGGTGCTATTCCTCCCTCTCACGTACTTATGCCTAATATCATAATCTCTTCCAAGGATGTTCTTTCTGCCCTCTCTGGGCTTAATACTAAGAAGGCGTTTGGACCGGATGGTGTTCCTCCTGTAGTACTCAAAAACTGTTCTTCCGTGCTGACTGCCAGCCTAGGCAAACTCTTTTGTCTCTGTCTTTCCTCTAACGTCTTTCCTTGTTGCAGGAAGCTTGCTCTCATTCAACCTGTCCCAAAGAAGGGTGATCGCTCTCAACCCTCCAACTATCGTCCAATTGCTCTCATTGCTTGCATCTCTAAAAAAATTGAAACTATTCTTAACTCAAAATTTCTTAAACATTTATCTTCCCATAATCTACTTTCAGATCGCCAGTATGGTTTCCTTAAGGGCTGCTCTACTGGTGATCTTCTTACTTATCTCTCTAACTCTTGTTCATCTCCTTTCAGGACTTCGGTGATACTTTTTATATTGCTCTTAGACATATCGAAAGCCTTTGATAGAGTCTGGCACAAATCTCTAATTTCCAAACTACCCTCCTTCGGTTTCTATCCCTCTAGCTGTGCCTTTGTCTCTAATTTCCTTTAAGACCGCTCCATAGCTGCAGTTATGGACGGCCATCGCTCACTTCCTCAACCTACTAACTCTGGTTTTCCTCAGGGTTCTATCCTGTCTCCAATTCTTATTCTAATATAATTGATGATCTGCTCAACTGTACCTCTAGTCCTATCCACTCATATGCTGATGGCTCTGTCTTACACTGTTCAATTAAGTTTTCACATCAACCCAGCATGCAATCACTCGAAAACTGACGTAAAAGGGCCATAGAGCGCCTATCTTCTGATTCATCAATTATTTCTAATTGGTGGCAGAGAAAACCTTGTTACTTTCAACACTTCCAAGACCCAATTTCTTCCTTTATCTCTAGATCGCAATCTTCCGCAGGAATATCATTTATTCTTCAACAATACACAAGTCAACCCTTCATCTTCTCTCAATATTCTAGGTATGTATTTTTCATCCGACCTTTCTTGGAAAGATTATATTACCCCTCTTGCTAAAACAGCTTCCCAAAAGCTTCTTACTCTGTATCGGGGCACAATGCGCCCCAGTATTGAGTATTGTTCGCATGTGTGGGGAGGCTCCACCAGTTCTCGAAAGAGTCTAGTCAAAAGCATTTCGTCTCACCACCGCCTTTCAACGCAGTCCCACTCCTATTCTGATAATTCTGTCCAGCTCTCCAACCCAAGAATTGGCAAATTTTCTCAGTCTTTCTTCTACTTAACATGTTAACTCTTGAACTCTCTTCCTCAATCAATCATTCCTTCATCCTATGACTTATATTGCTTTAAACTTTGTGTGTCCAGGAATTTTGACCCCAACGTCCCTTGAATTCGGCCCTGTCACCTGTCTTGTGTCTCCTTCATACACATAGGACAAACAAATATAACCCTAACTTGTTGTACAGGTATGGACGTCGACCCATCTTGTTAATAGAGTTGCTGGTGTTCATCCTACTGGCCAACCTCATCTGTCTGGCTCCCTCCATTGAGCTCTACATCACCGCTCAGTTCTTTGTCTCCTTCCTTAATACGGGAGTGTACAATGGATGCTTCATATTACGTAAGTTTGCCCGTTCAGTACCGGTGCCGTTCTTTTTCACTTTATTATGGCTACTATTAGTCGATTTTATTCAATTTCATAAAGGGCCTCCAGCAACTATCTCTCTTAACCCTTTATGCTACCACAGATCCTTCTTAAACTGTATAAAAAGAAATATAAATATAGCTAGAATAAATTTAAAAAGACGTCGCTGGCACAAAAGGGATTAATCGTATGTTTCTTCTGGGTATTTTCTGTGCAGTTTGCTCGGAGTGTTGTAATGCATCCAGATTACTGCACAGGCGTTCTTATGTGGCTCGTTTACAGTAACAGTGTTTACTATTGCTTACTATTATTAAAGTTACCAAGTCCGCTATAGATCCGTTCTCAAAAGTCACTAGAAGGCCGCTAGATAGTAGATATATGCCGAAAATCGCTAGAATAAGGCCTTAAACTCTAGAAAATCACTCAAAAATTATCCAAGCCTCCAGAATATCGCTAGAATTAATGTCGCTAGATGTAAAAAGCTGCCGCTAGATCGAAGTAAATACCTCTAGATATAGCGGAGAGGTAACTAAATTGGCAACTCTGCTGCTATTTATAAAATCAACAATCGTAGCCTAAATGTCTGGACCTGAAATAGTATGCCTTTATTTTGTATTGGTTTCGATGTGCTCCCCCCTGTGACATTTTTCAGTATATGATCACTATAGTCTATTCGCTGTAAGTAGGCGAGAAATCATGACCTCTAACCTCTGTAACTAAAAAAAGGCTAGAGTAATCGAGCTAATATTTCTACCATTTGGGAAGAGTCAGTCAAGGAATAGGTGTGGAAATTTACAGTCAATTTGCTCAAGCCCTTTTTGAGTTACAGAGGATAGAGGTCATGATTTCTCGCCTACTTATAGCGAATAGACTATAGCTCCCCATTAGGTTCACACGTAATTTTCATATTAACCCCTTCTGTACCGGTGCCGTTCTTGTAACTTTACTTTGGCTACTATTAGACGAATATATTCTGTTTAGAAAAGACCTCCAGTAATTAACAGGCTTCGAATTCTCTCACTTAACCCTTTATGCTACCACAGATCCTTCTTAAACTGCACAACATCGTCTAAATATAGATAGACTAAAATTAAAAAGACGTCGCCGGTACAGAAGGGCTTAAAAACATCACTAAAAATAATAATGGATTCTAGACACTTTCTGTATAGCTTCAGTAATCCCATCAACTATGTAATGATGTCACTAACATATTCTAGTGATACATTCCTAGAACTATAGTATATTCGCTGTAAGTAGGCGAGACGTCATGACCTCTAACCTCTGTAACTAAAAAAAGGCTAGAGTAATCGAGCTACTATATCTACCATTTGGGAAGAGTCAGTCAAGGAATAGATGTGGACATTTACAGCCAATTTGCTCTAGCCCTTTTCGAGTTACAGAGGATAGAGGTAATGATTTATCGCCTACTTACAGCGAATAGACTATAGTATGGTTTAAGATACAGTTTGCTGCACCTCCTCCTTACCCAGGCTCGTCAGTTTTGATAATATCATCAACAATTCTTGGTTTAATATTGCTGTTTAATATTGTATAATCTAACAGAGCTATGTTTATTGGTAGTGTTTATACAATAAATCAATATCTTCATAATCAGAAAGGTTATATTCCAATAAAGGCGGAAGTATAGGCAATTATACAACCAACATTTGTTTTGTGAAACCAATTCCCATATAACTGACTGACAGTATAGTACACAACACACACACACACACACACACACACACACACACACACACACACACACACACACACACACACACACACACACACACACACACACACACATACACACACACACACACACACACACACACACACACACACACAGTTATAGGTATTATAGAAGTTGTGGAGGATTATATATTTAAATATACTCTTTTTGTATTCATTTATTTGTTTATGTTTTCCCTTCGCTTTATGTTTGTCCTCATTGAGATAGGAGATGATCTAGCTTGGGCCCTGCTGTGGATTAAAATGTATATAATTATTTATTTATTTTATTTGTCTTTCTTTCCTTTGTGAACTCTTGACAGTAATGGAGACGTGCGCCACTCGTTACCGGTCAGCTGTGGGAGCGTTGAGTGTCGTACCTTGGGCCTTGGGGTACATGATGATGCCAGGTGTAGCTTACCTGGTCAGGACCTGGCGATGGTTGGCTCTAGCTCTCGCGATGCCTCTATTTCCAGCCATCTCGTACTTCTGGTAGGATGTATAGTTATTAAGGGGGCCCACCTCATTTTTTCTCTCTTTCTCACTCTCTCTCTGAGTTGTATCCATTCGGCCCCATTCAGCCTACTATTTTAACGCCTTAAGAGCGGGTGGTGTGTATTTTACACCGTACCGCACAGCGTTTTTTTTTTACCCTAAATAGTGTTGTTTCCGTGCTTATTTTCATGCATAAACAAGACCCAGAGCGTAAAACAAGTATCTGTCCCTGAAAGGGCGTAAACAGAGCTTTCCAATGACACCCGAACCATCCTTGTACGACCGCTGGTTCTCTTGCAACGATCGTGCAACACGAGTGCAAAAACCCTAAAATAAGGTAATTTCCGTACATAATTCCCTGTGTAGCGAGTGAGAAAGGGGGGAGAAGGGTGGTATACAGTTCAGTACGTCCACGGTGGTCGTGGGGAGCGGTCATAAGGTTACTACGCTCGTCCCACCGCTCAGCTCTCTCTCTCAGCAACATTACGTGCTGAAAATGGCACTCGACAGCTGTCGTGCACCGCCACATAGTCCAAATTTATTTCACTCGACATATGTTGCGCGCCCCCAGGTGTCAATATTAAATATATACACAGTACAGTATATATATTTTTTCGTTTTACAGTAAGCTAAATTTGTACATTTTTCGATAGACAAATTTCTCCGGCGAAGCCGTATTTCTCCATACAATGCTGGCTCGCTATCGCTCGCCAGGAAGAAATCGACACCTGAATGAGGATAAACGTCTTAAAACAGTTGGCTGAATGGGTCCGAATGGATACAAGCCAGAGAAAGAGAGAAAAGGAGAGAAAGAGAAACTAAGCAGGTGACCCCCCTTAACCCCTTCTGTACCGGCTACGTACTTCATATTTTACTTCATATATATTTAGACGATTTTATTTAGCTTAGGAAGGATATATGGTAGCTAAAAGGCTAAGTTGAGATAGTTTGTAGCCTTTTAAAGAGTAGACGTCCTTCCTAAGCTGAATAAAATCGTCTAATAGTTGCCAGAATGTGGTGAAAAGGACATCACCGGTATAGAAGGGGTTAATCACTTGAGTATTCAGGCTACCATTAGACGACTTTAAGCAGCTTTGGAAGGATCTGTGGGAAATATTAGGGTAAAGGCTATCTCAATAAATCCTCTTGACTTCCATATACCCTTCCTAATTTGGATAACATCGTTTAATAATAGCCAGAAATATAGACACATATTGCGCCTTGAATCCTCAAATGGTTAACAATTTAATTTTGATAATGTTTCAAAGCTGTATCTATCCTAAGAGATGTGATATTTGTTCTTAGTGGTACAGTCGCGCTAATAAGTCATGTCCCAGCTGTCATTATGTTTGGATAGCTCTGTTCTTATTAATGTCTGTCAGATGTTGAATAGGGTGAGTAAGTGTAGGAACAAGTTTATATATCTCACTCGATATGAAGAAATGGAGCTTAGATATTGCTGATACCAATTATTGATCAAAACATACCTGGTGCCGAGACATCACTTATTAGCGCGACTGTACAAGTGTGAAGAAACAGCAGGCAGCTAATTTACTGTTAATGTAGAATATGTGTACCACTACTATTTGTACTATACTTAGTTTTGGCCCCAATTCTGTTCCTCATTCATATCAATGATCTCATATCTACCACTCATAATCCAATACATTCCTACGCAGATGACTCAACACTCCACAGTTCCTTCACATTTACCAATTCTTTCACCCAACCCGATCTTATAAATTCAAAAATAAACACTGCAATTTCTCTGAACCAGGACCTTTCTAGAATTGATGGATGGGGACAAAAGAATCTAGTTTCCTTTAATGCACAAAAAACCAAATACATTCAATTTTCTAACCGACAGAATCTCACTGACTCCCATATATTTTTTAATGATGTAAATATTCCCACTTCCCCTAGTATTGACATTCTCGGTGTAACATTAACTACTAACTTGAGCTAGACACATTATGTTAGAAGCATTGCTAAGAATGCCTCTAAAAACTGGGACTCCTGTACAGAGTTCGAGAATTCTTCACTGACGAGCAGTTGGCCATGATATATAAAAGTCATGTGCGTTCTCAGATGGATTACTGTTCACCTCTGTGGGGTGGAAGTGGAGTGGTTGCATTGAGGCAGTTGGACAAAATTCAAAATAAAGCTATTAGATTAATCAATAACCCTGCAATCACACAGGACCTTCCTACATTATCCATACGAAGAAACGTTGCATCCCTTGCATTATTCTACAGATATTTTCACAGCAATTGTTCCGAGGAACTTGCTTCAATTGTGCCGCCTCTCCACATCTTTCCGCGTAGAACTAGGGCAGCTGAGAGCGCCCATGAATTTACACTTTCTCCTCCACAATGCAGAACTTCTGCTTATCAGAATTAATTTATCCCCAGAGCTACTACTCTTTGGAATTCACTTCCCTCGAATTGCTTTCCACAAACTTACAATCTGCAAATGTTTAAATCCAGTTGTTACAAACATTTTATGAATGGAGGATGCCTTTAGGCACATGGACCTTTTTGTTTTATCTGTGTTTTTCCTTCCTCCGTTCATTGTCTCTTTAAAAAAAATAAAAAAAACAATACTGCATAATTTACGAAGACCAGAATATTTTTTTTTTTTTAATTTAATCAGCTACCTCAATGATACATCTTACTCTTAACCCCTTCACCACCATTACGTCATGTTCATCATATTCTGCTTACCATTAGACGATTTTATGTAGTTTGTAATCTACCTGTGCGATTCGAATGGGTGAATAATTATGATCTCAATAAACCTTCTTAGTAACACAGGTACGTCTTGAACTGTATATAATCCTCTAATTATAGCCAGAATCCAAGGTAAAAAGGGGCCATGATGCTGAAGGGGTTAACCCCTTCAGCATGATGACACACTATTACATTATATTCTAATTATCAGTCGACGATTCTATAATGATTAGGAAGGGCCTGTGGCATTATCAGAGGTTAATACTATCTTAATCAAACCTAACTTTGGTTCCCTCAAGTCCTTCCTAAGATAAATAAAATCGTCTACTATTCGTCAAAATTAAATTAAATAAACCGTCATGATATACTGGAAGGGTTAAGGGGATAGGTTATATATTTTTTTCGTTTTTTTGTATATATTTATTTATTTGTTTTGTATATATTATTTGTTTAGTTTCTTCCCTAGACCTCCATCAAGCTTAAAAAATAACCCCCTAGACCCTTACCTCTTCAAAGATAAATTTGTACATTTTTCGATAGAAAAATTTCCCGGCCAAAGGGCAGTTCCTCCTAAAATTACATGCTCGCTATCGCTCGCCAGGAAAAAGGTGACGCCTAAATGACACGAAAAGTCTTAATATTGACAAAGAAATGAAGCGAATGGTCTTAAAATCGCCAAATTAACGGGCCGAACGTCGTAAAATCTGAAAACTAATGAGGAAGAAGGGGAACCAGAAAACCAACCCATCATCTCCCCTTAACCCCTTCTGTACAGGTGACGTCTTGTTTACTTTATTCTGGCTACTATAAGACGATTGTATTCAGTTTAAATAGGGCTTCCAGCAATTAACAGACTTTGAACTATCTCACTTAACCCTTTTTACTACCGCAGATCCTTCTTAAACTCCCAAAAATCGTCTAAATATAGCTAGAATAAACTTACAAAGACGTCGCCGGTACAGAAGGGGTTAAGCATTAAATATTGGCCATACGTGAACACTACTGTATATGCTCTCTCTCCTCAGGTTATGTATGCTCTCTCTCCTCAGGTTATGTATGCTCTCTCTCCTCAGGTTACATATGCTCTCTCTCCTCAGGTTATGTATGCTCTCTCTCCTCAGGTTATGTATGCTCTCTCTCCTCAGGTTATGTATGCTCTCTCTCCTCAGGTTATGTATGCTCTCTCTCCTCAGGTTATGTATGCTCTCTCTCCTCAGGTTATGTATGCTCTCTCTCCTCAGGTTATGTATGCTCTCTCTCCTCAGGTTATGTATGCTCTCTCCTCTCTCTCCTCAGGTTATGTATGCTCTCTCTCCTCAGGTTACGTATGCTCTCTCTCCTCAGGTTATGTATGCTCTCTCTCCTCAGGTTATGTATGCTCTCTCTCCTCAGGTTATGTATGCTCTCTCTCCTCAGGTTATGTATGCTCTCTCTCCTCAGGTTACGTATGCTCTCTCTCCTCAGGTTATGTATGCTCTCTCTCCTCAAGTTATGTATGCTCTCTCTCTCCTCAGGTTACATATGCTCTCTCTCCTCAGGTTATGTATGCTCTCTCTCCTCAGGTTATGTATGCTCTCTCTCTCCTCAGGTTATGTATGCTCTCTCTCCTCAGGTTATGTATACTCTCTCTCCTCAGGTTATGTATGCTCTCTCTCCTCAGGTTATGTATGCTCTCTCTTCTCAGGTTATGTATGCTCTCTCTCCTCAGGTTACGTATGCTCTCTCTCCTCAGGTTATGTATGCTCTCTCTCCTCAGGTTACGTATGCTCTCTCTCCTCAGGTTACGTATGCTCTCTCTCCTCAGGTTATGTATGCTCTCTCTCCTCAGGTTACGTATGCTCTCTCTCCTCAGGTTACGTATGCTCTCTCTCCTCAGGTTATGTATGCTCTCTCTCCTCAGGTTACGTATGCTCTCTCTCCTCAGGTTATGTATGCTCTCTCTCCTCAGGTTATGCATGCTCTCTCTCCTCAGGTTATGTATGCTCTCTCTCCTCAGGTTTCGTATGCTTTCTCTCCTCAGGTTGCTGCCCGAATCTCCGCGGTGGTTGATACAGAGCGACCGTCACACCCGCGCCCTCACCGTCCTCCGGAAAGCCGCCCGGATGAACGGAAAAACGGTACCGGCCGATCACCAGTTGGTGCAGGCCATGGCACAGATTACTGAACAGGTTTGATTTACCCATAAAGCCGGTATCACACGAGAGCTTTTATAGTCAACATTCGATAATCAAAAAAATTCCGGCAACATTTCTAGAATATTTTGCCCTGGTATCGGAAACTAGACTGATGATGGATGAATTTAGGTAACAGAAATATTTTAAATTTTGACCTCAAAACCTGCCAGACCAGTGTTGAAGATAAATGTTGAGGGAAAAAGCACTCGTGTGATACCGGCTTAAGGAATACGACTTAAGGGGGTAGTGCTTGTTTTTTGGTCTATGTATTTAAGTATTTATTTGTTTTAGTTCCCTTTCTAGACCTCCATCAAGCTTAAAATAACACCCCCTAGACCCTCTTTCAAGATCAATTTGTACATTTTTCGGTAGAAAAATCAAGGGACGTTCGTGCCAAAATGCCTGGATTCACGGAGTTTAAAGCAATGAGCAATATGAAAAATGTTCACAGTAAAATGCATCAGAGTCCATTACAGTTGTATTTAACATATTTAGAAATAGGCTAGTTATCTTATCTATTCTATGAGGTTCAAAATACAAGCAAAATGGAGATGCAAATAATCAGGAGATTGGCTTTACCTTAGATTATTATTGACTGACATTCATATTTAAAGTAATCATATGACTCCTGATGAATACTTAGCAAATAACGCTATTATCTATTAATATTTTCAACACAGTACTTAAAGCTGTACACATTATCTCCAAAAATAATCAAGAATGAATTTACCTGATTATATTTTCTTTAGAATATAGATTTTTCACTTAATTAAGAAGAAAACAAACACTGCTACATATGGTATATTAATTAGATCGATTATTATACCATTGTGAAATACCTGCTGGTGAAGCTTAGATAATTCGGTAATTTTGTTTAGCTTAGGAAGAACCTCTAGCAATCAGCTGGTAAAATATATATTACTTATTCCTAAAATCTTCTCATTAATATTTTACCAAATATTTACATTTTTGTGGAGTTCGTTTATTCTATCTGAGGGTTCATATTAGGCTAGAATTTGTGTCGTGTAGTATAGACAGTAATTGATATATACTGTATATATATATATACAGTATATATATATAATTATATATTTTTTTTTGTTTTTTTCTATGTGATTGAGGGAGGCAAAAGGCATAACTGCCTATAGCGAGTGCCTCCCCCATAGTTGAAAGAGTGACAGGGCCAAAATCAAGGGACGTTCGAGCCAAAATGCCTGGACACACGGAGTTTGAAGCAATTTAAGTCATAGGAAGAGGGAAAGACTGATTCTGGGAGAGAGTTCCAGAGCTCAGCTGTTGAGTAGAAGAAAGTTTGAGAGTAACGTTTCACTCTTGGGTTGGAGAGTTGCACAGAGTAGGGGTGGGATTGAGTTGCAAGACGGGTACCACGTGCCCTACGTAAAGGAGGTGGTATGCACTGAGATAGCTCTGAGGAACACTGATTATTATAGTAGCGATAGAATAGCGAGAGAGATGCAACATTGCGGCGGAGAGAGAGAGATTGCAGAGAGTTGGTGAGTGGACGGGAGTTAATGATACGAAAGGCCTTCCTTTCAACTTTGTCTAGGAGAGCAGTGTGAGAGGAACCTCCCCACACATGTGAACAATACTCAATACAAGGGTGCACTATGCCCCTGTACAGAGCAAGAAGCTGTGCAGGGGAAAAGAACCCCCTAAGGCGGTTGAGCACACCCAGCTTCTGGGAGGCTGCCTTAGCAAGACTGGTAATATGGTCCTTCCAAATGAGAGCAGAAGAAAAAGAGACACCAAGAATATTGAGAGAAGATGAATGGTTGATTTTTGTATTGTTGAAGAATAAGGGATAGTCCGCTGGGAGATCCTGACGGGTAGATAGATGGAGAAATTGGGTTTTGGAAGCATTAAAGTTAACAAGGTTTTCTCTGCCCCAATTGGAAATAGTATTTAGATCAGAATTTAAGAGTTCTATAGCTTCATTACGTTTGTCGTTGAGGGATTGCTGGCTGGGGCGTTCTGAAAAACTAATGGAGTAGTGCAAGGTTGAGTCGTCTGCGTATGAATGGATGGGAATTAAGGTACAGTTAAGGAGATCATTTATAAAAATTAGAAAGAGAATAGGAGATAGGACAGAGCCCTGAGGAACACCGGAGTTTATAGAGTGAGGAAGTGAACAATGGCCGTCCACAACCGCGGCTATGGAACGGCCGGAAAGGAAATTAGAGACAAAGGCACAGATGGAGGGATAGAAACCGAAGGAGGGTAGTTTAGAAATTAAAGATTTATGCCAGACTCTATCGAAGGCTTTCGATATGTCTAGTGCAATAGAAAAAGTCTCACCGAAGTCCCGAAAGGAGGATGACCAAGAGTTAGTAAGATATGAAAGAAGATCACCAGTAGAGCGACCCTTAAGGAAGCCATACTGGCGATCTGAGAGCAGATTATGAGAAGAGAAATGCTTAAGAAATTTGGAAGCAAGAATAGTTTCAAAAACTTTAGAAAGACAAGAGATAAGAGCAATTGGACGATAGTTGGAGGGTTGAGAGCGGTCACCCTTCTTTGGGACAGGTTGAATGTGAGCAAACTTCCAGCATGAAGGGAAGACGTTAGAGGATAGACAGAGACGAAAGAGTTTGCCTAGGCAGGGAGTCAGCACGGAAGCACAGTTTTTGAGAACAACAGGAGGAACACCGTCCGGACCGTACGCCTTATTAGTGTTAAGCCCAGAGAGGGTAGAAAGTACATCTTTAGAAGAGATTAGGATATTAGGCATAAGTAAGAGAGAGGAGGGCGGAGAGGGAGGAATAGCACCGGAATCATCCAAGGTGGAGTTTCTAGCAAAAGTTTGAGCGAAGAGTTTAGCTTTGTCAGAGGAAGAAGTGATGGTTGTGCCATCAGAGTGGGAAAGGGGAGGGAAAGACGAGGAAGAGAAATTGTTGGAGAGGTTTTTGGCTAGATGCCAGAAAGCTTGGGAAGAGCTAGAGTTGGATAGTTCAGTGCATTTATTATTGATGAAAGAGTGTTTGGCAAGTCGAAGAACAGATTTGGCTTGATTCCGGGCAGAAACATATGAAGAATGAGAGTCTTGAGTTTTAAGGCGTCGGTACCGTTTGAATGCTTCCTCCTTATTGCGGACAGCAGTAGAACAGGCGTGAGTAAACCAAGATTTTTTAGCATTAGTCTGAGAGAAAGAGAATGGAATGTATGCTTCCATGCCCGATAGAATTACCTCGGTAATGCGTTCAGCACTCTCCTCGGGTCCTCGGCCATGGAAGCAGAAATCATTCCATGGGAAATCAAAGAAGTACTGCCGAAGAGCCTCCCAGTCGGCAGCGCCAAAGTGCCACAAGCGCCGCCGGCTAGGAGGATCGGGTGGCTGTACTGGAGAGATAGGACAGGTGACAGAGATAAGTTTATGGTCGGAGGAGCCCAAAGGAGAGAAAAGATCGACAGTATAAGAAGAAGGGTTAGAAGTTAGAAACAGGTCAAGAATGTTGGGCCGATCTCCGATGCGATCCGGGATACGGGTGGGTTGCTGAACTAACTGCTCTAGGTCATTTAGGATAGAAAAGACGTAGGCTTGTTCACCAGGTGGATCAGTAGTGTGAGAGGAGAGCCAATGGCGGTGGTGAACGTTGAAATCTCCTAAGATGGAGATTTCTGAGAAAGGAGAAATGGATAGAATGTGTTCCACTGTAGAGTTTAGATAGTCAAAGAATTTGGGAAAGTTGGTAGAGTTAGGGGAAAGATAGACAGCACAGAAATATTTAGTAAGAGAATGACAGGAAAGTTTGAGCCATAAAGTTGAGAATTCAGAGGAGTCGAAATCGGGAACACGAGAGCAAGTGAGTTTGTTGTGCACATATGCACAACATCCGCCTTTGGCTTTGAAACTAGGATAGAGAAAGTAGGAGGATACAGAGAAGGGGTTATATATATATATATATATATATATTGAGTATATATCACAAATACACGTGAGCCACTAAATGTTTCCAAGCTCTCAGTGGGGTTCGAACCGTGGACCGTCAGACGATAGCCGACGCTAGCCGACTGACGTGGTGTAGTTGATTAAAGCGTCGGCTATCGTCTGACGGTCGACGGTTCGAACCCCACTGAGAGCTTGGAAACACATATATATATATATATATATATATATATGTATATATATAGGCTATATATATATTTTTTTTCCTGTAATCATTAGCCCATTCAGTACCGGTGACGTCCTTTTCGTTATATTCTGGCAACTGTTAGACGATTTTAACCAGGTTAGGAAGGACGTTGACACATTAAATGGTTATACAGACTATCCCAATTACTCCTTTTAGCTACCATATATCTTTCCTAAGCTTTCTAAAGTCGTCTGAAGGGGGTACGTAGTACTTGGTTTTTGGTTTATATGTTTATTTATTAATATATTTCCTCGCTAGACTTCCATCAAGCTCAGAAAAACACCCCCTAGACCCCCTTTCAAGAAAAATATGTACATTGTTCGGTAGAAAAATATCCTGGCCGAAGGCCGGTTCCTTCTAAAATTAGAGGCTCGCTATCCCTCGCCAGGAAAAAAATCGATACCTAAAGGGCATGAAAGGTCTAAATAGTGAAAAGAATGTGAGGCGAAAGGTCTAAAAATCGCCAAGCTAACGTAACGAACGTCTTAAAACCTCATAACTAATATGCTAAACATGAGGTAGAAGGGGGTCCATAAAAAGCGAGTACTACCCCCTTAATGTAGCTGAAGCCCAATAAAGAAGACGTCACCGGTACAGAAGGGGTTAATTGCCAGATACATACACACATCTCTCTCTCTCTCTCTCTCTCTCTCTCCAGGGAAAGCTTCAGAATCCTGAAGGTGCGGATGAAACTGCAGAGGGGCTTCTGGCAAAAGTCAAGTCCAGCCTGGGTGAGGTGATGGCGCCCTTGGTTCACCCAGCCCTTAGGTTCAGGTCCCTAGTGTACCTCATGTGGTTCAACGGGTCTTTGGTCTACTTTGGTATTGCTTTGAATGGCACCAACCTCAGGTATCTATCTACAGTATCTATATACTCAGGCCCTATCCCCACTTTTCCCTGTTATTTGTTTGTATTTTATTTTATTATTTTTTTTGCTGTCGGGGGTGGGGGGGGGGGGGTTGGCCGACTCAAGACAGAGCCAGAATAGGGACAACACAAAACACAACACAAAACAATGAACACAAACAAACAAAATACAAATTCACACACTTCAGGTATACTACAGTCTATTCGCTGTAAGTAGGCGATAAATCTTAACTTCTATCCTCTGTAACTTAAAAAGGGCTTGAACAAATGGGCCGTAAATTCCCACACATATTGCCTGACTGACTCTTCCCAAATGATAGATATGTTAACTCGATTACTCTAGTAGCTAGTGAGTTATGGAGAATATAAGTTAAGATATCTCGCCTACTTATAATGAATGGATTATAGTTTATTCCTTAAAATATGCAATGACTTGTTCACATTATTCAGGCATACACTCAGGTATATTGATCGTGATCGTATATTCAACCTTTAACTGTGTTGGTGGTATAATGGTTTAGATGCTTATGTTCTGGGTGTGGTGTCCCGAGTTCGAATCCCGGGAGGACCATATGCTTTCATTAGTTTATTCAAGTGCATTGGAGTTTGTAATTGATGATTAATGTTAAAAACGGGGTGTTACTTAATACTATAGTCTATTCGCTGTAAGTAGGGGAGAAATCATGACCTCTAACCTCTGTAACTCAATAAAGGGTAGAGGAAATTGGCTTAAATCTCGACATCTATTACTTGACTGACTCTTCCCAAATGGTAGAAATATTAGCTCGGTTACTCTAGTCTTTTTTGAGTTACAGAGGTTATAGGTCATGATTTCTCGCCTACTTACAACAAAAACTGTAGACTATAGTTTATTCTTTACAATATGCAATGATTTGTTCACATTATTCAGGTATACATTCAGGTATACACTCAGGTATACACTCAACTGACGATAAATTGAATCCCTTAGCATCTTATTTTTCGATATCTAATGGAAAAATATGAAACTACTATGGCTGTGCGTCGTATTTATGCCAAGTTTGCATCATTAACAACATATTTCGCTACAAAATCTACCTTATGGCAATTTACCCTCAGCTGTAAAAAACCAGACTATAGTTTATTCTTTACAGTAATTGTATAATATCGTCTAATTATAGCCTGAATATACTGCAAAAATGCGATATAATCTTGAAAGCGTTAGGCACCTAATTAATTACCCTTTCCAGTATACTATGATGTATTTTCTCTGGGTGTGGTGTCCAGAGTTCGAATCCCGGGAGGACCATATGCTTTCATTAGTTTATTCAAGTACATTGGGGTTTGTAATTGATGATTAATGTTAAGATCGGTGTGTTACTTATTAATTCTGGATAAATGGATTGATCTGTGAGAGTGTTAATTGAGTGAATTAATCCAAGAGATCCAACATAAACTTACTAACATTATGTAAAAATAGCCAGAATAAGATTAGAGAATATGTATTAAGGTTTTTTTCATTTGCTCCCTAGACTTCCATCAATCTTAAAATAAACTCCCCCAAGACTCCCTCTCGAGATTAATATTATTAGGGGTTCGACCCCTACGGGGAACCCCTATTGTAATCATTAAACCCGGTTATTCATCCAAATTCTTCTTACACGACGGTTTTGACGCAATAACTCCAGAACCGCTTTTTGGATCGGGATCAAACTTTCACAAGAGGTGCGTTTTTGTATAGGGCAACTTTTGATATGCTAAACATCCGGCATGGCGGCCAAACAGGTCCGTGGCAGCCGATTTCCCGAAACATTTGACGCCTAAATACCGTCTCTCCCACTCATAGGAAATTATTGGGCTTTGGCATAGGAACTCCACTACTAATGCTCCACAAATGTTATAGAGAAGGTTTTGCTTTTGCACGTGGATTTTTTTCCGGCAATCTTGAAAAAACCTCGAATTCCACTTAAAATTCCACATCTTGAAAACTGCGCCGATGATCAAAGCAATGTTTGCATAGTTGGGTGAGGCTCGTGATTCCGAACGTTTTGATACCAAAGGAATATAAAAGGGTGGAATAGTTTGGCCGCAGCATTGAAAACTGTCTATTCTTAAATGGCTTTAAAACCGTATTCGCTACCCACACAAAGTTTACCGTCTACAGTCTATAAGCTTCCACGCATCCCCCAGTTTTGCTTAATAACATAGTCGATTTATTATTCAGATCTTTTATTTTTTTGTTATTTAACTCTCTCAAAACAGTTCGAGTCCCTACGAATCCCACCAATTATTTAGCCAACCTACCTATACATACCTACCCTACCAAATAATATTGATAATTCAAATTTAGTTTTTGGTGAATAGCAGAGTATTGGCTAAGGTTTTTAACATTCCTCCCTTTGCCAAATGCTTTGTTTAATAACAATGATATAGACCTTCAGAGTTTGACAATTGCCCGTGTAACAGCCTTCACCAAGGAATCTGGTAGTGTAAAAGAGGAGAGCCCACTCAATGTAATAAATCTGTTCTACAGCGACGGTGCCGCCTCTAGAGGCCAATAGGTGATAACATGTTGATCAAGCCATTTGTTTCCCTCTTGATATTGTTTATACAAACTAAGATGATACTCTGAACACCACTTGCATGTATACAGTGTGTGAATGTATGAACAATAAGGAATTCTAAAGAATAAAACGCCTCCTCCCCATTCAGTTAATGCCTGGCAGATTTTGTTTATACCTATGAGCTGCTTGGCGGCGCTGGGTGTCGAGAAATAAGCCTATTGAAGAGGACAATCATTTCCTAATGCTCCTTTCCTTGCCTTGACCCTGCTATTACGGACTTTATGCTGACATAAACCTTATCTGCCCACAATAATTATGATATAGGCTTTCAATCCTACTCCATCCTACACATAACTCACTGCCATAACTTAATATAACTAGTTTGGACAAGTGTAGCTCAAATATAGACTATAAAACAAGTCTGGGTTCGAGTCTGCGCAGTAGTCTTGCGTGCGTAGGTAGTTAGCGAGAGAGGGAGTGACTGTATCGCTAGATCCGTTCTCAAAAGCACCAATAATATCATATATATTTAATAAATGCAAACACTCATATGAATGATGCTACAACCTCTGGAAGGGCTTGTTTTGCATGTTTTACAATTAAATATGGTTCTAGAATGTGTGATATTTATAGAGTATCACTGGGAATTATGTTGCTAATGTAAAAAATGCAAGCTAAATGTAGCATTTTAAGATGTAGCGTTAAAGTAGCTATTTTGGCAACACTGAGTCACTTACTTGTCACCAAGGAGGTTATATTAGGGAGAGGGATAGAGACTAGAACGTACCCTATGTATACGTGAAGCCAGATAAAATATTGGCAGGTAGGCTACTGGTGAATATGGCTAACTGATCATATTGCATTATATGGATAAGCAAATATTATGATAGGCTATAGTAATCTAGTAACATATAATTAATATGTAAGTATCTCTTTACGATCTGCAGCCCTAAAGCCACTTTCACACATTCACGATGTTGGTCCCGATGTAGCCCTGTAGCCCGAGGTACACAAATTGGTACGTCGGCAGAGACAGTGACACGATGTATGCGTTTTGACGACGAAGCCTCGACGGTGACACGTCGTGCTACGACGGGCCAGATGGTACCACGGTTGCAACACGACGGCGCCACGTCAATGCTGTAACGGTCAAAATTCCGGTTAAAACCGTACCCCGACGTACCCCGACGTGGCAGGAGGGGAACGCGACGAGGGGTGATGGACTTATGATGGTGACACGTGGCCGACCCGACGAGGAGGACGACACCACAATGTCAGGCAGCCTGACAGATATCGTCAATACATATGGTGTTAAAGGTATTACGTTCAACCAACGGTCAAGTTTAAGGTAAGATAAGGTCGAATTATTTCTTTGTAAGGTATAGGCGTATGAATTTTTGTATATGAAATCAAGTTTTAGTCGTAGAGAGCTGGTTCTTCGTAAATAACAATCTGTATTCATTGCCGATATACGAAATTAATATCTAAAAACTGTATCGAACGTTAAATTATATGAAAATAGACCATGAAGTGAAGCGAAAATATTTACCAGTGGGTGACAGCGGCGACGGACAAAAAATATTCAGGAAAAATAAAAGTTTTGATCGTACATTGACCACTAGGGGAGGTGTGGTGGAGTGGTCTTGCCACTGGCCTGGTAATCCAAAGGTCCCGGGTTCAAATCCCGATGTATCAATGGGAAGATATTATTGGGATGGAATTTGTGCTGTACCTGGTATCAGTGCATTACCACAAGCCCACCGAAACGTCAATAAAATACCCTCATTGTTCCCTGATTAAATAGCACTGTATGAATATTCCCATATTCAAAATATGCTATAGGGGTGCAATGCCTAGTGAGTTATCTGCTCAACAGGTGGCGTTGTGTGTGTGTAAGTGTGAGAGTCCGAGTGTATGCGGTGAGACAGTGAAGCACGGGAACGAGGTGGCTTCAGAGATGGGGTCGTTTCGGGCCATGAGTGAGCACCGTGCCTCATGTGAAGGCAAGATGGCAGGTGCTCGTTTTACTCTACGTGCTTCACATGTCTCACTCCCTAGACTGGAACAAGACCTCACGGGCTTGGGCTTCACCGTTCATTGTAAAGCGGTGAATGTTAAGGCTCTCAGCCTATGCCCGAGAGGAAGTAAGTTGGAATATCTATCTATCTATCTATCTATCTATATGCTCAGGCCCAATCCCCATTTTGGGGGTAGCCGACTCAAGACAGCTACCCCCAAAATGGGGATTGGGCCTGAGCATATAGATAGATAGATAGATATTCCAACTTACTTCCTCTCGGGCATAGGCCCGAATATAGAAAAAATATATATAGAATATAGAAGAAAAAAATAAAAAAATAAAAAAATATATATGTACCATTAGAAAGCTAATGAAAAATCCTATATATCACTTGCTTACAGAATATTCATTGTCCCACATTTTATCGGTGAAAATGGGGAGGGAAAGTACGGGCGGACTGAATAGTAACCTTCACCCACGGTGAAATTCCACATATTATTATTATTTTTTATTTGTTTTAAATCTTATATAATAACCTTTCCTCTTGCCGTTCATAAACAAAATAAATAAAAAAAACAATTATTATGGGTGAAAACCAATTGAGAGCGAATATTTTGGTGCGGCTGGGATTCTATAAAAACAAAAAACTATCTAATAGATTTATTTCTATAAAATCCAATATTGATGATAGCATAATTATTCTAAACACCGCCATTATGTTCAGCGGAAAAAATTGTTGTGATTTATTATGAAAATAAAAATAACGATAAAAAAACGATATACCGGTACCGGTATATCTCATATAGTATATAATATAACAGTGCATTTAATCTCCACAGGTAGGCTACACTTCGTGATGAATCATATTTTGTCTAATTGTGGAAGGTAAAATGTATTGATATAAGCCTATCTTGTGCAAAAGGATTGATATAAACATAGCTTGTGTAAGGATGGAATCGTCGAAAACACAGGAACAATCTCCTCTATCTAAACCCATCCACCCACACAAACACTACCTTGTGTTAAATTAATCAATAACACTTAGTATTTCCTTTGGCTTTTACTATTATAAACACTACTGTATTAGGTAAAATGAAATTCAATTCCATAGAGTATAATTATAATAACATTTATTGCATACCGTGTATCAGTGGCGGTCAATATAGCCACACAAGAACAATAACACACACACACGCACACACACTCACTCGACAATTAACACACACGTGTTTCGGTAATCATACCGGTACACTGATTTTTCATTTGAACTTATTAACTCGTTTGATATAAGTTGATTATGGAATATTATATACGGTATATACGGTATAGGCCTATACCATATCAGTCTTTATTTATTCATCATGTGCGTATTTATAGTATTGTCAAAATACTCCACTAATCCGAAGCACTGTCGGTCCGCTGCCATTCGGATTACATGACTTTTACTGTAATATATTATAACTATTTATACCCCGACGCCGCCACGTCGATGCCGATGAAACCGGATGCAGACACGCCAGACCCACGTCATCGACACGTTGTACCCGACGTTACCCGATGGTACCACGCCAAAAGTACATGTGCGAAATTTTTGAACAAATCCAAAACTTTGGTGGCCAAGCCCGATTTGCCACGTCCCGCACCGCGGGTAACACGACGCTCCCCGACGACCCCGACACACGTTGGGGATTGCACCACGTTGTGTCCCGATATTCAAATCGGGGTACATCGGGACCAACATCGTGAATGTGTGAAAGTGGCTTAACTCTTATATTGAATAAATAATTATCAAAGTACTGGAAGGGGATGTTGGTTTCACTGTTTCACCCTGTCACTCCCTCCTTTAGTATCCTTCGTCCAAGGATGTGTCATAGCTCTGAAGTGACCCCGTTTTACGAGATACGTAGCTTCATATGCGTGTATTGATCACTTTCATGCTATTATGTATGCATGCAGAAGTAGCAGGATACCTATGTCATGAGTGAACACCAATAACTTAATCCATACACAGTAAAAAAGACGGAAATAATATCGTACAAACGAAGTGATGGAAGGGGGAGGGGTGGAGTGTGTATGCAATGTTAACGGGACAGTTCGAGAGAGAGAAAGTAATTGTCGCTAGATAGGCGTGTGTGTGCTTGTGTGATGGTCTTGTGTAGCTATGTGTGTGCTTGTTTGAGTGTTGCTATAGGCTACGTATTAGTTATCTCTCTCTCTCTTATTTATCGCTGTCTTCCTTACGATTACGACATACTAGTGCATGACAACATAGGAAATAGGGAGCCTCTCTCTCCCTTACACACCCAGCCTCTCTCTCTCGCTCGTTTGTTTGCACACCGGTACAAATGAGGCAGATCCCTTACACATGAAACTAAGATGAACATAGGAATCTGCAGAGAGACAAGTGGCCCTCAAAAGGCAGATCTCTTTCACATCCAACCTATTTCGTCCATATGACTATCTGATTTTATCTTTAAATTATCTATTGTTCTTCATCCCACTATAGCAGTAGGTAGCCTATTTCACATATCTACGACTCTGTTACGAGAGAGGCAGATCCCTTACACAGCCAATCTCTCTCTCTCCCTCTCTTATTTGCACACTGGTACAAATGAGGCAGATCCCTTACACATGCTACCAAGATGAAAATGGGAGTCTGCAGAGAGCCGATTGGCCCACACATGGCAGATCCCTTTCACACCCAATCCATCTCGTCCTATCAAATTTTATGTTGAAGCTCTATTGTTGTTGATCCCACTATAGCACTCGGTAGCCTATTCCACACATCTACAACTCTTTTACCAAGCAAATAGAGGCAGATAGATCCCTTACACAGCCAATCTCTTTCTCTCGCTCTTGTTTGTTTGCACACCGGTACAAATGAGGCAGATCCCTTACACAATAGCAATATTTTTAAATATACTTGTTTAATGTATGTTATTAATCCTGACTGGAAACTACCCCAAACTACCATGACAGGCCAAAATAATTCAGTTCAAGTATGGCCGAGAACACGCAAACACTGGAAATATTCACCCTCACATAAGGTAAAGTCTTTACATCTAACACATTTCTTAGCCTCACACATTACCTCACATATTATTACAATTACACTCCTTGTTTTGACACTACATTCAGTTACACATAAACTAGCTCAAACACCACCAAGCACATACAATGACACAACAACACTAGCCCTCTCTGTAACCCAGTGCTCCAAACCACACCACAGCAATACAAACACATCAAAAACACACCATCCTACTTCTGTTGCTACTGTGTGGTGACACAGGCGCTATGGTCAACCCTGGACCCTACTGTCCCAAATACCCATGTTATATTTGTAGAAAAGCGGTTAAATGGGGGCTGAGGGCCATTCAGTGTGAACCCTGCGGTGATAGGTCCGAACATGAAGGCTGGTATCATGTCAGCTGTCTCGGATCTTTCACACAGGTTTATGCTGGATTAGTTGACAATAGCGTCTCGTGGATCTGCGACAGTTGCGGCATGCCTAATTTCTCTAGTTCTTTCTTCTCATCTTCTCCCATCCCATTATACAACTCCTTCGAGGCACTAAATGAACATAATACGAACAATCCTCCTAAACAACACACTTCTCTCTTGAACCCTAAACACTCAACACCAGTCAAACATACTCCATCTCACAGCTCTCCACCACTAACTCTTAGCATAATACCAAGTCCCCAGATGTTCTCCTAGTGTTCCGGGGACTCATCGACCTCTCGCAACTCATCCTCAATAATAAATACACCCCATTCCAACCAAAATCATTCACATAATCACTACTCACCTGCTCTAAACCATTCTCACCAATCACTACCACCCTCAAACCATCCATCTCCTTCCTTATCAATGAGCCCCACACTACCAGTTCCTTCTTCCTTAGAATCCTCACCTTCCACTTATATCCATTCCCATCCATCCATATCTGACATTCCTCATCATAGTCCAACAACCAATCAAAAATACCCCAACTACAGCATACCATCACCACCTATAACCCTGACATCATAATAGGGACAGAGACATGGTTGACGCCGGACATTGACTCGACAGAAATATTCCCACCTCCCTTTAACATGACAGTAATACGTAAAGACCGATTGCCGGAGGCCGGGAAAGGTGGTGATGTACTGATTGCCACCAAACCTGGCCTCACAGTTAAACACAGACCGGACTGAAACACAGACTGTGAAATCGTCTGGATCCAACTCCAACTTTCCAACTGTAAATCACTCCTTCTCGCTGCTTTCTACAGACCACCTTCTTCCAACACTGATTACTTACACAACCTTCACACATCCCTAGCACGTATTAACGCAGACAAACACATATGGATCTCAGGCGATTTTAACCTCCCTGACATTGACTGGACTGCCATCTCTCCCCTCGATCCTCGATCCTCCCGATGCTGACACTCCTGATCCTATCATTCCCCACACTAACAGATGCCAACTACACAATACTTTCATAGACACCATCAATACATTCTCACTTTTACAAACAGTACTCAAGCCAACACGAACACAAATTCGCCCCGGTGGCCCTTCTACCACATCTCACACCTTAGACCTATCTCTCACTAACAACATTCTTCACATAACAAACACACAAGTTGTTCCAGGACTGAGCGACCATGACATTGTACTTGTTGACGCTGATCTCCGACCAACTAGACAAAAACAGCGACCAAGACCTATCTTTATCTACTCCAGAGCTGACTTAGACGCGATCAAACAAGACTTGACTAAACTCAAAAATGACTTTTTTATAACAGACCCAACACAAGACCCATCTTAACAAACTGGAACAACTTGCAACACACCATCCATACAGCCATGCACAAATACATACCACAAAAAAAACCCATCAAGTAGATATACTCTTCCATGGTTCACCAGGGATCTACGTAGACTACATCGCAAAAAACGAAGACTTTATAAACGCGCGCAGACACACAACACTGGACTGGACTGCATATACATCACACCAAAAAAAAATTGCCAAAAACATAAAAAAAGCGGAACGCAAACACATAGCTTCTTATCTCGCAGACAACGTCAGAAACAACACCAAACATTTCTTCAAATTTTTCAAGTCGCGCAGGCAGGATACCACCACCATCACATCACAGGGGAGACTCCAGGTTTTTTTTTTGGCTCTGGTCAAAATTTCAATTTTTTTGTTCTCTCTGTAAACTGCTTCTTTCAACATATGAGAATAGCATAGGAAGGAACAAAAACAGATATTGCATCCATAACCCCCAGGGGCGGGGGTTCGCCCACAACCCCCCAAAAACTGAAATAAATTCAGTCAGTTACAAAAAAAAAAAAATGTGTCTGTAGTCTAAAGGGCTTCTGTAAGCAATAGAAATTATCATATGAAGGCATAAACACCCTTATTACATCCCTAAGGTACCCCTTTGGGGTTCCTAATATCAAGGAATTCGGTCAAAATCGAATGAATAATATTCTAAACCATGGTTGAAAACTAACTTTTAAATTAGTTAGCCATCAAAGTTCATTTTCTATAGGTAGTGCTCCCCATAGAAAACATTTATGTAGGAGGGGTAACAAAAATAGACCACCAAAACGAATTTACACTTCTCTGAAAGTTACAAATTAAATTGCTAGAAATTACTTTTTGGCCCTAACGAGTCTATTAACTGGATTTGGTATTGCCCAAATGCATTCTCCATCTAACCACAGCAAATCGGCATATAAAAGAATATTCTCTCGTCGTTTTTTCGGCGATTTCTCGTAATTTTCGGAGATATGACCTTTTGAAAGTCAAATTTCAGCTCTACCCCAAACTAATGGTATAAAAAAAAAAATTTCAGCACCTTCTATTATTTATAGGGGAAAAAGCTGACGCTACTCTGTAGGGGATGCTTGTAGGATACGCCATGCCAAAATTGGGGGAAGTTTGGATAAAATTCAGTGAGTTAACCCTTTTTTGAGAAATTCTGCGCTCACGCGCGCGCGCACGTACATAGAGAGCTGATTTTCTCATCGAGTCAGTGTTACACCATGACGGTACATGTGGCAAAAGGCCAGCAATGAGTCTCTTATAGAAGCTGAGATAAAATAAAAGGTGGAGTCTCCCTAAAGACAACAACGACACTCTACAAACCACTCCAGAACACAAAGCACAGATACTCAACACTCATTTCCAATCAGTATTCACACAAGAAAACAACCAAATACCTAACATGCCAGAAAACCCCTACCCACCCATACCCCACCTAGACATAACGACTAACGGCATACAGAAACTACTAGAGACACTTGACACAAACAAAGCCACTGGTCCTGACAACATCCCTGCCTTCATCCTTAAAAATTGTGCCTCAATCTTTGCCCCCATCCTGCAAAGCATCTTTACTCAGTCACTTCACACAGGCATCCTTCCACCTGACTGGCTTTGTGCGAACACCACTCCCCTTTTCAAGACAGGTGACAGGACTGACCCAAAGAATTATAGACCCATCTCACTCACATCCATCCCATGCAAAATTTTAGAACACATTATACATAAACACATTATGAATCACCTAGAGTCCTAGACGCAAACAACATCCTTACTGACACACAACATGGATTTCGGCCCAAAAGATCATGTGAATCACAACTCATTGCCACATATCATGACATAACTAAACAACTGGACCAACGAGCCATTAAACAGGTTGATGCTATTATCCTCGATTTCGCCAAAGCCTTTGACAAAGTACCCCACAAAAGACTTCAGCATAAATTAGCTTTTTACGGTATAACTGGACCTACTCTTCACTGGATCACTAATTTCCTTACAAAACGGACTCAACGAGTACTCCTTGACGGCTCCTCCTCAGACTCTGTCCCTGTTTCTTCTGGTGTCCCACAAGGCACCGTTCTTGGCCCTCTTCTTTTCCTTCTTTATATTAATGACCTTCCTCTGTCAACACCTAACTCTTCTACTAGACTATTTGGCGACGATAGTTTGATGTTTAGGCCCATACTGACTAGAGACGACTGTGGACTTATCCAGCAAGACTTAAACGCCCTCGAACATTGGGAGAACACCTGGCAGATGTCTTTCCGCCCCGATAAATGTAAACTTCTCCGCTTTACCCGCTCCCGATCACCCATCACTTTCAATTACACATTACACAACCAACCACTAGAATCAGTTCCTTCATACAAATATCTTGGCGTCCACCTCTTCACCAACCTAAGATTCAACACCCACATTCATCACAATTACAAAGTCAGGCAAACCGCACACTAGGGTTCTTGAGGAGGAATTTACACAATTGTACACGAGACATCAAACACATAGCTTATAACACCCTTGTTCGCCCAACACTGGAGTACTGCGCCGCAGTATGGGATCCATACACTCAATCTAACATTAACACACTTGACAAAATTAACACAAAAGCAGCCAGGTTCGTCACACACTATTACACACAAATCCCAGGCATCACAACCCTTATCAAAAATCAAATAAGCATGGAAACCCTTAACACTCGAAGACTCAGGCACAGACTCACAGTAATGTATAAAATCACACACAATTATATTGACATTAAAAAACATGAATACCTACACAACTCAAACACCCGCAACACTCGTAACACACATTCTCATAAGTACCAAACATACCACACTAATACTGACTTCTACAAACACTCATTCTTTCCACGAACCATACGGGATTGGAACAGTCTCCCAGAATATACAATAACTAGCCCTACACTAGACACATTCAAACACAGAATAAACTAACATTTCGCCCACATCACACACACACACCATAAACCCTCCACTTAGCTCCCCCCATCCTATATCCTGACCCCCCATCCTCCACTCTAATACCCTTATATGTGTGATATGTGCAAGTCCAGCGCCCTACACATTATCAATCGAGAACATGCAACCAAGATGAAAATGGGAGTCTGCAGAGAGCCAAGTGGCCCATAAAAGGCAGATCCCTTTCACACTCAACCCATCTCATAAACGTTACCTGTTATTTACACTTCTTACTATACACCCATGTTATCATATACCTGCAACCAAAACACAATTGTAAGAAATAGGAACATAAGAAAATGGGAGTCTGTAGAGAGCCAATTGGCCCACAGAAGATAGATCCTTTTCACACCCAACCATTCTCATAAATCTCTCTCATTTATCTCTGTCCTCCTTACATTTATGACATCCTAGTCTCTCTCTCTCTCACAAATGAGAACATAAGAAAACCGGAGTCTGCAGAGAGCCGATTGGCCCACACATGTCAGATCCCTTTCACACCAAACCCATCCCGCGCGCTCTCTCTCTCTCTCTCATATTTATCGCTATCTTCCTTACGTTTACGACATTTTATTCTCTCTCGCCATACTCTCTCTCCCTCACAAATCACACCCAACCCATCTCGTTCTATCTAATTTCAAGTTGAAGCTCTATTGTTCTTGATCCCATTATAGCACTCGGTATAGCCTATTCCACATATCTACAACTCTGTTACTAAACGAATAGAGGCAGATCCCTTGTACAGCCAATCTCTCCCTCTCTCACTCTTGTTTGTTTGCACAATCTGTTCCTTCTGTACTTTCTCCATGCCCGATAAGTTAAATGATCTTTTGATATCTGTGACACAGCTTTTGTATCCCCTCAAATAGCAAGCAACGTCTTCAGGGGTTCAAGAGCATTGCATTCTTCCATAAAAATATATATAGTCCTGTTTTTACGCAATAACTCCGGAACTGCTTGTCGGATCGGGACCAAACTTTGACACAAGGTGCATTTTTGTATTGGGTAACTTTTGATATAATATCCAAAATGGTGGCCAATATAATTCATATCGGACGTACTGATCAAATTGGGCATCACAATGTGTATTTTCATGAACTCGTTGGCAGCCATCTTGAAAAAATGGCGGCCATCTTACATTTTTAAGTGGTTTATAAGATTGTGAGACATATAAAAATGATGGCATCGTTTCCAGCATAGTAAATAACATTCGAATTGGTACCAATATCTTTTATGTTGGACATCTGTGTCATATTTCATGTCAAAATGTTATTGCATTGGCGGCCATCTTAAATAATGGCATTTTCAGGTGGCTAACAATGGTTTCTTAAAATATAGCCTCTCGCGAATATTCATGCCAAATATGGTGCTTGTATCATCATTTTAACGATTCAAGGTAAAATCTGCACTTATCCGCCCCACTACTACCAAAAACACCACTCTCCTTAAGGCCAGTCCAAATCAACAACTCTACCCAAATCAACCAATCAACCCAAATCAACAACTCAACCCAAATCAACCAATCAACAAAAATCAACCTTGCAAGCTAATTCAACAACAAATTAACTTAAATCAACCAATCAACCTCTAAGCCAAAATCAACCACACAACCCAAATTAACCAATTAACCCAAATCAAATTATCAACACAAATCTACCACTCAATCCAAATCAACAGATCAACCACTCTACCCAAATCAACCACTCAACCCAAATAAACCAATCAACCCAAGTAAAATCAACCATTCAATCAAAATCAACCACTTAATCAAAATCAACCCATATCAACCACCCAACTCAAATCAACCACCCAACCCTAATCAACCACTGTATTGTTATTGATCCCACTCAGTAGCCTATTCCACATATCTACAACTCTGTTACCAAACAACCACATATCTACAACTCTTTTACCAAGCGAATAGAGGCAGATCCCTTACACAGCCAATACCTTTCTCTCTCGCTGTTGTTTGTTTGCACACCGGTACAAATGAGGCAGATCCCTTACACATGCAACCAAGATGAAAATGAGAGTCTACAGAGAGCCAAGTGGCCCACATAAGGCAGATCCCTTTCATACTCAACCCCTCTCATATACGTTACCTGTTATTTGCACTACTTACTATACACCCCTATTATCATATACCTGCAACCAAAACACATTTGTAAGAAATAGGAACATAAGAAAATGGGAGTCTGTAGAGGGCCAATTGGCCCACACAAGACAGATCCTTTTCACACCCAACCCATCTCATAAAAACTCTCTCCCATTTATCTCTGTCTTCCTTATATTTATGACATCCTAGTCTCTCTCTCTCTCTCTCACACAAATGAGAACATAAGAAAACCGGAGTCTGCAGAGAGCCGATTGGCCCACACATGTCAGATCCCTTTCACACCCAACCCATCCTGCGCTCTCTCTCTCTCTCTCTCATATTTACGCTATCTTCCTTACGTTTACGACATCCTATTCACTCTTGCCATACTCCCTCTCTCTCTCCTTCACAAATGAGAAAATAACAAAAATAAGAAAACGGGAGTCTCCAGAGCCGATTGACCTACACTTGGCAGATCCCTTTCTCACCCAGCCCATCTCATTCTATCTAATTTTAAGTTGAAGCTCTATTGTTCTTGATCCCATTATAGCACTCGGTAGCCTATTCCACATAATCTACAACTCTGTTACTAAACGGATAGAGGCAGATCCCTTTTACAGCCAATCTCTCCCTCTCTCGCTCTTGTTTGTTTGCACAATCTGTTCCTTCTGTAGTTTCTCCATGCCCGATAAGTTAAATGATCTTTTGATATCTGACACAGCATTTGTATCCAACACAATACCCTGCTTGCAAAACCGTCGAACCCCGGACAACGTTGCTTGTAACTTTAATTATTATTATTATTATTATTAGGGGTTCGTCCCCTACGGGGAACCCCTATTGTAATCATTAAACCCGGTTTTTCATCCAAATTCTTCTTACGCGCCGGTTTCGATGCAATAACTCCAGAACAGCTTCTTGGATCGGGATCAAACTTTCACAAGAGGTGCGTTTTTGTATTGGGCAACTTTTGATATGCTAAACATCCGCCATGGCGGCCAAACAGGTCCGTGGCAGCCGATTTCCCGAAAAACTTGACGCCTAAATACCATCTCTCCCACTCATAGGAAACGACTGGGCTTTGGCATACAGACTCCCCTACTAATGCTCCGCAAATGTTATAGAGAAGGTTTTGCTTTTGCACGTGGGTTGTTTTCCGTCAATCTTGAAAACAAATTGAATTCCACTTAAAATTCCACATCTTGAAAACTACGCCGATGATCAAAGCCATGCTTGCGTAGTTGGGTGAGGCTCGCGATTCCGAACGTTTTGATAACAAAAGAATATAAATGGGTGGAATAGTTTGGCCGCAGCATTGAAAACTGTCTATTCTTAAATTACTTTAAAACCGCATTCGCTACCCACACAAAGTTTACCGTCTAGTCTATAGGCTTCCACGCATCCCCCAGTTTTGCTTAATAACATAATCTCTTTATTATTCAGATCTATTATTTTTGTTTGTATTTAACTCTCTCAAAACAGTTCGAGTCCCTACGAATTCCAGCAATTATTTAGCCAACCTACCTATACATACCTACCCTACCAAATAATAATGATAATTCAAATTTATTTTTGGTGAATGACAGAGTATTGGCTAAGTTTTTAACAATTCCTTCCTTTGCCAAATGCTTTGTTTAATAACAATGATATGGACCTTTAAAGTTTTGGCAATTGCCTGTGTGACTTACCCTGCCCTTCCTTCCTACCTCCCTCCTCCCTCATATCTAGCAAATGTATCAACAACCACTCTAGTGAACTTTCGGTATTTAGTTTATTCAGCTTAATACTATTTATCCACATAAAATAGAAATCTATCACGATTTTTGTCTAATACAACCATTGACAGTGCTATTACATATTATTTGAACATGATGTCGAATTTAGCAGTTGCTGTTTACCTTGAACAGTAATGACAGAACCGAAAGCTTCTCTTGCCGTGTAGTACTCAAAGAAAGCAGGGTTACTTAAGCCGGCCATACCGAACTGTTACCAAGTCAGAGATTCAGAGGTAGCTTTCACAATGCATTATAACCCTAGACAGACACCAATATACCACTAAATCATACAAATATCACTACAAAAAAGATAGGAAAATATTATATTAATGTCCTAGGTATTTGAAATTATGCAAATGAGTAAAATGCATTATGATATAATGATAATGGCATTGATTAGTATCTGCCAACAGTGTTGCACTATAATTTTCTGAACGTATGCGAACTTCGGAGTATTTATCCCATTAATATACACATCTATCACTATTTAAATTAATACAACCATACACAGTGCTATTACATATTATTTGAACATAATATAGGATGGTCTTTCCTTTAAACCATTTTCTATATCTATGCACGAAAAATATAGGCCTAGCCTAGGCAGCGCTACCGGTAGGTACGAATTTAGCAGTTCGAATTTTGATTGAGAGTGGGATTAGGCCTAGGCCTAGCCTAGGGCTTAACATGGGATACTGTTTGGGGGTTGGGAATAGGCTCAGGCTGCTTTAGGCCTAATTAGGTAAAAATAGTCAAATCGAGACAATTGCACAGCCAACATAGGCTAGCCTATTTATAGGCTACCTTTCATTACTGCAGTTAAGCACAAACTTATTTTACAATGGGGAAAAATGCAATAATGCTGGGTAGGCCTATTAGTATTTTGTGAAATAACTTAAATTAGGTTAGGCTATAGTATACTTCATTAGGTTATTAGGCCTATGAGAAAACAGGCCAAGGCCTAGCTTAATTTTATTTCACTGCTCAACATATTTTTTTTTTTTTTTTGCTGTTGAGCTCTGCATATATTCAGGTAGGCTTGGGTTTTAGTAAAATTGCATTAGGCTAGGCTACATATTTGTACTTCTATTGGAAAGCACAGGCCTACACAATAGCACACATGTTAAAGAATTTAGCCTAGACTGAAAGAACAAACAAAAATAGGCTAGGCTAATTGCAGCTAAATAATTTAGCCTAGCCTCCACAATTTAGCCTAGACTGAAAAAACAAACAAAAATAGGCTAGGCCTAATTGCAGTTTTGGGAAGAAGAGTTGTAGTTGTGGGCATACCAAAAGCTTTGTTTATATAGCCTAGTCGCACGCTCGCAGTTAGGCCTACATTTGCTTCTAATTTAACTGCTGGGGTAAACTTGGTAAAGCCACTCTCAATCCGCCGGCCGGTAACAAAACAATTTACCCAACGCCTGGCCGTGGGATACAATAATGGGTTGAAGGGGCTTTATCCCCATATGAATTATTGTCATCATCATATATATCACCAGCAGGGGTAAATAACCACAGTCAAATTAGACGCGAATGTAACTGCGAGCATGCGACTACGTAAATAAAGGGGACGATAGACCCGCTAACACAACTCTTAACGCATTTTTTCCTAATGTATCAGACTTTTTTATATTTATGACCTCAACAGTTGAAAGATGACAATTTTATGGTTTATTTTATAAAAAAACATTTGCTTTGTAACTTAGATACTCATATTTATGCTTATAATTGCAGTACGAGTGGGTTTTTTCTTTTTATATGTAGGCCTAGGCTAAACAAATGTTAGTTTTTGTTTTATAGGCTAAACTAGGCTGAATTTATGCTAATAATTATTAATTGGAGGGAGCAAATCTGTCAAGGAATAGCCTAGATGTCGAAATTTACAGCCAATTTGCTCTAGCCCTTTTTGCGATACAGAGGTTAGAGATCGTTGGATACAATAATATGTTGAGGGGGTCAATCACCCCCCATGATATATTGTCATCATCATATATATTGCCAGCAGGGGGAAAATAGCCTAGGCCTAGCCTAACTAAAACAAAAATCGCCGTCAAAATAGACGCGAACTTATATTAACTACGGCGATCGACCATTGCCCGCACCGGCCGTCCCCCGGTTATTGTTGAGGTCCTGAGGAACCGTATGACTGACGAGCTCTTCCCTCCGCAGTCTCCGCATCCCATGTATCGTCGTACGGTACCTCTTCCCCTCCACATCCTACATCTGGTCGTCCTACATATGCCTCCTAAACCTCGCCTCGTCCCGTCACAGCATGTGGATGGGCGTCCCTTTCTGGCTTCAAAGATGGATTCCTTCCGACAGCTCCTAATGGATTGTCTGGGGTTGGTTGATAAGGGCACCTCGCTTCAAGAAATTTCTCTGGACCTAGTACCGCGGTTTGTAGGTCTCTCGTTCGCCACCTGATGACCTGCTATTGGGTTGTTGCCTTTACAGTGTTACGGTTCTACGAATGACCTAGAGTGAAAGTGACACGGTGGTGAATTTTAACCTTAACTATAAACTAATTTAATTGTGACATAGGATCTCCGCGACTACGGTAGGGCCGGAGCGGGCGAGTATTCGCCTGAGGTTGCCCTTAACCCCCAAGACAAGACAAGACAAATTTCTAGTGCTGGTATTACTCAGATTTTGTGAGTTTTAATTTAGCCTAGCCTAGGCCTAAGAGTTCAGAAGATTTGCAAAATGCACCCCATACTAGCCTACTCATAGCCTAATAGGCCTAGTGATTCTTTTTTGGCAGACCACCCACAAATTTTCATCTAGGCTAGCCTAAGTTCTGGAATGCATGTTGGAATAGCCTTCTTATAAACTGTAGGCTAGGCTACTTCCTTTTAATTTAAGTTTGATTCTTTGGAAAAATCTATTAGGCCTAGACCAGGGCAGGAAAGTAACATTTAAAATGACATGTAAAAAGTCGCCCATAAACGGCGGGCCGCTATGTTATTGTAATTTGGGAGCTCATTTCGTCTGTTGATTGACTTTGTCCTTAATTGGGGATCCTATGAATTAGCACAGATGATGATGACTTACCGTACATCATAATACGTGATGGGCCGACGTGGGGGGGCAGAGCCGCAGAGACCCCCTCAACATATTTTGTGTCCCACAGTAACTTTTAATGGGATGGATGTAGTTACCGGGTGTACGGTCGTCATGTTTACATAGGGCGATCGCCGCGGTTAACTTCGGGTCTATTTTGACGGCGATTTTTTTCGGCATATTTAATTTTATTCACTTCCTTTTATATTTAAGCTATAATCTAGCTTTGGCACGACAAAAACCCTAAGCTAGTCTTTCTTAAAGATTCTTCTAATCTTCCTATAGCCTATAGCCTATAGCCTATAGCCTATAGCCTATAGGCCTATAGCCTAATTTAGGTCATTTTTAAAGGCACACAATTAAATGGTTGGTATTTTAAACGACACTACTGCAGCATTATGAGAAACAATTTATTAGAGATAATAGGCAACAATAGATTCGCCATATTTTTCTCCATAGGCTATAGTCCGCCTGGAGGATATTCGTTATCGACAAATTGAAAAAATTCCCACTTCACAGACAAAATAGACAAATACACCAAAAATCGGGGTGTGGGGGCGACAGCCCCCACCCTTAATAGCCTACTATAATAGGTTAGGTAAGGTTGTTAGGTTAGGCTAGTCTAATGTCCTTTCAAAGGGGTATAGGCCTAGTAAACACTAGGATAGCCTATACCTGGTCAAGGGTAAGTCCTGCTGTAGTCAACTTGAATGCTACCTTAAATTGTAATATTAGACTAGGCCTAGCCTATAGATAAAATAGCCTAGCCTACTTATTTATTGTAGCCTATAATATAGGCCTAGCCGGGTAGAATGTAGAGTTCGGGCGTACCGCCACCATTGTTTACACTGCGCAGAGCGACGACGGAAGTTTGCCATTATGTTCCCGTCCATTTTGAATGCCGTTGGATACGATAATATGTTGAGGGGGGCAAACACCCCCCATGACATATTGTCATCATCATATAATTTGCCAGCAGGGGCCAAATAGGCCTAACCAAAAAAAATTGTCGTCAAAAACTCAAAATAAATGCGAACTTACAGTAACTGCGGCGATCGACCATGTAAACATGACGGCGGCGGCGGTGGATGCTTGCGATCATGTTCCCGTCTATTTTGACTGCCATTGGATACAATAATATGTTGAGGAGAGGGCTTTGCGGCAATTTTTTTGGTTGTTTTCCCCCTACTGGCAATATATATGATGATAACAACACGTCATGGGGGCAAAGCCCCCCCTCAACATATTATTGTATCCAATGGCATTCAAAATAGACGGGAACATTATCGCAAGTGTCCGACGCCAACACCGCCGCCGTCATGTTTACATATGTCGATCACCGTGGTTAACCCGGGAACTGCTGGGAGACTCTTAAGAGTTCCCCAGGCGGACTGCGGGGAGACTCTTATGAGTGAGTGAAAAAAAAAATCAACTTTTGACATAGAAAAAAAAAAAAAAAAAAAAAAATTTTTTTTATTTTTTTATTTTTTTTTGGCCCCTGGGCCATGCAAAATCTCAGTCCTCTACCTCCCCTCCTTCCCCACTTTCCTCCTCTCCTTCAGTTATCACCTATTTTCCCTGTTATTCCCTTATTCTGAGGTATATTTTCGTGCTAACATTAGCGAGTTGCAAGCAGGGTGTTGTCATCACTGATGGCAAGCGAGTGCAAGAGAGAGAGAGAGAGTATCGATCGACTGTGTCTCAGTGGCCTTGGGGGAAATTGGCGGGAAAAGCAGTTTGCCTCACCCATACATTATACAACTCGCGGGCTATATCTCCGATTTTGACCATCCAAACGCTGTTTTCACTCGTTTTATTGTTGTTTCAGGTTAATACCTTTATAATCAACCCATAATAGGCGCATATGGATAAGTATTAATGCTATTAATGGCACAATGAATATTTTAGTGACGGAAACACCTCAAATACGTCAGCACAGGGGGACGTTTCCAATTACCCCCATGCGCACTTCAGAGGTTAACGGCTGGTTCACACATAGCCGAGTCGGTGCGCGAGTCCAACACGAGTCACACTCGTAGATTATCGCCGTCGCTGGAGGTTGAGTCGGCCGCGAGTAGCAATTACTCCCGAGTCAAGGAGAGTGTAACACGAGTTAACTCGAGTCAATACGAGTCAATACGTGTTCATGCAAGAGTCTGTACGAGTAACTGAGAGTCAAAACGAGTGTAACACGAACCCAACACGAGTGTCAAAAATTTGAAAAATAATGGCCACATTCCAGGGCACGTAAACAAAGAGTATGGACGAGTCTAACACGAGTCAACGCGATTGTTACACGGATCAACACGATTGTTATACGGATCAACACGAAAGACAACGCGTTGACTCTCGTTGGATCTCTGTTGCACACGTGTTGACTCGTGTTACATCCGTGTAAATTCTCGTTGATTCGTCCTACATTTTTGAAATAACGGTATTTCAAATGACACTTGCTTTTTCGTGTTACATTCGTGTTTTTTTCTCAGTGTATCGTGTTTACTCTTGTTTACTCGTGTTTTCACTCGTGTTTGAATCGTGTAAACTATGGCATCATGGAGGCACCAAATTTTGGCACTCACATTCGTGCTTTCTACTCTTGTTGATACGTGTTGCATGTGTGTTACATACGTGTTGTTGCGTGTAGACACGTGTTGCTTCGTCAACGTCGAAATGATGACGAAAAGCGACGAATCACCAAAGAGTGTTACACGGGTTTACACGAGTCAACACGAGTTAACACGAATAACGAAGTTATTCAGAGTCAAACACAAGTTAACACGTATGTACACGAGTCTATACGTATTTAGGCCACACTCGTGGGTACTCGCCACGGGGCCCAAAAATTTCATGCATGCATGAAATTTTTAGACCCCGTGGCGAGTACCCACGAGTGTGTCAAGTAAACAAAGAGTATACACGAGCGTAGCACGAGTCTATACGAGTGTTGAGGAGTATCGAAGAGTCATTGCTGAATAGCAAAATTTCATCACTCGTGTTGGACTCGCGCACCGACTCGGCTATGTGTGAACCAGCCTTTAGTTTGTGTCTATTTTGAAGGCGTTTTTTTTCGGTTATTTGCCTCCTGCTGGCAATATATATGATGATGACAATATGTCATGGGGGGGTGACCCCCCTCAACCAATTATTGTATCCAAAAGCAGTCAAATAGACGGGAACATGATGGCCAGCGTCCGCCGCCGCTCTGCGTAGTGTAAACAAGGCTGGCGGTACACCCGAACTCTACATTCTACCCTACTAATTTTCCAACTAGCATAACCGATGATTATCAATGATCAATCCCAGTCAGAAACGTCCATGCTTCCCTCCCATAAGTCAATGTCGGGATTACCACACTGTCATGCAAGGACTTCTTTACTTCCATGCTGACCACCCTATTTCTTCTTACTGCTTTCAGAGTTCCTACAATGCTCTTCCCCTGTTACACTTTCTCCCACACTTCTTCATCCATAGGCCTACTCACATCTTTACTCAACACACTGCCCAAATACTTAAATGAGCTGACATTCTTCATAGCCGTTCAACCTCACTTCACACTCTATGGTTGCACCCCTTTCAAAGACCATAATATTGCTCTTCCTAGCATTTACCTCCAGATTCCGTTTTTCACACACCGTTCGAAACATATTTACCTGACCCTGCAACTCCCATTCACTATCGCTCATCAGAACTGTGTTGTCAGGAACAGTAGTACCGGTACTGTACTGTTGAGGCAACTTCCACTCGTTTCCTTCCCTTATCAGCAGTACACCAACATCCGCTGCTCTTCCTTGTATTTCTTTCATGACTCCATCCATATACTGTACCGGTATATATTGAACAACCATGGGGACATCACACACACCCTTGCTTTAACCCAACATTCAGATTAAAGAACTCGCTCTGTTAATTATCCACACATACTGACACCTTTGCACCCTCATACATGCTCTTCATTGCTTTCAGCAACTTGCCATCTACTCCGTATATTCTCAGTACCGGTACTTTCCACATACCTTCTCTATCAATTCTGTCATAGGCCTTCTCCAACTCCATAAATGCAGCATACAACTTTTGTCGCTTCTCCAGATATTTCTCCACAACACATTTCCGGGCAAAAATCTGAGCTACACATCCTCTTCCCTTCCTAAGATGACTACAGTATGCTAACCGTTTCCCCAGCAATACTGACTGAAAATGCCCAAATATATTGCATGTCCCCTTCAGATTTATCTAAAATATGTAAAATTACACCAAATACCACTACAGTAGCACTGAAATCAATAAAATCACTAACTGGATAAATAAATGGAAGAAATACTCCAAAAGATTAATATGTTAACCCTTTACCCAGCAATACTGACTGGAAATGCCTAAATAGATTGCATGTGCTCTTCAGATTTATACATACATACGTACATAACATTTTAAGACTGAGTGCTCCACACAGATGTGCAGTTTCAGTCTCTTTTCCTAATGGCGGCGTTCCAGGCAACCCTGTTAAGGGATGCTTTACTTGTCAAGTTTTTGGATTTGAGATCGGCACATAGAGTCCGATCCCAGGTCTTACTCGGTCCACCCCTTGGTGCAGCTCCCTCCACAATCGCAGACCTGCATCTTTTCACCCAATTTTGTTCATCCATTCTCTCCACATGTCCATACCATCCCAGTTTACTTGTACGCATCTCCTCGCTAATACTCTTTATACCTAAACGTCTCTTCAGCTCATCATTTGTTATTCTGTTGACATCCTTTATCTGAAATATGTAAAATTACACCAATTACCAACTACATTACCAAAATGTTTAATAAAGTACACTAACAGGATAAAGAAAATGTAAGAAATAGCCCTAAAGATGAATTTATCTATCTATCTATTGACGGACGCCTTGATCCCCGAAGGATTGGCCACGAACGAAACACCCCTATGCACCTCTGTCCCCAGTCAGTCGATGCCCCTCCTCCCATCCAGCACCGCTTTCATGCATATACTTCTTAACTCCATCCTTCCACCTCTCTCTCGGTTTATTTCTCCCTCTGTCCTTCCACCTCACTCGTACACTCTCTTAGTCATTCTCTCGCTTCCCATACGTTCCACATGGCCGAACCATCTCAAGGTGTTCTTTTTCGCACGTTCCAGTACATTCACACCACACCTCTCTCGTACTTCCTCATTCGTCTGTCTATCCCTCCATGTAACTCTGCACACACTTCTCAAGTAACTCATTTCCATCCTTTTCACTCTTGGTTTGAATATCTCCAACAACGTCCATGCTTCGCTTCCGTAAGTCAGTGTCGGGATTACCACACTGTCATGCAAGGACTTCTTCAGTTCCATGCTGACCACCCTATTTCATGTTACTGCTTTCAGCATTCCTACAACCCTCTTCCCCTGTTGCACCCTCTCCCACACTTCTTCATCCATACTCCCATCTTTACTCTGTACACTGCCAAGATACTTAAATGAGCTGACAATCTCCATAGCCTGACCGTACAACTTCACCTCACACTCTGTGGCTTCACCCCTTTCGAAAACCATAACCTTGCTCTTCCCCGCATTTACCTTCAGATTCCATTTTTCGCACACTGTTCCAAACATATTTACCAGACCCTGCAACTCCCATTCATATCGTCAGCAAACAGCAGTACACAAACATCCACTGCTCTTCCTTGTATTTCTTTTATGACTCCATCCATATACTGTATATTGTGACGCTTCTGCATAGTAACCACGTGCGGGCATGCGCGCGCATCGGCTGCCCAGCCGTTTAGAAACCGGCTGGTGGTAGCCGGCCGGTTGGCTTTCCCTTAGTATATATCCTACGACAATGTAACTAATGTCTGGGATATTCTTATGTTGTTTCACAGCTTGAAGCTGCCCTTATTCTTAACCAACGCATCTTAGTATATTTTATTCTCGATAGTTGATTGTTTCATTATAATACATAAGATGTAAGTCTAGTGAGAGCGGGATGAGACGAGCGGGAGAGAGAGACTGGCTTGGGACGTTGCTTCGCGTGGAGAGACTAGCCTGGGACGAGCCTGAAGCGCTGCCACATGCATTTGATTGCAACGTTAGGCTTAGATTCGACTCATGCACGGGGTAGAGGATTTTGACCAGGCAACTGTGTTAAGTGTTGCCAAGCCTGGGATGTATTCTGCATGCCTAGGGCGGGGTCCAGACAGATTCAAGACTTAGAGCTCACCTCATTGTCGTACCCTTCGGACCCCCTTGATATCTATCCCTCTCAACCCCACTTAGAAACGTTCTCTCTTACTTTGTATACCTTCTTTCCACTACTTCACCAATCTATTTAATTATCCCATCCCCTTGATAGACCTTATATCTATTATTGTATTAACGACGAGCTCTCAGATAACTAGATAGGATTTTGGGCCTTATGCAGGGATGTAATTGTTAATGAGACCTAGGAAGCTTTTTTGTTGTCTCATATTTGGTGGTTTCATGCTTGCTAGTGTGTTCTTGTGTCAGGTTAGCAGGGGCTAGACCGGAGGGGAGGCTTTTTGCGATCCTGTAAGTAAAGTCTGCTGGTGCGAGTCCCGTGGACCCGCACGACTTTACTAGGATACCCGTGGGAGTCGGGGGGCATATTCTTGTCTGTGTCCCTGTGTGTCTAGCGTTGTGTTGTGTGAGGGCCATTGCCTAGTCCACTCAGCACTGCGCTAGCACGTCTTGCTTTTGTTTTAGGGTCACCAGGAGAGAGTCAGATACTTGGGATCTGAGTCTCTCAAGAGACTGGAGAGAGTGAATGGAATAGGCTCGGGGTGGAGGGAAATTACAAGTGGGGTACCTCAGGGATCTGTGTTGGGACCACTGCTGTTTGTTATATTTATCAACGACTTGCCTGATGTTATAACTAATGGAAGTGAGGTATACCTGTATGCGGATGACACTAAACTGTATAGAAGAGTGAGGAGTAAGGAAGATATGGGTTTGCTTCAAGGAGATGTGGAGGGCATGAAGGGATGGTCTGAGCATTGGTTAATGCCTTTTCATCCAAAAAAATGCAAGTACATGCGGATTGGGACCAGCAAGATAGACTAGGTAGGATACAGTATGTATGAAGCGATGGAGGAAGTGAGTGCAGAAAAGGATATAGGAGTAGTGATAGACAATAAGTTAAATTTCTCAGAACATTTAGCGGAAAAGATAAACAAAGCCAATAGAATTGTAGGGCTGATAAGGAGGACATTTGTGTCACTTGACGAAGAAATCTTCAGGAATCTATATACAGCGCTGGTTAGGCCGCACCTGGAATATGTGAACCAGGTGTGGGCTCCATATATGGTAAAGGATATAGAAGCAGTGGAGAAAGTGCAGAGGAGAGATAGCAAGCTGGTACCAACGTTGAAGAACGCGGGCTATGAGCAGAGGTTGAGGACACTGGGGCTTCCGACACTGGCATATAGGAGAAAGAGAGGGGATATGATAGAGACTTTTAAGATAGTGTCAGGAAAGTACGATGAGGATGTGTGTGAAGGTATCTTCTTGATGCGGGAGGGAACAAGAACGAGAGGACACTCTAAGAAAATTTACAAAGAAAGAAATAGGCTTGAGAAGGCAAAGAACTCATTTTGTGATAGAGTGGTAAATGAGTGGAAGGCACTGCCCCAGTATGTAGTCGATTCCGAATCAATGAGGGAGTTTGAAAGTAATCTTGATAAAGCATGGGGAAGACAAGATTTGAAGTTTGATTATAAAACAAAAATACAGAATAGTAAAAATGTTGCGTCTGCTACCGCCGCCGCCAACACCGTGAACGACCGCAGCAGTGCAAGTACTGGTACTGAGCTGGATACACAGGCATAGTTTGCCTTTTTCCAGAGGATCTACTGTAAGAAACTGTAAGAAGAGAGCACCCTTTCAATTAGAATAATTTGGCGCACAGACCTGGGAACGTCCCTAGGCTAGAGCAGGTGGCTCAGCCCGGGTATCCGAAGCCTATATCCTTCCGGCTAGACCTCTGCCACCTGGCAGATTAACAGCTAGGGGTTTATTATCTCTGTATCCTTGTTATTGTGCCACAGTTTACCGTTTTTGTGAGCATTGTGAGTCAGGGTATGGCTTAGAGACTCTGTCCGAGCAGGCTTGCTTGACTAAGAGTGAGAAGCACACCTGTATGTGGTTATGTTGCGAGTTGCTGCCTTTATTTAATTATACCTATGCCATTATACACTGTATGGCCTATCACTAGTATTTATTCCTGCTTATGAGTTAAGAGTTCTCTAAATCCGTAACATACTTTCTTTGCTAAGCATCAGATCCTACAGTAGCTGCATGCAGTTTAGAGACCCGCATCTTGTCTACCTGTACGATGTTTTGAGGACTGTTTGCTTTCACCTTCTTTCACGCAGGGGTGATTCGTTGTATTAATTAACGTAACGTTAAATGTACTTTCTTCTAGTTTGTTATTAAATTGTTTCTGCAATTTAATTCCGTTATCTATCTTTTCCTTGAAGCTTTAAGTCAACTTAATTGTGTGATCTTTTATATAGCCTGCTTGACTATCAGCAGTCTATAGTGCGTGCACCCTGTAACCGAGTTATAGGATACCTCGTTGTCCAGGCAGGACTCTTGACGGTTTAGGGTGGTTTGTTGCCTGGGTTTATAGATAAGGGTTGGATCTAGCGTTTTCCGTTGTTGCTTGTTGCCGCATACCTAGTCCAATAGAAAGAGCCCAGTGTTTATATATCCCAGGACGTAACAAATGGCGACCTTGCCAGTATTTACTGAACAGAGGAATATAGTGGTCATTTGTTTTGAGATTCTTTATGATTAGAGGAATACAGTGGACATAGATTTTTTTTTTTTTGGAGCAACCAATATAACACATTAAAAGACTTTAAATAACATTAGTATATACATACTTGCATAGGAGATAAGGCACATTCTATAAACGTGATAATTACTGCAGTACACAAACATGTCTAATACATCAGAACACAGTGATGGGTCAGGTCACGATACGGGCTCGGAGGGAGAAAGACCTGTGGAGTGGCTAGTCGATAGCGAGGAGGGTGCTAGAAGATTTTTAGAGGTGCCCCTTACCGCTGCCAGGGTGTTGAAGCTGAATAAGTATGGCTTAAAGTGTGTGGCAGGTCTTCAGGGTCACCAGGGTTTAAGTGGCATGAGGAAAGATCAGCTGAGGACTTTGATATTGGGTTTAGAAGGGAGAGACCTGGGTGGAGAGGCGACTGGGGGCCCCGGTCCCCAGCCCCCCCTCCACTCTACCCCCATATCAAACGTCAGGGTGCCTGAATTTAGTACATACCCCCAAGTTGATGGTCAATGGCAGCGTGGAATTCAATCACAGGGACCCTCTCCATTAAATGCACCTTCCCCTCCTCAAGGGTTGACTCCAGATTTGTTGTTTCGGCTTGAGATGGCCAAGGTTGAGGCCGCTAGAGCTCAGGTTGAGGCCGCCGAAAGACAGGTTAGTGTGCAGGCTGAGGTTGCTAGAGCTCAGGCTGAGGCTGCAGAGAGAACAGCTATACGAGAGGCTGAACTGCAGGCAGAGTCTACTAGGTATCGGGCTGACAGGGAGCTGGAGAGATCTCGAGTGGAGGTAACAGGGCGAAATATTTGGGGAGGTAACAGACATCGGGACCAATCATTGTCGCACCTGCTTAAACTAGTTCCTGTGTTCGATGAATTATGTGTGGCTGAGTTTTTTATGCGATTTGAGAAGAAGTGTCAGGAACACCAGTGGCCTCAGGAAAAGTGGGCAGCATTAGTTTCATCAAGACTCCTAGGAAAGGGGCTAAAAGCGTATGATGCACTACCTTTAGAGTCCTGTGTAGCTTATGATGAGCTAAAGAAGGCTGTGCTACGGGCCTATGAGTTACAACCAGAAACTTACCGCTTGAAGTTTCGGGGTGTTACTAAGGGCAAGGATAGTACCTTCCTAGAACACGCCCGGGACTTGTCTGATGCACTACGACATTGGCTGCGTTCTGAGAGGGCAGCTACTTTTGAGGAGTTGAGTGAGCTGGTTCTCTTGGAGCAGTTCTTTAAGTGCACAGAACTTAACATTAAATATAAAGGAAAAAAATCCTAGAACTATCCAGGAGGCAGCAGAAATGGCTGACCGCCGACTGTCATTAATTCGAGGGTACGGAGCAGCAGCTAGGAGTGAGTCGGGTGCAAAGGATCGTACCCCTCCCCCTCCCAAGAATTTTGATACACATAAATACACAAAACCATCTAGCACTGACAATAAAATTGAACATAAACCAAATACCGTCCCGTATAAGAAGTCTAATGGTACCTCCCACTCCCAAGGGAAACCAAAGAGTAAAGAGTGCTTCGCATGTCACAAGGAGGGTCACTTTGCAAATGCTTGTCCGAACAAGCCACCAAACAAGGTTGTGTCATTGGCCCGCAGCATAGGGGTGTCGCCTATATCTTCTGAGTTTGCCATGGGTAGTTCGTCAGAGGGTGGGACACTGCTTGTGTTCAAGAGTCCGGAAGGCTCGAACCCTGTCCGCGACATCTTTGGGGGTCATAGAGGGCATGGTTTTGTGAGGTGGGCCGGCGAAAGGCGAGGAGTTAAGCTATTGCGTGATACGGGGGCTTCTCAGACCTTGTTAAAGAACTTTACTGGTAGACCGGTTAACGCTGCTCGGGTGGTTGTAGTTCAGGGGATCAATGCTACGAAGTCCTACCCGCTGGTGCGGATGGAGCTGGAGGTGGGTGGTGTGGCGAAGGAGCTGGATGTAGGAATTGTAGAGAACTTGCCTGTTGGGGGCGTCGACCTCCTCCTCGGCAACGACTTTGCAGTGCCTGATTCTAAGGTTTCACCCTTGGTCGTTGCCGAGAAGGCAGCCGACGTTAGTAGGGAGGAACAGGAGTGGGTTGAGAAGTGTAGCGTACAAACCATGGCGTGTGTTGTGACGCGTTCTCAGACATCCGGAGCCTTGCAGCCACCACCTCAGTCTATCAAACCGCGGAGGAAAGGTCACAAGAAAACGGTAAGTGTTGGTCAATTGGAGAGTTTAGAGCCGGCAGTGTTTCTTGGTGACTCATTATTGGCACCTATGTTAGAGTCTGGAGAGGCCCCGGGGCCTGTCACCGCTAGTGCAGGTGCAGGGCAGGAAGAGACTCTGCGACAGCATCGTTATGCGCAGCGTGAGGAAAGGATGGCTCAGCGGGACATTGGAGGTGGAAATAAATGATTTAAGATGAACTTGGATAATCTCGCACCTGCTGATATATGTTCCTTGCAGCTGGAAGATCCTGAAGTCAGGGCGTGTGGTATTGGTGCTGTCGAACTGGAGAGCGATGGGGATGCGCAGCCTGGTGATTTTTTCTTGTCCGAGGGGATCTTGTATCGGAGACATCAGGATCCCAAGAAAAAGTGGGATGGCGGGTCAGGATTAGTGGACCAGTTGGTAGTGCCGAGGGTGTGCCGTGAGAGCTTATTGAGATTAGCTCATGATGTGCCTTTGGCAGGGCACCTGGGGGCACGTAAGACGGAGGCAGCTCTGAGCAAGCTTTTCTGGTGGCCTGGGTTAAAGGCGAGTGTCGTGTCATGGGTGTCACAGTGTCACACTTGTCAAGTTGTTGGGAAACCCAATCAGGTCATCCCGAGAGCCCCGTTACAACCCATCCCTGTCATTGGGCCGCCCTTCAGCAAAGTAGTTATCGATATGGTTGGCCCCTTGCCCCCCACTAGTGCCGGCAATACATTTTTACTAACTGTAATGGATGTAGCAACACGGTATCCAGATGCTTACCCCATGCGCAACGGGATGGCTAAGACTGTTGTCAAAAACCTACTTGTCTATTTCTCTCGTTATGGCTACCCTCAGGAGATCCAGTCTGATCAGGGATCCAATTTTACTTCTGCTCTGTTTAAGCAGACCATGCAGCAACATGGGATAGTGTCTGTGGTGTCATCTGCCTACCATCCCGAGAGTCAGGGAGTTTTGGAAAGGTGGCACTCGACTCTCAAGAGTATGTTGCGGTGTTATTGCATGGAAAATGGGAAGGACTGGGATCTAGGTCTCCCATACGTTTTATTTGCTGCGAGAGAAGTACCAGGGGAGAGCTTGAGATTTAGCCCGAACGAGTTGGTTTTTGGACACAGGGTCAGGGGGCCCCTCCACATAGTCAAGGAGATCTGGGAGGGAGTCACAAAGCCATGCTCGCTTCTAAAGTATGTTGTTGAAAGCCGTGAGAGAATGCTAAAGAGCCTGGAGGTAGCAGGTCGGAACCTTAACACCTTACGAGCGGCCTATGCGGTTTATTTATATGTACCGCCCAGCGGGGTGTTTTTAGCCAAAATAGGGCTGTTTACGTGATCATTTTCATGCCTAAATAAGACCCAGAACGTAAAACAAGTACATATCCCTGAAAGGGCATAAACAGAGCTTTCGAATGACACCATAACGATCCTTTTATGATGGCTAGTTTTCTTGCAATAACCGTGCAACGCGAGTGCAAAAAGCATGTAATTAGCCACTTTCCCGATACAATTCCTTATATAGCGAGTGAGAGAGGGAGGAGGGAGCTGGGATTCGTGTCAGTATGTTCGCCGCGGTGGTCTGGAGCAGTCATACGCTCGCTACTCTCCTGCCACCACTTGTCTCTCTCTCTCAGCAACATTACGTGCTGAAATTGCCACTCGACCTATGTCGAGCGCCGCCACATAGTCCAGCTTTATTTAACTCGACTTATGTGGTGAGCCGCTAATTAAGGGTTAAGAGTTCACAAGCTCAGATGAAGGACAGATACGACCAGAAGGTGAAGCTGAAGTAGTTTGAAGTAGATCAGGAGGTACTGATACTACTGCCTCTGGTGGGACACCCCTTGTCTGCCAAGTATTCTGGTCCGTATCGGGTTGTAAGGAAGGTGTCTGATCTAGACTATTTAGTAGCTACTCCTGATCGTAAGAAAAAGAACCAACTTTGCCATGTAAATCTGATGAAAGAGTATGTGAGGCGCCCCTCCGAGCCTCTCACTGTCCCGGTGTTGATCTGCAGCGATCGTGGTGGAGAAGGAGGAAGGGACAGTCAAGCTGCGGGGAAGGATAATTGGGATTGTCATATTTCCGCGGATCAGTGGGCAGGGAATTCTAGACAAGTGGCTCACGAGTTGATATTGCTCCTGCCTGAGCAACAGCGTGTAGCTGTGCAGCACTTGTTTGATTCAAACCCAGCTGTTTTTGCGGAGCATCCTGGCCTCACTACTCAAGCGGTGCACGATGTCGATGTTGGGGACCACCCGCCCTTTAAATCAGTGCCATACCGTGTTCCCCCTATTAAATTACCAGCACTTAGGGAAGATCTGGATTATATGCCGAAACGTGGGCTGATTTCTGAGGGTGCAGTAAGGTGGACTTCCCCAGTCACACTGCAGCCCAAACCAGATGGCAAGGTGCGGTTTTGTATTGATTTCCGCAGGTTGAATGGTTTAACCCCCACAAATGCCTACCCTCTCCCTCGCGTGGACGACAGTGTGGATAAGATAGGAAAAGCCAAGTTCCTCACTAAGATAGACCTTGTTAAGGGATATTGGCAAGTGCCCTTGTCTGAGCGAGCGCGAGAGGTGTGTGGGTTTGTGGTGGACGGTGCCACATATCGTTGCCATGTTATGCCATACGGGCTGAAAAATGCCCCTGCAACGTTTCAGAAATTAATGAACGACATTGTAGCCGACATTCCCAACTGTACGGTGTACCTAGATGATGTCATAATATACGACGATGATTTTAACAGTCACTGTGCTCACATCGGACAGCTTTTTAATAAACTGAATGAAGCAGGTTTGGTGGTAAACCTGGGTAAGTGCGATTTTGTCAAAGCCACAGTTTTGTACCTGGGGTTCGAGGTGGGGATGGGTCAGGTGTGCCCTACACAGACAAAGATCAAAGCCATCGATCAGTTTCCCCAGCCTACGACTAAGAAACAAATCATGCGGTTTCTAGGTATGATAGGCTATTATTGTCGCTTCATCAAAGGCTATTCGACTGTACTTGCACCTTTAACTGACTTATTATCTAAGGACAAGAAGTTCCGGTGGGTTCCTGAGTGTGCAGAGGCATTTTCCTTGGTGAAACACCTGTTATGTACCCACCCCATACTCAGGGCCCCGGACTTCAGCAGACCTTTTCAGCTGGCGACTGATGCCAGTGGCGTAGGGGCTGGGGCTGTCTTGTTACAGACAGATGATGAAGGTATCAAACATCCAGTGAGTTTCTACAGTAAAAAATTCAATAGTGCACAAAGGAATTACTCTGTAATTAAAAAAGAACTCCTGGCGATAGTGCTGGCGCTCAGGCACTTCGATGTATATGTTCCTGCTTTCGGACCAGTCGTAGTGGTTTATACCGATCATCACCCTCTGAAATTCTTGAATCAGTTCCATAACCGGAATATGAGGCTGACCAGGTGGTCACTCATGCTTCAGGAGTATAATCTGGACATACGCCATATTGCCGGTTCTGATAACGTGATAGCGGATTGTCTATCAAGGGTGGATGATGTTGGTTAGACTGCCACAGGATTGAGGGTTGAGTGTGGAGGAAAATAGGCTGTCACTGTAGTTCAGCCGAAAAAAAATAAATAAAAAAAAGCAAAAAAAAATTATAAAAACTCTTTATTTTTTATAACTTGTAGAATTTTGTATAAGATGTTGTAGCAGTATCTAAGTTGAATGTTTTCGCTTATTGTCGCTGAGTTAGTTGAACTTGCTCGGTGGAGCGCAACAGTCTATATTTATTTTTTTATATATAGTGCCTTGTGTCGCAACAGTGTGTGGTACTATGAGAAGCTTTCTGTTAGATATGAAGAACTTAGTCAAGGGTCTTATATCTTGGGGATGGTGTGACGCTTCTGCATAGTAACCACGTGCGGGCATGCGCGCGCGTCGGCTGCCCAGCCGTTTAGAAACCGGCTGGTGGTAGCCGGCCGGTTGGCTTTCCCTTAGTATATATCCTACGACAATGTAACTAATGTCTGGGATATTCTTATGTTGTTTCACAGCTTGAAGCTGCCCTTATTCTTAACCAACGCATCTTAGTATATTTTATTCTCGATAGTTGATTGTTTCATTATAATATATAGGATGTAAGTCTAGTGATAGCGGGAAGAGACGAGCGGGAGAGAGAGACCGGCTTGGGACATTGCTTCGCGCGGAGAGACTAGCCTGGGACGAGCCTGAAGCGCTGCCACATGCATTTGATTGCAACGTTAGGCTTAGTTTCGACTCACGCACGGGGTAGAGGATTTTGACCAGGCAACTGTGTTGAGTGTTGCCAAGCCTGGGATGTATTCTGCATGCCTAGGGCGGGGTCCAGACAGATTCAAGACTTAGAGCTCACCTCATTGTCGTACCCTTCGGACCCCCTTGATATCTATCCCTCTCAACCCCACTTAGAAACGTTCTCTCTTACTTTGTATACCTTCTTTCCACTACTTTACCAATCTATTTAATTATCCCATCCCCTTGATAGACCTTATATCTATTATTGTATTAACGACGAGCTCTCAGATAACTAGATAGGATTTTGGGCCTTATGCAGGGATGTAATTGTTAATGAGACCTAGGAAGCTTTTTGTTGTCTCATATTTGGTGGTTTCATGCTTGCTAGTGTGTTCTTGTGTCAGGTTGGCAGGGGCTAGACCGGAGGGGAGGCTTTTTGCGATCCTTTAAGTAAAGTCTGCTGGTGCGAGTCCTGTGGACCCGCACGACTTTACTAGGATACCCGTGGGAGTCTGGGGGCATTTTCTTGTCTGTGTCCCTGTGTGTCTAACATTGTGTTGCGTGAGGGCCATTGCCTAGTCCACTCAGCACTGCACTAGCACGTCTTGCTTTTGTTTTAGGGTCGCCAGGAGAGAGTCAGATACTTGGGATCTGAGTCTCTCAAGAGAGCACCCTTTCAATTAGAATAATTTGGCGCACAGACCTGGGAACGTCCCTAGGCTAGAGCAGGTGGCTCAGCCCGGGTATCCGAAGCCTATATCCTTCCGGCTAGACCTCTGCCACCTGGCAGATTAACAGCTAGGGGTTTATTATCTCTGTATGCTTGTTATTGTGCCACAGTTTACCATTTTTGTGAGCATTGTGAGTCAGGGTGTGGCTCAGAGACTCTGTCCGAGCAGGCTTGCCTGACTAAGAGTGAGAAGCACACCTGTATGTGGTTATGTTGCGAGTTGCTGCCTTTATTTAATTATACCTATGCCATTATACACTGTATGGCCTATCACTAGTATTTATTCCTGCTTATGAGTTAAGAGTTCTCTAAATCCGTAACGTACTTTCTTTGCTAAGCATCAGATCCTACAGTAGCCGCATGCAGTTTAGAGACCCGCATCTTGTCTACCTGTACGATGTTTTGAGGACTGTTTGCTTTCACCTTCTTTCACGCAGGGGTGATTCGTTGTATTAATTATCGTAACGTTAAATGTACTTTCTTCTAGTTTGTTATTAAATTGTTTCTGCAATTTAATTCCGTTATCTATCTTTTCCTTTAAGCTTTAAGTCAACTTAATTGTGTGATCTTTTATATAGCCTGCTTGACCATCAGCAGTCTATAGTGCGTGCACCCTGTAACCGAGTCATAGGATACCTCGTTGTCCAGGCAGGACTCTTGACGGTTTAGGGTGGTTTGTTGCCTGGGTTTATAGATAAGGGTTGGATCTAGCGTTTCCCGTTGTTGCTTGTTGCCGCATACCTAGTCCAATAAAAAGAGCCCAGTGTTTATATATCCCAGGACGTAACAATATATAGAACAACCATCGGGACATCACACACCCTTGCTTTACCAAACATTCAGATCAAAGAACTCCCTCTGTTCATTCTTCACACGTACTGATACCTTTGCACTCTCATACATACTCTTCACTGCTTTCAGCAACTTGCCATCTACTCCATAATTATATTCTCAGTACTTTCCACATACCTTCTCTATCAACTCTGTCATTCCACTCGTTGCCTTCCCTTATTAGTGGTACACCAACATCCACTGCTCATCCTTGCATTTCTTTTATGATTCCATCCATATACAGTACAGTATATATTGAACAACGACGGGGACATCACACACCCTTTCTTTAACCCAAAATTCAGGTCAAAGAACTCGCTCTGTTCATTCTCAACACATACTGACACCTTTACACCCTCATACATGCTTTTCACTGCTTTCAGCAACTTGTTATCTGCTCCGTATATTCCAAATACTTTCTACATACCAGTACCTTCTCTATCAACTCTGTCATAGGCCTTCTCCAAGTCCATGAAAGCAGCATACAACTTTTGTCCCTTCTCCAGATATTTCTCCACAACATATTTCAGGGCAAAGATCTGAGCTACACATCCTCTTCCCTTCCAATGATGAAAACTGTATGTTAACCGTTTCCCCAGCAATACTGACTGAAAATGCCCAAATATATTGCATGTGCACTTCTGATTTATCTAAAATATGTAAAATTATACCAAATACCAACTATATTAGCACAAAACTCAATCAATCACAGAAACAGGATAAAAACATAGAATAAATACCCCAAAAGATGAATATGTTAACCCTTTCCCCAGCAATACTTACTGAACATGCACAAATAAATTGCATGTGCTCTTCAGATTTAGCTGAAATATGTAAAATTTCACCAAATACTAACTACATTAGCACAAAAACCAATCAAGCACTTTAACAGGATATATTGGTATATATTGCCGGACACCTTGATCCACGAAGGGGTGACCATGAACGAAACGCCTGCGTATTTCAAGCTCGCTTGAGTTATCACTCGATCGTCTTTTAGAGCTTTTTGGCCCGGGGTAATTACCACACCATCGCGTCATAAGGAGTTTGAGGGGGTTAAATTGCTAGATACGTAGAGGAAGAGGAATACCAAGTAAAGCTAAACAAAAATATATAAGATATGTTTAACATGAGGTTGATTATAATAATTTGTACCTCTGCAGTTTCTCCATGGCTAACGAAAAAGGTCACATTCCTAAGAAGCCCCAACCAAAAAGGCCAAGCTTCTGTACAGAAAAAATGCCACACCATTACCCTTATGGTGACCCTATCAAATAATCAAAACAACCACACTTCTTAACCCAATTCCCGCGGGGCCCCTCATATGACGGAGACGATTTTCCGGCTATTTTGTAGCCTGTGAGCCAGGCCAGCTTTTGCAAGCAGCACGGATGGACGTCAGCCGGAGCCTACAGGCCCCGCCACGACACTGAGGTTTGTGTGAGAGAGAGCTCACTTATGTGCAGCGTCACACATAGCGAAAACAGAAAATAATTGGTAATTTTTAGCGATATCGCCTATCGGATTTGGTCAATTTTTAGCAATTTTGCCCTTCGTTTGCAAGATCCTTACAAGAAAACCAGACGTCGTACAGGGATGATTCAGGAGTAATTTGAAAGCTATTACCGTACTTTCACGAATACATAATTGTATTACGCTCTGGCTTTTGCTTATGCATGAAAATGAGCAGGGAATGAAGGCAATTTCGGGCAATTATGCCTACTCGTACAGGATTAATAGCTTTAACCAAAATGGTCACACTCCTTAACCCGTACAGCCCCAGCGACGCGTCTGATGCGTCGGCGATGTATGTAACGCACAGCCCCAGAGACGCGTCTGACGCGTCACCCTAATTGCGCCGACCGTAACCTCAGGTGTAGCCACTCAAGAGGGCTCAGATTTGTATGGGAACTGTGTACATATCCCATGCAACCGTGCCGATGGTTGGAAACTCTCAAAGTCCACGTGCGTGCGCGTGAGCGCGCAATAACCTGTTTTTTTGGGGTAATTGCCTTCAATTTTTTACTCTTGTAAAATACGTTTTCGGGGGTCTCTGTAGGACCATTCTTTAAGCTTTTTGAGCGGTTTTTCATGGTTTTTCCTTCATTCCTAACCCATTCGCTATTGTTTCTGGAATAAAACCATTTTTTGAAAACCGGCCGGGTTCTGGTGAACAAACATTACAAAACTAGCCGGGGCTCCACGGGTTAATGGTCTAAGTGGCCATAGCCAAAATGGCTACACTATATTCCTTCTGTACTTTCTCCATGCCCGATAAGATACATGATATTTTGATATATGTGGCACAGCCCTTGTATCCAACACAATACCCTGCGTGCAACCCCGCTCGAACCCCGCACAACGTTGCTTGCAACTTTAATTATTATTATTATTAACACCTTACGAGCGGCCTATGCGGTTTATTTATGTGTACCGCCCAGCGGGGTGTTTTTAGCCAAAATAGGGCTGTTTACGTGATCATTTTCATGCCTAAATAAGACCCAGAACGTAAAACAAGTACCTATCCCTGAAAGGGCATAAACAGAGCTTTCGAATGACACCATAACGATCCTTGTATGATGGATAGTTTTCTTGCAATAACCGTGCAACGCGAGTGCAAAAAGCAGGTAATTCGGTACTTTCGGTACATAATTGAGTATGTAGCGAGTGAGAGAGGGAGGAGGGAGCTGAGATTTGTGTCAGTAGGTTCGCCGCGGTGGTCTGGAGCAGTCATACGCTCGCTAGTCTCCTGCCACCACTTGTCTCTCTCTCTCAGCCACATTACGTGCTGAAATTGCCACTCGAGTTATGTCGAGCGCCGCCACATAGTCCAGCTTTATTTAACTCGACTTAAGTGGTGGGCCGCTTTTTAAGGGTTAATATATATATACAGTATATACAGTATATATATATATATATATATATATATATATATAACTGCTATGGGTAGGAATCGAAACGTACAGGCAGGAGGTCCAGCCACCTATGCCACCACGAAGGTTAAAAGGAGAAATCTGATACTTCTACCAATTTTTCTCCCCAATCTGACTCTGGTGGGGGGCAGACAGTCTTTTAATCGTTTTCTAGCGCCCCCAAGCATGACAAGTTGTTTATTTGATGACAAATATATATATATATATATTATATATATATATATATATATATATATGTATATATATATATATATATATATATATATATATATATATATATATATATATATATTGTTACGTATCTTGATCCTCAAGTGGTTAACTTGATGAATCTAGATAGCACAGAGATATATATTAAGGTATCAGTCAGCTGAAGGCAAAACAAAAGTAAAATCTAATTAAATAATGTTCTGTTGTTGCTTCCTTTCCTTTTGGATCTTAGGACTTGGTATCCTTTATTGACTGATACTCTTACTTATGAAAAATACTGAAACTAATTAAAGTCATGTAGTATTTATAAAGAATTATTATTTAACCGAAGCTTAGTAGGCTATGGTTATGAACCGAATAAGTTATAGCTAAAGAAGGACTATTAATTTTATAAAAAGTCTTGAAAGATAAATATTAAAGTAAGAATATTTCTGTCTCTTACCCTCTTTGAAATGAATAGATAGTTTTCTTCTATGTCCTTTTATTTATATTTAATGTAATTATTCTTGGTTCTTGTCTTACGTTAATAGTATTATATTATTATTATCATCAGGAGTAATATCAAAGTCACATAAAAAGTTAGATATATATTTAATAATTAGTTAAATTATTTCTTAACCACGTAACATTGAGGTTTGATTATGAGTAAATAAAGTTACAGGATCGTTTCATAGATTCGATTCAGGTCTCACTCAAATAATATGAAAAGCAAAATATAATATTTTGAAGCAAAAGAATTTTCTTCAGCTTAGGAAATCACTAGAAGTAATATTAACACAGCCATGTTAGTCTAAGGCGATATTACTAATACGAGACAATAGCATCACCGTACTAAGCACCGTTAAGCAATGTAAGCTTAATTCAAAGAAAATGAAAGAACTCGTAAGTATTAATATAAAACAATAGTATTACTTTCATCATAACCCAATTACTTAAAGAGTTGCTTTAGTCCACAAGTTAGGCAACTAAAATAGTTAAGCACATAATAGTAGCGTTAACGTTAATTCGCAATCAAATAGTTAAACATAATAGTAGCGTTAACGTTAATTCGCAATCAAATAGTTAAACACATAATAGTAGTGTTCACGTTAATTCCCAATCAAATAGTTAAACACATAATAGTAGTGTTCACGTTAATTCCCAATCACATATCTCACTAACCAACATAACATAAGTGTTTACACCGAACACACTTAACACACATTTATATAATCTGACTGACAGTCACAATCCCATTATAATACTTCACCCCGTCTTCCTCCAGCTGCAAGTTCACCTTCCCCAACTCCAAATGAGACTGATTTGAATGCCCACAACTCGGGTCTTATATACCAAACAATGATGGTGTAGGAACGAATCAGGAGGCGAGTGATGGTGCGCGCTCCAATCATAGCTCCTCGAATCACATAACAGGTGCGTGGTCCACTCACAGCTCCTGGCGTCGATCATACGTCATAGCATCGGTCATCGAGGTGTGAAGGCTAGCATGCTGGTATGGGGCGAGATGGTTTGCCCACTCGCTCGTTCGCTAGTCTGCTTCACCGTTTTGGGTAGTGGGCTCCTTCAACTCTAATTCTAACTGTTAAATTAACATACAGGGCTCCGTATGTCAGACCTCCCCCCTAGAAAAGAGTTTAACCCTTAATTAGCGGCGAGCAACATAAGTCGAGTTAAAAAAAGCTGGACTATGTGGCGGCGCTCGACATAACTCGAGTGGCAATTTCAGCACGTAATGTGGCTGAGAGAGAGAGACAAGTGGTGGCAGGAGACTAGCGAGCGTATGACTGCTCCAGACCACCGCGGCGAACCTACTGACACAAATCTCAGCTCCCTCCTCCTATCCATCATACAAGGATCGTTATGGTGTCATTCGAAAGCTCTGTTTATGCCCTTTCAGGGATAGGTACTTGTTTTACGTTCTGGGTCTTATTTAGGCATGAAAATGATCACGTAAACAGCCCTATTTTGGCTAAAAACACCCCGCTGTGCGGTACACATAAATAAACCGCATAGGCCGCTCGTAAGGTGTTAAGGAGTATAGTACATAATATTAAACATAATACATAAATAGATTCACCACCAGATTGGCAACAGCAAGATTATAATGAGGATATAATAAGGATATCACCCAAAGTAGGCAACGTCTCCAGGTACCACATCAGAACATAGCCGGAACGTAGCTGGAGCGTTATTCGAACTGCAAGGCATCTCACAGCTGAAGGCTTAAAAGCGCACTACAAAAGCATGATATTTACCTCGCTACAAGGGAGAGCTAATTGCCAAAATCCTCTCATTAAATTAAACTTACTGCTGTAGGAGGCCAAACTGGTAAATGCAATCTTTGATCCGTGGCAGTGGGTAGGTATCGTTCTTTGTGACAGCATTGACTTGCCTATAGACCCTACAAAACCTATAGCTCCCGTCTGGCTTTGGCACAAGTATGACCGGACTACTCCACTGGCTTAAGGCCCTAGTGATCAGTTCATTAGAAATCATAAAGTCAAGCTCGACCTGCAGTATACTCCTGCGTTGTGGCGAGACACGGTAGGGGGATAGTTTAATGGGAGTTGCATCCCCTACGTCGATGTCGTGCACGGCCAAAGAAGTGAGCCCTGGAGTATCACGGAACACATTGGGAGACTTGAGATAAAACAGAGATTAGTTGGTTCGCTCGATCAGAGGGAAGATGACATAGTTTAGATGGTAATTCCCTCCAAGCCACTGAATTATACTGAAAGTTGGATAGGCTACATGACAAGTCAAAGTCTGCATGGATACCTTCAGGCTCTGGAACAGTCTGTTGCGGGTCAGTAAGAGAACTGAAGACTTTGTCCGCACCAGGCTGCTCACAGGTCCTGACATTCACTGCCACAGTGGGAGAATCTGGAGGAGAGGAATCAGGGGACCTATGGTAGGGCTTCAACATATTTATATGGAATACTTGCGTGGGCTTTCTCCTGTCTGGGGTAGTTACTAGATAATCGGTAATGCTCACCCTCCGAATTATCTTATATGGGCCCCTGAACTTGGCAGATAAAGGTTGGCCAAAAAGGGGGAGCAGGACCAAAACCTCATCACCGGGCTTAAACTCCCTCTCACGGGCTTTTCTGTCATACCATTTCTTCATGGAGCTTTTAGCCACTGTCAAGTTTTGAGCGGCAAACTCACATGAGGATCTCAGCCGGGTTTTGAAATCTGAAACATACTTGAGGAGGTTTTGGTTCCCCTCCTGGCCAACTAGGCTATCCTGCAATAGTTGCAAAGGACCTCTTACCTGGTGACCGAAAACTAGCTCATTAGGGGAAAAACCCAGGGATTCAGTTGGAACCTCACGAGTAGAAAATAAAAGAAAAGGTACCCCCTTATCCCACTCAACTCCGGTCTCTGTACAATACTTACGTAACATTCCCTTTAATGTCTGATGATATCGTTCGAGAACCCCTAGACTCTCAGGGTGGTAGGTGCTAGACTTTACATGCTCGATACCCAACTCCTTCAGGGACTGCTGGAAAATGTTAGAGGTAAAATTAGTTCCTTGATCACTTTGCACCTCATGGGGGAAACCCATTCTGGTGAAAAATTTGAGCAGTTCCTTGATAACAGTTGGAGCAGAGGTAGTCCTTAAGGGTATAGCCTCTGGGTAGCGAGTTGCCATGTCCATGATAGTTAATAAATAAATGTTACCTTGGGAAGTCTTAGGCAATGGGCCTACAATGTCCACTACCACCCGAGTAAAAGGATTCTCGAAAACGGGCAAGGGCACCAGAGGATGTACAGGCACCTTCTGATTGGGTTTTCCTGTCATCTGGCAAGTGTGACACACTCTACAACACTCCACTACATCTGCACGCATTCCTGGCCAGTAAAAGTGGGATCTGATTCTGTCTAGAGTTTTTCTCACACCTAGGTGTCCTGCCAATGGTATACCATGTGCCATTTCCATGATATCTTTACGACAAGGTTTGGGGACTACTACTTGATGGACGTCCCAAGCCCCGTCATCGATTGGTCTGTGTGGCGGTCTCCATCTTCGCCACAATACTCCTCCTTTGAGGTAGAAACATTCACCACCCTCCTACTCACATTCCTCTTCACTCACGGACCTGGCAGCTAACTCCTTGCATTCACTATCATCTCTCTGTAGCTCTACCAGGCCGCTAGGACAATTTGGAGGGGTTTCATGGTCATCGTTAGGGTCAAGATGAGCCATAAAGGTGTCAGATAAATCCACCTCAGTCACATCATCAGGCACAGTTGGAGCATCATTCACACTCTCATCATCCCTTTCATCAACTCTTACATTCGGTACATTTCTGTCTGAGGGAACTGCTACTTGAGACATTGAACGTGTGTCAGCACACACAGGGAAAACAGTTGGCAACTCCTTGTCGAGCTCACCGGTTAGTGGCTCGTTAACAGGGGAAAGTGACAAAATGGGGTCTGGTCGGACCTTCTCACCTGCTACATCATTCCCCAAAAGGAGTGTTACCCCAGGCACAGGGATATCTTGGGACCTACACAAAGCTATGGTGGCCTCACCCTGTAGTAACTCACATTCAATTTCGCCTTTTACCAAGTATGCATAAAACTGGCCTCCAGCACCTCTCATTACAACTGGTTCGCCAGGTGGGCACTCAGTGTAAGGATTCACCATGAGGGTGCTAGTAGAACCTGTGTCTCTCAGAATTTTTACCTCATACATGCAACCATTTAATCTCACGTTGCCAGATGAAATAAAGGGACGGTAACTGTCCTGCACTGATGGTGAAATTATTATTGGTTTAACCCTTGTGGGTTGCACCACACATGCTACTACACCCCTGTCTAGATGGTTTACGTTAGCTGCTAGGTACTCCTTCTGTCGAGAGTCCTGCATTAAAGGAACTTTTGGTGCTAGGTACTCCTTCTGTCGGGAGTCCTGCATTACAGGCACATATGGAGTTTGAGATACGGCGGCAACTGTCTTCCCCGATCTCTCGGTTCTCTCCTTGGCCCAGCACTGATAAGCTAGGTGGCCTCTCTTGCCACAAAAAGTACATACTTTAGGGGATACGGGAACGTTCCCTCTTTGAGCATTACTATTAGTTTGGGGCCCACCTCTGTTACCATTGCCCTGAGTCGCATTTTTAGTTGGGGGAACATTTCTATTTTGGCTAGCTGGGGAAGACGTTATAGGCTTGTGACTGGGTCGGTCAGATTTGTGATTGGGATACTTAAAATTAGAGCTAGAATTATCGTAGGGCTTCTTTCCACGAAATTTGTTGTTGAGCACGTATGTGTCAGCCATGTCAGCAGCGTCGGCAAGACAATCTACCTTTTTCCCCTTTAAGTGATAGGATACAGAAGAATCAATTTTCCATAGGAAATTTTCTAACAGGACCAACTCCTTCAGATCGTTGTAGCTTGTGACTTTCTTACTCTTGACCCAATGATTGAAAGTTTTAGTCATGGTCCTGGCAAATACCTTATGGGTTTCTTCTACTTTCTTCTGGTTTTTTCGGAAAGATTGCCTGTAAGCCTCAGGCTGCAATTGATAGGTTTTTAGGATAGCTTCTTTGAGATTGTCATAATCCTGCCTAACTTCTGCTACTTCTGACAAATACGTGGCTCGAGCCTGCCCTGTCAAAACAGTTTGTAACATAAAAGGCCATTGATCTCTTGTCCACTTCATACCTCCAGCAACTTCCTCAAACAAAACAAAGAAATCCTGCACATTATCCTCAGTGAAAGGTGGAATGACACTAGTCATAGTCAATCCCAGAGGGGGAGCAATTACGGGAGCATTTGTATTGACATTTAGTTGAGCCGTACGATATTGATATTCACATTGTTCGGTCGTTGCTCTGGCTTTTATGCTGGCTTCTTCGGTATTTATTCTGGCTAGTTCTATCTTTAGTCTGGCTTGTTCTAGTTCGAATAATTGATCAACGGTAAAACCAAGTGGCAATTGTTCATCAAGTTGGCTAGGTTTACTAGGGATCCCACCAACTGCTCCGTCTTCCTCCCCGCCTTCTACAGGGAACCGGTGGGTTTTTATGGTCTGAGCCACCTCTACTTTAGACATGTTTGTGACAGTTAATTGGAGATGTGAGGCAAGCACTTTCAGTTCGGATTTTGACAGACAGTCAATATCAGGGGCTGTGGGTTCTGATTCTATGAAAACTCGAGCATCTTCGTTATTAATTAGTTGAGGCATGATTAATATTTGATTGTTAAGTAGTGAAACGTTAATGAAACTGAGTGAAACTGTATGAAACGAATCCTTGGCAAGGTCGCCACTCTTCTGTTACGTATCTTGATCCTCAAGTGGTTAACTTGATGAATCTAGATAGCACAGAGATATATATTAAGGTATCAGTCAGCTGAAGGCAAAACAAAAGTAAAATCTAATAAAATAATTCCTGTTGTTGCTTCCTTTCCTTTTGGATCTTAGGACTTGGTATCCTTTATTGACTGATACTCTTACTTATGAAAAATACTGAAACTAATTAAAGTCATGTAGTATTTATAAAGAATTATTATTTAACCGAAGCTTAGTAGGCTATGGTTATGAACCGAATAAGTTATAGCTAAAGAAGGACTATTAATTTAAAAAGTCTTGAAAGATAAATATTAAAGTAAGAATATTTCTGTCTCTTACCCTCTTTGAAATGAATAGATAGTTTTCTTCTATGTCCTTTTATTTATATTTAATGTAATTATTCTTGGTTCTTGTCTTACGTTAATAGTATTATATTATTATCATCAGGAGTAATATCAAAGTCACATAAAAAGTTAGATATATTTAATAATTAGTTAAATTTATTTCTTAACCACGTAACATTGAGGTTTGATTATGAGTAAATAAAGTTACAGGATCGTTTCATAGATTCGATTCAGGTCTCACTCAAATAATATGAAAAGCAAAATATAATATTTTGAAGCAAAAGAATTTTCTTCAGCTTAGGAAATCACTAGAAGTAATATTAACACAGCCATGTTAGTCTAAGGCGATATTACTAATACGAGACAATAGCATCACCGTACTAAGCACCGTTAAGCAATGTAAGCTTAATTCAAAGAAAATGAAAGAACTCGTAAGTATTAATATAAAACAATAGTATTACTTTCATCATAACCCAATTACTTAAAGAGTTGCTTTAGTCCACAAGTTAGGCAACTAAAATAGTTAAGCACATAATAGTAGCGTTAACGTTAATTCGCAATCAAATAGTTAAACACATAATAGTAGCGTTAACGTTAATTCGCAATCAAATAGTTAAACACATAATAGTAGTGTTCACGTTAATTCCCAATCAAATAGTTAAACACATAATAGTAGTGTTCACGTTAATTCCCAATCACATATCTCACTAACCAACATAACATAAGTGTTTACACCGAACACACTTAACACACATTTATATAATCTGACTGACAGTCACAATCCCATTATAATACTTCACCCCGTCTTCCTCCAGCTGCAAGTTCACCTTCCCCAACTCCAAATGAGACTGATTTGAATGCCCACAACTCGGGTCTTATATACCAAACAATGATGGTGTAGGAACGAATCAGGAGGCGAGTGATGGTGCGCGCTCCAATCATAGCTCCTCGAATCACATAACAGGTGCGTGGTCCACTCACAGCTCCTGGCGTCGATCATACGTCATAGCATCGGTCATCGAGGTGTGAAGGCTAGCATGCTGGTATGGGGCGAGATGGTTTGCCCACTCGCTCGTTCGCTAGTCTGCTTCACCGTTTTGGGTAGTGGGCTCCTTCAACTCTAATTCTAACTCTTAAATTAACATACAGGGCTCCGTATGTCAGAATATATATATATATATATATATATCCCTGCTGAGGGTTATGGCCGTCTGATACCTTCTATATATTACAGAAGTAATAAATCATCCTACCTAGTAATGCGTAACAACATCAACGCACCAAAGGACGTCATGGCGAGGACCAATGTGGTGTACCAGTATCGTTGTAACACTGGGAACTGTGCATCCCTTAATGTATGCTACATTGGTCTGACCAGATATACTTTGGCAAGACCCATCACAAACCACACAAACGAAGGAGGACCAAAACAACCTCATTGGAACGAACATAATAAAATCATCACAAAGGACGAACTAAAGGCGAACACCACAATTATCGCTTCATCTAATGAAAAACGCAGGTTACAGGTGCTGGAGGCCATCCATATCCGAGACAGGTCCCCTACTATTCATATCCAGTCTAATATGGTTGCGACTGTGCCACTCTATGATGGTCAACCCATCTGCCGACGTACCCATCTCCCTGAATCCCCTACTACGATCCAACGGAAGACCAACGGAAGACCCACCACCTTCAGGACCAGCACAAGTCAGAAGATCCGAAAGAATTCGAAACATAACGAACAATTTAACTATAAATCATTAGAGCTACCTGTCCCCCCCCCCCCATGTACCCCTTCATATGTACCCCCCTCACCCCCCCCCCCCTTTTTATAACCGTTTCTATAACTTGTCATTATTGCACCCAGTCAGTAGCTCACTTAGCCTACCTCTACACTGTACACTTCACTTTTATCTGTACGGTATATTTTAATTTTTGGAAGAGTGTTTTTATAATTTACCTGACGATGCCTAAAAGTGTAGGCGAAACGTTGTACAAATATAACAAGTAAATATGGAGAACTACGGAAAAGTGGTCTTCACTCGCCCTCCTTTTGTAAGAAAATTATTAACCTGACAAGCGCGATATAGACGTAGGTGCTAGGGTAGTTATTTGTGCATTTCTAGCCCTGGATTCTGACAGAATTCGTTATATTTACAATATAAACCATTATTTGTTTTCGGTATGCTTTTATTTTACATATATGATGTATATATGAACCTTCAAGAGTGCTAAAATAAGTGGGAAAAGCATTTGGGTGGTGAAAAACGAAGATATTGGCCACCCGGTCATAATCTCAGGCGAGAGAGAGAGACAGGCAGCCCTCCCCTCTCGCTGTCTGGGAGTCAACTGAGACGAGCGGAGCGGTGTGTGCCGGTGTCTGGGTGTTGCATAACGATCTTTTATGCAACCCACTTGTGCTACATTATCGCGGGAGAGAAAAATAACCGATAAATGATGATAATAAGAGGAAAAATAGGTGATAATTGAGGAGGGGAGGGAGGGGGGAATAAGGTGGGGAAGGAGGGGAGGGGGGTGGGTGAGATTTACATGGATGAGTACTGGAGGGGAATTATCTCACCTAGAGACAAATTCCTTTGTTTTGATAGGCCCTTTTTTTTTATGGAAGGCTTTTTTTATGGTCCTGCTTCCGTGAGGCCTATCGCGTTCCCTATAGGAAGCCTTCCGTGAGGCCTATCGCGCTTGCCGGGTTAAGGAAAATTGAAAATATATATATATATATGTACTGTATACATATATTTATTTATTTTTATTTGTTTTGTTTACCAGTATGAACCTGTACGTGTATATGTTCTTGGGAGGCCTGCTAGAGATTCCCGCCTACCTCATGTTATGGCCCACCATCATCTACCTGGGCCGCAGGAAGACACAGGCCATTCTCTACTTGGTGTGTGGCATCTGCATCTTATTACTCACAGTCGCCGTGATTTTCCCTGAATTCGGTTAGTTACTCTTTAATGTAAATGTACTAATAATACCTTTGTAGTCTGCAAACTCAAAATCGTCTAATAAGATCTTTGTAATCTGCAACTCAAAATATTCTTCATATTCTCGATTCGATATATATTTTATGTCTAAATAGGGAAGGGAAGAGTACAAATATATTGGGAGAGAGGTATCCTAGACATTCTATCTATCTATATCTATCTATATGCTCAGGCCCAATCCCCACTTTAGATATATAGATAGATAGAATGTCTAGGATACCTCCTAGACATTATCATCAGCAAAAATATAGGAGAGAGGTGGGATGGAAAATTGAGGCATATTTGACCTTGTACAGTCCAGAGGAGAAGGAAGGAAGGAAGGTTGGAGGTTAGGGTTAGGGTTAGGTTGGAGGTTAGAGGTTAGGGTTGAGGGGAAGAGAAATTTGTATATATTTACATAGATACACTGACCACACAGACCTTACAATCCCAGCGAGGTGGTCAGGACTTAATTCTAGTAGAGATATCTAACCCGAGAGAAAGGGAACAGTGGAAGGAAAGGATATCAAAGAAGAAGAAAGGTGGGACAGAGAAAGGGAGGGTGTTAAGGGGGAAGGTTATATTTATTGCTCGATTTATTTGTGTATTCATTCATTTATTAGTTTCCTCCCTAGACCTCCATCAAGCTTAAACAAAACATCCCCAAGATCCCCCTTCTAGATAAATGTGTACATCTGTCAGTAGACAATTGTTCCGGCCGAAGGCGCTTCGTCTAAATTACAGGCTTATTATCACTCGCCAGGAAAAACATTGACACCTAAATATCACCAAAGGTCTTAATATTGACAAAGAAATGGGGTGAAAGGTCTTAAAATCGCCAAACTAATGGACCGAACGTCTTTAAATCTGAAAATTAATGGGGCTAAGCATGAGGGAGAAGGGGGACTAAAAAAATAAAAACATCCTGCCTTAAGGGGAGGTTTCTAGTTTGTTTCCTACTCCTCCAGTAATCTTAAAATTTCACCCCCTTAACCCTCTTTCAAGATAAATTTGTACATTTTTCGGTAGAAAAATGTCCCGGCCAAAGGCCGATTACTCTTAAATTACAGGCTCGCTATCGCTCGCCAGGATAAAATAGATACCTAAATGGCACGAAAGGTCTTAAAATTGACAGAATGGGGCGGAAATTCTTAAAAATCACCAAACTAATGGGGCAAACGTCTTAAAATCTCAAAAGCAATGGGGCTAGACATGAGTGAGAAAGGGGTCAAGAAAAAAGTCCCTCAAGTGGAAATCTCCCCTTAAGAAGAACTGTATTCCTTGGTAACACATGAGAGGCGTCTATGGGTACACCGTGGACGCTCGGGGGACAGTTGGCCAAAGAAGTCTTGTCTCCGCTGCCATTACGTTTTGCTCGCTGTGCGCTGAATTAATGTTTGTCAGATGTTGAATAGGATGTGTAGAGATAAGACCGTGTTTGTGTATCTCACTCGAAACGATGAATGAAAGCTTAGATACTGCTGATACCAATTATTGATCGAAATATACTTGGTGCCGCGACATCACTTATTTTTTAGTTGTTCACTTAGTTTTTACAGTATATACGAGATACGACTATGACGCTCGGCCAGTTCAGGGGAGGTATTTGGATTTGCTGGACCTCCTTCTCCCTCATGTTTATAGACCCCTTAGTTAGGACATTTTAATGACGTTCGCCCCATTCGCTTGGCGATTTTAATACCTGTTGACCCATTTCTTAGCCATTATTAAGATCTTTCGTGCCATTTAGGTGTCGATTATTTCCTGGCGAGCGATAGCGAGCCTGTAATTTAGTAGGAATCGGCCTTCAGCCGGGTCATTTTCTATCGAAAAAAATGTACAAATTTATCATGAAGGGTGGTCTTGAGGGTGTTATTGTATAAGCTTGATGGAGGCCTAGGGAGCAAATTATAATTATGTAACATATCAATTAATATATTAACAAATTTACCTTAATAGATATATGATGAAATGGGGTAAGTGTGTGAGGAATTGACTCTGTTTGGGGTATTTAGCTTTCTCAAGACTCTCATTTGCCTGTGCTTATATTGTTGTTTACAGGCAACTACATTATCCCCATGATTCAGTACTCTAAGGAGGTTTGTGTTAGGGGGGAGGTGGGGGGGGGAGAAGTATTGATATTTTTTCTGGAGTATCAGGTTAGCCCCAGTCACATACTGTATATCCACTATGCCACTTATTATATACTTGAATATTTTACAGCCAGATTAAGTTTGCTGACTCTTACATGGATGTTGTTGTTGTTGTTGTTGTTGTTCCCCAAGCTGCCTGGCCGAACAGCCCCAAGGCCCCGAGCAAGGCCAAGGCCACAACCAAGCGCCCCCACTCCAACCGGGAATTTTGTGGTGTACTTCTGTGCATACACTGAATTTATGTAGTCAGAATATATATATATATATATATATATATATATATATATATATATATATATATATATATATATATTAAGTACACTTGAGCAACTAAATCTTATTACACTCAGCCGGGACTCGAACCACCTACAGTCAGGACGAGAGTCCATGCTTAATTAAATATTCTTTATCACGCCGTGGTAGAGTTGATTAACACCTTACGAGCGGCCTATGCAGTTTATTTATATGTACCGCCCAGCGGGGTGTTTTTAGCCAAAATAGGGCTGTTTACGTGATCATTTTCATGCCTAAATAAGACCCAGAACGTAAAACAAGTATCTATCCCTGAAGGGGCATGAACAGAGCTTTCGAATGACACCTTAACGATCCTTTTATGATGGCTAGTTTTCTTGCAATAACCGTGCAACGCGAGTGCAAAAAGCATGTAATTAGGCACTTTCCCCATACAATTCCGTATATAGCGAGTGAGAGAGGGAGGGAGGAGGTGGGATTTGTGTCAGTAGGTTTGCCGCGGTGGTCTGGAGCAGTCATACGCTCGCTACTCTCCTGCCACCACTTGTCTCTCTCTCTCAGCAACATTACGTGCTGAAATTGCCACACGACCTATGTCGAGCGCCGCCACATAGTCCAGCTTTATTTAACTCGACTTATGTTGCTCGCCGCTAATTAAGGGTTAATGCATAGACTCTCGTCCTGACTGTCAGTGGTTCGAGTCCCAGCTGATATATATATATATATATATATATATATATATAGAGAGAGAGAGAGATTGAGAGAGATAGATAGATAGATTGATTGCTAATGCTTTACAGAAAATTAATTTTTCTATAGTGCCACATCCTGCCACAGTGTTCTGTTGACTGACTGTACTGATGATGTTCCAGGCAGCTACAATGTGGTTATGACTCTCTCACTGACTGGCAAGCTACTCATCACTGCTGTATATCAGTTAACCTGGATCTACACCACTGAGCTCTTCCCCACCAAGTACCGCTCCATCGCCCTCAGTCAGGGGCAAATTATGGCCACCTTATCCAGCATAGCCACACCTTACATTAATGATATTCTGGTGAGTTTATGGCATTGTTTATGGCATTAAGTGATGATCCTGTGGCTGTGAATTTTGGAAATGAGTCTTTGGAGCTGGTGAACAAGTTTTGTTACCTAGGAGATACCATCTCTGCCGGTGGTGGGGCCGAGGCTGCCACTGTTGCTAGAATTAGGTGTGGCTGGGGGAAGTTCAGAGAATTGATGCCAATCCTGACCATGAAAAGAATGCCTCTCCCCCTGAAGGGAAAGGTGTATGCCTCATGTGTTAGAAGTGCAATGACGTATGCCTCAGAAACATGGGCCGATAAAGTAGAGGATGTCAACAGAATGGAGCGTAATGAGATGAGAATGGTGAGATGGATGTGTGGGGCCAGGCTACAGGATAGAATAACAAATGTTGAGCTGAGGAGACGTTTAGGTATAAAGAGTATTAGCGAGGTGATGCGTACAAGTAGACTGGGATGGTATGGACATGTGGAGAGAATGGATGAACAAAATTGGGTGACAAAATGCAGGTCTGTGATTGTGGAGGGAGCTGCACCAAGGGGTGGACCGAGGAAGACCTGGGATCGGACTATACGCGCCGATCTCAAATCCAAGAACTTGACAAGTGAAGCAGCCCTTAACAGGGTTGCCTGGAACGCCGCCATTAGGACAAGAGACTGAAACTGCACTTATGTGTGGAACACTCAGTCTTAAAATGTTATGTATGTATGTATGTATGTTGTGATTGGTGGGTATCCCGAAGAGTTGATAAATCTATCTGTAATGCCCTCGAAAATGTCCCGCACCCACAATAATACTAACCCGAGTTGACGTCAGGTATAGCGTAAAATAGTCGTAGATGGTAAGTCCAATAAACTCATCACGTGATAACACCACGAGGCTATCACCTGGTTCTTAAAAATCGGACTAAGGTTGCTATACTTTTAGTACGTCCGTGGTAGTACAGTGGGTTAGCGCGCGGGCCTGGTGGTGATGGTGGTGCGTCACTAACCAGGGTTCGAACCCCACCCAAGGCATCTCAAAACCTGTGGGTTTTTAGGAGGGTTAAATTCCCTTCAGAAGTTCGTACCCCGCGCCAGGTACCAGGAAAGGTTGATCCTAAAGGTAGCATGGGGATATTTCCCTTCCTATTTAACCCTGGAAAAACCTAGCATCCCACTGCTGCCACCAATGAAATGCTAGGTTTTTCCAGGGTTAAATAGGAAGGGAAATATCCCCAGGCTACCTTTAGGATCAACCTTTCCTGGTACCTGGCGCGGGGTACGAACCTCTGAAGGGAATTTAACCCTCCTAAAAACCCACAGGTTTTGAGATGCCTTGGGTGGGGTTCGAACCCTGGTTAGTGACGCACCACCATCACCACCAGGCCCGCGCGCTAACCCACTGTACTACCACGGACGTACTAAAAGTATAGCAACCTTAGTCCGATTTTTAAGAACCAGGTGATAGTCTCGTGGTGTTTTCACGTGATGAGTTTATTGGACTTACCATCTACGACTATTTTACGCTATACCTGACGTCAACTCGGGTTAGTATTATTGTGGGTGCGGGACATTTTCGAGGGCATTACACTATCTATTCCCGGACATCGTACTCCCCGTTACGAGGGTGACCATACAGAAAACGCCTCCAAGCTGACCTGTCCCCCTTGAGAAGGACAACCCGTGCCAGTTTAACCAAGGACTTACATGATTGACCAGTCAACTTAGGGTCTGTCCAACTCCGAGGTTCTGTATGTATTTTTTTAGCACTATTTGTTCAACAGTGGTGGGTGGCTAGTCCATCCACTGAACTCCTTCACCCTTACGTGAGCAATAGGATTTTTATAAGGTTTACTACCCTAGACGGGTTGCTGACCAAGGCTAACGAATCCCATCCACCCGGATTTTTGTAAGGTTGTCTTCCCTAGATGGGTTGCCGACCAAATCCCATCCACCCGATCTAATGATGTATAAGTTCTCCGTTCATATATTCACGGCATTGTGAATTTCCATCCCAAGCTGGTGTATTGATTAATAGATATTTCCCATTAACCAAAATTAAATATATTTTCACTGTCATCACCAAATACGCTAGTTATCAATATAATGTGAATGCAACTTTTCCCATCCCTTCAGGGAACTGTAGTGGTTTGGGCGCCCTCGGCAATATTTGGGTGTGCTGCCTTAGTCAACGTGGCCATCGCCATCATTCTGCCAGAGACAAAAGATTGTGCTATGCCGGAGATGAGCAACCTCACCAAAAGAAACAGTACACAAACGACAGAGACAGAAGGTGTTACAAATTCTCCCGATCTAGTGAACGTAGATATATAATCAGTATATATATATATATATAATTATTATCAGGTCTAATCCTTGTTTGAGGAATATCAATTTCAACATTATCGGTAGCATAAATATTAATTTGTAATCCTTAAATAAACAGCAACTGAGCATATTAATACTATAAAATAGTCTTGACTATCTGTGCTATGTAGACCAAGTCACTACCCCTTGCTAAGATCTACCTAAGCAAGCAAAGGCTCACCTCTAAATGGATTCAAAGGCGGACGGGACCTGGCCAATGTTGCACACCTAGTGCCTGCATTGTGGTCCAAGCGAGCACGGATTTACTTCACTCGCCTCTCTAAGCAACCTGGCCTATGTCGCTGCCCGGGTTAAGGGAGCCCACCTCGCTTTTTTTCTCTTTCTCTCCCCCTCTCTTTGGCTTTTATCCATTCGGCTCCATTCAGCCTACTGTTTTAAGACGTTTACCCCCATCCAGGTGTCAATATTTTCCTGGCGAGCGGTAGTGAGCTAGCATATATATATTTTTGTTTTGACAGCAAGCTAAATTTGCAAATTTTTCGATAGAAAAATTTCTCCGGCGAAGCCGGATTTCCCCATACAGTGCTGGCTCGCTATCACTCGCCAGGAATAAATCGACACCTGGATGGGGATAAACGTCTTAAAACAGTTGGCTGAATGAGGCCGAATGGATACAAGCCAGGGAAAGAGAGGAAATGAGAGAATTATAACAAAAAAGATGGTGACCCCCCCTTAAGTTACCTCCATACCAGCAAAGTCCCCTAAGCTAGACCTTGAAGGCCAATATGACCCTAGTTATGTCGCTCCTCAGATCGTATTATCATCATACCAGCGTTTGAACGTGTCTAGTAAATTACTTCAGTATTATGAAGCTATTCTTCCTTTATCCTGGCTATCAGAATGCAATTTTATTCAGTTCTAAAGGACCTGTGGTAGTCAAAGAGTTGATTGAGATGTATTTTACTCCTTTGATTTTTAGATGCCCTTCCTAAGCTGTATGAATTCGTCTAATGTTAGTCATAATGCGACATAAATAGCATGATCCTATACTGAAGGGATAACCGTAATACTGGTGTGTCATGCAGCTGTTGTGTTAGCCGCTTCAGCATACCATGACGGTATTCTCTATGTCGTGCTGCTGGCTTACTGTTTTGGATCTGAGGGAGCAAATGGTTAATAAGAACATTATTAGCTTTTTATATCTATATATCTTTCCTTAGCTCCATAAAATCATCATATTTTAAGTAGAATGAAAGCAGAATGATTCCCATTATAATTTACTGTATATTCAAAGATTAACCTGTGTGTGTGTGATAGACCTTTCTTTCTTTTATTATAACTATTATTATTATTATTATTATTATTAGTAGTAGTAGTAGTAGTAGTAGTAGTAGTAGTAGTATTTGTATTAACACAGTGTATATGATTATCGACTTGGCTGAATTGTAGGAAGTTGCTCCAGCTTATCTGATTTTCCATCGACTCCTTCAACTAGATGGGGTTAGTTTCATTATATTCCAACTAACATTATACGATTTGGTACAATTTTAGTAACGTGTTGCGTATTTCACAGGTAGCACTGCGGACTTCTTAATGAGTTTCTGGAGGTGTCCACTCACCTAACACCAAACTACAACATGCTTCTATTTACAAAACTCCTCGAAATTATCTGGTACGAAATAATATTGATAATATTAGGAGAAATATTTATAGAACTCCTTTGAGAAACTACAGTAGATGCAAGCAACACAGCAGCGATGTAGGCTACCCGACCACCTCCAGCCACGACAATTTTCGTCCAAAACCATTCGTCAAAAAACATAAACAATCATTAGATCGTTTCCACTGCATTAGGTGCATAGAAGAGTGTTGTTGTTTCGTGTTAGGAGTGTGAAAACCTTAAAGTCTAGAAACTGTCTAATAGGTCTGTGGAGATACCTGTGAAGTTGGTGTCACGCAACTGCGATGTAAACATTGCAACATCGATGCGTTCCCACCTTCCACCACCACGATTTTCGGTAAAAAAACGCGCATTATATTCTTGTGGAACAAAAAATAGAAACAAACGTTTCCACTTGCGAACTGGAAACAATTGTAACTCGGTGTTAGATGGGTGGAAACCTGGAGTCCGTGGTGGTACCTACGAATTTAGCGACACGTCACATAAGTCGCATCGAATGGGAATATATTTGTGAGCATAAATGCGAGTGTAAGTGTGTGTTCATGTATGAGCATGTGATTTACTAGGTGTGTAAATCCTATCCCTTGCTGCTAATTCCCCTGAACAACCCCCGCATATCATGCTGTCCGAGAGCAGTCTTCTGCGGGTCCCCCTGGCAAGACAAGTGGCATTACTTTTCAGTGTAAAATATTTGAGTTAGGCTTCTAAAATGACATTTTTGCATTAATGCGATTTATAGAAAACTGCTATTTAACAGTAACTAATTTAAATTATCGCACACATGCAACACCCACAACACACACAGGTTTAATTACAGTATGCGCTCACACATAATCTGACACTTACACTAAAAAATACACACTCTTTCAGGTACATCAGTGTTGGTGCTTGTATTGAAGAATTAATAGAGAGAATATGAGAAAAATAGCGTACAGTCGAGATCAGGAATTCGTTACAGTTCCAGTCAAACTGTTCATACTCAGATACGCTGTGTTTTGACATTTATGATGGATCTCCAAGCCTGTTTTTCTAGTTAACGTTTACTGTTCCATGTGCATCGCTCGCATGTGTGCCAGGAATAATCTACTATGACTCAAGGTCTATATACACAACGTCTGCCGGCGCGCAGGTGAGGGCAGTTTGGGGTGGATTACCGTCTGTCAAATGACGAACTCTGCGCCCCGCTTACCGCAGCTAGGCTCAACTCAAAAGGCTTAACCTGAGTTCATTTTGGCATTCAATATATATATATATATATACACAGTATATGAATGGCACTTTTAGTTTATAGGCTCCATTAGGTGTTTTAGATTTCCAAAAATGGAAGAGTTACGTCACATGTGGATAAATGCCTGTCGACGTGCAGATAACATCAACCCAAAACATGCATTGATTTACCCCATTCATTTTGCCGATAACGACTTGAAGGATGATATGAAATCACGTCTTCTCGGTACTTAGAGGGCTAAACTATACCGGCCATTGAAAGACGATGCTGTACCTTCACTTTTCTGACACACGGTAATTTTGAAAGAATACAGACATAGGGATACTAGGGGAAGTGGAGATGGGTGGTAACAAGTAGACTATATAGTATGTTTAGGCCTATGTGAATTGTTGTTATTGGAGGTGATTGTGTGAGTATAGTTATTGGTGATTGTCAGAGTATTTTTAATGGATGCCTGTTTGCTTGTCACCGTTTTTTTATTTATCTTTCTCTCCTTTTCTCTCTTTCCTCGGCTTGTATCCATTCGGCCCCATTCAGCCAACTGTTTTAAGACGTTTATCCCCATCCAGGTGTCGATTTCTTCTTGGCGAGCAATAGCGAGCCAGCATTGTATGGAGAAATCCGGCTTTGCCGGAGAAATTTTTCTATCGAAAAATGCACAAATTTAGCTTGCTGTCAAAAAAGAAATATATATATGCTCGCTCGCTCCGCTCGCCAAGAAAATATTGTCACCTGGATGGGGGTAAATGTCTTAAAACAGTAGGCTGAATGGGGCCGAATAGAAACAAGCCAAAGAGAGAGAGGGAAAGAAAGATAAAAAAGCGAGGTGAGGTGAGTACTTAATGATAGTACTGTTGTGTTATCGTGTATCATTGATGGTGTAAGTAGATATGTTCTATTGTTGTATGTCTGTATTTGTGTATACTGTATAAAGTGTTGTGGATATGTGTGCGAGTATTATAGGTGGAAGTAGTATACTGTATATAAGTGACAATTGGTGGAAGTAGTATACTGTATATAAGTGACAATTGTTAAACCCAGTATTATAGGTGGAAGTAGTATACTGTATATAAGTGACAATTGTTAAACCCAGTATTATAGGTGGAAGTAGTATACTGTATATAAGTGACAATTGTTAAACCCAGTATTTGTATATTTTGTAAGTAAATGTGAGTCATATATTTTTGGGTGTGGGTGTTCGTGATAAATGATTTTGTGAGTATTGTAGTTATCATATTGTAGTTAAAAGCTGTTTCTAAGGCTGATTGTATTAGTGATTGTTATTGTATAATTGGCAAAGGTGGATGGATTTTTCGAGCATCAATGTTAATGATAAAGTGCATCTGCAATTAGTGTTGCAAATTATTAAACTATTTTTATAGTATTGATGTTCGTGGACGTGTATATGAGCGAGTATTATTGGTAGGGATAGTGATTGTATAAAACTGGAAGTTTGTAGAGGTGTGGGAGACAGATATCCTGTCCAGGATTCGAACCCACTCACCCCAAGAATATGTGGGAGAGCTATGCACCGCACCCACTCGGCCATGAGCGGATATATGGGAAGCACTCTTAGTTCATATATGGGAAGCACTCTTAGTTCATATATGGGAAGCACTCTTAGTTCATATATGGGAAGCACTCTTAGTTCATATATGGGAAGCACTCTTAGTTCATATATGGGAAGCACTCTTATTTCATATTTGGGAAGCACTCTTAGTTCATATATGGGAAGCACTCTTAGTTCATATATGGGAAGCACTCTTAGTTCATATATGGGAAGCACTCTTAGTTCATATTTGGGAAGCACTCTTAGTTCATATATGGGAAGCACTCTTAGTTCATATTTGGGAAGCACTCTTAGTTCATATATGGGAAGCACTCTTAGTTCATATTTGGGAAGCACTCTTAGTTCATATATGGGAAGCACTCTTAGTTCATATTTGGGAAGCACTCTTAGTTCATATTTGAAGAACCAGGTTGTTCAAATATGAACTAAGGTTGCTTCCCTTATATCCGCTCAACTCAGCAATCATACAACAACTCAGCAATCATACAACAACTCAGCAATCATACAACAACTCAGCAATCATACAACAACTCAGCAATCATACAACAACTCAGCAATCATACAACAACTCAGCAATCATACAACAACTCAGCAATCATACAACAACTCAGCAATCATACAACAGCTCAGCAATCATACTAGTTATCATATTATACTACTATATTATGCATTCCAATACATGACTACTCAATATACAAGCATGCCTATTGTAGTTTGATCTATTGATGTATGTGAGTAATGGATAGCTGGCAAACACTCCCTTGCATACACTGGTTGCATAACATGACGGGAAAATGTCCACGTGATTCAGGCCTGGGTTGGGTCTGTCGCCGGGATGTAATAGACGAAATGGCAATTTTGGACCTATTCAGTTCCAGCGCCGTCCTCTAACTTTATTCTGGCTTACGGGGAGGCAGACCGTTTTCCTGGCCCACCTTTTCCCTAATGTTTAACCCCACTAGTTTTGAGATTATAAGACGTTCGGTCCATTAGTTTGGCGATTTTACCTTTTGCCCCATTTCGTCCCCATTTCGTTGTCAAGCTTAAGACCTTTCGTGCCATTTAGGTGTCGATTATTTCCTGGCGAGCGAAAGCGAGCCTGCAATTTTAAGAGGAACCGGCCTTCGGCCCGGACTTTTTTGTACCGAAAATGTACAAATTTATCTTGAAGGGGGGTCTATGGGGTGTTTTTCTAAGGTGGATGGAGGTCTATTGAGGAAACTAAAAAAATATATGAATAAATTAATTAATAGACCAAATAAACGGTCAGTCTCCCCTTAAGCGTCTTAAAATCTGAAAACTAATGGGGCTAAACGAGAGGGAGAAGGGGGACAAAGAAGAATCAACCATCTGCCCTTAACAATTTTTTTTTTTCTTTTTTTAAGAGACAATGAACGGAGGAAGGAAAAACACAGATAAAACAAAAAGGTCCATGTGCCTAAAGGCATCCTCCATTCATAAAATGTTTGTAACAACTGGATTTAAACATTTGTTGATTGTAAGTTTGTGGAAAGCAATTCGAGGGAAGTGAATTCCAAAGAGTAGTAGCTCTGGGGATAAATGAATTCTGATAAGCAGAAGTTCTGCATTGTGGAGGAGAAAGTGTAAATTCATGGGCGCTCTCAGCTGCCCTAGTTCTACGGGGAAAGATGTGGAGAGGCGGCACAATTGAAGCAAGTTCCTCGGAACAATTGCTGTGAAAATATCTGTAGAATAATGCAAGGGATGCAACGTTTCTTCGTATGGATAATGTAGGAAGGTCCTGTGTGATTGCAGGGTTATTGATTAATCTAATAGCTTTATTTTGAATTTTGTCCAACTGCCTCAATGCAACCACTCCACTTCCACCCCACAGAGGTGAACAGTAATCCATCTGAGAGCGCACATGACTTTTATATATTACTGCCAACTGCTCGTCAGTGAAGAATTCTCGAACTCTGTACAGGAGTCCCAGTTTTTTAGAGGCATTCTTAGCAATGCTTCTAACATAATGTGTCCAGCTCAAGTTAGTAGTTAATGTTACACCGAGAATGTCAATACTAGGGGAAGTGGGAATATTTACATCATTAAAAAATATATGGGAGTCAGTGAGATTCTGTCGGTTAGAAAATTGAATGTACTTGGTTTTCTGTGCATTAAAGGAAACTAGATTCTCTTGTCCCCATTCATTAATTCTAGAAAGGTCCTGGTTCAGAGAAATTGCAGTGTTTATTTTTGAATTTATAAGATCGGGTTGGGTGAAAGAATTGGTAAATGTGAAGGAACTGTGGAGTGTTGAGTCATCTGCGTAGGAATGTATTGGATTATGAGTGGTAGATATGAGATCATTGATATGAATGAGGAACAGAGTTGGGGCCAAAACTGATCCCTGGGGAACACCAGCATTTATTGAGTGAAATTGAGAATAAAGGCCATCTACCATTACACGTATTTTTCTGTTATGAAGATAAGAAGAAATTAGTGGAACTAATGATGCAAGGCCGTAGTGTGACATCTTCGACAATAAGGATTGATGCCAGACTCTATCAAATGCCTTTGATATATCCAGTGCTATTGTATGTGTTTCACCATGTTGGTCTGTAGCTTGGTTGATTTGATGCGTAAGAAGGCAAAGAATGTCTGCAGTTGATCGACATCGTCTAAAACCATATTGCCTATCACTGATTAATTTATTATTCTCCAGATGCTTAATTATGTGATTATTTAATATAATTTCAAAAACTTTGCCAAGAGTGGAAGTTATAGCTATTGGTCTGTAGTTTGATGGATCTGAAGAGGCACCTTTTTTAGGAACTGGATGGATGTTTGCTTCTTTCCAGGGTACTGGGAAGCATGAGGTATGAGTACACAGACGGAAATTTTTTGCCAATACAGGAGCGAGCACCAAGGAGCAATTCTTAAGTACTATTGGAGGAATTTCATCTGGACCAGGAGCCTTATCTACTGAGAGATTCTGCAAAATAGTTTTGACATGTCTGGTGTGGATCTTAAGTGAGGGAATTTCAGGTGAATTAAAATTAAGTACAGGGACATCTTGATTTATTTCATCTAAGGTTGAGTTGGTGGAGAAAATATCTGCAAGAAGGTTAGCTTTACCTCGTGGGTCACTTACAAGATTGCCAGTCAGAGATTTTAATGGTGGAATGGATGAAGCAGTAGTGAAGTTGGATTTGAATGAGTTAAGAGTAGACCAAAATATTTTGTTATCATTTGGATTATTTAGAAGTTTATTTGCCTGCTTATGGAGAAAGTTTGATTTAGTTAGGTTTAATACAGTTTTGGCATGATTTCTGATGTTTCTAAAGTAATTAAAGGCTTCATGTGTTTTTGATCTTGTGTATGCATTGTAGGCTATTGCTTTTTGTTCAGTTACTCTAGCACAATTATGGTCAAACCATTTAGGTGAATTAGATCTTTTACTGTACTTTTGATGAGGAATAAAAGTTTCCATTCCAATTTTTACAAAATCTTGTATGTGGCTCAAGGTGGAGTGTGCATCATTAGAAAAGAAAGAGGTCCAGGGAATATCAATAAAGAAACCTTGAAGACCCTCCCAGTCTGCCCTATCGTAATGCCATTTAGTCACCAAAACAGGTTCAGAGTGGGAAGGTGTGGTAGGTGATAGACAGGTGGCCTGTATCAGACAGTGATCAGAAGATCCAAGTGGGGACCTCACTGTAACATCATAATTTTCTGAATTGGTTGTTAAAAATAAGTCCAGTAGGTGGGAATTATGATTAGGATTATCTGGTACACGGGTGGGTTGGTTGACTAGTTGAATGAGATTAAATGAGTCTGCAAATAGCTCACATTCAAGACCAGCATCATCAGTCCTGGCTGAATGAGTGAGCCATTCAACATTATGGACATTAAAATCACCCAACACAGTGATTTCAGAAGAAGCATTTAAGTTGAGGACACTGAGTTGTGAGGACAGAGAATCAAAAAGACTTTGCTCTGGAGGAGTATTTGGGGAACGGTAGATGCAACATATGTATTTAAATTTACCAGCAGAAATTAATTTGTATATAGAATAATCAAAATAGGGACAATTGAAACTAGTAACCTCCTCCAGGGCAATTTCAGATTTTGCGAAGCAACATACACCACCTTTAGGTCTGACATTTTGGAGCAGTTGATAACCTGGAAAATTAAATCTAGATGTGTCAGATGTGGATGTTACTTGAGTCTCTGTCAAAAAAAGGAGAGTAGGGGATTCTGCTTGAAGAAATTGGTGTACAGAATTGATGTTAGAGTGAAGTCCCCTTATATTACTAAAGAAATAGCTGTACTGACAAGCAGCTTTGGGACGTTGCAATGCTCTTGACACAGTCGCATGATGACGACCGGGAGGGCCCTGTGTCAATAACCCAACCCTGCCGGGGGTGGATATCCGAGGGACCACCAGGTTTGCTCTTAACAATTGTACTGCCATATTTATAAGGTAAGTGTATGGTGTTACATGTATGATATGTAGTGGGAAGAGTAGTATTTTATGGATAGAGGATAGCGATGTAGGACAATGTCGTGAAGTTGGATGTGTATGTTATATAAAGAGGGTTTTCCTGATACCCCTGATGTGTGAGGCAGAAAGATATGTATCCAGCTACCAAGGCCTGGGAGAGAAAATGGAATTCAGGCTATTCCCTGAGTCTCCCGAAACCTTGGCGGTAGTACTTCCCTGGGCGGGGCTGCCTACCCCTACTACCTTTAAAACTGGTTGTGTTGGCACTGATTGAGAGCTACTGGTTGATATAGTGTACTGGTTGTGTTGTCAGGTCACCGATAGAGAGAGACTATTATAACAACACTCTTAAATGGGGATGGGCCTATATAATTATTTGCTTATTAATTTATCTCTCTAATATTTTTGTAGTTCCTCCCTAGACCCCCATCAAACTTTAAACAAAAAAAAACCCACCTACCTATGTTCACCTATGTGGAGTTCGCCACTCTTGCTAGTGGCACCGAAGAGCGCACCGCCCTTCGTTGTTGTTTGAGAATTGGTGCAGCAGACTATTCGAAGAGGTGGAGCGCACCCTTGTGAAGATGGGCTCGTCTGGCATTTTTTGTAGTTCGACATCGAGAGCTCTCTTGAAGCTGTCTAACGAGACACCTCTCATGTCTCTCACTCGCCGCGGGAGTTTGTTGAAGAGACGTGCTCCTCTATGTGATAACCAGCCCTCTCGCAGAGAGCCCATAGCCCCCGATTTATCATCTTGGGGATATCGCATTCCCAGCCTCTCCTATCATTGAATTTCATTGATATTGGTGTATGTAGATTTGGTACAAAACCCTCTGCGATTTTCCACGTATATATTATTAAGTATCGTTCCCTTCTAAGTTCCAACGAATACAGTTTGAGTGATTTTAAGCGATTCCAATAGTGTAACTGTTTTACTGAGTTTATATGTGAGGTGAAGTTCCTTTGTACACTTTCTAAGTCATTAATTTCACCTAATTTGTATGGGGATGTTAATACGTTACAGTATTCTAGCCGCGGTAGCACCAGGGATTTGAAGAGTGTTATCATAGGCAATTCACCGCGAGTTCTAAATGTTCGTAGAGTCCAACCTGTTAGCCGTTTCGCAGCTGCAACTTTGACCTGGTTATGTTCTTTGAATCCCATAATTTCAGACATTATCACCCCAAGGTCTTTCACATTATCTTTACGTTCTATTATGTGATTGGATTCTGTTATGTAACTTGTGTTCTCTTTAACGAAATCCTTATCTCCGTATCGTATTTATTGAAATTTGTCTCCATTAAATTGCATGTTATTTTCCCTGGTCCACTGGAACACCTTATTTATGTCCTTTTGCAGCCGGCCCGTGTCTTCCTGTGTCTTTACTATTATACTCAGTTTTGTGTCATCCGCAAAGGAGGATACTGTACTGTGTCTTGTGTTGGCATCTATGTCACTTATTAGAATGAGGAAAAGAAGGGGCGCTAATACTGTTCCTTGGGGAACTGAGCTTTTGACGTCTGAAGGCTCAGATGTTACTTGGCTTACTGCTACTGATTGTTTTCGGTTCACGAGCAAGTTGTAAATCCACCTTCCGATTTTACCTGTTATCCCTCTTGCTTTAAGTTTGTGTGCAATAATACCGTGATCACATTTATCAAATGCCTTAGCAAAATCAGTGTAGATGACGTCCACCTTCTTCTTTTCTTCTGGGGATTTAAGAATTCTGTCGTAGTGTTCCAATAGTTGCGAGAGACATGATCTTCCTGCTCTGAACCCATGTTGACCAGTGTTGTGTAGTTCATTTTTTTTTTCCATAAATGTTGAGATTTTGCCTCGCAGGATTCGCTCGAAAATGTTAATGATGTGGGAAATCAGAGCTACTGGGCGATAGTTTTTTGGTAGTGCTTTGCTCCCTCCTTTATGCTAAGGGGCAATTATTGCGTTTTTCATACTATCCGGTATTTCTCCAGTGTCTAGACTCCTTCTCCACATTATAGCCAGGGGTTTTGAGAGGTTTTCCTTACATTTCTTTATTAGGATTGAACTCCACGAGTCCGGGTCTGGTGCCGAGTGGGATGGCATGTTGGCGATGGCTTCTGCTATATCTTTTGGTCCGAAATTAATGTCCAGAATCTGGGGGGTTTCCGTGGGGGGATTATTCATGAAAAATTCATTTTGGTCTCTGATTGCTTTTGTTTCGTCAGGCTTACTGAAGGCTTTTTCATACTGTAGACGTAATTGTTCACTCATTTCCTTTTTGTCCCCTGTGAATGACCCATCATCTTTACTTAGTGGGCCGATGTTTGATGTGGTTTTAGTTTTAAGTTTAGCGTATGAAAAGAAGTACTTGGAGTTTTCCTTTATGCTTTGCTCTCCTCTTCTATTTGTTGTAGCTCATAGGAGATTCTTAGTCGTTGTTCAATTTCCACAATTTCTCTATCTATTTGGATCTTTTGTCTTTCCTGTAGACTTTGTTGTGTGCGTCTTTGTGTTAGTAATTTTCTTCTGTACAGCTTCCTTCTTTTCCGTTCTTGTTTGCTTCTTCGTCTTTTTTGTCTTTCTGGTATGTGGTGGCTACAGATTTGGGTCATGGTTTCCGTTAATAGGACTAGGCATTCTGATGGTGTCCGGTTGTTCATTAATCTTCCCAGTCTATTTCCTCCATTTCTTGGTTTACCTCTTCCCACCTAATATTTTTACTATTGAAGTTAAATTTGCTGAATAGACCAGTTTTTGGTCTAGTTTCTGAGGTGTTCTGTACACATGCTAGGGTTGTTTTGATCTCAATTAATTTATGATCGGAGTATGTTGTGTCCGATATGTTAACACTGTGTACTAGGTTGTCATTATTAGTGAAGACAAGGTCTAAGATATTGTGTTCATGTGTGGGTTCGGTAATATGCTGGTTAAGACTAAAAAAGTTGCAAAGATTAAATAGTTCTCTTGCATTTGTTTCTCTTGCATTTGCTTCTCTGGCGTTTATCGACACTACTTGGTCTTCTAGTTGCCTCCACTTTATGTTTGGAAGGTTAAAATCTCCTAACCACATAATATTTGGTGTCGGGTTTCCCAGGGCTTCCACTTCTGATTTTATCATGTTGAGCTGGGGTTTTAATTCTTCTAAGGAGGAGTCAGGAGGTCTGTATGTAACAATAACTGCTAGGTTTAGGGATTCTATTTTAACTCCAAGTATTTCTACTACTTCGTTACTGTTATTTAGAAATTCAGCAGATATCAGCGAGTCTTGAATGTACAAGGCTACACCTCCACGAGTTCTATGCGTTCTGTCCGCCCTATGTACTGTAGGTTATAACCAGGAATCCATACTTCACTATCTGCCTGATCTTTAATGTGGGTTTCTGTGAGAGCCGCAAATATTGCGTTTCCTTCTTCTAGCAGGCCCCTAATAAATGGTACTTTGTTTGTGGTTCTATTTTTAAGACCTTGGATGTTTGCAAACAAGACGCGGGAGGGGCTACTATATGTACCTAGTAGTCCTCGGGGGATATTTGGTGTTGTTCGTAGAGGACATCCTTGTGCCACGCTCGGGAGGACAGGAGGTACTCTAGCTGGGCTATTTGTTCTTCCAATTCTCGCACTTTGTTCATCTTGTTCTGCCATTTCCCATAGTGTCTTCTTCCTCTGTCTCGTCCTAGCAAAACTGGAGAGTTTTTTTGGTTGGCATTTGTGTTGTTTCTGGCTATCCTCCAAATCCCCCTAATATGGAAATCTGAGCATTTATTATCATAGCATTTCTTACTCTCTAGTGATGACTGGTAGAGGGGTGGGTGGTGGTATTTGCAGTTTTCACCAAATCTGCATTTGCCATCTCTGATCATATTGTTGCAAATTTTGGGGTACTCAAATCTGCATTTTACTCCATTAAGTTCACCTTTTGGTCCAAAGTGGCACATACTTTTCAGGTGATATCTGCATACAGGTGAAGCTGTATTGGTTGTGGTTGGGTCACCCTGTACTGCCGTGGTTGTGGTAGATGGCAGTTGGTTTTGATTTTGAGGGCTATTCCCTTCATTCCTCTCACGATGTTGTTGCTCGGGGGAGTTGGGTACAAAATAAAGTCCTGTCTGGGTGGTGGTTTGGGGTGACATAAGGGTCTCGGTTGGGCAGATAGAGGGTGGAGGGGGCGGAGGTGGCTGAGAGGTAATTTGTGGGGGAGTGGTTGGTTGTGAAGGGCAATATGGGGGCAATTGAGGTTGAGAGTCACGTGGGGTTGTGTGAGGTTGAGAGTTACGTAGGGGGCTGAGAGTTATGGGTATTTGTGCATGAGGGAGAGTGTGCGCACATAGGTGACAATGTATCACTGTAGTGGGACAGCCAGTAACTAAGATCTTCTATGAATCACGAGTATGATGTTAAAATTGTTGGGGACTGTGTTTTGTTGTCAGAATGGGGCGAAATATTTTCATTTAGCAAGGCCATTTTGGACTTTCTGGCCAATTTTCTCCATTACATCAGTAAATTCTTGTTGTAGCATAACAGGGGCGTCTTTCAGTATTTTCTTTAGTTTAAGCTCATTTAATTCATTGAAGCAATTTACACATGGTAGTCCTTTTTTCCTTTGTTGTGCTTGCCCATGCATTGCAGATGAAATAGCAATTTACATTCTTCACATTGGGCATTTTGGTCCTCGGACTTTACCTTGCATTTAGTACATGTATTGGTATCCATCTTTGATCGTAGTTTAGCTGATTTTCCTTATTTTCTTTTTCTTTACTGATTTATATATCGAGGTGGCAAGTGTGGAGTACTGTGATGCAAGAAGCTGTGTGGGGAGGAACCTGAGGGAGCCGGGGTGGTGGTGGCGTGGTGTGTCGGGTGTCAAGGTCACCAGGGGAGGGGTTGGAGGAAAGCAATTTTATTGGTATTCGTATTTCAATGTACGGCTGTTTAAAGGTTTATCTTTTAGGCTGTATGATAGTTTTTTTTTTTGTGGACCAAAATATATCGACAGGAGGGCTGGGAAGTTTGTCTATTATTTGTGTATCCCACCAGGTATTACTGTCCCGGCCAAAGGCCGATTGCTCTTACATCACAGACTCGCTATCGCTCGCCAGGAAAATATCGACGTGTAAATTGCATGAAAGGTCTGAATATTTACAAGGAAACGGGGCGAAAAGTCTTAAAATCGCCAAACTAATGGGCCAAACATCTTAACATTTGAAAACTAAAGGGCTTAAGCATAATGCCCCTTTCACACATACAGGACTAGGGTGCCGCATGCAGCAGAGTAGCTACTCTGCTGCATGCGGCACCTGAGTTGGCACCTAGTCCTGACAATGCGGCTGTATTCGTCTGTTGTCAGGTGAAGTCCTGGCAATGCGTGTCAAGTCGTGGCCCCAGAACAAAGTTTGGTGACTTTCAAAATTTTGTCCAGACTTGACATTTGTCTGGTGGATGCGGGGAGTAATCTGCGCTAGTCGGCGCTAGTCGTCACTAGTCTTCTGTATGCGGCTGTAGTCCTTGAGTATAGCGTAGCGAATTGTGTGTAATGTGTAGATAAAGACTACAGCCGCATACAGGCACATACACCCGAGTAGAGCCGACAGACACGAGTACAGCCGCATAGGTCTGCTGAAGTTGTGTGCATAAATTTACATATATTTGCATATAATTATGCAATAATTATGCAATAATATGAGTCGAACGAGTACAACCGACAATAGAGGATTTCAGCCGCCAGCAGCCGCATTGCAGCAGACTCCAACCACATTGACAGGAGTCCAGACGTACGACAACACCCGGAACCCAATATGGCAGAAGAGTCGAGCCAACTTGAGCAGACAAGTAACCGACAACAGAAACATCAAACCGACAACACAAAACTCGAACCGCAAACAGCCGCATCAAGCCGACAAGAAATATAAGAAATTTTTCCCAACAACAGAACGGCAACACGGCCCCTATATATAGGCCCCAGGCAGCGTCCAACCTCACTCGCACCACAGTTTTCGATGAGACCACCCACGACGCACACATCTTCTCCACCATCTCCCAGAACATGTCCACGTCCAACCTGGTGAAGTTTCTGAAGCTGCGGTGGTCTTCGCGCATGAACTCATGCATGATGTTCTCGTAGTGGCCATACAATTGCCGCCGCAGGAGCCAGTTCCGCGTCCACACTGACCTCCTCTTCCTCCTTCGTTGTTTAGTGGCCATTTTCAGAGCTAACAGATCAACCTGGAGAGTTAAATCCATGGACATGGTCGCCAGGTATATGTCGATATTTTGGCGCTGGGAGGGTATTATTAATACGTGCGCAGCCATGTTGCACGCACGGGCCACTGCACAGTTCACTGTAGCTGTTGACGGGACGGTAGAGTGTCACCGTACCTGTTGACGCAACAGTGGAGTCGACTGTAATGATGTCCACCCCTGGTCGAGCGCCCTTTATATACCTCCATTGGCCACAGAACCTGTATGTGTCGGCTTTATGCGAGTGTATGCGGATCGACTCTGAAGTCGATCGTCTGTAGTCTGGAGTCGATCGTCTGAAGTCTTATAGATGCGGGTGTAGTCGGCATGTACAAATGACTGTTATTTCCATTGTCGGTTCGAGTCTCAAGACTTCTCCGGAGTCAAGACGACAACGTCGGCTGTATGCGGCTGTAGTCTGGTGAAGTCCTTTGGATGCGGCATACCGAGCCAGCTCCACCAAGTCGGGGAAAAAAACCGCCACGACTAGCTACTCTGCTGCATGCGGCACCCGAGTCCTGTATGTGTGAAAGGGGCATGAGGGAGAAGGGGCGCCCAAAAAACGAACCATCTCCCCTTAAATAAGTCAACCCATAATGACAGAACCTCCCCTGATTCGCTCCAATAGTTTGGATATCTTAAGACGCTTTACCCCATTAGTTTCGCGATAATAAGACGCTTTACTTCATTCAAGTGTCTATGTTTTGTTTTTCTGGGAGAGTGATAGCGAGCCTGTAACTTTAAAAAAATCGGCTTTCGTCTAGAACATATTTCTATCAAAAATGTACAAATGTAGCTTGAAGGGGGTCTGGGTGGTCATGTCTTTAGTTTGAAGGGGGTCTGGTTGGGCATGTTTTGAGTTTGAAGGGGGTCTGGGTGGGCATGTTTTGAGTTTGAAGGGGGTCTGGGTGGGCATGTTTTGAGTTTGAAGGGGGTCTGGGTGGGAATTTTTAGTTTGAAAGGGGTCTGGTTTGGCATATTTTTAGTTTGAGGGGGGTCTGGTTGGGCATTTTTAGTTTGAAGGGAGTCTGGATGGGCATGTTTTAGCAGGAGGGGGGTCTGGTTGGGCATGTTTTTAGTTTGAAGGGGGTCTGGATGGGCATGTTTTAGCTGGAGGGGGGTCTGGTTGGGCATTTTTAGTTTGAGGGGGGTCTGGGTGGGCATGTTTTAGTTTGAGGGGGGTCTGGTTGGGCATGTTTTTAGTTTGAGGGGGGTCTGGTTGGGCATGTTTTAGCTTGAAGGGGGTCTGGGTGGGCATTTTTAGTTTGAAGGGGTTCTGGGTGGGCATATTTTTAGTTTGAAAGGAGTCTGGGTGGGCATTTTTAGCTTGAAGGGGGTCTGGTTGGGCATTTCTATAGTTTGAAGGGAATTTAGGAAGGCCTTTTTGTTAGCCTAAGGGGCAGACTAAAATACTTGTGCTCGAAAATGGCAAAACAAAATAACAAGCAAAATCGTCAATAATATTTAAACCGAATATGATAATAGCCCACCAAACGTCAGAGCAGTTAGTGTTAACCCACAAGCTGCCAGACCAGGTTTGTTGATAACATTTGATGGACGTTAGTGGGGGTGACCTGCTTGTTTTCTCCCATTTTCTCTCTTTCTCTGGCCAGCATTGTTTGTAGAAATCCGACTTAGAAATTTTTCTATCGAAAAATTTACAAATTTAGCCTGCTGTCAATTTGTTTTGTTTTTAAATATGCTGGCTCGCTTCTGCTCGCCAGGAAAATATCGACACCTGGATGGGGATAAACGTCTCAAAACAGTAGGCTGAATGGGGCCGAATGGATACAACCCAGAGAAAGAGACCAAAAAACGAGGTGGTCCCCCTTAAGTCGCTCGTGTGACAATGGCCTAAAGTTGAGCATTACCACACCACAATAAATGCAATAATCGGATAAATGCTTTACAATATATATGCAAAATGGATAAAGGTACTAATAAATGCGATAAATGGATAAAGGCAATGAAAAATATATGCAATAAATAGATACATAAATGCGATAAATGGATAAAGGCAATGGAAAATATATGCAATAAATAGATAAATGCAATAAAACATATGTGCAATAAGTGGATAAATGCAATAAAATATGTATGCGATAAATGGATAAAGGTAATTAAATATATGTGCAATAAATGGATAAATGCAATAACAAATGTAGGAAATAAATGGATGAATGCAACAAACAAATTAATGCAATATACTGTAGAGATAACTGCAATATACAAATGAATGCAATAAACAGATAAATGCAATACAAAATGAATGCCATAAAGAGATAAATACACTATATAGATAAGATACTATATAATATAAACACCTGGGTATTCAAGGGATATCAGTAGCCATACAAAAATGCTTACTTTCGGTCTAGACCACTGCTTGACCCTACTTGGACCGAGAGGGGGCTTTTTGGATGTACCCTGTTTCCTTTCCGACAGTTTGGAGATTTTAAGACGTTTCGCCCCATTAGTTTGACGATAGTATGACGCTTCACCTCATGCACGTGTCGATTTTGTTTCTGGGCGAGCAATAGCGAGCCTGTAACTTAAGCAAAATCCTCTATATACTAATTAAACCTAACATCATAATAACCCCCAAGACGTCGGACCAGATAGTGTAAAAGGGGTGGGTCACCGTTTTTTTGTTTTTTTATCTCTCTCTCCTTTTCTCTCTTTCCCTTGCTTGTATCCATTCGGTCCCATTCAGTAACTGTTTTAAGACGTTTATCCCCATCCAGATGTCGATTTATTCCTGGCGAGCGATAGCGAGCCAGCATTGTATGGAGAAATGTTTCTGTCGACAAATGTACACATTTAGCTTGCTATAAAAATCAAATATATATAAATGCTGGCTCGCTACCGCTCGCCAGGAAAATATTGACACCTGGATGGGGGTAAACGTCTTAAAACAGTAGGCTGAATGGGGCTGAATATATACAAGCCAAAGAGAGAGGGAGAGAAAGAGAAACAGCGCGAGGTGGGGTTCCTTAAGGGGACGTATTTGTTTATTCATATTTGTATTATTATTATTTATTATTTTATTCATTTCCTCCCTATAGACCTCCTCCGATTTTGTTTTAAATACCCCCGAGACCCCATTTCGAGATCAATTTGGGCATTTTTCGGTAGAAAAATGCCGGTTCCTCTTTAATTGTAGTCTAGCTATCGCTCGCTAAGAAAATATCGACAACTAGATAGTTCGAAAGGTCTTATATTGACTCGTAAATGGGTTGAAAGGTCTTACAATCGCCAAACCAATGGGGCATATGTCTGAAAATCTCAAAACTAACGGGGCTAAACATGAGGGAAAAGGGGGTTCAGAGAAACCGAATACTTCCTCTCCGGCCAAAGGCCGGTTCCTCTTAAATCACAGGCTCGCTATCACTCGCCAGGAAAAAAATCGACACCTAAATGGCGCCAAATGTCTTAATATTGACAAATAAATGGACTAAAGTCTTAAAATGTGAAAACTAATGGGGCTAAACATGAAGAAGGAGGTTCAGAAAAAGACAAATACTTCCGTTTAAACAACGTCGTACGATGGTTAAATAATAGTACGGGGTCGATGCCACTTGCACTTGCATATCATGCCAAGCATGATATCTTGCTATCCATATTTAGTCAACATCGTTCAATTCACCTCTTCTGTAACGATGATGTACTTTTCATTATACTCTAACAATTATTATACGCGTTTATTCATCTTAGGAAGGACGTCTACCCATAAAAAAGGCAACAAACTATCTCAAATAATCCTTTTAGCTACCTTATATATTTCCCAAGCTTTATAAAATCGTCTAAATGTAGCTAAAATCAAATAAATCATACGTGGTCTATTCAACACAGTGTCTAGAAATATACAACGCCATCTCAGCATAAACGTAGACCATATTGCATTTTATTGTGTAATTTATCGTAACTGGCTATGCTGTGTTTTCTATAAAGCTTCTTGATCATTTTATAGCATTATAGCATTGTAGTATTATAACATTATCTTAATAAACACAGTTGTAACTAAAAAAAATCTTATCCAATGATCACAGATTTTCCCTAGAGATTTTATACATTCGTTGATCTCCCTTCAGTACAAACCCTAACGATGTTGTTGAATGTGTGTTTGTGTGTGTGTGTGTGTGTGTGTGTACGTGAAGGACTTGATAAAAATTTAATGAAAAGTCAGACATGAACGCTTGTTTCCAGAACCATGTTGCGTTCATTAACGCCTTGATGATTATATTGACCGATTATTTAGGCTATTAATAGACGATTTTATTTAGTGAAGATGGAGTCTGCCCGAGTCAAAAGGTTAATTGAGATCGACTCTATTAATTTGCTAGAGGCCTTTCCTAGGCTGTATGAAATGGTCTAATAATAGCCAGAAGAAACTGCTAAAATCCCGTCATGATCCTCTAAGGATAAATATTCTCCCTTCTAAATTATTTACAGATTTACAGGTGTGTCGCTGATGATTATTCCAAATGTCTTCTATTGTTAACCCCTTCTGTACCACAGCATCTTTTTAATTTTATCCTAGCTATATGTAGACGATTGTGTGCAGCTCAAGATGGATCTGTGGTAGTAAAAACGGTTAAGTGAGATAGTTCGAAGCTTGTTATTTGCTGGAGGCCCTTTTTATACTGAATATAATCGTCTATTAGTAGCCAAAATAAAGTTAAATCGACGTCTTCGGTACAGAAGGGGTTAATATATTATGAATACAAATATATACAGTAAGTCAATTTGGTTATAAGAACATAAGAACATAAGAAAATGGGAGTCTGCAGAAAGCCGATTGGCCTAAGCAAGGCAGATCCCTGTCCCACACAACCCCAATTCAATTACAAAGCCCAATTATAGGCTCAACACTCTAATACCCTGAGGATCATCTTACCAAAACGGTTAGAGATTAACGCAGGATTTTGGGGGTCTGCAGAGCGCTGATTGGCCAAACCCGGCTGATCCCCCTTCACACCCAACCCTTCTCGTCCATATGCTTATCCAATTTAATCTTAAAGCTCCCTATCGTTTTAGATCCCACTATAGCACTTGGTAGTCCATTCCACCCATCTACAACTCTGTTACCAAACCAATATTTGCCTATATCTTTTCTGAAACGAAATTTATCTAATTTGAAACCATTGGTACGAGTTCTTTCGCTATCACTGAGCTTTAGTACATTTGTCATGTCCCCTTTGTTAATCCCACTAACCCACTTGAACACTTCTATCATATCCCCTCTAACTCTGCGTCTCTCTAACGAATGTAAACCTAATTTATTCAACCTTTCTTCATACGGAAGATTTCTAATATTATGGATCCTTTTTGTCATTCTACGCTGTACTCTCTCCAATGAATCTATGTCCATTCTGTAATAAGGATACCAAAATTGGACAACATAATCCATATGGGGTCTCACTAATGACAAATAAAGTTTTAAGATAACATCAGCAGTTCTGTTACTCACATTCCTAGAGATGAACCCGAGAATCCTGTTTGCCTTATTACGAACGCTTATACACTGTTTTCTAGGCTTCAAATCATTGCTAACAAACACACCTAGATCTCTCTCGCAGTCTGAATTTTCTAATTCAAAATTAGCTAGTGTATATTTAACATTTGTTTTGCATCTTCCCTATCTCTAATACCTTGCATTTGTCAATGTTAAACTTCATCTGCCAATTTACTGACCATTCATGTAAGATATCTAGATCCCTTTGGAGGCACTCTATATCGCTCTCTGAATCAATTGATCTCCCCATTTTAGTATCGTCTGCGAATTTACTTATCCTACTAGTTATACCTAAATCTAGGTCATTTATGTATATAAGAAACAACAGGGGACCTAATACCGATCCCTGGGGGACACCACTTTTGACTGCTCCCCACTCTGACTTGGTACCATTTATGCTGACTCTCTGTTTCCTACCAATTAGCCATGACCTAATCAATCCCAACATTGGCATAATAGTCCCCCTATATAAGGGCAAAGGAGAAAGAGGAGTGTGGTAGTAACCACAGAGGAATATGTCTTCTAAGCATAGTAGGGAAGGTGTACAGTAGGGTAGTGATTGAGAGAGTGAGAGTGAGAACGGAGAAATGGATAGGCGACAAGCAGGGAGGTTTTAGGATTGAGGATGTGTAAATCAGATTTTGACCATGAATTGTGTTGTGGACAAGTATCTGGAGAAACAGCAAAAGGTGTATGTTGCCTTTATGGACTTGGAGAAGGCCTATGACAGAGTGGATAGAGAAGGTTTGTGGAAAGTACTTAGAATATACAGAGTAGATGGCAAGTTGCTGAAAGCCACTGCTTTCAGCAACTTGAGCATGTATGAGGGTGCTAAGGCGGCAGTACGTGTGGAGAATGAGCAGAGCGAGTTCTTTGACCTGAATGTTGGGTTGAAACAGGGGTGTGTAATGGTTGTTTACTGTATATATATGGATGGAGTCGTGAAAGAAATACTAGGAAGAGCAGTGGATGTTGGTGTATCGCTGAAAAGGGAGGGAAATGAGTGGAAGCTGCCTATACTGCTGTTTGCAGATGATGCAGTTCTGATGAGCGATAATGAATGGGAGTTGCAGGGCCTGGTAAATGAGTTTGGAACAGTGTGCGAAAAACGGAATTTGAAGGTAAATGCGGGGAAGAGCAAGGTTATGGTCTTCAAAATGGGTGAAGTCACAGATTATGAGGTGAAGATGAACAGTCAGGCTATGGAGATCGTCACCTCTTTTAAGTATCTGGGCAGTGTGTTGAGTAAAGATGGGACTATGGATGAAGAAGTGCGGGAGAGGGTACAACAGGGGAAGAGGGTTGTAGGAACGCTGAAAGCAGTAACAAGAGATAGGATGATCAGTATGGAAGTGAAGTAGTCCTTGCATGACAGTGTGGTAATCCCGACACTGACTTACGGAAGCGAAGCATGGACGTTTGAGAAGAGAATCAGACCAAGAGTGAGAGGGGTGGAAATGAGTTACTTAAGAAGTACGTGCGGAGTTACATGGAGGGATAGACAGAGGAATGGGGAAGTAAGAAGGTATGGTGTAGAGGTAGATGTGCTGGAAAGTGTGAAAAGGAACAACTTGAGATGGTTCGGCCATATAGAACGTATGGGAAGTGAGAGAATGACTAAGAAGGTGTACGAGAGCAAGGTGGAAGGACAGAGAGGGAGAGGTAGACCGAAAGAGAGGTGGAAGGATGGAGTGAGGAAGTATATGGATGAAGGCGGTGCTGGTTGGGAGGAGGGGCGTCGACTGACTGGGGACAGAGGTGCATGGGGGCGGTTCGTTCGCGCCCACCCCTTCGCGGATCACGGCGGCAGGCAATAGATCGATGGATATATATACATATATATATATAAAACAAATTTATGTATATATATATATATATATATATTTATTTATTTTTATCTTTCCTCTTCGAGTATCAGTTAAAAAAAAAATATTTTTTTTTTTTTTTTTTGTACGTAGATGACAGAGACAAAAGGCAAAAACTGTCTGTGACGAGTGCCTCCCCCAGAGTTAAAAGAGTGACAGGGCCAACATCAAGGAACGTTCGAGCCAAAATGTCTGGACACACAGAGTTTGAAAACAATTAAGTCATAGGATGAGGGAAAGATGGATTCAGGGAGATAGTTCCATAGCTCAGCCGTTGAATAGAAGACAGATTGGGAGTAACGTTTCACTCCTGAGTTGGAGAGTTGCACAGAGTAGGGGTGGAATTGTGTTGCAAGACGGGTACTACGTACCCTACGTAGAGGAGATGGTATGCACTAAGAGAGCTCTGGGGAACACTGATTATTGAAGTAGCGATAGAATAGCGAGAGATGCAACAATGCAATAGTAAACACAATAGTAATAATTCAGTACCAAACATGTATTTAATGTCATAAGATTAAAAAACCATAACAAAACTACAATGTACAAAGAAACACACATACTATCAAGATAACGGCATCTCATGTTGTTGACGCGGACAAATGATACTCAAGGTTACCAGCAAAATACACACCCACAATCTCTCTATTTCTTTCTCTCTCTCATATGGTTCATGTGATATAGCTACATCATATAGACACGATTGTATTTGTTTTTATCTTGTTGTCAAGGTAGGTTACAGCCCGATAGACTGTGTTTATCATAACTGTTATATATATACCGGTATATATATATTTTATTTTTTTATTTTTACTCTGCTCTATCACTTTGTTCAGTATAAAATCTTGTCCTCTGATCACGAACATGATATCATATAGTATATCCAAAAACAGTCAATTAAAGTACCTACATTTGTTCGGCACAGTTCAGAAATATGCGGCAACCTGTGTAATCTAAGGGTACTGATGCCAAGAACTGAACTTATAGTAGACCAGCCAAGGAGCAAAATTGTGACTTTTACCTGCGTGGAATGTTAATAGCAGGCACCCATGCTAAATCAATCAGTCATAGGTCAGACAGAAATACTAGGGTGGATGCCACTAAAAATGTTGACCTTAAAGGTCAAATCAAGGTCATTTTGTGGCCGAAAAAGGTCAAATTTCTAAATCATCTAAACATAGTCATGTTATACATCAAAAGAAAGGTATGGAAGAGGCAAACAGTTTGGTACTCATTTTAGGTCAGAATGTTGACCTTAAAGGTCAATTGAAGGTCATTTTGTGGTCCAAAAAGGTCACATTTCTAAATCATTCAAATATAGTCATGTTATATATCAAAAGAAATGTATGGAAGAGACAAACAGTTTGGTACTATTTTAAAGTCAGAATATTGATCTCAGAAATAGGTCATGTAGGTCAAAGTCCACCCTAGTATTTCTGTCTGACTTTGACTTATTGATTTATCATGGGTGCCTGCAGCCAGAGTGGACAGAAGGGTGCTGAGCTGGTATGGTCATGTTGAAAGAATGGGAGATGAAAGGCTTACAAAGAGAATATGTGAGTCAGGTACAAGGGGACATAGAAGGGCAGGAAGACCCCCATTGAGATGGAGAGACTGTGTAAAAAAGGCTTTGGATGATAGAGGAATGACTATAGATGAGGCAGGGGAAGTGGTGGTGGACAGGAGTGAATGGAGAATGCTTGTGAATAGTTGAGTGAACACGTGGTCATTTGGAGTAAGGGGTCGGGCGCAAGTTCGACTAGATAATAGTCCATCAGGCGCCTGGCCCGGGGGGACAATTAATATGAAGGGTGTGCCTGGAAGTGTGGTGGGAGGGCTTGTGGCTTTGGCTCCGCTGCATGTCTGCCTGCCGAGATCGGAACCTCTCCGGGTGGTCAGGGGCCGGGGGAGTGCTGGAGCGACCTTGGTAACCCTGGTCTCTGGGTCTTCTCCTGGGTGACCTGGATGTGTGTGAGTTTGTGTTTTTTATCTGTGTTTATTTTTTGTTTTATGTTGTTTTTGTGTTTTCCCTGTTCTTGCTCTGTCTTGAGTCAGCTACCCCCAAAATGGGGATTGGGCCTGAGCATATAGATAGATAGATAGATAGCCTGCAGCTAACAATCCATGCAAATACAAAAATGGTAAGCCTTTTTGCTTCTTAGTTGATCTACTTTAGCATTAGACAAATGAATATATTTAAAACAAAAAATTATATGTGTATTCAATATGTACTTGACAGAAATAATGTTCAATCTGATGGATTACAACTGTCAATAGAATCGCAACCACAGGCATTTGTACATTTCAGATTTGTTTTTAAACAAGTGCATCTAGCAGTATTGCACTTCTTTTTGCAAGAGCAGGTCACCAGTTCGAGGCAGGACTGTGGTACAGGAGGTAACCTAGCCCATCGAGGTGTCAGACAACCTGACTCCTTCTTCCAAGCATCTGTGGGCAATGTCACAACAATAGTTTCCTTCTCTGCCTGAAGCCAAATATTGGCCTGGTAGTTTGCGCGTTGCACATGAAGCTCCAGAGCATCACGTGTTGGAGGGAGCAATTCCAGGCCTTTCTTTGCCTTGCTGAACATATTCAATCTTGCACTGTCAACTGTTTGCAGCCCTGGACATCCATAGAGGTTGCAAACAAACTGTTCAATAGGTCCAAGCTCACCATCACGACCAATCCCTTCTACCAAACGTGGGTTTTTCAAAAATGTTTTCCAGCAGGTCTTTTTCCCATATCTACTGAATGAAGAGGTTGTGTCGTAGCCTGTGAGTGCGTGAAAACTGAAGAGGTTATTCTTCACTGCATCAGGAAATGATTTTGCTACTTGATGAATGGGAATGCACTTCTGTTTCTTTGCAGTTCCAGAGAGCATCCAGACTTCAATTGCTTTTGGGGCAGTGAAATGCAATAGGAGAAGCATGACATCAGTGTCTCTGCACTTCACAAGAATTCGTTGATAGCCCATATCCACTGCTTCAGAGGCATGAAGAATCAACCTTGTGTCCGCTTCTTCATGATTCCCATTAAGTTTGAGGTCATCTATGGATCTCCTGGTTGATTTTGCCCCAGTGTGGTCCATGAATCCACCTCCAGTTACCATCTCGTATTCTTCTGGAAGATCTTTGGTTGTGTGAATGATCCTTTCAGACAGGAAATGTGCCAGGTCTGCCTTATTTTCATCCATAGCAACAAATTGGCTCCAAACCTGAGGCAGTGGAACATCTGGTCCATCTATCAGCTTTCGAATAGGCTTCTTCTTGTTAACTCGTTTTGCTCTGGTACCAGATTTGATTGAATTCCCACCCAGATATCGATCAAACACAACATCAACTTGTGTCGTAATATCTCCAAAACAGCGTGTAACTGAGCGAATAAAAGCAGCACCATAGTCTCCAAATGTCTGACATCCATGAGGCTTTCCCATAGCTTGGATGAGTACATGCCCATCAATTAGAAAACAAGTCTTCATGTCAGATTCTGGAAGTTCAGTAGTAGTTTCAATTTTGTTCATCAAAACACTTATCAGTTCTGCTTTATTGGTTGAATTCATTTCTCCTCCAGTGTTTGCCAGGGAAAGTGGGATTGGTGACAGTTCATGTTTCAGGATATTTGTCATTGTCACTATTCTACCTGCAGTCACCGCATTCAAAAGACGTTGAAGCAATTTTCGGTCTGCTTTAATAGTCTTTTGCACATTCTCTTTACTTGAGACAGTTGCTTTGTAGATATTTGCAAATGTTTTGGACCGATTTTTTGAGAGCGGATAATGAAATCCCACTTTCTGATCCACTAATCGCTCTGTCACATTAGCCAGCATTTGCCTCTTTCCTCTGTTTTCAGCAGTCAGAAGATCATTGGCTATATCTTCTGGAGCGGTATCCTTTGTTGCCAGTGACACCAGGGGAATGCTTGACTCAGAAATAGGTGGTCTATTGTCAGATTGTGTGTGAACTCTGAAAACATCAAATCTTGTGAACTGTGACACCAATTTTCTCACATCTTCAGTGTCACGTGTCATCCGGCTTGGACGGCTATCAGAACGTATAAAAACCTCTTCTTCTTCGTCATCTTCCAAGTTGAACAAACCTTTCATATCCTGTGTGATGCGCGACCGTTCTGACCATGTGCTACAAAATTTGTCCCTTGCTTGGTCATTCCTGGTTATTCCAATTATTCCATTGTGCATCTTGCATGTTTTATTGATCCATTCTGTTGCCTGGTCCACAGGAACTTGGTTGAAGCACTTTTTTGGTCATCTTCACAACAAAGTTACCATCTATGAATTCAGCGTGAACTTCAGGAGCTGATTTCTCAAGAAGCTTCATATATGAATAATAGATAGGTCCCCATCTTGCATAGTTTGTGTGGTCATAGATGGTGAGCCACGGCAGCATGGCAGAAAAAGACTCCAAGTGAAGAATCCAATTACCATCTCTCTCTGCCCTGATGAAGTCCAGAAGAATCTCAACCATACTCATGTAGTCCAGCCACAGCTTGTAATTAGGATTGCATAAGTACTTTTTGTCAAATTCACTCAAGAGTCCTTTCACATTCTTGTCACTGAGAACATCAGAAAGCTGGCCAACTGCATTGTGGAGTGAATTTCTGTCAGTAGGAGCCTTGTTTTTACACTCATCAGCCACATTCTGGGAAAGTGTCGAAACCTGCGAAGTGAGCTCCTGTTCAGTTTCAATGATCCACGATTTGAACATTGACAACTTTATGTGCCACAGAGCTTCATATGTCAGCACATGTCCTCTCACTGCCCGGTAGTATGCTTTGTTACGACTGAGGTTTAAATATATCAGGGCTCTCATTCATTGGACTAGTAATGGCATAAATGCTACAACGGAAAGCGCTAGATCCAACCTCTGATGTATATTCCCAGTGAACAAAGAACACAAATACTCTCCAGAGTTCTATATGCAATAATAGGTTACTAAACTCTCAATAAATGTGTGTCTACTCTAGGCTTAATGTTATGTGAAAACAGCCTATTACTACCTATAACCGAAGGTGCTTGGTTATGGTATACAAAGTAAGGTGGTAAGAGAAGTTACAGCTTATGTTACTTTAATCAATAAATGTCAGGCACTCCTGCATGAAAGAAAGTGCACTAAAGTCCTTCAACACCAAAAACGAATCTTCTTTAAATGTTAGATGCTATCAAGATGCTCGAATCGGAAATGGAACCCAAAAAGGCAGGCAGCGGAACAATGCTCGTGCAGGCTATGCACACAAAAAGGCAGGAGATATAATGCAGTCGGAGCCAAGAATATCCTAAACGCCACAACAATAATAATAATCGCCACGACAATGTAGTATTCCTATCAACAAAAAGAGCCTAAGTCGTTTGTGTCTCAATACATCAAACTAGGCTGCGAAATGCTTGTGTAATCATAAACGGGTATGCATAAAAAAGAGTAATTGGTTTAATATACTTAATGTCTACTGTGACTGATAAAGTCTAGCTAGAGTCAATGATACGAGATACTGGTGCGCATGGCATGCCGCATAGCCTAGTGCAAATCTCAAGTCTGTGCGTCAAGTATTACGTTATAATGAAGGGTAGCTCTCTTGAGAAACCTTAATACCGAAGTATTAAGCATTCTCCTGGCGTACCTCAAAGACAAACAACGAGCTTAGAACAGTGAAGAATGGTATAGGCAAAAAGCCCTCATTCGTGCATGCTCTACTCTCAATGGCACACAGACTAGAATTTACCCAATCAACTCCAGTTCTCAGGTATGTCGTGCAGCTTTTAACTAAAGCCAGCACCCATCGGAAACAATACCTTATAGTATCAGACTCCTAGTGTAGCATTATCTAATCCAGCAGAACACTAATAATTATAGGAAGCGGTACTGAACAATATGAATGCCAACCAATGCTTCGTGATCAACTTATCTTAACAACTAAACATACATGGGTTATATAAGACCTTAACGCACAATACAACTGGCCAGCATGAAGCTGATTATGCAGAGTTAACCAGAGGGGATATAATATTAATAAAAGGTGGTGAAAGATATGGAAAATGAGAGAGATAGGCAGAGGAAAATGTTCTCAGGTGCGGAGAGGGGGACAGATATCAAAGGGATAAGAGGGATGCGCTCTAGAAACCAGATCTGAGGGAGAGAGTGGCGAGAGGGCTGTATATATACTAGCACTAGCTCGAGCCGCGTAGAAAAGCGGTAACAAGTCCCCAAGCCAATGCTAAAGAAGCTAGCCAAACATGACGTCACAAAGCATGGTAAAAACTCCTCCAACGAATCCCCACGAGGCCAGCCAGCTATGACATCATAGAGTATAGCAAAACACTGCGCGCCTCCCCACACTCTGTTCTACTCTCTCTATCTCTCTCTCAAATCCTATCATTACTACTTAATGATAAAACATAATTATACATTGCAATTAAATATATAAAGCCTTGACATGGGCGAAAACAAAGAGCCTTTCTGGACTGCCCATGACACGAGCTTTCATATGAAATAAAGCACGCAATAATACATCAACTGTAGCCACATCCACTGCCCTGGCGATCCTAGCGAGTCACTGTAGGACAAGCCATGCGGTTCTAACGGAGTGGTTAACGTCACACCCCCCCCAAGATTTTTTCTCAGAGGCCCAAGGCTCACAAAAATCTGATTGTTAGAACCCATGCTATATCTCTACTTCCCATCTCCCAGCGGCAGTAAAATATCTGGCACAGTTCTTCAACAAAACATTTACAAAATTATAACCCTCCCCAACACAATAGGTTAAATCATATGTAGTTATGCTCCTCAAGAGCGAGCTTCTCTAGCCCAGCATTCTGAGAGGAGTGCAACTCAGAATTACTGCTATAACATACTGAAAAAATTCAACTATCAAAGAAAGAGTTTATTATTTTATTTTTATGTTTTTAATTTGTTTATTTCGGCTGCACTATAGGGGCAAGCCTAGTTTTTTCTTCTATACCAAACGCTCAACTCCTGCTTTACGACCCAATACGCTGGGCTACAACCGCGAGCCAACAAGCACCAAGCGCAAAATACTATTCAAACTAAAGCAGGAGGCTACCCGTGTGTCAATCTACCCAGGATCATATACCCTTGAAAGACAATCTGCAACCACCTTGTCACAACCGGCAATATGGCGTATGTCCAGGTTATATACCAATAACCTTAGTGACCACCTGGTCAGCCCAATATTCCGATTGTGAAACTGGTCCAAGAACTTGAGAAGGTGATGATCTGGGTAAACTACAACGACCGGACCATAGGCTGGAACATAGACCCCGAAATGCCCCAGCGCAAGCACAACCGCCAGCAGCTCCTCCTCGACACCAGAGCAGCTCCCCTGGGCCGAATTGAACTTCTCCGAGCAGAAACTAACAGGATGCTCCAGCCCATCATTGTCCTTTTTCACAAGGATGGCACCAGCCCCCACACCACTAGCATCCGTTGCTAGTTGGAAAGGTAGGCTAAAGTCAGGGGCCCTGAGGATCGGGTGAGTGCACAACAGGTGTTTTACTACTCTAAATGCCTTCTCACACTCAGGCGCCCATTTGACTTTCTTATCCTTCCAGTTATCCTCCACCTGAGCTTGACTGTCCCGTTCTCCTTCTCCACCTTGACTGCTAAACGTCATCACAGGCACAGTGAGAGGCTCAGGGGGGTGCCTCACACACTCCTTCATGAGATCAACGTGACATAACTGATTGCGCTTACGTCTGTCTGGAGCGGCCACCAAGCAATCCAGGTCCGATAGCCTCTCAACCACCCTATAAGAACCAGTGTACTTCGCGGATAAGGGATGACCTACAAGGGGCGGTAGAATCAACACCTCCTGACCCACGTGAAACTCCCTGAGTTTAACCTTGAGGTCGTACCTGTCCTTCATGAGGGCCTGAGAGCTAGTCAAATTACGGCCAGCCAACTCCAGACTGCGCAACATCCGTTCTCGACTGTCGAGGACATACTTGAGCATAGAACAAGGTTTTTCTGCGCCCTCCCATATTTCTTCAACCATATGGAGAGGCCCTCTGACACGGTGTCCAAAGACGAGCTCATTAGGGCTGAATCCCAAACTTTCCCCAGGTACCTCCCGTGCAGCAAACAAAACATATGGCAGGCCAAGATCCCAACCCTTCCCATCCTCAAAGCAACAACAACGAAGCATAGATTTCAAGGCTGAGTGCCATCGCTCTAACACACCCTGGCTCTCCAGATGATACGCAGATGACACAACCGTAACAATCCCATGCTGCGGCATTGCTCGAACAAAGAAGCTAGAAGTGAAGTTGGATCCTTGGTCTGACTGAATCCCATGCGGGTAACCATACCGGGAAAAATACTCTAGCAAGTTTCGGACCACCGTCTTCGCTGACCCATTTCTCATAGGGTACGCATCAGGGTACCTTGTTGCTACATCTCCCGACTGTGCATCACTGTCCTTCAACTCGACAGCACCGGTACCACATTCAAGAACCTCCGGGTCTTCCAAGTGCAATTTACGAATGTCCGAAGGAGCAAGCTTATCTAAGTGTTTGCGAAACAACTCATGCCCCCCTCCTACACTGAATTTAGCCTCCCGTTGCTCTCTCTCTCTGTATCGTTGCTGTCTCTTCGTCTTTTTAAGCCCATCCTCTGCCTTTTTTTTTTTTTTTTTTTTTTTTTTTTTTTAAGAGACAATGAACGGAGGAAGGAAAAACACAGATAAAACAAAAAGGTCCATGTGCCTAAAGGCATCCTCCATTCATAAAATGTTTGTAACAACTGGATTTAAACATTTGTTGATTGTAAGTTTGTGGAAAGCAATTCGAGGGAAGTGAATTCCAAAGAGTAGTAGCTCTAGGGATAAATGAATTCTGATAAGCAGAAGTTCTGCATTGTGGAGGAGAAAGTGTAAATTCATGGGCGCTCTCAGCTGCCCTAGTTCTACGGGGAAAGATGTGGAGAGGCGGCACAATTGAAGCAAGTTCCTCGGAACAATTGCTGTGAAAATATCTGTAGAATATCTTACTAACAGTTAATGGGTCTTCTCCAGACTCGAAAATCGGTCCTAATAATGAGTCCCCGAGAATGTCCGCTGATACTAAACTCTCAACCTCATCAACTTCCAACCCCTCCTCGGTACCTTTCCTCCGCTTGTCTAAAGACTGTTGACCAGAATGTGACTCCCTGGATGCAAGAGATCTAGTGACAACACACGCCATAGGTTGCACCAGACACTTCTCAACCCACTCCTGCTCCTCCCTACTCACGTCGGCCGGCTTCTCGGCAACGACTAAGGGTGGAGCCTCAGAAGTAGGCCCCGCAAAGTCGTTGCCAAGAAGGAGGTCGACGCCCCCAACAGGTAACTTCTCCACAATTCCTACATCCAGGTCACGAGTCACACCATCAACTTCCATCTTCATTCTTACAAGCGGGTATGACCTTGTTGCATTAACTCCCTGAACCACAACCACCCGCGCCGTATTTACAGGTTTACCAGTGAAATTCCTCAACAATGTTTGCGATGCCCCAGTGTCACGCAAAATTCTCACCTCATGTCTTCTACCCCCCCACTCCACACAACCGAGTCCCCTGTGGTCACTAAAGGCATCACGGACAGGGAATAAGCCTTCCGGATCCTTCTGCACTGGCAGTGTATTTACCTCGGAAGAATTGCCTCTAACAAACTCCGATGTCCTCTTGAACACTCCAATGCCGTGAGCAAAAGACACGGCTGCCGGAGGAGGTCGACTAGGGCACTCATTTGCCTTATGACCCTCCTGGTGGCACTTAAAACACATAAATTTCGGTTTCGGCTTATACCGTGATGTAAAAAGCCCCTGACTTTTCTCATACGGCGTGGTGTTAGGTTTTGATTCAGTTTTAGTGTCATTGCTCTTTTGTTTAAATGTGTCATTGCTACGGGGAGGGGGAGGATAACGGTCCCTAGCACTTGCATCGTACTTCTGTGAGGACCCGCAACCCCGAATCAATGACAGCCGTCGATCAGCCATTTCTGCTGCTTCGACTAGAGTTCTTGGGTTTTTCTCCTTTAAGTTCAAAGTTAGATCACCGCCCGTGCTCTTAAAGAACTGCTCCAACATCATTAATTGCTTAACTCCATCAAATGTTGTTACCTTCTCAGATCGGAGCCAGTTCCCCATAGCATCGGACAAGTCCCGGGCGTGTTCCAAAAAGGTGCTATCTCTTCCCTTGGTTACACCCCGGAACTTCAAACGGTACGTTTCTGGTTGCAGTTCGTAAGCCCTCAGGACAGCCTCCTTGAGATCCTCATACACAATACATGACTCCAAAGGTAACGCATCGTAGGCTTTAAGACCCTTGCCTATTAATCTAGAGGATACAAGTGCTGCCCATTTATTCTCTGGCCACTGGTGTTACTGGCACTTCTTCTCAAAGCGTGCGAAAATTCTGTTACACCACTCTCATCAAACACCGGAACCAGTTTCAATAAGTGCGAGAGAGATTGATCATGAGCACGGTTACCAGCCCCAAGTCGCTGTCCCGTTGTCTCTACTCGCGACTTCTCTATGTCCATGTCGGCACAGTACCTAGTCGACTCTAAATCAGCTTGGATTTTTGCTAGCTCTATGTGCTGGTGACTTTTTCTCTCTTCAATCTTGGCTCTCTCATCTATCTTGGCTAATTCTAATTGCTGCTGAAGCTCACATGCCCTTTTTTTCTGTTGAAGCTGACATTTTCTCTCTTCGATCTTAGCTAATTCGAGCTTAAACAATAATTCTGGAGATAAGCCTTGAGGAGGTGAAGGTGCTACAATGTTTGAAATTACCGCTGGTCCCCCCAGGGGCAACCCACCCTGCCAGTCACCACCCAACTGTGGACGCGTACTCGGGGTCGGCAAACTACTGGGATGGCTGGGAGTCGAGTGTAGGGGAAGCATGGCCGAAGGGCTCTGAGCACTCAACCCATCTCGCTCACCAGTCACCCTGCCCAGTACACACGTTATCAAGTTATCCCTGGTCATGCTGCTAGTACCCGCATGACCGATAGCTGTGGCCAGGCATTGAAGACCGTACCGATCCATACCCTCCAACCGCTCGGCAGTAACAGGCCATTGCAAAAATATCCTAGCATCCTCCTCACAGTTCACCTGATTAACCATATCATCATACTGCTGTTCCTCAGTTTCGACATTACGAACTGTGTCTCCATTCTCCTCTGATCCGGTATAAGACATGATGCTCACAAAAATTTCCCACTTCAATATTCAGAAAAGAAGCACCCCAAACTCTTATACCTCAATATACACACATAAATTCTCGGAAATACTCAAGGGCTATACTATGTTGCAAAACAAAATTATTCTTGCTGATCCCCGCAAAATATTCCCCAAAACAAAACAAATTGTTCCCTGCTAATAAATGTAGGTTCACCAAATCCTAGGTAAGGTCGCCATTTGTTACGACTGAAGTTTAAATATATCAGGGCTCTTATTCATTGGACTAGTAATGGCATAAATGCTACAACGGAAAGCGCTAGATCCAACCTCTGATGTATATTCCCAGTGAACAAAGAACACAAATACTCTCCAGAGTTCCATATGCAATAATAGGTTACTAAACTCTCAATAAATGTGCGTCTACTCTAGGCTTAATGTTATGTGAAAACAGCCTATTACTACCTATAACCGAAGGTGCTTGGTTATGGTATACAAAGTAAGGTGGTAAGAGAAGTTACAGCTTATGTTACTTTAATCAATAAATGTCAGGCACTCCTGCATGAAAGAAAGTGCACTAAAGTCCTTCAACACCAACAAGGAATCTTCTTTAAATGTTAGATGCTATCAAGATGCTCGAATCGGAAATGGAACCCAAAAAGGCAGGCAGCGGAACAATGCTCGTGCAGGCTATGCACACAAAAAGGCAGGAGATATAATGCAGTCGGAGCCAAGAATATCCTAAACGCCACAACAATAATAATAATCGCCACGACAATGCAGTATTCCTATCAACAAAAAGAGCCTAAGTCGTTTGTGTCTCAATACATCAAACTAGGCTGCGAAATGCTTGTGTAATCATAAAGGGTATGCATAAAAAAGAGTAATTGGTTTAATATACTTAATGTTTACTGTGACTGATAAAGTCTAGCTAGAGTCAATGATACGAGATACTGGTGCGCATGGCATGCCGCATAGCCTAGTGCAAATCTCAAGTCTGTGCGTCAAGTATTACGTTATAATGAAGGGTAGCTCTCTTGAGAAACCTTAATACCGAAGTATTAAGCGTTCTCCTGGCGTACCTCAAAGACAAACAACGAGCTTAGAACAGTGCAGAATGGTATAGGCAAAAAGCCCTCATTCGTGCATGCTCTACTCTCAATGGCACACAGACTAGAATTTACCCAATCAACTCCCGTTCTCAGGTATGTCGTGCAGCTTTTAACTAAAGCCAGCACCCATCGGAAACAATACCTATAGTATCAGACTCCTAGTCTAGCATTATCTAATCCAGCAGAACACTAATAATTATAGAAAGCGGTACTGAACAATATGAATGCCAACCAATGCTTCGTGATCAACTTATCTTAACAACTAAACATACCGGCGGGTTCCCAACCCCGAAAGGGGTTGAAATAGGGGAGCTATCCCCCCGCCAAAGGCGGCTTTCTAGGGCCTTTCCTAGCTGATGCTGAGAGGATTGGGTTCTAGTCATGTGGTGATGGGCTGGTCTATCAGAGTGAGAACTGAACGATCTCTGCCATACCCATAGCTTACTCTGACTGTTCCTTTTACTTATATATTTTCTAGATTTCAAGTGACGGCGTCTCTTGCGTGGATTGACCTCCTAATCTACCAAGATTGGAAGCCAAAGCGTCACATCTTTCCTTTGCCCCTCAACTTTCTCTTCATAATTGCTGAGGGGCACAGGGCCCTGGGTGGGGCTTTGGTTTCCCGGGCGTTTCCGCGCCCTCCTCCCCGCCATGGAGTGGCTTCGGTCACCCAGGCTTTATTGTGGTCGGCGGGGAGGGTTCTGTGGGTGCGCTCGGTTGTGGCCTTGGCCTTGCTCGGGGCCTTGGGGCTGTTCGGCCAGGCAGCTTGGGGAAAAACAACAACAACAACAACTAAACATACATGGGTTATATAAGACCTTAATGCACAATACAACTGGCCAGCATGAAGCTGATTATGCAGAGTTAACCAGAGGGGATATAATATTAATAAAAGGTGGTGAAAGATATGGAAAATGAGAGAGATAGGCAGAGGAAAAGGTTCTCAGGTGCGGAGAGGGGGACAGATATCAATGGGATAAGAGGGATGCGCTCTAGAAACCAGATCTGAGGGAGAGAGTGGCGAGAGGGCTGTATATATACTAGCACTAGCTCGAGCTGCGTAGAAAAGCGGTAACAAGTCCCCTAGCCAATGCTAAAGAAGCTAGCCAAACATCACGTCACAAAGCATGGTAAAAACTCCTCCAACGAATCCCCACGAGGCCAGCCAGCTATGACCTCATCGAGTATAGCAAAACACTGCGCGCCTCCCCACACTCTGTTCTACTCTCTCTCTCTCTCAAATCCTATCATTACTACTTAATGATAAAACATATACTTTGCAATTAAATATATAAAGCCTTGACATGGGCGAAAACAAAGAGCCTTTCTGGACTGCCCATGACACGAGCTTTCATATGAAATAAAGCACACAATAATACATCAACTGTAGCCACATCCACTGCCCTGGCGATCCTAGCGAGTCACTGTAGGACAAGCCATGCGGTTCTAACGGAGTGGTTAACGTCACAGCTTTTCCATCCAGCATGGTTTCAGTTGTGTTGGTTCCATACAAGCCAGATTCTGTCCACAGGTCATCCAGCCCAGCACTCTCCATGTGCTGACCGATCGCTTTCAAGAAGTTGAAACAGATATGAAGGCCACCCATCAGAAAAATGGCATTCTCAAACTTAGGATTTGCCCAAACAATTTCCTTGCCTCTGCTGTACAATGGTTGATCTGCCGTGATAATGGTGTATTTCTGTCCCATGTGCCTTGAAATAGCCCTGAAGCGATTGATCACTGTTGTGATAGTATCATTATCATCCGCTGGTGCCTGAAGAATGGGCAACATCCCTGCAGTAGTTACTGGAGGGTCAACAATGCTTGTGGCTTCGTTCATTGATCTCCAACCAGGAACAGAAGGATCATCTTTGTCATCACAAATCCTGGACACCAACCAAGTCAAATCCTTCACTCGTGCCTTCTGTCTTTCTTCATCTTTTGTTCCAAACCAATCCACTTCTATCTTGGAAGCACCAGTGTATGATGGTGATGATCTGTCTCCTGCTGGCATAGTTGCATGGTCAAGTGTCTGAAATGCCTGTAAAGAATCCGGTTTATTGCTCTTGATCTCTGGATGCGTGTTCTCTCATTCCTCTGCTGCGGTGCTGGTCCTCTCTGCCACACCAACATCTATGTGCAGTGAAACGTATTTTTGCCATCTAGAGTTGCTTCCAGCACATCAATGTTGTCGCATGAGCAGTGGATCATTCGCTCTTTGATTATATTGTCTGGAATATAGACGTTGCCATTTTCCACAAATCTTTGAAGAATGTTTTGAGCTATCGATGTATCAATTCTTCGAACTGTATCAATACCAATGGTATGGTTCGCTGCATGGAAGAGATTCAAAAGTGCCTCAGAACGTGTAGCTTGGTGGAGTGCAAGCCCTAAACCAATATGTTTTGGTGTCAACTTTTGTTTCCTAGATACTGCATACACAATGTCTTGAGCAATGCTGCACACACTCTGCTTGATAATGTTGTCTTCTTCAATTCCCTCATGAAGATCATCCGCATCACTGAACAGTAAACGTAGAAATAGATACAAGCTGTTTGGGATAACTAGTGCAACATGTTCTTGATCAAGTCCTTGCCAACTGCTGGAATGACCAGGACTGTCTGAGATATCTTTTCTGATTCGTAGTGCCACATGTACCATTTCTTGATAGATATTTCCTTGATTAAATCCAACAGTACCAACATCTTCATTGTCTGTGGATTCCGAATCTGAGGATAAACCACCACGATGATGACTTCTTGATAATGACTCTGATATAATGAAGTTAGACTTTTCACCAGGGTACATTATTGGTGCTCTATTTGAAAGAGGTTTGACATATCCTGCCTTTGAACCAAGCATTTTCTTAACCTTTTTGTAGAGGGTGGTTATTCTGGACTGGTAACTCTTATGAACAGGGATGTTTCTCTCAGTACACATGTCCTGGTATCTGCGCCACACAACTGCCGTGTCATAAGTCTTACCTCTTGAAAGCCCAATGTCTAAATCATAGCACAACTTCATCATGCACTCGTCCAGATCTGGTTCAACTTCTTGAGGCATTCCTTTAGTGCGTCGTTCGAATGTCACTAAGCAGGCCAGATGATACAGGCCATCAGCTGCCATCAAGTCACTGACACCAGAGAGTCTGACGGACATCACTGGATCAGATTTAGCTCGTTCAATCAGTGCTGTGGATTCATTTGTAGTTTCTACCCGGTGAAGTTTCTTGCTTGAGATCTGTGCCTGGCAAAACATACAGAGCTTCCAGTCAATAGTTGTCAGAGAACTTCTTCTTGTTGGAGCTGTGCTGTTTGAGCTGGTAGATGGTTTAGATGCTGGTTGTCGCCGATTCCGTAGTCTGTCCAGTTTGCTCTCCGAAGTAAACACAGAATAGCAGGATTTGTGCCACCTAATTTCGAGAGAGTTAAAATTATCCAACGAGAGTCCATCTAGTTTGTCCAGCACGTCTGAATACATATGGTCACCCAATTTCCTTCTTTGTTGTGCAACATCTTTGGTTCTGTTTTTTCCATCGGTGGAGGCTTGCCGAAGGTCGCCTGAACTGCCTTCACAAAAGAAGCACACATTCTTGTTTTTAGAGTCCATGTGGTGCCTCTTTGTGGCCCTCCTGCTGGAATCTTCACTCATAATTCTTGTGTCATCAGTTCACAGCTTGCAAAAGAAATGAAAATTTTAAGTCAGTTGCATACAGTAAACTGCATACTGCATACAGTTTATACATTCTAATATTGTATGCAGTGTATAGAGTTTAAAATTGTAGTCTCAAAATTTAGCTAGGCCATACATACATTTTGATATTTAACAAAATGGCATTGAATTGACCTTTAAGGTCAACAATCTGACCTACAAATAGTACCAAACTGTTTGTCTCTTCCATACCTTTCTTCTGATATATAACATGGCTATATTTAGATGATTTAGAAATTTGACCTTTTTCGGCCACAAAATGACCTTGATTTGACCTTTAAGGTCAACATTTTTAGTGGCATCCACCCTAGTATTTCTGTCTGACCTATGACTGATTGATCTAGCATAGGTGCCTGCTATTAACATTCCATGCAGGTAAAAGTTTTTTTTAAAGCCTTTTTGCTTCTTGGCTGGTCTACTATTAAGGGGAGGCTGATGGACTGTTGAGGTTAAGGGGAGATGGGTCGTTTTTCTGGTCCCCTTTCTCCCTCGTGCTAAGTCCCAATTGTTTTGAAATTATAAGACGTTCGGCTCATTAGTTTGGCGATGTTAACACCTTTCGCCTCATTTCATTGTCAATTTTAAGACATTTCGTGCCATTTAGGTGTCGATTATTTCCTGGCGAGCGATAGCGAGCCTGAAATTTTAAGAGGAAGCGGCCTTCGGCCGAGACATTTTTCTACCGAAAAATGTACAAATATATCTTGAATGGGGGTATAGGGGGTGTTTTTCTAAGCTTGATGGAGGTCTAGAGAGAAAACTAAGAAATAAAGGAATACATAAATTAATAGAAGAAAAAAACCCGGACCGTCTTCCCTTAATACATAATATTTTGGAAATCTTTCTGTATTAATCACCGTAGCAAGTCCGTGCATACTGTTGATTTATAAGAGAAATGCAAACTGATCCACTCATCATAAACACACCTTCAAACTTTACATATACCTGTGAGAGCATCAAATGCAAACGGATCCACTCATCATAAACACACCTTCAAACTTTACATATACCTGTGAGAGCATCAAATGCAAACGGATCCACTCATCATAAACACACCTTCAAACTTTACATATACCTGTGAGAGCATCAAATGCAAACGGATCCACTCATCATAAACACACCTTCAAACTTTACATATACCTGTGAGAGCATCAACTCATATCTCACATTCACATTATTCTAGTCTGTTTTTCTCCAGTTGACGTTAAGGGGAGATTTTTAGTTTGTTTCCTAGACCTCCATCAAGCTTATAAAAATACCACCACTACCCACTTTCGAGCTAAATTGTGTACATTTTTCGGTAGACATTTCCCGGCAAAAGGCCGGTTCCTCCTAAATTACAGGATGGCTATCTCTCGCCAGGAAAATATCGACACATAAATGGCACGAAAAGTCTTAAAATGGACAGAAATGGGTCAAAAAGTCTTAATATCACCAAACTAATGGGGCAAACGTCTTATAATATCAAAACTAATGGGGCTAAACGTGAGGGAGAAAGGGGTCAAGAAAAAATCCCTCAAGTGGAAATCTCCCATTAAATAATATCCATGTCCCCATATTAATAACTCGGCTATTATATAGATTTGGTAGCGAAATGTGTTGTTGATTATAAAACAAATATAGTCTGTTTATTTCCAACTGACGGTAAATTGCAAAGTTCCCATCAAGTTTTATCAGTTATTTTGAAGATTATACAGTGAAATATGATAATAATTATATATACTAGGTCTTGATATGATGCAGAGACATAATACTTTCATATTTTCCATTAAGTATCGCTAAATTAGGTGTTAAGGGATTCAATTTATCGCCAGCTGCAATGAAACAGAGTATAGGCATTACAATGACACAGAGACAGACTAGGTTTTATATTTTACCATCAAATATCGATAGATCAGTTGCTAAAGGGTTGGATTCACTGTCAGCTGAAAATATACAAACTATACTTCCAAGTATTGTGTCTTGGGGCAATTATCCAGTACGTGCGTAGTCCAATAACCAACAACAAACAATGAAAATACTCTGTTATGTCTATCACAATAATAAATATCTCTTTGAGGAATATGACGCGCTGATACCGTTTCTTCTGGCTATTGCTAGACGATTTTTTAAGTAGAGGAGGGATTTACGTGAGCCAAAAGGTTAATTGAGATCGACTTTACCTCTTTGATTGCTAGAGGTTTTTCCTAAGCTGTATAAAATTGTGTAATAATAGCCAGAAGAAAGTAGTATAATGCGTCATAATCATCAAAGGATTAATACCATGGATAAAAACACCATATGAGGAGGAGCACTTTATTGACAACGTTTCGCAGATAGCTTCTTCAGGTCACTAATACCATATGGACTGTCCGCTACCTATCTGATTACTAGTGTGCTTCGCGTCCCCAATGTTGGTGATGTCCTACCAGTTCCTCGGTGCCACCCCTGACCACTGGTGCCAGGTGCCAGCCCTGAGGGACGCCAACTGGACACAACAACAAGTACTGCACCTGGCCATACCTTTCAAGTAGGTCGCTTCTCTCTCTCTCTCTCTGTCTTTCTCTCTCTCTCACTCTCACACTCACACTCTCTCTCTCTCTCTCTCTTTGAGGGTTTTCAGGAAACAATACATTTCCAATAAAGCATTGCTGTGATTTTGAAACATACGACAATTACTGCAGCCAACTTTTTGGTTGACCTAGTTTCATAATATATTGTGGAATCGTAACTAAATTGGCAGTAGCTGGAGATTTGTTTGGCCTCTGGTTTGATCCCAGACATGCATATATAATGGTTTTGGATATAGTTTGGATAATAGTTACTATGCCATGTCATTATTACTAATAACGTACGGTAACTTGTCTTCATTCATTTAACCTATCGTTTCCTATCAGTGAATCAATAATATGACTGTATGTAGCATTGCTCAATATCCTGTTATAATGAAGAGTTCTCTTTATACGGTATATCAACTGTACTATAGCTCTACACAAACTTGCAATTCTAGGCTGGCCCATGTTACCGGAACGCCTAATATATTATTAAACAATGCCACATGGAGTAAATATAATTATATTCTTAGAAAGGTATATTCAACCTTGTGCTAGGGTCAGACTTGGTCATTTAATGGCTCTGGTCCACATTGAGTGATCAATCGCAGCATCTCTATCCATAAACCTGAGATCACTTCTCAGGACCTCATTCCACGTTTACTTTGGTCTGCCCACATCTCGCTCTACTTCTAACGATCTAACATGTTTCAAACTAGTCAACCTCACACACCCTCTCCACATGGCAGAACTACCACCTGTCCAAGCACTCACTGCCAGGTGTTCCTCTCAATTCTGGTTTTGTTTGTCCACCTCTCTGAGTAACATTTTATTTCCATCTTTCCGAAAGTATATCTACATGCTCAAGTCTCTACGCATCTTTGCTTTTAACTTACCAAATCGTCCTGTCATAAAAAAGACACAACTTACCCTTTGTGCATAGAGTGCCTAATCGTAGTCAATCTCAGTATCAGCTTAACCCACTGAACCCCAAGTGATTTAATAAAAAAGTACACTCCAGGACCAGCCACTTGTCAATTTTTTTGTTTTTCCTGAAAACACATGGGATGGGTTAGTAATGAAGGAAAAATAACATAAAGGCGCTCACCTAAATTATTTGGGGGTCCTGGGGGGCGGGGGAGAGTCACAATTAACATGGGGTGATGGGCAAGCAATATGCTGGAATATCACTCGCGCGCGCCCACATGCACGCAGCTGGACTTTGGAAGGTTGACAACCATCGGTATTGTTCCGTGGGATCCTAAAGTAGTTCCCATTCAAATCTGAACCCTCTAGGTGCCATAGGGCAAGAGTAATTAAGGCGGATGCAACCATTGCGTCTCTGGGACTGCGTTACATAAGAACATAAGAACATAAGAAAATGGGAGTCTGCAGAAAGCCGATTGGCCTTAGCAAGGCAGATCCCTGTCCCACACAACCCCAATTCAATTACAAAGCCCAATTATAGGCTCAACACTCTAATACCCTGAGGATCATCTTACCAAAACGGTTAGAGATTAAAGCAGGATTATGGGGGTCTGCAGAGCGCTGATTGGCCCAACCCGGCTGATCCCCCTTCACACCCATCCCTTCTCGTCCATATGCTTATCCAATTTTATCTTAAAGCTCCCTACCGTTTTAGATCCCACTATAGCACTTGGTAGTCCATTCCACCCATCTACAACTCTGTTACCAAACCAATATTTGCCTATATCTATTCTGAAACGAAATTTATCTAATTTGAAACCATTGGTACGAGTTCTTTCGCTATCACTGAGCTTTAGTACATTTGTCATGTCCCCTTTGTTAATCCCACTAACCCACTTGAACACCTCTATCATATCCCCTCTAACTCTGCGTCTCTCTAACGAATGTAAACCTAATTTCTTCAACCTTTCTTTATACGGAAGATTTCTAATATTATGGATCATTTTTGTCATTCTACGCTGTACTCTCTCCAATGAATCTATGTCCATTCTGTAATAAGGACACCAAAATTGGACAGCATAATCCATATGGGGTCTCACCAATGACAAGCAAAGTTTTAAGATAACAACAGCAGTTCTGTTACTCACACTCCTAGAGATGAACCCGAGAATCCTGTTTGCCTTATTACGAACGCTTATACACTGTTTTCTAGGCTTCAAATCATTGCTAACAAACACACCTAGATCTTTCTCACAGTCTGAATTTTCTAATTCTAAATTAGCTAGTTTATATTTAACATTTGTTTGCATCTTCCCTATCTTTAATACCTTGCATTTGTCAATGTTAAACTTCATCTGCCAATTTACTGACCATTCATGTAAGGTATCTAGATCCCTTTGGAGGCACTCTATATCGCTATCTGAATCAATTGATCTCCCCATTTTAGTATCGTCTGCGAATTTACTTATCCTACTAGTTATACCTAAATCTAGGTCATTTATGTATATAAGAAACAACAGGGGACCTAATACCGATCCCTGGGGGACACCACTTTTGACTGCTCCCCACTCTGACTTGGTACCATTTATGCTGACTCTCTGTTTCCTACCAATTAGCCATGACCTAATCCATCCCAACAACGATCCTCCTATTCCATGTGCCTCAACCTTTCTCATCAATCTCTCATGAGGGACTCTGTCGAAAGCTTTACTGAAATCTAAATAAATAATATAATATGACTTGTCACTATCTACTGCTTCATATACCTCTGAGAAAAAGCTAAGCAAATTATTAAGGCAAGAACGTCCCTGAGTGAATCCATGCTGAGAAGAATTTATTAAGTTACATTTTTCTAAGTGGCTTCTAATTTTCCTAGCAATAATAGACTCTAGCAACTTTCCTATGATTGATGTGAGACTAATGGGACGGTAATTGGATGCTATCGATTTATCACCTTTTTTGAAGATCGGAACTACATTTGCAAGCTTCCAAGCTTCTGGAACTAAAGCTGTTTCTAATGACTTGTTAAATAAAAATGCTAATGGGCTACTTAACTCATCTCTGCATTCTTTTAATACTCTAGCATATACCTCGTCAGGACCAGGCGATTTTTGAGGTTTCAGTCTGTCAATTTCCTTAAGCACATCATTTCTACTTATACTAACTGTACTTAACATATTTTCTATACTATCACTATATACCATATTGACTTCTGGAATCTGTGCCAAATTTTCATTAGTGAAAACGGAAAGAAACTGACTATTTAATGTACTGCACATTTCTAAATCACTTTATGTTATTTCTCCTATTGAAGTTTTTAGGGGGCTATTACATCTCTAACTTTAGATGTATATAGTTGGTAAAAAGCTTTAGGGTTATTTTTTAAGTCACTGGCTATCCTTATTTCATAATTTCTTTTTGCTTTCCTGATTTCCTTTTTGACCTGTCTTGATAGAGTCTGATAGTATATATGTAGATGATTTTCGCCTTTCTTTATTTTTCTATATGTTCCTTTCTTATTTCCTATAAGATCTATTAGCTTATTAGTCATCCATTTTGGTTGGTTCTGCGTCGATCTAAATCTTCTTTTAGGGATATATTTATTTTGAGCATTGTGGAGTGAAGCAATAAACTGGTTATATGTAGGTGGCAAGTTTAACTCTGGCATATCCTGACTTAATTGCTTAACAATAGGGTCCACCCTTAAGTCTCTTCTTAGCCCACCATAATCGGCTTTTCTGAAATCTGGGATAAGTGTCGTATTCTCTTTAGCATTCCCTGTCCATTGTATATTAAAATAAATAGATTTATGATCGCTATTTCCTAGGTGGTCACCAATCTCTACATCATTTATTATATGTTCATTGTTACTGAACACTAAATCAAGAATATTAATACCTCTAGTCGGCGTATCTATGAATTGAAATACAAAACTATCTTGTACTACCTCAATAAACTCTACTGAATCGGAGTCGCCTATTTGGTGCTGCCAATCAATGTTTGGAAAACTAAAATACCCCATAATGCACACATTGATAAACCTTGATGCTATTTTAATTTCCTCCCATAACGATGTTCCGCCATTTCTACTCATATTAGGCGGTCTATATAATATAACTCCAATAACTATGGTCTCACTACCTTCGTTAACCTCTACCCAAACACTTTCATTATCATTATTTAGTCTAATACCTGATTTAATACAGCTTTTTAATGTACTCTTGACAAACACTGCTATACCTCCGCCCCTCCTACTTGTTCGGTCATATTTAAACCAACTATATCCTGGAATATCAAATTCTGCTAAAAAATGCCTGGATTCTCTATTAATCCACGTTTCAGTTAGCGCTATTATGTCTATATTTTCTGTGCTAACGAGTGCTCTAAGTTCGTTCATTTTGTTACATAAACTCCTACAATTTGTATAATATACCCTCAACCTATTACTTTTATTTGCAACTAATTTTCTATTCTGTTTAGCTAACTTATTATTTCCCGTTGAACTACTAGCTCTAGACGGAAATTCTACTCTATCAGTATTATAATAATAATAATAACGAGAGAGGGAGAGATTGGCTGTAAAAGGGATCTGCCTCTATCCGTTTAGTAACAGAGTTGTAGATATGTGGAATAGGCTACCGAGTGCTATAATGGGATCAAGAACAATAGAGCTTCAACTTGAAATTAGATAGAACGAGATGGGTGGGGTGTGAAAGGGATCTGCCATGCATAGGTCAATCGGCTCTGGAGACTCCCGTTTTCTTATTTGTTTTATTTTCTCATTTGTGAAGGAGAGAGAGGGAGTATGGAGAGAGAATAGGATGTCGTAAACGTAAGGAAGATAGCGATAAATATGAGAGAGAGAGAGAGAGAGAGCGGGATGGGTTGGGTGTGAAATGGATCTGACATGTGTGGGCCAATCGACTCTCTGCAGACTCCGGTTTTCTTATGTTCTCATTTGTGAGAGAGAGAGAGAGAGACTAGGATGTCATAAATGTAAGGAAGACAGAGATAAATTAGAGTGTTTTTATGAGATGGGTTGGGTGTGAAAAGGATATGTCTTGTGTGGGCCAATTGGCTCTCTACAGACTCCCATTTTCTTATGTTCCTATTTCTTACAATTGTGTTTTGGTTGCAGGTATATGATAACATGGGTGTATAGTAAGTAGTGTAAATAACAGGTAACGTTTATGAGATGGGTTGAGTGTGAAAGGGACCTGCCTTATGTGGGCCACTTGTCTCTCTGCAGACTCCCATTTTCACCTTGGTTGCATGTGTAAGGGATCTGCCTCATTTGTACCGGTGTGCAAACAAACAAGAGCGAAAGAGAGAGATTGGCAGTGTAAGGGATCTGCCTCGACTATTCGCTTGGTAAAAGAGTTGTCGATATGTGGAATAGGCTACCAAGTGCTATAGTGGGATCAATAACAATAGAGCTTCAACATAAAATTTGATAAGACGAGATGGATTGGGTGTGAAAGTAATCTGCCGTGTGTGGGCCAATCGTCTCTCTGCAGACTCCCATTTTCATCTTGGTAGCATGTGTAAGGATCTGCCTCCTTTGTACCAGTGTGCAAATCAGAGAGATTGGCTGTGTAAGGGATCTGCCTCTCGTGACAGAGTCGTAGATATGTGAAATAGGCTACCTAGTGCTATAGTGGGATCAAGAACAATAGAGAATTTCAAGATAAAATCGGATAGTCATATGGACGAAATGGGTTGGATGTGAAAGGGATCTGCCTTTTGTGGGCCACTTGTCTCTCTGCAGATTCCCTTGTTCATCTTGTAAGGGATCTGCCTCATTTGTACCGGTGTGCAAACAAACGAGCGACAGAGACTGGGTGTGTAAGGGATCTGCCTCTATTCGTTTAGTCTTGTGTGAGAGAGAGCGAGGCTCCCTATAAGGGATCTGCCTCTATTCGTTTAGTCTTGTGTGAGAGAGAGCGAGGCTCCCTATTTCCTGTTCTCATGCACTAGTACAGTATGTCGTAATCGTAAGGAAGACAGCGATAAATAAGAGAGAGAGAGAGAGAGAGAGAGAGATAACTAATGCGTAGCCTAAAGCAACACTCAAACAAGCACACACATAGCTACACAAGACCATCACACAAGCACACAGACCCCTTATCTAGCGACGAACTGTCATACACACTCCCCCCATACCCATTCCATCACTTCGTATGTACGATATTATTTCCGTCTTTTTTACTGTGTATGGATTAAGTTATTGGTGTTCACTCTTGACATGTGTGTCCTGCTACTTATGTATGCATACATAATAGCATGAAAGTGATCAATACGCGCATATGAAGTTATGTATCTCGTATATCGGGGTCCTCTTCCCTTCCATCGGTCCACCTCTTATACCTCCCTCCCTCCTCCCTATCCCATATGTGTAAACATTATATTTCAGCTTTCCGAAGGTAAATACGTACTTCCGATAAATATCTAGCCTTGTATTTAAATCATGAATCCTGTTTAATGTCATTATTTAATAGAAACATGTGTAAGGTTTACATTTATACACAGGATAAGATAAGCAAATACAAACCTCAGAGCATAATCATTGGCAATGAGAGGTGGTTGTAGGCAGTGTTGCCAGTTGTAGCGCTACATATTATCGCTAGATGTAGAGCTATATTTACTTCAGTTTAGTACCAATTTTTTCATATCTAGAGAGATTTACTCGGAATAATTTGAAAATCTCAGACATTCTAGTTATATTACATTGTAAAATTTGCAAAACAAACAAATCAAAACTCTTTAGAAATTGCAGCATTATTCTACCATCGTTTGACTATGTAGCAACATGCTAGCGACTTTTGAGAAAGGATCTAGCGGTATTTTAGGGTAACACTTAGGCAGTGTTGCCAGTTGTATCGCTAGATATTACCGCTAGATGAGCTATTTACTTCAAATTAGCAGCCATTTTTTCATATCTAGAGAGATTTACTAGGGATAATTTAAAAATGTTAGACATTCTAGTCATATTACATTGTAAAATTTGCAAAACAAACAAACCAAAACTCTTTAGAAATTGCAGCATTATTCTAACATTGTTTGACTATGTAGCAACATGCTAGCGACTTTTGAGAAAGGATCTAGCGGTATTTTGTGGAGACATACTGGGAGGGCTGTGGTGGTTGCAGTGGTGCCAGTTGTAAAGCTACATATTACCGCTAAATGTAGAGCTATTTACTTCAATCTAGCAGCCATTTCTTTTATATCTAGAGACATTTACTAGGGATAATTTGAAAATTTCAGACATTCTAGTCATACTACATTGTAAAATTTGCAAAACAAACAAACCAAAACTCTTTAGAAATTGCAGCATTATCCTAACATTGTTTGGCTATATAGCAACATGCTAGCGACTTTTGAGAAAGGATCTAGCGGTATTTCGTGGTAACACTTTAGGAGGGTTATAATACGAGTCACACGGGCAATTGCCAAAACTTTAAAGGTCCATATCATTGTTATTAAACTAAGCATTTGGCAAAGGGAGGAATTGTTAAAAACCTTAGCCAATACTCTGTCATTTACCAAAAATAAATTTGAATTTATCATTATTATTTGGTAGGGTAGGTATGTATAGGTAGGTTGGCTAAATAATTGCTGGAATTCGTAGGGACTCGAACGGTTTTGAGAGAGTTCAATAACAAAACAAAAGTTAGGACTGAATAATAAAGAGATTATGTTATTAAGCAAAACTGGGGGATGCGTGGAAGCCTATAGACTGTAGACGGTAAACTTTGTGTGTGGTAGCGAATTCGGTTTTAAAGTAATTTAAGAATAGACAGTTTTCAATGCTGCGGCCAAACTATTCCACCCATTTATATTTTTTTGGTATCAAAACGTTCGGAATCGCGAGCCTCACCCAACTACGCAAGCATGGCTCTGATCATCGGCGTAGTTTTCAAGATGTGGAATTTTAAGTGGAATTCGAGGTTTTTTCAAGATTGCCGGAAAAAAAACCCACGTGCAAAAGCAAAACCTTCTCTATAAAATTTGCGGAGCATTAGTAGGGGAGTGCGTATGCCAAAGCCCAGTCGTTTCCTGTGAGTGGGAGAGACGGTATTTAGGCGTCAAGTTTTTCGGGAAATCGGCTGCCACGGACCTGTTTGGCCACCATGCCGGATGTTTAGCATATCAAAAGTTGCCCAATACAAAAAGGCACCTCTTGTGAAAGTTTGATCCCGATCCAAAAAGCGTGCCATTTAAGTGTCGAGTTTTTCCTGATGTGAGATAGCGAGCCTGTAATTTTAAGAGAAACCGGCTGGTACATTTTTCTATCGATAAATTTACAAATTAATCTAGAAAGGGGGATCTAGGGAGTGTTTTTAAGTTTGATGAAGGTCTAGCGAGGAAACTAAAAAATATATGAATATAAATAAATAAATGGACCCCCCAAAACTAACCACTGTCCCCTTAATCCAAGACACAACACCAACCTACACACATACAATACAAAACCAAGGCCAATAAAAGAAAATAATAATAATAATAAAATATGAAGGGCAAATGATAGATAGACAGTACAATCCCTCAAGTATACAAGGACGCTTTTGTTTATTATTATTTATTGTTTATTATTATTGGACACATTTATCAAGTTTAAGGAGGATCTGTTTGAGTCGAAGGGTTTATTTGTATCAAGTTTACTGTGGGGCTTAACACAAGGGAGAAGGTGACCCGAAAAACAACCCATCTCCCCTCTTCATATGTTCGTTCAGTTTCACCAAGTAGGAATCTACAGGGCTTATATGGAGCCGAAATAATTACATGTCAGGATACCTTTCTCCTAAATATTGACACCTGGATGGGGGAAAACGTCTTAAACCAGTAGGCTGAATGGGGCCGAATGGATACAAGTCTAAGAGAGAGGGAGAGATAGAGAAAAATGAGAGGTGGGCTCCCTTAATTAATCTAGGTATGTGGGCCAATGGAGCGAAGTGGCCAGGAAGCGATATCTAGCATAAAAAAGCACAGGTGGTCTATTTTGTAATAAGAAGGGGGGGGGGGGGGGTAGGTAGGGGGAGGAGGGGGGGGGGAAGGGGGACTGGTAGGGGGGAGGAAGGAGGGAAGGAGGGAGAGAGAGGAAGGGAGGGAGGGTGTGGGGAAGAAGGGATAGGTAGAGGGAGGGAAGGGTGGGCAGGTACAGGGAGGGGGGGGGGGGGGGGAAGGTTAGATTTTTGTTTTTTATTTGAGTATTTTATTAAGTTGGTATAAATACAGGATATACAAATGTTGCATACATGTATGTATATACACGGAGACTCAAAAGGGTGAAGATGATTGGACTTTCTTCCCCCCAGTCTATATTGTAATACATATATATATATATATATATATATACAAATCAACATTTTCCCTACATAAATACATACAGAAAAACAACCAAATTTCAGTATATGACATCCTGTGTTTAGGAGACGAGGGCTGGTAGTTAATCCCTGTCAATCCCCAGTGGGCTGGAAAACGGCCAGATTTTCTCTTAACGAGGAAACCGGACCGCTCCCCAGCCCACCTGGTGTCACTTAGCAGAGATTCACACCCTTTGGGCAAACTCATTTATTACTTTTTAATTATACCCATGGATACACCAAGCTACCTACATTTTGGCGACTTGTAAATTGTAGATAGTAGCTAGACAATGATAGTAGGCTACATCAATATAGTAATACAAGTACAATTTAAAACAATAAGTATAATAATAATAATTATAGTGAACATCAGTAGTTCTATTTTTCAGGCCATTCACTTTCCAGGATTTTATTTTCAGTTTTATTATCCGTTGTTCTTGTCTTTCTCCATTGCCGAAACAGACAGACCCGCTATGCCCCCCATTACCTTGTCCATAATTTTGTGGAGGGCGAGCCATTCTGTAAATAGATTTTCTTTTTTCTTTTCATCATCACATTTACCTAGGATATCTTCCAGCCCTACCAACCCATTTGTCAGTAACTTGTGAGTCTTAAGTTTTTTTTCTTTTCCTTTAATCTTAAATATGCAATTTACATTACCCCCTGATTTTTTGTTTTCTGAGCTCTTAGCACTATTCTCATTACTCATTACCAGAGCTGTATTATCTGGGTTACTGGTTACACTACCACCTGTATTTTTGTCCCCTGTATTAACATCTTTGGTACTGGTATTTGTTCCAATGGTTTTGCTCACTATGTTACTAATAAGGTCTACCCTTTTTTCTAGTGCTTCTATTTTCTTTCCAAATTCATGAAAATACTGAAAAATCCTATCCTCCTTATTCATTAATCCGTCCCCATGCTCTTCACTTTCCTCTGCGTTGTTTTCTGCTAGGGTCCCTGTGTGTGTTGTGGAGTGCAGGTGGGGTTGATTCCCCATCCTGTGGGTGTCTTGGGGCTCATTTGGGAGTGCCGTCCTCCCCAATGACCACCTGTTAACCCCAGCGTGTCTCCACTCCTTTGCCGCCTTTTTCCTCCCAGCTTGACAAGGTGTAGAAGGCGGCGCATTGCTGGGCAGTGGTGGGTAGGGCACCACGCGGCTTGTTGTTGTTGTTGTTTCAGGGCGTATGGTTGATGTCGTTCTTCGTTCCTCGTCTGGTCGCTGGTGTATCCATCTTTGTCTCTGCAATGCTGGTCGCCTGGGGCAAATCATGGAATTAGCATTGTGGTTTCCCCCACAGTTGCAGCAGCGCGGCTCCACTCTTACCCCCTGCACGGATTTTATCCCCACATAGTGTGGACAGGTGACCACCACCACAGAAACGGCACCGTGTATCAAGTTGGCAACTCCAGGTAGGGTGCCGCCACCTTGAACAATTTAGACACATCTTTTCTTCTTCTATGAAAGGTGCCACGTATCGATAACCGATACCAGTGACAAAAATCCTTTCAGGCGCCTCACCTTTTATCAGGGCAACTGCTTGGCATCGCTCTTTCCCTCGCACCTTGTTTCTGTCCACCCACAGTATTTTGTTGCTGTCTAGGAGGAAGTCAGGATCTAGCCAAACAGGGTATTTAAATATAATTATTTTGGTCGTCTTCTCAGTATCGTTGGGTACTTGCATAATTGTTTGCTGGTAGCCTGTGGTGAGGGAGGGAGGAAGGGTGTGGGGAAGGATGGATACGTAGGGAGGGGGGGAGAGGAAGGGAGGGAGGGTGTGGGGAGGAATGGACTGGTAGGGGGGAGGGTAGAAGGAGGGAGGGTGCGGGGAAGGATGAATAGATAGGGGGAACGGAAGAGGAGTACAAAGGAGTACAACGGAAATCAAACAACAACAGTTCCAGCGACCCCTCAAGGTTGCTTGCCCTCCAATGACACTGATGGGATGGAGGGAGGGAGCGTGTGGGGAAGGGGGGTGGGGGGAGAGAGAGAGATGGAGTGAATGTTTTGGGAATGATGGATAGGTAGAAGAGATAGGATGGATAGGTAGGAGAGAGAGGAAGCTGTTGGAGTGGCTCTGTTACGTGTGTTATTAGTTAATGTGAGAGGGAAACTACCTCGTTCATGGGTGGCTTTATAGAACAGAGTAACACCACCTAGTAGATGTGTACGCTACTTTAGTCCTTTTCTTTCTTTCTTTTTTGTCTCTAGCTGACAGTAAATTCAATCCATTAGCACCTGATTTTAATATATACAATGGCAATATAAAACTGTCTCTGCGTCATTTTCATACCACGTTATCACAATTAACAACACATTTCGCTACACAATTTTCGTAATAGCCGGTGGCGCTAATAGGTCATGTCTCAGCTGTCATTACGTTTGGCTCGCTCTGTGCTGTATTAATGTCTGTCATATGCTGAATAGGATGGGTAAGTGTAGGAACATGTTTGTATAATTATCTCACTCAAAAAGAACAAATTATATGTAAATATTGCTGATACCAATTATTGATCAAAACATAATTGATGCCGACACATGACTTATTAGGCCGACTGTACAATTTGGTAGTTTACCGTCATCCAGAAATATTCTTTACCTCGCCATTTTTCTACACTTCTGTACGGGGATTTTACTGCTTATTTTAGTGTCATTTTACTTGTTTATATATGAGTGTTCATCAATCTATTTATTTAAGGGGATATGGGCCGGTTTTCTAGACACCCTTCTTCCTCATGTTTATCCCCATTAGTTTTCAGATTTTAAGATGTTTGCACCATTAGTTTGTCGATTTTAAGATGTTTGTGGGAGGAGGAAACTGAAGGTGAACGTCAATAAAAGTAAAGTAATGGTGTGTAATAGGGGTGATCATAGGGTGAATCTAAATGTGAGGCTGGATGGGGAAATATTGGAACAAGTAGAGTGTTTTAAATATCTAGGAGGAACGATAAATAGGAGTTAAGCTTAAGAGATAAGCAGGAGTAGGTATGGAAATGGAGGTAAAACAGAGAGTGTGTGAAGGTAGGAAAGTTTTCGGATGAATGGGAAGTATGTGGAAGACGAGAAATCTCGGAATGAAAGTAAAAAGTGCAATGCATCAAGGAATTGTGCCAACAGTGATGTATGGGGCTGAGACATGGGCTCTGAAGAAAAAAGAGAGAAGAAAGCTGGATGTGATGGAGATGAGCTGCTTGAGGAGTATGTGTGGAGTTACTCGTAGAGACGGATGGAGGAATGAAGAGATGCGTAGGAGAGTGGGGCAGCAGGAACATTTGTCAGCCAGAGTGGACAGAAGTGTGCTGAGCTGGTATGGTCATGTTGAACGAATGGGAGATGAAAGGCATACAAAGAGAATATATGAGTCAGATACAAGGGGAGATAGAAGGGCAGGATGACCCCGATTGAGATGGAGAGACTGTGTAAGACAAGCTTTGGATGATAGAGGAATGACTATAGATCAGGCAAAGGAAGTGGTAATAAACAGTAATGAATGGAGAATGCTTGTGAATAGTTGAGTGAACACGTGGTCATTTGGGGTAAGGGGTCGGGGGCAAGTTGGACTAGAATAGATAATAGTCCATCAGGCGCCTGGCCCGGGGAGACGATTAATATGAAGGGTGCGCCTGGAAGTGTGGTGGCCGGCCTTGTGGCTTTGGCTCCGCTACATGTCTGCCTGCCGAGATCGGAGCCTCTCCGGGTGGTCGGGGGCCGGGGGAGTGCTGGAGCGACCTGGGTTGGCAATAGTCATAGTGTTAAGGGGGTTGACCTGCTTGTTTTTCTCTAATTTTCTCTCTTTCTCTGGCTTGTATCCATTTGGCCCCATTCAGCCTACTGTTTTAAAACGTTTATCGTCATCCAGGTGTCAATTTTTTACTGGTGAGCGGTAGCGAGCCAGCATATCTTTTAAATGTTTTTGACAGCAGGCTAAATTTGTACATTTTTCGATAGAAAAATGTCTCCGGCGAAGCCGGATTTCTTCATATAATGCTGGCTCGCTATCGCTCGCCAGGAAGAAATCGACACCTAGATGGGGATAAACGTCATTAAATAGTTGGCTGAATGGGGCCGAATGGATACAAGCAAGGGAAAGAGAGAAAGGAGAAAAATATAAAAAAGCAGGTCACCCCCCTGAAAGATAGTTAGAGTACATTAGTAGACGGTGCTTTGATTCCGCTGCTTATTTATATATGTATTTGTTCTTTATTAATAACATGTACGTTAATCTCTTTGCTATAGTCCGTTCATTCTAGGTTGGGCAGAAATCGTAACCTCTAACCTCTGTAACTCAAAATGGGCTAGAGCAAATGAGCTGTCAATTTCCACACCTATTCCCCTAGCCAAGTCTTCCTATTTGGTAGATATATTAGCTCGATTACTCTAGTCCTTTTTGGGTTATGAGAGGCTATAGGTAACGATTTCTGCCCAACCTAGAATGAACAGACTATAGTTGTTGAGCTCGGTGGCAGCTTTTATTGAGGCTATATTCCATTCATGATAGGTAGGCCCAAAGTATATATACACTAACAAGTAGACCCACCAGATACTCAAATTTCTGGTAGGTTGCTGAAATTTGTTAGTCTTGTAAAATCGTGAAGTCACGCATGGGATATAGATGTTGACGACAACATAGGGAGAATGTCGTTCCACTTTGTATTTCCATTGTTAACTCATACTGGTAGAAGCTTTGCATATTTTATGGCTAGACATTCAAGAAAGCACTATATTAAGAACAAGTAGAATATGAACAAAAATCAATCAAGTCATTAATTTTGTAATTACATTCGATATAAATATGCAGACGAAGAAAGCTCATGCCCTGCAGCCGCTATACTTCTACTATATTCACGCCCAAGTACAAGTATATGTCGATGTATGTTTACTGTATGTCTTGAATTAGGTTTGGTTACGTTGGTTGGGATAGTTTTTATCATCAAAGTATTTCAAATACATCGAAATAGAATCGTGATTCGGTGTAAATGTCAGGGCATAGCGGCTGCGGCCATGCTTTCACCGCAGACGAAAGCACAGTTGTCATAGCGAACTCTCTTATAGAGCATTTAATATATTACCCAGGTCTATTATTGTATGCTGGTGAAAGTTTTAATAACTAAACCAGACAAAAGCTGGAGATTTTTTAGGTACTCATGATAGTGGTGAAAAAGAAAACAAATTAAAGAATATGTCAGTCATAATAACGGGGTTCGTGTGTGTGTGTGTTCCCGAGTGGCTAACGGTGTTGCCATATTTCAAAGTATCTTTATTTTCTTGTTATTTTTTCAATTGTGCAGTACCTACAGTACAATCATACTGCATGTACCCGGGGTACGCTGTGGTGACTACATTTAAAGGAAGTTTATACTGTTCAGGCAATCATGTGTTAGTGGGAGAATGTTAACCCTTAATTGGTGGCGTGCAACATAAGTCGTATGAAATAAATCTGGCCTAAATGGCAGCGCGCGACATAGGTCGAGTTGGTAATTCCCGCCCAAATTTAAGTGGAAAGCAAAATCTAGCGGTCAGGCGGTGTACTACTAGGTCCCACACACACATCCCCACCACGTGAGCTTGGCTCAGTACCGCTCTAGCCGCCATAATGGAGAGACAAGATTTGCCTGTGTTCGATTCGGTGCCCGCCCCTAGTACGTCGCGCCAGCCAAGCCGTAAGGCCCCGCTCTCAGCCGAGGAGTTAGTTCTGCTAATGAACTCTTCAGCGGTGTCTAGAATATCGTTGACTGACACCATAGAAGGGCTTGGTGATAGTGGGGGAAGTGAGGAGGAAGAAGAAATTGAAGATAACCCTGTCATCGGTTTTCACAGATGCCATAACTTGCGGGGCGAAAATGGTGAAGGTGATGTTGTAGACGTTGAAGATGCTGACGAGGAGCTTGGCGAACACACTGGTGTGGGTGTTGGTAAGTACAATGGACATTTATATTGTTTGAGAGATTGATTTAGCCTACAATAATTTTATTATTGGCGTAATGTCGGTACATTTCTTACGGGAATACAAGCAACGAAGATTGTGTTGTTGGTCTTCCTATAGCAACGAAGATTGTGTTGTTGGTCTTCCTATACATATGGGATATACAGTATAGGCTATCTGCATGAGACTATGAAATGGCTTGCAAGTTTGATTGCAAGCGATTGCAATCATTTTATTATTGGCGTATAGGCCCAGGCCTATGTCAGCGTATACGGTACATTTGTTACGGGAATACAAGCAACGAAGATTGTGGTGTTGGTCTTCCTATATTACGTTTCCATTCATTTGATAGGCGTATATAATATATATATCACGGTGTACAGTAGAATACTTTCCTTACGCATGTGACTTTGAAATTGCTTGCAAGTTTGATTGCAAGCGATTGAAGATGGTGTTGATCTTCCTATATTACGTTTCCATTCATTTGATAGGCGTATATCATGGTGTAGGGTAGATTTCATAGTATGAAATCTACCCTACACCGTGATATATACGCCTATCAAATGATATCAATATATGGTATATATATATATATATATATATATATATATATATATATATATATATATATATATACCGTATATTTATTGTTGATATTTATTGATATTTTTGCGAAATTTACTTTCTCTCTCTCTCTCTGTCTCTTTCGTTCTTCCCATCTTTGTTTGTGTGACTCACTGATTACTATAGGCCACTCCTCAAACAACCCTTTTATCACATACCCCCGGGCAATACCACCAAGTAGGATTTTCTCTCTCTCCCTTTCCTTTATTCATTTTTTTATTCATTTCTTCGCGTGACTCCCTGTTGATTGCAATCATTTGATAGGCATATATATCACGGTACACGGTACATTTCTTTCCTTACGAAGGTGACCTTGAAATTGCTAGGACTCTTCTCTCTCTTTTCGTAAGGAAAGAAATGTACCGTACACGTGATATATACGCCTATCAAATGATTGCAAGCAATATACAGTATATATATATATATATATATATATATATATATATATATATATATACCGTATATTGATATCAATCATTTGATAGGCGTACATATCACCATGTACGGTACATTGTAAGGAATGAAATCTACCGCATACCGTGATATATTATACGCCTATCAAATGATTGAAATCAATATACACCAATATACACTATATATATATATATATATATATATATATATATATATACCGTATATTTATTGTTCCATATATGATATTTTTGCGAAATTTACTTTCTCTCTCTCTCTCTCTCTGTCTCTTTCGTTCTTCCCATCTTCCTTTGTGTGACTCACTGTTTACCAGGTCAATCCCCAGAATACCCTTTTATCAATTAGCCCCGGGCAGTACCACCAAGTAGCATTTTCTTTCTCTCCCTTCCTTTATTCATTTCTTTATTCATTTCTTCGCGTGACTCCCTGTTGATTGCAATCATTTGGTAGGCGTATATATCACGGTATACGGTACATTTCTTTCCTTACGAAGGTGACCTTGAAATTGCTAGGACTCTTCTCTCTCTTTTCGTAAGGAAAGAAATGTACCGTACACGTAATATATGCGCCTATCAAATGATTGCAAGCAATATACAGTATATATATATATATATATATATATATATATATATATATATATATACCGTATATTGATATCAATCATTTGATAGGCGTACATATCACCATGTACGGTACATTGTAAGGAATTAAATCTACCTATACCGTGATATATACGCCTATCAAATGATTGAAATCAATATACACCAATATAGAGTATATATATATATATATATATACCGTGTATTGATTGCAATCATTTGATAGGCGTATATATACGGTAGATTTCATTCCTTACAATGTAACGTACATGGTGATATATAGCCTATCAAATGATTGCAATCAATATACGGTATATATATATATATATATATATATATATATATATATATATATATATACAGTATATATATATATATATACTGTATATTGGTGTATATTGCTTGCAATCATTTGATAGGCGTATATATCACGTGTACGGTACATTTCTTTCCTTACACAGGTGACCTTGAAATTGCTAGGACTCTTCCTTTCTCTCTCTCTCTCTCTCAAATAAATCATGTCTTAGTTGTCAAGTTTGAGTCTGCACATCCCTCATACGAAATACCATTCCCACAATTTTCATAGGCAACACAAGACTGGCCAAACGACGAAGATCGGTATCCCCACAGCCAGGCCAATCCACATCCAGGCAGCGAGCCTCGTCAGAGCCTCCAGTGATGCCCGTTCAGCTAGCGAACATCTCGGGGGTAGTGCAGCTACCAATAAACCCTGCCCATGGACAACCAGGACCAGCGACGTCAACACCAGCTGTTGATGCTCCTCCCAGGTTGTCAACGCCACCCGGGATGCAGCGGATGAGGAGGACTAGGCGTCGGCTGACGATGTCTGAAAGTGATGCCGGCACCGGCTCAAGCTCTCCCGATTCGCCTGAAGCCAGGATATCCCCCACACCGGCAAGCAACTCTGATGGCGGGCAGGCACAGCCACAGCAGGCACAGCCACAGCAGGGACAGCCACAGCATGGACCGCCACAACAGGGAGAACCACAGCAAGGTGCCCGGGGAAGGGCCCGAAGAGGTGCTCTGGGACGTGCTCGGGGAGGTGCTCGGGGAGGTGCCCCGGGAGGTGTCCCGGGAGGTGCCCCAGGAGGTGCCCCATGAGGGGTCGGGAGGGGCAGGAGGCCGGACGAGCCACCTCTCTTTCAGTGGGAGGACTGCGAGCCTCGGGATATGCCTGGGGTTCCACCCCATTTTGATAAGGGAACAAATGGCATCCAGACTGGCTTTCCCTGCACAGAGGATGATACCCCTTACCACTACTGCCGAGTATTCTTCGACAATGAATTGCTCGGGGACATGGTAAGGGAGACAAACCTATATGCAAGGCAGCACTCCGAAGAGATGGCCTCGCCCCACATGAGGAGATGGACGCCCATCGATATCCCTGAGCTCCTCGTGTTTTTGGGCCTCACCATGCTAATGCCCCACATGAGATAGCACAACATGCTGGATTATTGGCTGATGCATGACATTAGATCAACGCCAGTCTTCAATATGTACATGCCCAGGGACCAATACCGACAAATTCTCAAGTGCTTGCACTTTGTAGACAACACTGCGGCACACGGAGCTGACAAGCTTTGGAAAATCCGGCCATTCCTGAACTCCCTCCTGAACAGGTATCGCCGGTTTTTCAAACCTTTTCAGAATGTCGTGATCGATGAGTCCTTGATCCTCTTCCGTGGACGTCTCTCTTTCCGGCAGTACATTCCGTCGAAGCGTCACCGCTTCGGGATCAAGTTCTTTGTACTGTATGACTGCGAGACAGGATACGTGCTGGACCTCATCATCTACACCGCTACTGATTGTGGACATTCCAAACAACCCTCTGGGTCTTTCAGGGGCGGTTGTGAAGACACTGATGGAGCCGTATCTGGATACCAACCGTATCTTGTACACCGACAATTTCTACACCTCTCCTCTCCTTGCCAGGTATCTCCTTACAAGGAGCACGGGAAGCTGTGGAACTGTCAGGGCAAACAGGAAACACTGGCCCAAGTTTCATGTTACACGGAAAGGAGACATCTTCCGGAAGAAGAGCAGCAGTGACAGTATACTGGCTATTTGTTGGCATGACACAAAGCCAGTCAATGTCCTCTCCACCTTCCACAAGTCCACAATGCGAGATAGCGGGAAGAAGAGATACCAGATGGACCCTGTCACCCGCGACAAGCATCTAGTAGCTATCTCCAAACCTGACCTTGTTATGGACTACAACATAAGCATGCAGTTGGTAGATAAGAGTGACATGCAAATCACTGCTGTTGACTGCCTCAGGAAGATGTGTAAGTGGTATAAGAAGGTGGTACTCCATCTTCTTGATGTCACTATCCTGAACGCGTACAACCTGTGGATGACGCGGACAGGAAGGAAGAGCTCTGTAAGGCTGTTCGCGAAGGACATCATCGACTCCATCCTCAGGAAGTACGGAACCACACGTGTGCTACCACCTCCGAGGCCGATCGTGAATCTGCCTGACCGCCTTGAGTGCCGGGACTACCTCATGACCCACATGCTTGTGTTTTGCCCCTGCTCAGCATCACAAATCGCAGCCAACCGGAAGCACGGACTGAAGCAGTGCCACGTCAGCAGACACACAACAAGGAGGAACCAAGTCAGGAAGGAAAGCACGTTCATGTGTAGTCATTGTAATGTGGGACTCTGCGCTTCTCCTTGCTACACCGAGTACCACACACTGGAACACTTCTAGACCTCCTCCAAGACCTCTTGCCAATCATTCATAACTTCATTCAATCATTCATTCATCTATTTCAAACTACCTCATGAATTCATGTCATTCAATCATGCATATGGTGGAATAGCACACTACCCAAACACAAGTGCATTCATCATCATCAGCAACATCACCCATTACATCCATAAGTTTCGAATCTCATCCATCCATCTGCTTCTTGGTCCACCTCATACATCCATGTCATTTGTCTACCTCAATCATATAACTGCCTTTTGTCTACCTCAATCATATAACTGCCTTTTGTCTACCTCAATGAAATGTGGATTACACCTCCTGGGAACACCACAAAAAAAAAAAAAGAGTCGTCAACACTACCCCATAGGGTGATTTGGAAATGTGTTGAAATAATATTATTTAAAAAACAAAAACAAAATTCCTGCAAAGCAATGCGAACGAAACAGAGACGAGAGAGAAGAGGAGGAGAGAGAGAGATAGAGAGAGATGCACGCCTATATAAATATATATATATATATATATATATATATATATATATATATACGCCTATCAAATTATTGCAATCAATATACACCAATATACAGTATATATATATATATATATATATATACCGTATATTGATTGCAATCATTTGATAGACTGCCGTGGTGTAATTGATTAAAGCGTCGGCTATCATTCTGATGGTCGATGGTTCGATCCCCACTGAGAGACTAGAACATAAGAACATAAGAACATAAGAAAATGGGAGTCTGCAGAAAGCCGATTGGCCTAAGCAAGGCAGATCCCTGTCCCACACAACCCCAAATCAATTACAAAGCCCAATTATAGGCTCAACACTCTAATACCCTGAGGATCATCTTACCAAAACGGTTAGAGATTAATGCAGGATTATGGGGGTCTGCAGAGCGCTGATTAAATGATCCCCCTTCACACCCAACCCTTCTCGTCCATATAATCCAATTTATCTTAAGCTCCCTACAGTTTTAGATCCCAATATAGCACTTGGTAGTCCATTCCACCCATCTAAACTCGTACCAAACCAATATTGCCTATATCTTTTCTGAAACGAAATTTATCTAATTTGAAACCATTGGTACGAGTTCTTTCGACTGAGCTTTAGTACATTTTTCATGTCCCCTTTGTTAAAACACCTCTATCATATCCCCTCTAACTCTGCGTCTCTCTAACGAATGTAAAACCTAATTTCTTCAAACGGAAGATTTCTAATATATGGATCATTTTTGTCATTCTACGTTGTACTCTCCCAATGAATCTATGTCCATTATGTAATAAGGACACCAAAATTGGAGCATAATCCATATGGGGTCTCACTAATGACAAGTAAAGTTTTAAGATAACATCAGCAGTTCTGTTACTCACAACTCCTAGAGATGAAACCGAGAATCCTGTTGCCTATTACGAACGCCTATACACTGTTTTCTAGGCTTCAAATCAGTGCTAACAAACACACCTAGATCTTTCTCAGCAGTCTGAATTTTCTAATTCTAATTAGCTAGTTATATTTAACATTTGTTTGCATCTTCCCCTATCTTTAATACCTTGCATTTGTCAATGTTAAACTTCATCTGCCAATTTACTGACCATTCATGTAAGGTATCTAGTTCCCTTTGGAGGCACCTATATAGCTATCTGAATCATGATCTCCCCATTTTAGTATCGTCTGCGAATTACTTATCCTACTAGTTCTACCTAAATCTAGGTCATTTATGTATAAAGAAAACAACAGGGGACCTAATACCGATCCCTGGGGACACACTTTTGAGCTCCCCACGCTCTGACTTGGTACCATAGTGGCTCACGTGTATTGTGATATATTCTCAATATATATATATATATATATATATATATATATAAATATATATATAAATATATATATATGTATTGATTGCAATCATTTGATAGGCGTATATATCACCATGTACGGTAGGTTTCTTTCCTTACGGAAAGAGAGAAAAACGTCCTCGCAATTTCAAGGTCACCTTCGTAAGGAAAGAAATCTACCGTACATGGTGATATATACGCCTATCAAATGATTGCAACCACTATACACCAATATATAGTATATATATATATACATATATATATTGATTGCAATCATTTGATAGGCGATATATATACACCAATATACAGTATATACAGAGAAAGTAAGTTGGAATATAGAAAAAACAAATATATATATATATATATATATATATATGTTTCTAGTCTCTCAGTGGGGATCGAACCATCGACCATCAGAACGATAGCCGACGCTTAATCAATTACACCACGGCAGTCTAAAAGACACTCAGCCTTCTATCCTATTTATGTTAGAGGGACACACTCGGCGAATATATTTCAATGCAAACCTAGTTGTAGGATCCATATTTCCAGAATACCATACACGGATTTTATATATATATATATATATACTATATATATATATATATATATATATTATATATATATCATATATATCTTATATATATATATATATATATTTTATATCATATATATATATTATATTTAGATTATATATATATATATATATATATATATATATACCGTATATTAATTGCAATCATTTGATAGGCGTATATATCACCATGTACGGTACATTGTAAGGAATGAAATCTACCGTATACCGTGATATATACGCCTATCAAATGATTGCAATCAATATACCAATATAGAGTATATAAATATATATATATATATATATATATATATATATATATCATATATATATATATATATATATATATATATATATACCGATATATATACCGTATATTGATTGCAATCAAATGATTGCAATCAATATACACCAATATACAGTATATATATATCTATATATGTATATATAAGATATATATATATATATATATATATATATATGTATATATGTATATATATATATATATATATATATATATATATATACCGTATATTGATTGCAATCATTTGATAGGCGTATATATCACCATGTACGTAACATTGTAAGGAATGAAATCTACCGTATACCGTGATATATACGCTTATCAAATGATTGCAATCAATATACACCAATATACAGTATATATATATATATATATATATATATATATATATATATATATATACCGTCTATTGATTGCAATCATTTGATAGGCGTATATATCGCCATGTATGGTACATTGTAAGGAATGAAATCTACCGTATACCGTATACCGTGATATATACGCCTATCAAATGATTGCATTCAATATACAGTATATATATATATATATACCGTGTATTGATTACAATCATTTGATAGGCGTATATATCACCATGTACGGTAGATTTCTTTCCTTACGAAAAGAGAGAGAAGAGTCCTAGCAATTTCAAGGTCACCTTCGTAAGGAAAGAAATCTACCTTACATGGTGATATATACACCTATCAAATGATTGCAATCACTATACACCAATATACAGTATATATATAATTATATATATATATATATACCAATATACAGTATATATAATTATATATATATATATATATTTATATATATATATATATATATATATATAAATTATATATATATATATACCGTATAGTGATTGCAATCATTTGATAGGCGTATATATCACCATGTACGGTACATTGTACGGAATGAAATCTACTGTATACCGTGATATATACGCCTATCAAATGATTGTAATCAATATACACCAACATATATATATATATATATATATATATACCGTATATTGATTGCAATCATTTGATAGGCGTATATATCACCATGTACGGTACATTGTAAGGAATGAAATCTACCGTATACCGTGATATATACGCCTATCAAATAATTGCAATCAATATACACCAATATACAGTATATATATAAATTATATATATATATATATATATATATATATATATATACCGTGTATTGATTGCAATCATTTGATAGGCGTATATATCACAATGTACGGTAGATTGTAAGGAATGAAATCTAGAGAATGATGATAAATGAAATAGAGAATACTGAAACAACTGAAGAAAGAGTGAAACAGATATAATAATACAGAAATATTACAAGCAGATAAAAGAAATAGAGTGAATAGTTAGAGAAAATAATAATGAGAATTACATATACGGATGAGGAAGAGAGAGAAAGAGAGAATACAGAAACTGAACTGAAGAAAGAGTGAAAAAGATATAATAATACAGAAATATTACAAGCAAATAAAGAAAGGGGGATTAGAGAAAATAATAATGAGAATTACTTATACGAAAGAGAGAAATATAGAGAAGAGAGAAAGGGAGGAAGGGAGAGAGAGTGAGACAGAGCGCGTACAAAGGAGAAAGGGGGAGAGAGAGAGAAAGCGAGCTAGCCAGAGAGAGAGAGAGTCAGACAGACAGACAAGAGGAGTGAGAGAGAAAGAGAGGGAGAGAGCGAGAATACAGAAATAAGGAGAAATAAGAGTGCTTACCTAAGGAATAATAGACGCCCGTGAGGCCTAAGTCAGGACAAAGCGAACGCATCCGAACGTGCCAGGGAAATAGACAAAAAAGTAGCCTCTCTTCCTCACCTCCTCCCACCCTCCACACTCGCTCACTACATCCACAATAGACTTCTATGGGGAGTCGGAGAGTTCCTCGTTTCAAATATTATCGTTTCGTTCCGATTGGAGCCATAGTAACGGCGCTAGGGCGAGTGAAAATGAGCGAATATTTCGGGATTGTGCCCGCTGGGCGGCTTGGTGTAAAATACCGCCTAGCCCGCTCTTAAGGTGTTAATGGAAAAATAATAATTAAGATACTTAAATTATCGTATGAGCCAGCTGTCCTATAGTCCTACAGACCTAAACAGGCGGTTATGGGCGCGGTCACCTACCCTTACACTGGTGCCACCTGTCCACTTGACCCTTTCCGTACGACAACCTTTCCAAATTACTCTCGCTACCTCACCCCCCCCCCCCCCCCCGTTCAAGGTCAATGTAGGGAGATCGGCTCTCTCTCTATATACCGTATGTGTAAGACTGTGTAGCTCACATGAATGCATAGATTATTATTGCTATAATAAATTATATTACTATTTATCTCTCTCTCACTCACCCTACACACCTCACCCCCTCCCCACTCCCCCCCCCCACCCACACACACACCACACCACTCTACCCCCTCCCCCCCCCCCCCCATACACCACCCACCACACTTGCATCCACTTTATTCCCCCCCCCCCCCACCCAGTTTTTGTGGTGCTCTCGCTCTCTCTCCTCTCTCATATATATATATATATATTGAGAATATATCACAAATACACGTGAGCAACTAAATGTTTCGAGTCTCTCAGTGGGGATCGAACCGGTCGACCATCAGGACGATAGCCGACGCTTTAATCAATTACACCACGGCAGTCGCCGTGGTGTAATTGATTAAAGCGTCGGCTATCGTCCTGATGGTCGATGGTTCGATATATATATATACTGTATATATATATATATATATATATATATATATATATATGTATGTATATGTATGTACTGGTAATATATTATCATTTTATATTTTTACTTTTTTTCCACATTACCCAAGAGGTAAAAGTTTCGGCGCATTTTTTTTTAAGAGGTTTCCCCTCTGTACCATCTGTACCATCTGTTTTGTCTGACTATGCAAGTGGTGGGGCGATTTGGAGTGGCTTCCATTGTGGATGGTGTCAAAGTCAGGAATGAAATGAAGTGAGAGTATAAATTTCGTGCGCCTGGCAGTGCGCCATCACGTGAAATGTGTGATGAGTTTTTTTGGCCTACGTCTGACAACGTCGCAGTAGCCTTGTTGCCAAGCTGTATACAATGTCCATTGAATTTACTAATAAGCGAATTAATTATAAAAACAATAAAGCTTTTTTGTACCTGTAGAAATAGCCTGAGCATTTCAAACCGACTTAAGGTACTTAATACCGAAAATAATATATTTTCGTTGTTAGGGATTATACATGTGGCACCAATGTAAAGGGAGTAAACCGCGGTAGGACCGCCTGTTAAGATCTGTTTGACTATAGTGTGCGCCGCCCTCTCGTTCTTGGCTACCACCACGCAAGGTCCATAGATACTCAGGTCAACCCACGCGCAGCTCAGTGACGTCACACCTCAACCTCTCAATAAATACACGACAACAACGGCCACCTTTCGAAATTTCTACAGAGATAAAGACATACACCCAAACACATTTGGATTGCAAAATGTTACACCAAAATACACTTTTGGCGAGCTGTCTAACCTAAATGTACATAAAAGCACAGGACCAGACAAAATTCCTGCCAAATTTCTACGAGATGGAGCCATTGGTATAGCAGGCCCCCTAACCCACATCATCAACTTGTCAATTAACACCAACACTGTACCTGCTGAACTGAAGGAAGCTATTGTAACCCCTCTATTCAAGAAAGGAAATAAACTAGAAGTTGGTAACTACAGACCAGTTTAGCATATTATGTATTGTATCTAAAATCCTTGAAAGAGCGGTATACACCCAAATTGAACACTACCTCAAACAAAATGATCTATTCTATAAGTTTCAATCAGGTTTCAGATGCATGTACTCGACAGACTCCTGTCTCATCCACTTAACGGATCACATTCGTAAAGAAATGTCTAAAGGTAACTACACCGGTATGGTTCTTCTTGATCTACAAAAAGCGTTTGACACAGTAGACCATGATATCCTATGTAATAAACTACAAGCAATGGGCATAGGATCTGTGAACTGGTTTAAATCTTATCTTAGTGGTAGAACTCAAAGAGTCAAAATTGACGATAATATATCTGATCCTATGCCAATTAACTGTGGGATCCCGCAGGGAAGCATCCTTGGTCCGTTACTCTTTCTCTGTTATGTGAACGACATGGAACTGAGCGTCTCATGTAAATTATAACCTGTATGCAGACGACAGCGTGCTCCTGGTTTCAGGAAAAGACCCAATAAGTATTGCCGCTTCACTTTCCAAAGAAATAGAATCATGTAGTGAATGGCTAGTGGACAATAGACTATCTCTTCACCTGGGCAAGACGGAAGCCATCTTATGTGGAACAAAACGCAAACTGAAAGACATTGTGGGCTTCTCGTTCAACTGTAATGATATTCCTATAACAACAGTGTCACAAGTTAAATATCTCGGACTAAAACTGTACGCGAGTTTGTCAGGTGAAACAATTTTGGAATCTATCCTGAGTAAGTGTAGAGCACGTATAAAATACCCTGTATAGACAGGTGGGATGCTTGCCCGCGGCGACCAAAAAGACCCTCTGCCAAGCCCTTGTTCAATGTCATTTTGACTATTCTGTGTCATCCTGGTACTCTGCATCATCTAAATCAGCACAGCACAAACTTCAGGTCACTCAAAATAAAATGGTTAGGTTCATGCTGAACCTATGACCCAGATCACATGTTGGCCAGGAACAACGTCAGTCACTAGGTATGCTCAATGTCGCTGACAGGGCCAAACAAATCAGGCTCACTAATGCTTCAAAATTTTCTATGACAGAGCTCCAGAGTACCTAAAGAATGATTTTGTTAAAGCAAATGAGAGGAGTGGACATAATACAAGAAACAGGATGTTTAATTTTAAGGTCCCGAAAATCCAAGGACAGGGTAAGCAAACATTCTTCTTCACCGCCATCAAAGACTGGAACGACCTACCCCAGTCAGTCCGTGAAAAGAGAACACTGTATTCCTTCAGACGTAGCCTGAAGGAACACCTGAACCGGACAGCTGCGAGAAGGGAGCACCAAGCTTATGTCTACTACTAAATGCGACATAAGAGATAGACAAACCAAACTGAAATGATTACTGATTACGGATTACTGATATTTACTATAGGATGTAAGGTATCTTAAAATAACCCCCTAGAAATACTTTCTCTAAAGTATCTATTTCTTTATCCTCCCCATTTTCCCCAGCTAACCTAATCCCACAAGGACCCCAATGGAAATACGCCTAACGGCCTTATTGGGCTATCCTTAGTTGGAATAATGCAAGGCTGGTACATGTCATATTTGTAACAAACTATGTAGTACCAACTCTGTAAATTGCTAACTGAATAAATATTATTATTATTATTATTATTATTATTATTATTATTCTATTACACCGTTTAACCAAATGAAAGAAAGAGAGAATACGCTCGCCGCTCTGCCTAGCTCCGCCCCCTAACAGCTGCGAGACGTTGTAAAGGCTTATCCCTCACACAGTCCACACAGTATCTGGACTGTGATTCCCTCAATACCTTCACCTTCCCGCCTATACACTGTCCACAAGCTTATAATACTTTGTATATTTGTTTACCCGGTCCAATCATTTTCATATCAAATGTAGGCTATTACTATATTACTATTATAATATTATAATATTATATTTAACATGTACAAAATGGGATAACTATTTTCAGGTTTAATTTATAGGTATTGGTTATTGTTCTAATTTCTTCTTACAACTAGGTTGCACAAAGCGGGATAAGGAGTTCACAAACTTCGGTACACACTTATTTTATTAACTTAAGACATCTTAGATATTGTTTTCTGGGATCATTAGAACCATGTGTCTATTACAGTTAAATTATGAAGATTTGGACTTAGAGCACTGACAAGACCTGCGTCCAGTATCATCGTAAGGTTCCGTAAGGTTATTATGAAGAACATTGGACAGGTTACAAAACAATAATAACATAATAACATAATAGAAATGAGTACAAAAAGCCTGTTGGCCCATACAAGCCAGATCCCTCTCACACCTAATGTGAGAAAAAGCTATGTGTGTTTGTTGGTAATGATTTAAAACATAGAAAACAGTGTAATGTATTGGCGTTCGTAACAATGCAAACATGATTTTCTGGTTCATTTCAGGGAGTGTGATTAACAGAATTGTTGATGATATCTTAAAACTTGACTTGTTATTAGTGATAAACCATATGGATTATGCAGTTCAAATTTGGTGATTTTAGAACTTGATTCAAAATGTTTGCCGCAGATTCTTGCACATTGTGGAGTAACTCTGGGTTTTTTTTCCACATAATGTAGTCCATTTGGCCCTCAGTTGTTCATCTTTGGGAAATATATGGAATGATACATTTCCTTGTTTAATGAATACAGACTTGCACCCAACAACTTCACAGTATAATGGCATTTTGATCACTTACAATAGCAGAGCTAAACTGTCACACGGCATTATGGTCACTGTTGTATTATAAAATATCGAAGTTATACTTTCACGGCACGAAGATATAGAAAACGGAGGATGCTGCTCCAACGGCTGTGATTTTGAGAATGAGCGGGAAGAAACTGGTGACCCCTTCACCCTTCAACACTCTGACGTCATGCGCGCGGATAGGGAGTTTGAGCGACCCCGTGGGTTGACCTGTTGTATCTATAGACCTTGCCACCACCTATAGTCAAACTCAACTGAAATGAGCTCCAAGGAGGTCAAGGTCGCCCTGTGCGGTGTTGCCAGATTTCTACCAAAACAAACCTTTTAGAAAACGGGAAACCAAGGAAAACCACATTTAGAAGGGAAACTTGAAATAAATGTAAAAGACGTTTTTATGTCTGGAAGGGTTATTGGTATTCTTGTATAAAAGTTACAGAAACGAAATAATAGGTAGGCTATATTTGTATATACCTATTTACATTGTACAGCATCTCCCTTGCCTGGCTATGAAGATGAGAGTAACTTTTGCGAGTTTTTCCTTCCATGGTGGTCGCGCTATGAATGAGGGTTAGTGACCGTCTTACCTGGGTGATGTTGTTGTCGTTGTTTGAGAACCTTTAAAAAGCATTGCCATTACTCGTATCCAGCTCTCTCGCTCTCTCTCTTTTGATGGGATTACATTGTGCTATATTGCATTTTGGAGATTGTGTATGTATGTGTGTGTTTGTGTGTGTATCTGTAGGGGTGTGTGTGTGTGCGTGAGTGCGTAGCCAACAGAACCGCATTGACATTACTTGGCACCGTCGCATATCCTACCACTCCTTCGATCTATTTATAGCTGTCCCCAGAAAAATGGCAACATGTTCTAAATAGCGTGCCATATGTTGTATAAATTCCTTCTATATATCCTTAAAATGATATGTTTCTTAACACCACATAACCTTTATAAATTGTAATATAATATATATAGTCATAAAAGCTAAAATTAATTTGTTAATAGCCTGAAAAACTAACATTTGTTGTTAAAGCTTTAAATATTTGACAACACCGCACAGGGCGAGGGACACCACCTTGTAGCTCATTTTCATAGGAGGATGGATTATATTCCGAGTATATCACTATCTTATGACACAGTAAACACCCCCATGACCAATATATCGCAACATTAACCCAATTTTAAGACAATTCACCATAATCTCATTATGGAACACAATAGGTTAGCATGATGAGTCGATGACTATCCAAAACTGCATGCAGACAGTATGCAGAGACCTTGGCTATGATTTTCATACAACGATTTTATCCCGAAAATGATATAATAATGACTCCTTACAGTGGTGACAAGCTCACAAGATACTGTCATTAGACTTAATCGCAACTAAATATAGTATACTTCAATGAAAGACATGTTATTCAGCTTTTCAAAGCCACACATCCTTAGATTCTTCAGGTTTGTATAATTATGAAATATAGCGCTACTGTCCCAGGCGTGACGTCACGCTGGATGTAGAAGGTTCCAATTTTACTTCGGTGAGTTAACTTCTTGTATGTATATAAACTTTGGGTAGGCCAGCAATCGTGATCTCTGTCCTTTGTAATTCAAAATGGGCTATAGCAAATGTGCTGCAAATTTTCATACCTAATCCCTAGCTGACCCTTCATAAATGGTATAAATATTAGCTCGACTGCTCTAGTAGTTATTGAGTTATAGAGGTTTTTGGTCAAGATTTTTGGTCTATCTATACTGAAAGGACTATAGTTGCTGAACGCTGGAATATCTTAATCTAGATATATAAATGCCCTAGCTATATCTGTTGATCTAGGTAATCTTATCTTGTGATAAGCTGTTTAGGAACTAACCACACGACTCTGTTAACCCTTTCACGCATTTATGACGCAGATGTTGCCAGATTAGCAATACGAAATAGTTCTCTCACTCTTATAATTACCTCTCCAAAATTAGTTTTCTGCCCACAGCTAACTCAAAGACAATTGCAGAGGTTGAAGTAACTAAACTAAAGGTTTCTAAATACCCCTGATGGTAACAAAGGCTTTAAAGTATCCCCAATAGCTCAAAATCGCGTCATATGTTGGAGAGGGTTAATATAGGTATTCATCTCGTAGCTAGATACTTTAATTAATATTGATGCTAGGTGTTGAACGATGATGCGATATTATGTTGTGGCTAGTTGTTCCACGCCATCTCTGTTGCTATAGTTGCTCTTCTACTAACTATATACTTTAATTATGTCGGTAGTTGCTAAACGCTGATACTCTTTTAGCCCGATACTCTTATCAGTTGCTGAATGGCTAACTGTGTAAATCCAGGTACTCATATATTGTGCCTAGTTGCTGAACGCCACCACACAGTATATTTTCACACGCCCCTGAATGAGGAAGGGGATTCTGAATGATCAGTCGACCTTTGCTACCTTCTGTGCTAGACTGTTCCTGTCTCTCTCTCGCTTCCTCAGTGCGTGTTTGAGGTAAATGCTGGATCATATTTTCAACTAGCCTTTCCACATGATTAGTTTAGTTATGTATATTTGGAAATGGTATCGCTTGTAT
>CM064492.1:14952314-15079614 GCA_032716605.1 Paralithodes platypus | reverse complement strand
ACAGACCTAAAACAGGCGGGTTATAGGGCGCGCGGGGTTTCGGTAACTACCCGTACAACTGGTTGCCGCACATGTCCACTTGACCCCTTTCCGTACGACCAACCTTTACAACGTACTCTGCTCCACGCTTAACTCATCTCAACCACCCCTCCCACACACCCCCCCCCCCCCCCCCCCCCCCCCCCCCCCCCCCCCCCCCCCCCCCCCCCCCCCCCCCCCCCCCCCCCCCCCTCCCCCCCCCCCCCCCCCCCCCCCCCCCCCCCCCCCCCCCCCACCCCCACCACCCCCCCCCCCCCCCCCCCCCCCCCCCCCCCCCCCCCCCCCCCCCCCCCCCCCCCCCCCCCCCCCCCTCCCCCCCCCCCCCCCCCCCCCCCCCCCCCCCCCCCCCCCCCCCACCCCCCACCCCCCCACCCCCCCCCCCCCCCCCCCCCACCCCCCCCCCCCCCCCCCCCCCCCCCCCCCCCCCCCCCCCCCCCCCCCCCCCCCCCCCCCCCCCCCCACCCCCCCCCCCCCCCCCCCCCCCCCCCCCCCCCCCCCCCCCCCCCCCCCCCCCCCCCACACCCCCCCCCCCCCCCCCCCCCCCCCCCCCCCCCCCCCCCCCCCCCCCCCCACCCCCCCCCCCCCCCCCCCCCCCCCCCCCCACCTCCCAACCCCCCCCCCCCCCCCCCCCCCCCCCCCCCCCTCCCCCCTCCCCCCCCCCCCCCCCCCCCCCCGTTCAAGGTCAATGTAGGGAGATCGGCTCTCCTCTCTATATACCGTATGTGTAAGACTGTGTAGCTCACATGAATGCATAGATTATTATTGCTATAATAAATTATATTACTATTTATCTCGCTCTCACTCACCCTACACACCGGACCCCCCCCCCCACTCCCCCCCCCCCCCACTCCACACACACACCACACCACTCTAACCCCCCCTCCCCCCCCCCCCCATACACCCACACCACACTTGCATCCACTTTATTCCCCCCCCCCCCCCCCACCCAGTTTTGTGGTGCTCTCGCTCTCTCTCTCTCTCATATATATATATATATATATTGAGAATATATCACAAATACACGTGAGCAACTAAATGTTTCGAGTCTCTCAGTGGGGATCGAACCGTCGACCATCAGGACGATAGCCGACGCTTTAATCAATTACACCACGGCGGTGTAATTGATTAAAGCGTCGGGTATCGTCCTGATGGTCGATGGTTCGATATATATATATACTGTATATATATATATATATATATATATATATATATATGTATATGTATGTACGTATGTATGTACTGGTAATATATTATCATTTTATATTTTTACTTTTTTTCCACATCACCCAAGAGGTAAAAGTTTCGGCGCATTTTTTTTTAAGAGGTTTCCCCTCTGTACCATCTGTACCATCTGTTTTGTCTGACTATGCAAGTGGTGGGGCGATTTGGAGTGGCTTCCATTGTGGATGGTGTCAAAGTCAGGAATGAAATGAAGTGAGAGTATAAATTTCGTGCGCCTGGCAGTGCGCCATCACGTGAAATGTGTGATGAGTTTTTTTGGCCTACGTCTGACAACGTCGCAGTAGCCTTGTTGCCAAGCTGTATACAATGTCCATTGAATTTACTAATAAGCGAATTAATTATAAAAACAATAAAGCTTTTTTGTACCTGTAGAAATAGCCTGAGCATTTCAAACCGACTTAAGGTACTTAATACCGAAAATAATATATTTTCGTTGTTAGGGATTATACATGTGGCACCAATGTAAAGGGAGTAACCGCGGTAGGACCGCCTGTTAAGATCTGTTTGACTATAGTGTGCGCCGCCCTCTCGTTCTTGGCTACCACCACGCAAGGTCCATAGATACTCAGGTCAACCCACGCGCAGCTCAGTGACGTCACACCTCAACCTCTCAATAAATACACGACAACAACGGCCACCTTTCGAAATTTCTACAGAGATAAAGACATACACCCAAACACATTTGGATTGCAAAATGTTACACCAAAATACACTTTTGGCGAGCTGTCTAACCTAAATGTACATAAAAGCACAGGACCAGACAAAATTCCTGCCAAATTTCTACGAGATGGAGCCATTGGTATAGCAGGCCCCCTAACCCACATCATCAACTTGTCAATTAACACCAACACTGTACCTGCTGAACTGAAGGAAGCTATTGTAACCCCTCTATTCAAGAAAGGAAATAAACTAGAAGTTGGTAACTACAGACCAGTTAGCATATTATGTATTGTATCTAAAATCCTTGAAAGAGCGGTATACACCCAAATTGAACACTACCTCAAACAAAATGATCTATTCTATAAGTTTCAATCAGGTTTCAGATGCATGTACTCGACAGACTCCTGTCTCATCCACTTAACGGATCACATTCGTAAAGAAATGTCTAAAGGTAACTACACCGGTATGGTTCTTCTTGATCTACAAAAAGCGTTTGACACAGTAGACCATGATATCCTATGTAATAAACTACAAGCAATGGGCATAGGATCTGTGAACTGGTTTAAATCTTATCTTAGTGGTAGAACTCAAAGAGTCAAAATTGACGATAATATATCTGATCCTATGCCAATTAACTGTGGGATCCCGCAGGGAAGCATCCTTGGTCCCTTACTCTTTCTCTGTTATGTGAACGACATGGAACTGAGCGTCTCATGTAAATTATTACTGTATGCAGACGACAGCGTGCTCCTGGTTTCAGGAAAAGACCCAATAAGTATTGCCGCTTCACTTTCCAAAGAACTAGAATCATGTAGTGAATGGCTAGTGGACAATAGACTATCTCTTCACCTGGGCAAGACGGAAGCCATCTTATGTGGAACAAAACGCAAACTGAAAGACATTGTGGGCTTCTCGGTCAACTGTAATGATATTCCTATAACAACAGTGTCACAAGTTAAATATCTCGGACTAAAACTGGACGCGAGTTTGTCAGGTGAAACAATTTTGGAATCTATCCTGAGTAAGTGTAGAGCACGTATAAATACCTGTATAGACAGGTGGGATGCTTGCCCGCGGCGACCAAAAAGACCCTCTGCCAAGCGCTTGTTCAATGTCATTTTGACTATTCTGTGTCATCCTGGTACTCTGCATCATCTAAATCAGCACAGCACAAACTTCAGGTCACTCAAAATAAAATGGTTAGGTTCATGCTGAACCTAGGACCCAGATCACATGTTGGCCAGGAACAACTTCAGTCACTAGGTATGCTCAATGTCGCTGACAGGGCCAAACAAATCAGGCTCACTAATGCCTTCAAAATTTTCTATGACAGAGCTCCAGAGTACCTAAAGAATGATTTTGTTAAAGCAAATGAGAGGAGTGGACATAATACAAGAAACAGGATGTTTAATTTTAAGGTCCCGAGAATCCAAGGACAGGGTAAGCAAACATTCTTCTTCACCGCCATCAAAGACTGGAACGACCTACCCCAGTCAGTCCGTGAAAAGAGAACACTGTATTCCTTCAGACGTAGCCTGAAGGAACACCTGAACCGGACAGCTGCGAGAAGGGAGCACCAAGCTTATGTCTACTACTAAATGCGACATAAGAGATAGACAAACCAAACTGAAATGATTACTGATTACGGATTACTGATATTTACTATAGGATGTAAGGTATCTTAAAATAACCCCCTAGAAATACTTTCTCTAAAGTATCTATTTCTTTATCCTCCCCATTTTCCCCAGCTAACCTAATCCCACAAGGACCCCAATGGAAATACGCCTAACGGCCTTATTGGGCTATCCTTAGTTGGAATTATGCAAGGCTGGTACATGTCATATTTGTAACAAACTATGTAGTACCAACTCTGTAAATTGCTAACTGAATAAATATTATTATTATTATTATTATTATTATTATTATTATTATTATTATTACACCGTTTTACCAAATGAAAGAAAGAGAGAATACGCTCGCCGCTCTGCCTAGCTCCGCCCCCTAACAGCTGCGAGACGTTGTAAAGGCTTATCCCTCACACAGTCCACACAGTATCTGGACTGTGATTCCTCAATACCTTCACCTTCCCGCCTATACACTGTCACAAGCTTATAATACTTTGTATATTTGTTTACCCGGTCCAATCATTTTCATATCAAATGTAGGCTATTACTATATTACTATTATAATATTATAATATTATATTTAACATGTACAAAATGGGATAACTATTTTCAGGTTTAATTTATAGGTATTGGTTATTGTTCTAATTTCTTCTTACAACTAGGTTGCACAAAGCGGGATAAGGATTTCACAAAATTCGGTACACACTTATTTTATTAACTTAAGACATCTTAGATATTGTTTTCTGGGATCATTAGAACCATGTGTCTATTACAGTTAAATTATGAAGAGTTGGACTTAGAGCACTGACAAGACCTGCGTCCAGTATCATCGTAAGGTTCCGTAAGGTTATTATGAAGAACATTGGACAGGTTACAAAACAATAATAACATAATAACATAATAGAAATGAGTACAAAAAGCCTGTTGGCCCATACAAGCCAGATCCCTCTCACACCTAATGTGAGAAAAAGCTATGTGTGTTTGTTGGTAATGATTTAAAACATAGAAAACAGTGTAATGTATTGGCGTTCGTAACAATGCAAACATGATTTTCTGGTTCATTTCAGGGAGTGTGATTAACAGAATTGTTGATGATATCTTAAAACTTGACTTGTTATTAGTGATAAACCATATGGATTATACAGTTCAAGTTTGGTGATTTTAGCACTTGATTCAAAATGTTTGCCGCAGATTCTTGCACATTGTGGAGTAACTCTGGGTTTTTTTTCCACATAATGTAGTCCATTTGGCCCTCAGTTGTTCATCTTTGGGAAATATATGGAATGATACATTTCCTTGTTTAATGAATACAGACTTGCACCCAACAACTTCACAGTATAATGGCATTTTGATCACTTACAATAGCAGAGCTAAACTGTCACACGGCATTATGGTCACTGTTGTATTATAAAATATCGAAGTTATACTTTCACGGCACGAAGATATAGAAAACGGAGGATGCTGCTCCAACGGCTGTGATTTTGAGAATGAGCGGGAAGAAACTGGTGACCCCTTCACCCTTCAACACTCTGACGTCATGCGCGCGGATAGGGAGTTTGAGCGACCCCGTGGGTTGACCTGTTGTATCTATAGACCTTGCCACCACCTATAGTCAAACTCAACTGAAATGAGCTCCAAGGAGGTCAAGGTCGCCCTGTGCGGTGTTGCCAGATTTCTACCAAAACAAACCTTTTAGAAAACGGGAAACCAAGGAAAACCACATTTAGAAGGGAAACTTGAAATAAATGTAAAAGACGTTTTTATGTCTGGAAGGGTTATTGGTATTCTTGTATAAAAGTTACAGAAACGAAATAATAGGTAGGCTATATTTGTATATACCTATTTACATTGTACAGCATCTCCCTTGCCTGGCTATGAAGATGAGAGTAACTTTTGCGAGTTTTTCCTTCCATGGTGGTCGCGCTATGAATGAGGGTTAGTGACCGTCTTACCTGGGTGATGTTGTTGTCGTTGTTTGAGAACCTTTAAAGCATTGCCATTACTCGTATCCAGCTCTCTCGCTCTCTCTCTCTTTTGATGGGATTACATTGTGCTATATTGCATTTTGGAGATTGTGTATGTATGTGTGTGTTTGTGTGTGTATCTGTAGGGGTGTGTGTGCGTGAGTGCGTAGCCAACAGAACCGCATTGACATTACTTGGCACCGTCGCATATCCTACCACTCCTTCGATCTATTTATAGCTGTCCCCAGAAAAATGGCAACATGTTCTAAATAGCGTGCCATATGTTGTATAAATTCCTTCTATATATCCTTAAAATGATATGTTTCTTAACACCACATAACCTTTATAAATTGTAATATAATATATATAGTCATAAAAGCTAAAATTAATTTGTTAATAGCCTGAAAAACTAACATTTGTTGTTAAAGCTTTAAATATTTGACAACACCGCACAGGGCGAGGGACACCACCTTGTAGCTCATTTCATAGGAGGAGGATTATATTCCGAGTATATCACTATCTTATGACACAGTAAACACCCCCATGACCAATATATCGCAACATTAACCCAATTTTAAGACAATTCACCATAATCTCATTATGGAACACAATAGGTTAGCATGATGAGTCGATGACTATCCAAAACTGCATGCAGACAGTATGCAGAGACCTTGGCTATGATTTTCATACAACGATTTTATCCCGAAAATGATATAATAATGACTCCTTACAGTGGTGACAAGCTCACAAGATACTGTCATTAGACTTAATCGCAACTAAATATAGTATACTTCAATGAAAGACATGTTATTCAGCTTTTCAAAGCCACACATCCTTAGATTCTTCAGGTTTGTATAACTATGAAATATAGCGCTACTGTCCCAGGCGTGACGTCACACTGGATGTAGAAGGTTCCAATTTTACTTCGGTGAGTTAACTTCTTGTATGTATATAAACTTTGGGTAGGCCAGCAATCGTGATCTCTGTCCTTTGTAATTCAAAATGGGCTATAGCAAATGTGCTGCAAATTGTCATACCTAATCCCTAGCTGACCCTTCATAAATGGTATAAATATTAGCTCGACTGCTCTAGTAGTTATTGAGTTATAGAGGTTTTTGGTCAAGATTTTTGGTCTATCTATACTGAAAGGACTATAGTTGCTGAACGCTGGAATATCTTAATCTAGATATATAAATGCCCTAGCTATATCTGTTGATCTAGGTAATCTTATCTTGTGATAAGCTGTTTAGGAACTAACCACACGACTCTGTTAACCCTTTCACGCATTTATGACGCAGATGTTGCCAGATTAGCAATACGAAATAGAGTTCTCTCACTCTTATAATTACCTCTCCAAAATTAGTTTTCTGCCCACAGCTAACTCAAAGACAACTGCAGAGGTTGAAGTAACTAAACTAAAGGTTTCTAAATACCCCTGATGGTAACAAAGGCTTTAAAGTATCCCCAATAGGCTCAACATCGCGTCATATGTCGGAGAGGGTTAATATAGGTATTCATCTCGTAGCTAGATACTTTAATTAATATTGATGCTAGGTGTTGAACGATGATGCGATATTATGTTGTGGCTAGTTGTTCCACGCCATCTCTGTTGCTATAGTTGCTCTTCTACTAACTATATACTTTAATTATGTCGGTAGTTGCTAAACGCTGATACTCTTTTAGCCTCGATACTCTTATCAGTTGCTGAATGGCTAACTGTGTAAATCCAGGTACTCATATATTGTGCCTAGTTGCTGAACGCCACCACACAGTATATTTTCACACGCCCCTGAATGAGGAAGGGGATTCTGAATGATCAGTCGACCTTTGCTACCTTCTGTGCTAGACTGTTCCTGTCTCTCTCTCGCTTCCTCAGTGCGTGTTTGAGGTAAATGCTGGATCATATTTTCAACTAGCCTTTCCACATGATTAGTTTAGTTATGTATATTTGGAAATGGTATCGCTTGTATGTATACCTTGGTTAACTGCACTGTTCAAGCATCCCTGTTTCTCCATCGCTTCCTGAAAATGTGAAAATAGAACTTACGATGCTATCAACCCTAATGGATTATTAAGCCAGCACACTGTAAGTCAAGAATATCGTCCGGACTGGAGCCCCTTGGTTTACTAGGTATTATTATGTTGTTTATTACTGAACATACGGTATTATAAGTATGTATATTCAGCTGTTGGGGAGTTGCGTTATATATATATATATATATTATGGAGGTTAAATCACAAATACGTGTAATCAAATTATGTAGTAAAACTCGCTAGAAAAATTGAAACAATGGAACACCAAGCTTTCGTCTATTCTCTCAAGACATCTTCTGGTTAATTACCCTGAAGATGTCTTGAGATAATAGACGAAAGCTTGGTGTTCCATTGTTTCAATTTTCCGAGCGAGTTTTAATATATATATATATATATATATATATATATATATACAGTATATATATATATATATATATATATATATATATATATTTATGTATCTATTTATCATAATTATTATATTATTATTTATTTTTCAAGTTTCATCATTAAACCTCCATCAAGGTTATAAAATACTCTAAAGGCCATCCTCGAAGTAAATGTGTGCGTTTTTTTGGGAGCGGAGGGTGTGGGGAGAGCATTCTTCTTTACTGTCCTATTCTTTTATTATAAACTGTCCCTGGCAGGTAGTATTAAGGCCGGACCACAAGGTCTGTGTGGTCTGAGTATCTGCATCTCTCTCTCTCTCTCTCTCTCTCTCTCTCTCTCCCTTTCCAATGTTCCCTTACCCACTCTAAACCACTGTTTGGACACTTGATCCTCAGTGTTTTGGAGGACAAGCAACCTAGAAGGGTCACTAGATCTGTTGTTGCTTGATTTCCTTTGTACTCCTTTGTACTCTCTCTCTCTCTCTCTCTCGGTAAGAGCGGCTTGCTTGGTGTAGTGACTATAGTCATCCTCCTATGAAATGAGCTACAAGGTGGTGTCCCTCGCCCTGTGCGGTGTTGTCAAATATTCAAAGCTTTAACAACAAATGTTAGTTTTTCAGGCTATTAACAAATTAATTTTAGCTTTTATGACTATATATATTATATTACAATTTTTAAAGGTTATGTGGTGTGAAACATATCATTTTAAGGATATATAGAAGGAATTTATACAACATATGGTACGCTATTTAGAACATGCTGCCATTTTTCTGGGGACAGCTATAAATAGATTGAAGGAGTGGTAGGATATGCGACGGTGCCAAGTAATGTCAATGCGGTTCTGTTGGCTAAGCACGCACTCACACACACCCCTACAGATACACACACAAACACACACATACATACACAATCTCCAAAATGCAATATAGCACAATGTAATCCCATCAAAAGAGAGAGAGAGAGAGAGCTGGATACGAGTAATGGCAACGCTTTAAATGGCCTCAAACTACGACAACAACATCACCCAGGTCAGACGGTCACTAACCCTCATTCATAGCGCGACCACCATGGAAGGAAAAACTCGCAAAAGTTACTCTCATCTTCATAGCCAGGCAAGGGAGATGCTGTACAATGTAAATAGGTATATACAAATATAGCCTACCTATTATTTCGTTTCTGTAACTTTTATACAAGAATACCAATAACCCTTCCAGACATAAAAACGTCTTTTACATTTATTTCAAGTTTCCCTTCTAAATGTGGTTTTCCTTGGTTTCCCGTTTTCTAAAAGGTTTGTTTTGGTAGAAATCTGGCATCACCGCACAGGGCGACCTTGACCTCCTTGGAGCTCATTTCAGTTGAGTTTGACTATAGCGTCTCGGACTTCCACCCAGAAGGCCCGGGTTCGCGCCCACGCTCGGCGCATTAAAGATTTTTCACAAGCACTGAGTCGTTACCATCCCTCATGAGCAAAAGGATGGGGTAGTAGTACAGGACCCCAATGGAAATACGCCTAATCGGCCTTATTGAGCTATCCTTAGCTATCTTAGCATGCGCTAGCTTTAAGAACTATTATTATTATTATTATTATTATAAGAGAAAGATAAAGTGGCTTGCTTTAGCTTGTTAATTCTGTAGGAGAGAGGGAACGTGGTAGGGTTTAGTTTATTCTCAATTAAGGGGAGGTGGACCGTTTCTCTGGATCCCTTCTCCCTTATGTTTAGCCCCACTAGTTTTGAGATTTTAAGACGTTGGTTCCATTAGTTTGGGGATTTTATGACCTTTCGCCCCATTTCGATGTCAATTTTAAGACCTTTCATGCCATTTAGGTGTGGATTATTTCCTGGTGAGTGATAGCGAGCCTGCAATTTTAGGAGGAACCGGCCTTCGGCCGGGACATATTTCTACCGAAAAATTTACCATTTTATTTTGAAGATGGGTCTAGGGGGTGTTTTTCTAAGCTTGATGGAGGTCTAGGGAAGAAACTAAAAAAAATATATATGAATAAATAAATTAATAGACCAAACAAACGGTCAGTCTCCCCTTAACTCTGACTTCTATAATATTATGCCCTTCATAATATGAATTAATTCGTCTAATACCATCCAGGAAACAGAAAAGAAGAAATGCGTCATCCTATCTTTCTTAAAAATACATATTATGGGGTTAAGTTTGAAGGAGAAGAGGGGCTAGAAAACACCAAACCCTCCCCCTAATGCAGAAAGCCTCCACCAGTGATATGTTAAGGGGAGGCAGAGGGGTTTTCTGGCTCCCCTTCTCCCTCATGTTTAGCCCCATTACTTTGAGACTTTAAGACGTTCGGCCCATTAGTTTGGCGATTTTACCACCTTTCGCCCCATTTCCTTGTAAATTTTAAGATCTTTCGTGCCATTTAGGTGTCGATTTTTTCCTGGCGAGTGATAGCGAGCCTGTATTTTTAAGAAGAACTCTAGAGAGTGTTTTTTTAAGCTTGATGGAGGTCTAGCAAGGAAACTAAAACATAAATTATGTTATGTTATGTTATGTTCTTAAATTAATAAATAAATAAATAACCCCAAAACTAACCAGCACACCCCCCTTAAGGGGGGATGGGCGTATATATTTCCTCCTTTATTAATGTTTGTATAATATATTTTGTTTAGTTTCCTCCCTAGACCTCCACCAATCTTAAAAACAATAATCCCCCCCAGACCCTCTTGACACGAACAGTCTTAATATTGATAAAGTAATGTAGCGAAAGGTCTTAAAATCCCCAAACTAATAAGCTGAACGTCTTAAAATCTGAAAACTAATGGGGCTAAACATGAGGAAGAAGGGAGAGACCTGAAATAACGACCCATCTTCCCTTAGTATTAGAAACCCTATTGTAGCAGTGATCAGCCATTTTAGTGTCACTGGTGTAAGCATAGCCTCACTTTATATAATCAAATTAATTTGGTTTATTTGTGAGGTAATTGGCGGGTTGGTGAATAAATATGAATATCTATGTCAATAATACTCATTCGGCAGTACACAAGGTATACTGTATAGTTTGGGCTTTGGGTCCTAATTCTACATGGTCAAAACTAAAATATAACTCTGGTGTTATACAGTAGTGACAGCAAAATTGCATTTATAGAAAACGTAGGCTGCTCTCTCTTATTACAGGGTCTTTAGGTAATCGTTGGCTGCTCTCTTATTACAGTGTCTTTAGGTAAACGTTGGCTGCTCTCTCTTATTACAGGGTCTGCAGGTAAACGTTGGCTGCTCTCTCTTATTACAGGGTCTTTAGGTAAACGTTGGCTGCTCTCTCTCTTATTACAGGGTCTGCAGGTAAACGTTGGCTGCTCTCTCTTATTACAGGGTCTTTAGGTAAACGTTGGCTGCTCTCTCTTATTACAGTGTCTTTAGGTAAACGTTGGCTGCTCTCTCTTATTACAGGGTCTGCAGGTAAACGTTGGCTGCTCTCTCTTATTACAGGGTCTTTAGGTAAACGTTGGCTGCTCTCTCTTATTACAGGGTCTGCAGGTAAACGTTGGCTGCTCTCTCTTATTACAGGGTCTTTAGGTAAACGTTGGCTGCTCTCTCTTATTACAGGGTCTTTAGGTAAACGTTGGCTGCTCTCTCTTATTACAGGGTCTGCAGGTAAACGTTGGCTGCTCTCTCTTATTACAGGGTCTTTAGGTAAACGTTGGCTGCTCTCTCTTATTACAGGGTCTGCAGGTAAACGTTGGCTGCTCTCTCTTATTACAGGGTCTTTAGGTAAACGTTGGCTGCTCTCTCTTATTACAGGGTCTGCAGGTAAACGTTGGCTGCTCTCTCTTATTACAGGGTCTTTAGGTAAACGTTGGCTGCTCTCTCTTATTAAATGGTCTGCAGGAAAACGTTGGCTGCTCTCTCTTATTACAGGGTCTTTAGGTAAACGTTGGCCGCCCTCTCTTATTACAGGGTCTTTATGTAAACGTTGGCTGCTCTCTCTTATTACAGGGTCTGCAGGTAAACGTTGGCTGCTCTCTCTTATTACAGGGTCTGCAGGTAAACGTTGGCTGCTCACTTTTATTGCAGGGTCTGCAGGTAAACGTTGGCTGCTCTCTATTATTACAGGGTCTGCAGGTAAACGTTGGCTGCTCTCTCTTATTACAGGGTCTGCAAGTAAACGTTGACTGTTCTCTATTATTACAGGGTCTTCAGGTAAACGTTGACTGTTCTCTCTTATTACAGGGTCTTTAGGTAAACGTTGGCTGCTGTCTCTTATTACAGGGTCTTTAGGTAAACGTTGACTGTTCTCTCTTATTACAGGGTCTTTAGGTAAACGTTGGCTGCTCTCTCTTATTACAGGGTCTGCAGGTAAACGTTGGCTGCTCTCTCTTATTACAGGGTCTGCAGGTAAACGTTGGCTGCTCTCTATTATTACAGGGTCTGCAGGTAAACGTTGACTGCCCTCTTTTACTACAGGGTTTTTAGGTAAACTTTGATCACTCTCTCTTATTACAGGGTCTCTAGATATATTATATTGTATCCTTGACTTTTGTCATCCCATCCGTGGTGGGGTTTATAGGGATGCCGTTATTCACAGGAAGAAAGACTATACGTACAAAACAAGTGGACCTTCAACAACGACAACAACAGGACCAAACCACTACACACATAAAATGATAACAATATTAACAATACCAATAATTATGATCATACCATAATAATATAATAACAATTTAAACAAAACATTAAAATAACAACATCAAGGCCAAACCTATCTCTTTCCGATTATGACGACGCATTTCTTAGTTTAGTTTTTAATATCAATAGACGATTTTATGAACATTAGTAAGTATCTATGAGAAAAATATATATAAGGCTTTCAATTACTCCTTTAACTCCAACATTTTCTTCCAAAGATGTTTAAAATCGTTGAATTATAGCCAAAATAAAATAAAGAATCGCTTCATTGTATACTGAACATTGGCACTTTTAATTTCGATGGAGAACGCGCTTATTTTAAGGGGAGATGGTTGGTTTTTCTGGCATCCCTTCGTCTTCATGTTTAACCCTATTAGTTTTCATATTTCTTTACGTTCATTCCATTAGTTTGGCGATTTTAACACCTTACACCCAATTTCTTTGTCAATATTGGGACCTTTCGTACCATTTAGGTTTCGATAATAGTTATGTTATATTTTCGCACCTATTCGATCACGATGCTAAACAATAAAACAAAACGTGACGCAATACAAGTGTGTTTCTATTGATTGTCAAGGTTTAGCAATGTGTGTATTATGGGGGATTTTAATTTTCCGAATATTGATTGGCAGCATCAAATCGGCGACTCAGATTCAAAAGAGTTTATTGAGGCGGTACAGGATAGTTTTTTATTTCAATTCATAGACTCGCCTACTAGAGGTAATAATATCCTCGATTTAGTTCTCAGTAATAATGAACAAATTATAAATAATGTAGAGATAGGAGACCAACTAGGAAATAGTGATCATAAATCAATTTATTTTAACATACAATGGACAGGAAAGGCTAAAGAGAATACGACACTTATCCCAGATTTCAGAAAAGCCAATTATGGTGGATTAAGACGAGCCTTAAGAGTCGATCCTATGGTTAAACTATTAAGTGGACCCAGGTGCGCTAATGAACATACTCTCTCTCAGATACCTGTCTTAACTCAGGATAATTTAACAGCCACATATAATAATTTTATTTCTTCACTCCACAATGCGCAAAATAAATATATCCCCAAAAGAAAATTTAGATCAACACAGAACCAACCCAAATGGATGAATAATAGACTATTAGACCTTCTAGGAAAAAAAGAGAGGAATATATCGAAAAATTAAGAAAGGCGAAATTCACCTACTTGCTTACTATCAGAATCTATCAAGAGAGGTTAAAAAATGTATTAGGACAGACAAAAGAAATTATGAAATCAGGATAGCCAATGACTCAAAAAATAACCCTAAGGCTTTTTACCAGCTATATAAATCTAAAGTTAGAGATAAAATAGGCCCCCTTAAAACTTCGATAGGAGAAATGACAGAAAATTATTTAGAAATGTGCAGTACATTAAATAGTCGGTTACTATCCGTTTTCACTAATGAAAATTTGGCACAGATTCCAGAAGTCCGTAAGGTATATAGCGATAGTATAGAAAATAGGTTAAGTACGGTTACTATAAGTAGAAATGATGTGCTTAAGGAAATTGACAGACTGAAACCTCAGAAATCGCCTGGTCCCGATGAGGTATATGCCAGAGTATTAAAATAATGCAGAGACGAGTTAAGTTACCCATTAACATTTCTTTTTAACAATTCATTAGAAACAGGTATTGTTCCAGAAGCTTGGAAGCTTGCAAATGTAGTTCCGATTTTCAAAAAAGGTGATAAATCAATAGCATCCAATTACCGTCCCATTAGTCTCACTTCAATCATAGGAAAGCTACTAGAGTCAATTATTGCTAGGAAAATGAGAAACCACTTAGAAACATTTAACTTAATCAATTCTTCTCAGCATGGATTCACTCAGGGACGTTCTTGCCTTACTAATTGCTTAGTTTTTTCTCAGAGGTATATGAAGCAGTAGATAATGAAAAGGCATACGATATTATATATTTAGATTTCAGTAAAGCTTTCGACAGAGTCCCTCATGAGAGATTGATGAGAAAGGTTGAGGCACATGGAATAGGTGGGGCGTTGTTGGGATGGATTAGGTCATGGCTAATTGGTAGGAAACAGAGAGTCAGCATAAATGGTACCAAGTCAGACTGGGGAGCAGTCAAAAGTGGTGTCCCCCAGGGATCGGTATTAGGTCCCCTGTTGTTTCTTATATACATAAATGACCTAGATTTAGGTATAACTAGTAGGATAAGTAAATTCGCAGACGATACTAAAATGGGGAGATCAATTGATTCAGATAGCGATATAGAGTGCCTCCAAAGGGATCTAGATACCTTACATGAATGGTCAGTAAATTGGCAGATGAAGTTTAACATTGACAAATGCAAGGTATTAAAGATAGGGAAGATGCAAACAAATGTTAAATATAAACTAGCTAATTTAGAATTAGAAAATTCAGACTGTGAGAAAGATCTAGGTGTGTTTGTTAGCAATGATTTGAAGCCTAGAAAACAGTGTATAGGCGTTCGTAATAAGGCAAACAGGATTCTCGGGTTCATCTCTAGGAGTGTGAGTAACAGAACTGCTGATGTTATCTTAAAACTTTACTTGTCATTAGTGAGACCCCATATGGATTATGCTGTCCAATTTTGGTGTCCTTATTACAGAATGGACATAGATTCATTGGAGAGAGTACAGCGTAGAATGACAAAAATGATCCATAATATTAGAAATCTTCCGTATGAAGAAAGGTTGAAGAAATTAGGTTTACATTCGTTAGAGAGACGCAGAGTTAGAGGGGATATGATAGAGGTGTTCAAGTGGGTTAGTGGGATTAACAAAGGGGACATGACAAATGTACTAAAGCTCAGTGATAGCGAAGAACTCGTACCAATGGTTTCAAATTAGATAAATTTCGTTTCAGAAAAGATATAGGCAAATATTGGTTTGGTAACAGAGTTGTAGATGGGTGGAATGGACTACCAAGTGCTATAGTGGGATCTAAAACTGTAGGGAGATTTAAGATAAAATTGGATAAGCATATGGACGAGAAGGGTTGGGTGTGAAGGGGGATCAGCCGGGTTGGGCCAATCAGCGCTCTGCAGACCCCCATAATCCTGCGTTAATCTCTAACCGTTTTGGTAAGATGATCCTCAGGGTATTAGAGTGTTGAGCCTATAATTGGGCTTTGTAATTGATTTGGGGTTGTGTGGGACAGGGATCTGCCTTGCTTAGGCCAATCGGCTTTCTGCAGACTCCCATTTTCTTATGTTCTTATGTTCTTATTGTGAATTCTTTATAAAAATTGCTTGTTATGTTATATTTGTTTTCTTTGCTGCCTAGACCTCCATCAAGCTTTAAAAAAAAAAACAAAAAAAAACAAGACCCCCTTCCGAGATAAATTTGTAAATTTTCATTAGAAAATGTCCCGGCCGGTTCCTCCTAAATTAACCTTATTCCAACGACCCACCAAAAACAAAAGAATGAGAAGAGCAGGCTGAAATCGACAGGCTTGATATTTCGCGTTTAAAACTCAACAAGCATGTAAATATCCAATAAATATTATACAGATTACGTCTCTGTTATTGCAATTAATACAAATATATTAAGATTGTTCATAAATTAGAGATAACATGAGCGGAATTCGTACTCATGCGATCGAAATTTAGTCGATAGTGAAACGAGTTTTGATGTAATTATGGGCTTACTATACTAATGAATTATATGCAGAAGTACACAAATAACCATAGATCGCTGTATGACCACGATAACACTAACAAGCTTTTGATTTAGGCTGCTGTTAAGAAATAAAAACATTTTGCAGTTCATAGCTCTAGTCGGCGTTGCTACATTCGTATTCGAATCAAAATGTTGAGGTCTTGTATAAATGTCGAAAATTAAGAAGTATTCGTTTATTTTGGTCATGTATTGATTATGAAAATCGTCATAGAATGAGCTGCTAAGGATGAGTGCATGATCACATTCCCAACTAAATTTGACTTTAGCGTGAATTGCCAGACAAGCAGTGAATAAATATAGCCTCTAAATCGTAATCTCCAAAATTACTTTCTTTGTACCTTTCTTCTTAGTACCGCCTTTAGGCAAATGTACCCTTTTTTGTGTTATCTTTGTTTTTTCTTCCTCTGTTCATTATCTCTAAACAAATTCTCACAATCAATGTATGATTCAAGTAAAATAATTATTAATTATTATCTATATTTATACAAAGGTACGAAACCTCCACGTGTTGTCAACAAACAAATACAGCAACGCCGACAAGAGCTATTATCCGCAAAATATTTGTATTTCTTAACCAAACAGCCTCAATCGAAAGTTTATCAGTGTTATCGAGGTCGTACAGCTATCTACAGTTATCTGAATACTTCTGCATACGATTATTTACTACAGTGTATCCATAATTACATCATAATTCGTTTGTGAAATAACCTATAATGACGAGTTTTCGACATTTTCGGCTCATGTTATCTCTCATGTATGTGCATTCCTAATATATTTGTATAATAGTTGTAAGATTCATATATGTACTACAGTATATCTATCTATTTATATACTCAGGCACATACCCCATAGCTGGGGGTGGCCGACTCGAGACAGAGCACAAACAGGGACAACACAACACAACAAAGAGCCATGAAGGACAAGGTAGTCCAGAAAATAAACAACAAATGCCTCCCCTTAAGCTACACACTTTAAATGTACGTCAAATTGGAAGTCTCATTAGTTTGATGAACATCCTTTGCTTTTGTACATTATGGATTTCCTAAAGGGACTCCTAGCCGATATCCTGTTTATTTTTAACTGACGGTAAACTGCAAAGTTCCCATTAAGATTTCTCAGTTATTTTGAAGATTCTGTAGTGAAATATGGTGCTAATTATATAAACTTGGTCTTAATATGATGCAGAGACATGGTGGTTTCATGTTTGTCCATGTTAGTATCGATACATTAGGGATTCAATTTATCGTCAGATGAAATGAAACAGAGTATAGCATCTGATACACCCCCTCGCGTGCAGCCACCTTAAGGGGGGATGGGCTGGGTTTTATGGCCCCCCCATATTCCTCGTGTTTAGTCCCATTGGTGTTTAGATTTTAAGACGTTCGGCCCATTAGTTTGGCGATTTTAAGACTTTACGCCCTATTTTTTTTTCAATATTAAGACCTTTCGTGCCATTTAGGTGTCGATTTTTCCTTGCGAGCGACAGCTAGCCTTTAGTTTTAAGAGTAACCGGCCTTCGACCTGGAAATTTTTCTACCGAAAAATGTACAAATTTATATTGAACAGGGATCTTTTTGTTTTTTTTTTTTTCTTTTTTGCAGCTTGATGGAAGGCTATAGGCTATATATATATATATATATATATTTTTTTTTTTTTTTAAAGAGACAATGAACGGAGGAAGGAAAAACAGATAAAACGAAAATGTCCATGTGCCTAAAGGCATCCTCCATTCATAAAATGTTCGTAACAACTGGATTTAAACATTTGTAGATTGTAAGTTTGTGGAAAGCAATTCGAGGGAAGTGAATTCCAAAGAGTAGTAGCTCTGGGGATAAATGAATTCTGATAAGCAGAAGTTCTGCATTGTGGAGGAGAAAGTGTAAATTCATGGGCGCTCTCAGCTGCCCTAGTTCTACGGGGAAAGATGTGGAGAGGCAAGTTCCTCGGAACAATTGCTGTGAAAATATCTGTAGAATAATGCAAGGGATGCAACATTTCTTCGTATGGATAATGTAGGAAGGTCCTGTGTTATTGCAGGGTTATTGATTAATCTAATAGTTTTTTTTTTAATTTTGTCCAACTGCCTCAATGCAACCACTCCACTTCCACCCCACAGAGGTGAACAGTAATCCATCTGAGAACACACATGACTTTTATATATTACGGTCAACTGCTCGTCAGTGAAGAATTCTCTAACTCTGTACAGGAGTCCCAGTTTTTTAGAGGCATTCTTAGCAATGCTTCTAACATAATGTGTCCAGCTCAAGTTAGTAGTTAACCCGTCCAGCCCCGGCTAGTTTTGTAATGTTTGTTCACCAGAACCCTGCCGGTTTTCAAAAAATTGTTTTATTCCAGAAACAATAGCGAATGGGTTAGGAATGAAGGAAAAACCACGAAAAACCGCTCAAAAAGCTTAAAGAATGGTCCTACAGAGCCCCCGAAAAAGTATTTTACAAGAGTAAAAAATTGAAGGCAATTACCCCAAAAAAACAGGTTATTGCGCGCTCATGCGCACGCACGTGGACTTTGAGAGTTTTCAACCATCGGCACGGTTGCGTGGGATACGTACACAGTTCCCATACAAATCTGAGCCCTCTTGAGTGGCTACACCTGAGGTTACGGTCGGCACAATTAGGGTGACGCGCCAGGCGCGTCTCTGGGGCTGTGCGTTACATACATCGCCGACGCGTCAGACGCGTCGCTGGGGCTGTACGGGTTAATGTTACACCGAGAATGTCAATACTAGGGGAAGTGGGAATATTTACATCATTAAAAAAATATATGGGAGTCAGTGAGATTCTGTCGGTTAGAAAATTGAATGTACTTGGTTTTCTGTGCATTAAAGGAAACTAGATTCTTTTGTCCCCATTCATTAATTCTAGAAAGGTCCTGGTTCAGAGAAATTGCAGTGTTTATTTTTTAATCTATAAGATCGGGTTGGGTGAAAGAATTGGTAAATGTGAAGGAACTGTGGAGTGTTGAGTCATCTGCGTAGGAATGTATTGGATTATGAGTGGTAGATATGAGATCATTGATATGAATGAGGAACAGAGTTGGGGCCAAAACTGATCCCTGTGGAACACCAGCATTTATTGAGTGAAATTGAGAATAAAGGCCATCTACCATTACACATATTTTTCTGTTATGAAGATAAGAAGAAATTAGTGGAACTAATGGTGCAAGGCCGTAGTGTGACATCTTCGACAATAAGGATTGATGCCAGACTCTATCAAATGCCTTTGATATACCCAGTGCTATTGTATGTGTTTCACCATGTTGGTCTGTAGCTTGGTTGATTTGATGCGTAAGAAGGCAAAGAATGTCTGCAGTTGATCGACATCGTCTAAAACCATATTGCCTATCATTGATTAATTTATTATTCTCAAGATGCTGTATTATGTGATTATTTAATATAATTTCAAAGACTTTACCAAGAGTGGAAGTTATAGCTATTGGTCTGTAGTTTGATGGATCTGAAGAGGCACCTTTTTTAGGAACTGGATGGATGTTTGCTTCTTTCCAGGAATCATGAGGTATGAGTACACAGGCGGAACTTTTTTTGCCAATACAGGAGCGAGCACCAAGGAGCAATTCTTAACCCTTAAAGATCGGGGCCGGACTTAAGTCCGGCTCCAATTTGCAGCAAGTTAGGAGCATTATTAAGGCTTTTAAAGGGTTAAAATCAAGTGGAAATGGCCGGGAGCGCAGCGGGCCAGACAGCCGACTCCCAGGGCTTACCGCCGCCCATTAACTCATGTTCCCTGTGTTCTCGAGAGGCCAGCAGTGTAGCCAGTAGTGAGCATAGCTGGGAAAAATATGCCGCTATACGCTAAACTCCCATGTTACTGGTATCACTGTATGAGAACCACGAGTGCTACATAGCTCGTTCTGGTCTCATTTTGAAGATTTAAGCGCCTAGTTTTTTGCTAAATAAATTTTTGTTCATGCAGATACTTGATTTATCATTCAGGAGGGCCTGAATATGCCCAAATAAGCCCAAAAAAACCCGCTAGACAAGGGTTAAGTATTATTGGAGGAATTTCATCTGGACCAGGAGCCTTATCTACTGAGAGATTCTGCAAAATAGTTTTGACATGTCTGGTGTGGATCTTAAGTGAGGGAATTTCAGGCAAATTAAAATTAAGTACAGGGACATCTTGATTTATTTCATCTAAGGTTGAGTTGGTGGAGAAAATATCCGCAAGAAGGTTAGCTTTACCTCGTGGGTCACTTACAAGATTGCCAGTCGGAGATTTTAATGGTGGAATGGATGAAGCAGTAGTGAAGTTGGATTTGAATGAGTTAAGAGTAGACCAAAAATATTTTGTTATCATTTGGATTATTTAGAAGTTTATTTGCCTGCTTGTGGAGAAAGTTTGATTTAGTTAGGTTTAATACAGTTTTGGCATGATTTCTGATGTTTCTAAAGTAATTAAAGGCTTCATGTGTTTTTGATCTTGTGTATACATTGTAGTCTATTGCTTTTTGTTCAGTTACTCTAGCACAATTATGGTCAAACCATTTAGGTGAATTAGATCTTTTACTGTAATTTTGATGAGGAATAAAAGTTTCCATTCCAATTTTTACAAAATCTTGTATGTGGCTCAAGGTGGAGTGTGCATCATTAGAAAAGAAAGAGGTCCAGGAAATATCAATAAAGAAACCTTGAAGACCCTCCCAGTCTGCCCTATCGTAATGCCATTTAGTCACCAAAACAGGTTCAGAGTGGGAAGGTGTGGTAGGTGATAGACAGGTGGCCTGTATCAGACAGTGATCAGAAGATCCAAGCGGGGACCTCACTGTAACATCATAATTGTCTGAAGTGGTTGTTAAAAATAAGTCCAGTAGGTGGGAATTATGATTAGGATTATCTGGTACACGGGTGGGTTGGTTGACTAGTTGAGTGAGATTAAATGAGTCTGCAAATAGCTCACATTCAAGACCAGCATCATCAGTCCTGGCTAAATGAGTGAGCCATTCAACATTATGGACAATTAAAATCACCTAACACAGTGATTTCGAAGAAGAATTTAAGTTGAGGACACTGAGTTGTGAGGACAGAGAATCAAAAAGACTTTGCTCTGGAGGAGTATTTGGGGAACGGTAGATGCAACATATGTATTTAAATTTACCAGCAGAAATTAATTTGAATATAGAATAATCAAAATAGGGACAATTGAAACTAGTAACCTCCTCCAGGGCAATTTCAGATTTTGCGAAGCAACATACACCTCCTTTAGGTCAGAAATTTTGGAGCAGTTGATAACCTGGAAAATTAAATCTAGACGTGTCAGATGTGGATGTTACTTGAGTCTCTGTCAAAAACAGGAGAGTAGGGGATTCTGCTTGAAGAAATTGGTGTACAGAATTGATGTTAGATGTCCCCTTATATTACTAAAGAAAAAGCTGCACCGACGAGCAGCTTTGGGACGTTGCAATGCTCTGGACACAGTCGCATGATGACGACCGGGAGGGCCCTGTGTCAATGACCCAACCCTGATGGGGGTGGATATCCGAGGGACCACCAGGTTTGCTCTTAACAATTGTACTGCCATATTTATTAGGTAAGTGTATGGTGTTACATGTATGATATGTAGTGGGAAGAGTAGTATTTTATGGATATAGGATAGCGATGTAGGACAATGTCGTGAAGTTGGATGTGTATGTTATATAAAGAGGGTTTTCCTGATACCCCTGATGTGTGAGGCAGAAAGATATGTATCCAGCTACCAAGGCCTGGGAGAGAAAATGGAATTCAGGCTATTCCCTGAGTCTCCCGAAACCTTGGCGGTAGTACTTCCCTGGGCGGGGCTGCCTACCCCTACTACCTACAACAGTATATAGTGTTATGCCCTGATTTTATTCAGGATTAACTATTGCGTAGGTGAGTTCTGCAAGACTGGAATATCCGGTTTCATATACATACATGTGAGGGGTCAACAGAACACATAAATGGAACCTTGGAATGTGATTTGCAATACAGCTTTATTTCGCTAAACACACTCACGGTATAGAAAAAGAATCACTTTCACTGTATAGAACATGAGTAAGAGTAATAAGTTCAGTGATAAGAGCTTGGTCTTTCAATTCTTCAAGCACAATCGTGGATCTGGATTAGAGTATGCACTGCCACTTCCGAGTCTCGGGTATTATTCTTCCGATACGGACATGATAAGAAGCGATAAGAAAGTCACTCGAAGGGGGCACGGATTTGATTTATACAATATCTGATACAGAGTGTTGCTTTAAGGCCTAAGGGTTCTAGTTATTCGATTAAGTGGGGGCTAACGTTGAGTTTCGACTTTATACGCTCTAGCAGAGTCAAGTAGGCAATTATATTTGTATACTTTTAACCGTTAATGCGCGGATGGGGATTCGTCACTGAGATTAAATCACCTTTTACGACCTATCCCTTATTTATGGGATCACAGAATATCTATACCAAAACATCCAATTTAGGAATAACTCGTGTCGTGGTTGGGGGTAAATATTGTTGCGGTAATATCTCGTAATATGTTTACTGGAACGAATCTCTGGCAAAACACGGGACTCTAGGATCAAACTCGAAAACTCTTTATGGTTAGCGAATAACTCAAAGGTGAACACAGGCAAACACAACGGGTTGGTAACACGGTATCTATACACTGATACTATAATACGAAATCGTGCCCGATCAGGTTATCTTCTTTCTCCTCTTGAATCTGGTGTCGTCGGGGGCTTCTCGGCTGCTCCAGGGGGTCCCGTTGTGTGAAGAAGTTACAGATGGGTCAGTTGACCGGTGATGAAGTTGAGTTCAGGGTCTCTCCTATGGATCTTAAATGGTCTGCTTCTGGGCTAAGGCCAGGGTAGCATCTCATCGGACAAACGTAAGCATTGGGTCTGCACAAACCTTGCTTAACTATCTCTGATCCATGACGAGAGGTTCAATCAACCCAAGTGCATATGTGGTGATATATATATTTCTATTAGGTCCCTATATTTACCTGTGATCTACCACGGTTAATACAGGCCCAGGAATATAATATATCAGCTCCTGGTGTTCAGCTTGCGGGGTGCCGGTCGGTTACTAACAGGGGAGTAAAACAGTCTTCCCACAGAGCGACGTCCCGCTCGGCAAAAAGCTATGTTTTAAAACTGCCTGGTCTCCTCCTCTCATGGTTTATATATGGCAGGGTGACTCGGTGTTGCCCGGGCCGGGGGCTGATGGGTCCCTTCCAATTCAGGGCCAGGGTGGCTGTGCAGGGCTGTGGGGTCAACATCTGGCAATCTGGCCCTTCGTTCCCAATGTTCTGAATTAGATAACAGTGTTAGTTCACACACCGACATATAAGAATAGTTAATGGCAGGTGGTATGGCAAGCAAAGGACCCGTCGCCTTGTTGTTCACGGCGGCGAGGGGAGGAGCACCTCGGCCAGGAGGGTCAGTGGCTAATCGTTTGACTTGATAAGTAGGTTACTTTTAAAAAGAAGGGGAACAAGGGGAAGAAACGTAAGTGAACAGTTCTCTCGTACCTGTAGGTCTTTGTGAGATTGAATAAAAAGTCCTGTAATACCTCACAGGTGTTGGCACGTGTATACAGGTGGTGGTTAGGCGTGGTAGCCCTAATGGTCCCGTATACCGGGGTCGAGGAGGGCGGCGCATGTCCGGGCTGGACACGGCTCGATGGCCGAGTTAATTTGTTGTTGTCGGCCCACCTGGGTTAGGGTGGAAATACCCACAGTCTACAGATATAAGGTCGGTCCACCAGGCGACCCTTTGACGTCACCGGTCCCAGGCGCGCTCTTTCCTTCTCCTTCTATCTTTCTCTCTCGCTTTCAATTAGTTCATTCTCTCTCTTTCTCTCCCTCGCACGCGCTCTCTCTCTCCACCAAAACTGATTAATGACCCCTCTGTTTGTGTTAGATAGTGTGTGTGTGTGTATGTGTTGATGAATGTGAAGCCTAAGAGCATTTGTGTTTGAATATTTTATATATTTATGGTTGTTTGCATGTGTGTTTAACTTCTTATTTCCATCACATATTATCTCTAAAAAAGTTTCTATCTATTCAACTAATATACAGTATATATACCTGTATATATATATATATATATTTTTCAATCTTGCACATTGTAGGCAAATGTGCAATTCAATTGTGCATTATTAAAGCAGTTATAACGCATGAGTAAACAAGGGTAGTAATAAAAGTCTAATAACATTTGGATATAAACAGTATATTATTTAAGTTAACCCGTCCAGCCCCAGCGACGCGTCTGACGCATCGGCGATGTATGTAACGCACAGCCCCAGAGACGCGCCTGATGCGTTACCCTAATTGCGCCGACCGTAACCTCAGGTGTAGCCACTCAAGAGGGCTCAGATTTGTATGGGAACTGTATACGTATCCCACGCAACCGTGCCGGTGGTTGAAAACTCTCAAAGTCCACGTGCGTGCGCGCGAGCGCGCAATAACCTGTTTTTTTGGGATAATTGCCTTCAATTTTTTACTCTTGTAAAATCCGTTTTCGGGGGCTCTGTAGGACCATTTTTTAAGCTTTTTGAGCGGTTTTTTGTGGTTTTTCCTTCATTCCTAACCCATTCGCTATTGTTTCTGGAATAAAACCATTTTTTGAAAACCGGCCGGGTTCTGGTGCGCAAACATTACAAAACTAGCCGGGGCTCCACGGGTTAACAAGAGAAGTATATGGGGACAATAATAATGTCTCTTACAATAATTCAGAGAGGATTGTGAATTTATACTGTATTAGCAACGCAATAACTGTTTTACTTAACTACTTTAAGCATTTTGATACATTGCTTACGTGCTGAATATATATTTCTATTCAATATAATGATGTATGTGTATGTACAACAAAAAGGACATGCATGGGTAAATGTGCGTGTGTATACAGTAGACTCGTCTGTGTGCGTGTTTGTATTCTTATGTGCATGTGTGTCTTCTTGTGTGTAAGTATGGTTTGTTAGTATGCTTAAGCATGTATGTAAATGTGCTTAAAAATGTGTAAGTGTATATAGCCTATCTCTTGTGTATGTGGAAGTGTAAGATTGTGTGTTCTTGTGTGGAAGTGGGACGTGTGCATGCTGATACATGTGCATATCTACTGTATGTGTGTATATGTTTTAATAGTACGGTATACATTTGCATAAATGACTGTGTGCGTTTATGTGAATGTGTAAGTTTTCATGCATATATAGGCCTAGGTATGCGTGCACTTGTGTAAGCATGTGTATGCTTAAGAGTGTATTTGTGTGCATATAAGTGTGTGTGTATAAGTGTGTTGCTGTGTGTGTGTATATATCAGTCTCTGTGTGTAGTATACCCCTACAGCAGGTGAGGAAATGTGGGGGAGGGTTGGGTAGTATCATATTACCAAAATCAAATACAGCATACCGGTTTATACATTTATGTATATATATATATATATATATATATCAACAGTTGTTGTTGTTGTTGTTGCTGTTCCTCAGGCTGTCTGGCCGAGCAGCCCCAAGGTCCCGAGCAAGGCCAAGGCCATAACCGAGCGCCCCCCACAGAACCCTCCCAGCTCACCACCAATAATGCCCAGGTGACCGAAGCCACTCAAAGGCGGGGAGCTGAGGAGGGTGCGGAAACGCCCGGGAAACAAAAGCCCCACCCAAGGCCCTGTGCCCCTCAGCAATTATAAAGGGATAGTTGAGGGGCAAAGGAAAAATGTGACGCTTTGGCTCCCAATCTGCCAGGGTTGGCAGTAGGGAGGTAAATCCACGGAAAAGACGCCGTCACTTGAGATCTAGAAAATATATAAGTAAAAGGAACAAGTCAGAGTAAGCTATGGGTATGGCAGAGAACGCTCAACTCTCATTCTGATAGACCAGCCCATCACCATTATATCAACAGTAAGGTACTTTACCTGCTACACCTTTCCACACTCTCATTCACTCACTCACAAACACTCATTCACTCTCTCATATACATGCACACTCACTCGCTCACATTCATTCATTCACTCACATATACTCATTCACTCACACATATACGCACTCGTTCACAGATACTCAATCACTTACTTGCTCAAACTCATTTACTTACTCACAGTCATTCACTCACAGCCACTCATACGCACACACGCGCACTCATACACATACATCAACACTTACACACTCATTAATTCACACCCATAAACACACACTCACACACACACCAGGAAGCACAATCACTCGCCCACACATACACACAAACATATACACACTCTTCCACACATTCACATACACAGATTAAAACAAACACAAACACACAAACTTGCACATACACAACATATTTACTAAATAGGAATAATAAGAAATCGTAAGTTCGTAACACTAAAACACATTCACTTGTTAAAAACAATGCTCACCTCTTGATGTTGGTAATTGAAGAGATGGTTGTGCATCACATTTGATCCTGTGCAGGTGTTTTGGTAGAGGGATGCCTAGCAGTTCATATTTTAGATATCTTTCATATGCATTAGGGTGAAAATTTAAACTGCAAACCTTTGCATAATCAGCATTAATAAAGTCTTTCCTACTGCAAAGGTGAATCCACTTCTTCCTAAGACTCTCATTCTTAGGAAACTTGTGAAAAGAAAGATGCTTATCACTCTGTTTGTTACTGTTTAAGAAACAATTAAACACTGCACAGTTGCTGGGCATGTCTTCACACTTGAATAAAACCAATCAATAAAGTTGGACACCAGGGTTATGCATATTTAATTAACTTAATTTGGGAGAGAGATGCACGACCTTCACAAGTCAAAGGGAGGGAGAGTACTGACCCTTGGTCAGTGAGGATGAGTGACGTCACTATGGGAAACTGACCATTTTTGGGTCGCCTGGTGGACCAACCTTATATCTGTAGACTGTGGAAATACCCACGTAGACCACGTGTGGACAAGGGAGAGATATCTAGAGAGAGAAAATACAGCTTTATAGTGGTCAATAAAGTAGGCATGCATAATCAGGCGGCAGTGCAATTATCATTATCATGGTGATAGACTGTGTTGGCTACGCACCTGGGGCGAGCCCGTGCCGCAAGGCATTGGCGCTTCCGTGGGGTGATCGGGTCGTCCATGCATGCACAGCTGTCGCCTGCCTGGTTGCAACGGAAAAAAAGATAGGATCATGTGAACTGTACTCCGAGAAGGAAGTGTCTTGACGAGGCGTGTAGAAGGCATTTGGAGGGAGGCTAGAAAAGAAAAACAGGATGGATTATGTAATGCAAGGTTTAGGGAAAAATAGATTGTGCGAGGTGGCGATTTCCTTATTATTCTACGGTTAGTAGGTCAGTCATCATGCGGGGTTAGTATGTTAATAAGTAACAAGTAAAAAATGGTAAATGATACAATCAATATCTAAGTGGCACAGTTATATATCTATACCCCTCATAATACAGAGAGCTAAGAGGTGTCTGCCCTCTTACTTCTTCTACAGGGGCTGTCACATATTCATTAATCATATTCATGGCATAACAATAAAATGGTAGTGACATAATCAATACAATAATTGGCATAGTCATATATCTGTACCCCTCATAATACAGAGAGTTAAGAGGTGGCTTTCCTCTTACTTTTCCTGCAGGGGGGTCCTAGTTAAAGATAAACATATTCATTAATCATATACATGGTCTGCAGTCATGTTGCCTGTGGCGGATGTAGTTAGGTCCAGCTGGAGCTAAACGCACGTGAAATTAATACAATAGTAATTACGACAGTCACAGGAACATGCATACGACGCGGCCATCACTGCTTAAGTCATCAGAAAGCAAGGGGGTGGATATCATCTATTATCTTAATAATGGTGGGGAGGAAAGAGATGTGGTTTGTATACTAAGAAGAATGTGAGTTGAAAAGTGTGGAATATGTGGATTGGTGTGGATGTTCAGTCTGGAGAGGTGGGAGGTGGTCGTCTGTGGTCGGCCATTTTGGGGATGAGTTGTCCAGTGCCGGCTGCTGAGGCGATAAGCTTCTATTTTTTTTTTAAAAAGACCTCCGGCTACGTATTGTGAAAAACCTGTTATCCTCCGGCAAATTGTGGGGTTGAGTGAGTGAAGGGGGGGACAGTGAATGAAGGAGGATGCATGTTTTTCATAATACGTGTTGCTAGCCCCAAACGCGCGAGCAACTGTGGCTTTCAACCATCCGACACATCCCCTTTTATTTATGTGCATCACACATGTTACATAGAAATAAAGTTTATGTTTTGTTTTACCCTACTGTGGAAAGACTACGGATACACCACTCCTGCCCGGGCCTCACACAGTGGCATGACCCAGTCCTGTCGAACTGAGCTCATGACGCTGGTGGCATTGCCCCGGAGGATAGCCATCCCAAGTCTTTGCTTGAGCCAGAGGGTTTCCCGGGGTTCTCCTGAAACTTCTCTGATTTTACGGCCTATTTCATTCACCATCTTAAGGGTGGTAGGGCCGAAGACTCCTGAAGTTTCGAATGCCAGGGGCTCGAACTGATGATTTCTGGCGATGGCTTGATATTTTTCTCACTTTTTATTTTCTGCTATCCGGGCGGCTTCACCTGCTTCGTCGGCGTTTCTGGCGATGTTGGTTGTGGAGAAAGTGTCAACACATGTGGCATCCCACACGAGGCACCGGCCATTCTTGTAAGGGAAAGTGGTCATCCCATCTGGCCGTTTGCCATCTTCTCTGTGAAGTCCATGTGGTTCGAGGATTGATGCACGGTTAGCACTCTGCAGGGCCCGTTTTATGATATCATTTAGTGCAGAGTGTCTTGGCAGGCGGCCTGCGTTGTAATTACATGACAAGGCATGGTGACCTTGAGCATCCATCCACCCACCACACTTGCAAGTGTGTGGGTCACAAACTGCCGCACCCACTCTGAGCGCGATGGCAACCCGGAGCGCTTCAGCATCCAAGTGAGTTCCAAGAGGTGGGATGGGGATGGCGTGTAACCACAAGCCACTCTCCGAACGGGCGGCTGCCTGGAGGCGTGCTTTTGCAACCTGGTCTGCATTGGTTAGGAGATTTTCTTGAGTTTTCTTCGCCGAGATGGTATCCCACGCTTTCTGCTTGCTCCTGGAGGTACCCTGAGGCTCCTCCTCTACTCCTGTAGTTCCCTTCCAGGTGTTAATCGCTGCTGTTACGTCCTCATTAAGTGTCATTCCGGGTTGAGATAAAAGGATGGACAATACTAGGTCCTGGGGGAGGAGTAGATGGGAAAGGCGGGGTGTTTTTGTCTCTCTCTCTCCCTCCGACCGTGTTGGTGAATGTCTGTCTGTTGCTTTGGTAGGATATATACTTTAGTTACTTAGAATAGGGGGTAATGGGGCATGGGGTTATACATACACATACTGACAAGGCAGAGGGGAGTCAATATAATAACTAGCATGGGTGCATATACTTATACCGTCGTAAGGTAGAGATAAGGGGTGTCTTCCCTCCTTGTCTTCTTCTTAGAGGGCTGTCATAGTTAACATATATACAGTATATATATCATGAATACAATGATACATGGTTTGCAGTTTTGGCCGTCTGCAGGTTGATCAGAATTAAACATATATAAGTCAGCAGAGGTATTTCGATACAATTAGTTAGTATGGGGTACGTACCTATACCTTCGTAATGTAGAGAGAGTGAGGTGTTTTCAGATCGCCTCGTTCCTGTACACGATGAGAGTATTATAGTCTGCAGGGATAGTATTTAATGGAATACATACTTTAGTGGGTACTTCAAGAATGTCAGGGGTTAAGGAAGTGTGGTTTGTATCTAGAAGACTGTGATTAACGAGACGTGTAATATGTGGATGGAAGAGGAAGAGAGGGAGGGATCTTGCTGGGGGTGGAAGTTTCGCTCCCAGGAATTTTCGTTCCTGGTGTATTTCACTTCCGTCGGCTTCCTATAAGGTACGACCTCGTACCTCAAGTCTGGAATACGTAGGTTTGTTGTGGGGGGTAGGTTGAGGTGGGTGGTGTGTGGGGTTGGTTGTGGTGATGGCGCGTGTGGCTGTGGTTTTGACCTTGGGATTTTGCTCTCACTTTGGGAGGGGGGGGAAGGTGTCCCGTTAGGCTGGCCGTTAGGAATGGGTGAACTGTTAGGCTTGACAGGTGTCTGGGTGCGGTTGGGTTTAAAGGGTGTTTGTGTGCGCGTCTGGTGAGTCTGTGGAGGTATAGAAGGTGGAGTGTGGTTTGTTGGTAAGATGGCTGGGGGAAGAGGTTGTTGCTGGAGGGGGGTTGAATGGTGTAGAGGGTTGAGGTTGTACGAGGCGGTAAGGGTGAGGAATGTTGGAGGTTGACGGTTTATGAGGGTTTGGTGGTTTGGGGGGTTGGGGTGGGGTGGTTTGATAGGGGAATTTTTGAAGGGGTCTGGACAGGCAGTGTCGGGGTTTGAAGGGGTTGTTGGGGTGGAGAGGTTGAGGGGTGGTGAGGATGGGAGAGGTGGCGTGGAGCAGGTATTTTCTGGCAAGGGTGGAACGGATTTGGCGGAGGGAGCCTGGTGGATAGGGTGTGGAGTGAGGTTAGGTGCGGAAGGTGGGGAAAAAGTCGAGGTTACTTCGTGTAAGCTGGTGGGGGTTGAGGGTATTGGGGAAAGACTTAGGGATATTGGTTTCATTTTGGGGTTGTTCACGGGGGTTTTGCGTTGTTGGGGTGGGGTTGGTATGGGAGGGTTAGGGGTTGAGGTTGGGTAAGGGGTTGGGGGATTTTCCTTGTTTAGGGTTGGAGGAGGGGGTGAGGGTTTTTCTCTGGTGAAGGTTGAGCAAGAGAGTGTTGGTTTATTGGTTGTTGTTGGCACGGGAGCTTCATTGATTGAGGGGGGGATTGTTGGGATGAACAGAGTGGATAGAGGCAAGGAATGGTGCACTGGGGTTGGGATTTCATGGGGGGTCATCTTGGAAGGGTGCACAGGGTTTGATTTTTCAGGAGGATAGAGGGACTTATTCAGGATAGGTTTAGGTGGAGGAATACATTGGTTTTCTTGGATAGAGGTTGGGGAGGTGGATAGGGTTTTTTCTTTTTCTTTGTTGGAGAGAGAGGATTTTGCAGTCACGGTTGGCAATGGGGGTTTGTTGGTTGAGGGGGGATGGGAAAGGATGGATGAATGGGGATGCTCTGATTTGGGGGTTGGAGGAGGTTGAGGAAAGGATGGGGGTGAGGGTTCTTCTTTGATCAAGGTTGAGCAAGAGAGAGTTGATTCATCAGGTTGTTTTGGCAAGGGAGTTTCATTGATTGAGGGAGGGATTGATGGGATGGGGTGGAGAGTGAGGTTAGGTGTGGATTTGGCAGCAGAAGGATGTTTGTGGTTATTCTTTAGTGATGGAGGATGCGAGGTGGGGGAGCGTTTAGGATGAGGTGTTTTGCTGTGTAAAATGGTGGGGTGGTTGAGAGTGGACGGAGTTGGTGCTGGCTTCTTTTGATTTTTGTGGTTGGGATATGATGAATGGAATGGGCGGATTGAACATAATGTACTGGGGTGTGGAAGTTTGAGATGCAGAGGAAGGAAATTGTTTAGAGGTTGAGGAGGGGTGGTATGAGGTAGAGGGATGGAAACGTGTTCTTTTATGTGGAGAAAAATGTGAGAGGGGTGGTGGAGTGGCGTCGCGGAGTGGCGTCGCGGAGTGACGTCATGTACAGTGGTGGAGGAGAGGGAGGTACAAAGGAGTACAAAGGAGTACAAAGGAAATGAAGCAACAAAAGGTCTAGTGACCCTTCTAGGCTGCTTGTCCTCCAAAACACTGAGGATCAAGTGTCCAAACAGTGGTTTAGAGTGGGTAAGGGAACATTGGAAAGGGAACTACTGCCCTGGAACTAATGTCCGTGGCAGGATTAGGAAGTTAGTAGGGGACAGATGGGTTAGTAACTGAGGGGGGATAAAATAAAGTTATTCATTTACAAACGCAGTCAGTCGCGGGTTTGATGCGAGATATTTGTCTAATCGGAGTTTAAATGAATCAACGGTGCTGCAGTCTAGAACGTCTCGGGGAAGCCCATTCCACAAGTTGACAACTCGATTGAAGAAGAAATTCTTAGATTCGTGTGAGTTAAAAGATTTACCAGTAATTTTGCAACCGTTTCCCCGCGTGTAATTAGATTGGTCGATAGTGAAGTACTTACTACAGTTCATATTGTCGATGCCTTTGATGATTTTGAACACTTGAATTAAGTCACCTCTTAATCTGCGCTGGGTTAAAGGAAATAGATTTAATTCTCTAAGACGCTCTTCTTATGGTTTGTTCTTTAGGCTAGGTATCATTTTGGTAACTCTACGTTGAACTCGTTCTAGCTTGTTTATATCTTTTTGGTAATAAGGGCACCAGGATTGAACGCAGTATTCTAGAAGAGGGCGGACTAAGGAATTGTAAAGGGTTAGAATAACTTCTTTGGATTTATGCTCAAATGACCTGCCTATAAAGCCAATTATTTTGTTTGCCTTCTTAACAACTTCTGAACATTGTTGACTCGGTTTTAGGTTACTCAATATTGTTACTCCCAGATCGGTTTCTCCGTTTACATTCTTAAGCTGAGTGCCATTCATCGAATAGTTTGCTTTCTCATTTACAGTATGTATCCGATATGTAGTACTTTACATTTATCCTCATTGAAACTCATTTGCCAAATTTGGGCCCAACATGACAATTTATCTAGATTGTGTTGCATATCGTCAACTTATTCTTTTAAGAGTACGCTATTTGCAATTTTTGTATCGTCAGCAAATTTTGAGATTGTACAGGTGAGACCCTCATCTATGTCATTGATGTAAATTAGAAAAATAATTGGTCCTAGTACCGATCCGTGGGGTACCCCGCTACTTACATTTATCCATTTAGATGCCTTACCGTTTATGACTACTCTTTGCTTTCTGTCGCTGAGCCAATTTTCTATCCATTTCAACACACTGTCTTGTATTCCATGCGCTTTTAGTTTTAGCAGTAAATGTTTATGGGGAACTTTGTCAAAGGCCTTTTGAAAATCAAGGTATATAATATCTACAGCTTTACTCTCATCGTAGAGCTTGAGGATATCGTGGAAGAAGTCTAAGAGGTTTGTTAAACAGGAACGTTTTTTACGAAAGCCGTGTTGAGTATCTTTAAGTAAGTTATTTGCCTCTAAGTGATTTAAGAGTCTGTCTCTTATGACCGTTTCTAGCATTTTACATACAATTGAGGTTAAGCTAATTGGACGATAGTTACGGGGTAGGGATTTGCTGCCTTTTTTGAATATCGGTGTTACGTTGGCTAGCTTCCACTGATCAGGCATAGTCCCAGACTGCAAGGATTCATTGAATAGCAATGTCAGTGGTTTGGAGAGCTCATCCTTAGTTTCCTTTAGAACTCTAGGCGAGATTGTATCAGGTCCAGGCGTTTTATTTACCTTGAGTTTATCTAAGCAATTCAATACTTCTCTCTCTGTAATGGTGATATTGCTTAGAACATCTGAATTATCAATATGAATCGGCGATGGTGTAGGGATATCACAGGTCTTTGGTTGTAAAAGCTGATGCAAAGAAGGTATTGAGGGCATTACTCATTTGTACTTCGTCTTTGGTGTATTCTCCATTTTCATCGACTAACGGTCCAACAGTTGAAGTAACTACTTTTTTCTTTCTGATATAACTATAGAATTCTTTCAGGTTTGTTTTACTTTGATTCGCAACATGTAACTCCAGGGTCTTTTTACTTTGCTTAATTAACTTTTTGGCTTTGCGTCGTAGCTCTACAAATTTCACCTGTTCTTCGTAATTTTGTGAGGATTTTAATCTATCATTAGCAAATTTTTTAGCAAGCAGACAGTCTGAAATATCTTTATTCCACCATATGGGCTTATCATTATGGCCTGGACGCCGTATTTTCGATGGTATGCAGTCTTGCACTGCCTTAAGGTAAGTGGTTGTGAAACACTCCCAAGATGTATTTATGTCGTTATTGTTAGTCAGAAAGCTCCAGTCAGTTTCTCTAAGCTTTGATTTAAGTTTATGAAAATTTGCTTTCTTGAAATTAGGGACTTTCTCAATGCTGCTATTTGATTTGTTACTAGTAAACTTTAAAGTGAAAGTTATCGTACGATGGTCGCTGTTACTGAATTCATCACCAACATTCAAATTCTCTATTAATTCTTTTGTTGCGAATACAAGGTCAAGCACATTATTACCACGGGTCGGAGATTGTACAAATTGAAAAAGTTAACTCTCTTGCAAGTTAGCATAGAGGTCTTGTCCAGAGTGTGAAGTAAGAATATCGCCCCATTTAGTCACGGGTAAGTTGAAATCGCCAAGAATTACGGTATCTTGTATGTTAGTTATTTCTGCAATTTGTTCATAAATTTCACTGTCAGTTTGCACTGATTGAGCTGGGGGTCTGTATAATAAAGCTAGTGTTATTTTAGTTCCTCGTTTATTATTTAATAGTACGTAAGATATGTCTATATTCGCAATTTGAGGTTTTGACATGAAGATGGGATTAAGATTTTCCTTTATAAAAACAGAACTCCTCCTCCATTTCTATTGATCCGACTATTCTCAAACATTGTATAACCAGGAAGCGTATATTCGGCTAAAAAGTCTCTGTCTTCTGTATTTAACCAAGATTCTGTAATGCCGATTATATCATAATGTTCTGTAAACACGATTTCCTCTAGATCTGAAAATTTATTGCGTATGCTACGAGCATTTACATAAAACATCTTAAGAGTATTAGAATTGGATGTTACTGATTGTGAATTTTCAGTTCGTATTTGACTTACACTACCCTGTCTGGATACCCCCGGTTGACCCCGTTTTTTGAACGGAAATCCTTGACTGCATCGTTCAGCAGACGACCAAGACGTGCAGCTCCTACTTCATTGAGATGTACACCATCTCCTGAAAACAAAGATTTATCATAGTAAAAATGATCCCACGTGTCGACAAAGCCGATGTCCTCCTCCCTGTAGAGTTTGGCTAGTCGGCGATTTGTACTGGTAGCTATGTTGTAGAATCGGTTTTCTACATAAATCCGGGGAACAATTCCTGAAATTAAGATTCTATTACATTTTTCCTTGAAGGACCTGATCAGCCGCCGGTACTTGCAAAGTAGTTCCTCTGACCGCGTCCGTTGGACATCGTTAGATCCAACGTGGATGACGTACGTAGTGCTTGCGGGGGCGAGCCTGAAAACCTCTTCCACAGCCGCAACAATGTTGTCCACGCCGCCACCTGGGATACAGAATCGCTTTCTGGTCCTGGGTGCCCTGGCGCAGAACTCGGTTAATTGGCCACGGACCATGGAGTCGCCCACAAGCCGAACTTCTTCCGTTTCCTCTTCCTCGTCAATAGCAAGAATTTTGAAGCGGTTTTGGCATGTTGTCGGGATGACCTTCCTGGTACTGGTACTGGGATGCACATTGTTTCTCACTAACTGAAAGTTGTCCTGGGGGGGAGTGAGAGTAGAGTCATTATTATTTTCTGCAACATCTAAGGTAGCTGCTGGTGTGGGTACCGGTACCGGTACTGTATGCACTGGAATGGCAGTTGACATCGTAGTGGTTTCTTGGGCCGAGGGCACTCCTACGTTGAGTGTGGCAAATTCTTGAAGGGATTCGAGCTTCGTAGTCAGGGCATCGATCTTGCGGTGAGCTGCATTCAATTCATCCGCAATCTTCTCTCGGAGCTGGCAATCAGTATCAACAAACATGGTAGGGCCAAATTTACCGGAACAACTCGTGCAGGTTCGTTGCGGCGCCATGACGATATAATCACAAAATGGTACAATTCAAGCCTGAAAATCACAACAAATGTATGTTAGCAATGTGATACAATTAATTCCTGAAAATCACACAAAATTTTGTTAGCAATATGATAAAATTAATATGCCTGTAAATCACAAAAAATATGTTAGCAATAGAACACAATTTATGCCTGAAAATAAAACAAAAATTGATGTTAGCAGTATGACACAGTTAAAGCCTGAAAATCACAAATGGACTAGAAATTTGTTACAAAATTTACTGGAAAAAAAACAAAAAGTGGGAGAGGGTTAATGTAGCCTAGTGAGAAAACTGGAAAACAGTATACAGTACAGTAACAAAACATATTTGTTAGCAATATGGTACATTTAATGCCTGTAAATCACAAAAAGAATATGTTAATCACAAAAAGAATATTATGCCTATAAATCACAAAAAATATATTAGCAATAGAACACAATTTATGCCTGAAAATAAAACAAAAATTGATGTTAGCAGTATGACACAGTTAAAGCCTGAAAATTGCAAATGGACTAATTATTTGTAACAAAATTTACTGGAAAAAAAAGTGGGAGAGGGTTAATTTAGCCTAGTGAGAAAACTGGAAAGCATTATACAGTACAGTAACAAAAAATATTGGTTAGCAATATGGTACAATTAATGCCTGTAAATCACAAAAAGAATATTTTAATCACAAAAAGAATATGTTAGCAATAGAACACAATTTTATGCCTGAAAATAAAAATAAAATTATGTTAGCAGTATGACACAGTTAGGCTAAAGCCTGTATATTAGTTTATACAGTGGTCGACACAATAATAAAAATAATGGAGTTAGTAATATCCCAGGCAAGAGTGTGAGAGGCCTAATATGGTGACAAGTAGGCTATCTGAAATGCGATTAATAAATAGGCTATCAAAAAGTATTACAGTAACTAAATTATTCTAACCCAATATTAAAACTATCTTGACAAATGTTAGTGTGTGCAATTTATATAGATAACCAAGATAAAAAGTTCAATCAAGTACAGTATTGGCTAGACTTTGATATATAAAATACAAGAAGAGGGTTTGTTTATGCGTACACAGGTGGCGCTGGTATCGGCGGCGTCTCTACTAACTTGACAAATAGAATTTTGGAAACCAAACGTTTATCAATCAAAACTACAGTACAATGTCATGCAAGATAACTACTGGGTGGTTTGCTAAGCACTTAACTACAGTGAGGGCTAAAATATCTACAATAAGTGCTAGAACTTTATAATATGAAACAAGCAAATAGTTTGTTTACTTTAGAGCGTCGGTCGGTTGTCACTAACCGGTACAAATGTAAACAAAAGCAGTCTCGATAAACAAACGTTTATCAGCCAAAAACACAGCAAAATTACATGCAAAGCAACTACAGGGCAGTTAAGCTAGAGCTTAGCTGCAACTCATGCAAACAAATAAGGGGATGAGTAATGGAGTACTCAAGTTATGGTCAAATTTCGAGCAGCGAGAGCGAAGTGCTGTTGGCGGGTTGGCGCGTCGGGCTCGAGAGCTGAGGGAGGATGAGCTTTATTCTGATTCTTTCTGGGTGGGCGTGAAAAACGTGCAGCTTATTTCTGAGTGGGGGGATTTTTGATGATCGCTAGGGTGTTGGTTTTGGGTTGGGTCTCTAAAAACTTTTGTATGGTGATTAGATCTTTAGAGAAATCAATGGGGTCATGCACAGTGAAGTGTTGTATGATGGAAAGGGGTAACGCTTGCACGAGGTAGACAAAGAGAATTTGGTTTTGTTGCTCCACGGGAAGAGCAGGGAATGCAGCTCTTACTTGCTGACGAATGGAGGCAATGGTGGCGTCTAGATCGCCTTCGAACTTTATGTCTTTGATTTTTGCAAAGGCAACGAAAATCCCTAGTGATGGCTCAAGGGCATCAATTACAATGGGTCTAAATTGATCCCAGGTGAGTTCAGGGGTAACCTGTGGGGCAACGAGGGAAACGGCTTTTCCCAGGTGCGTTAAGAGGACGGCTATTTTTGCACAGTCCGTGTTATACGCCAAGTCTAACACTGGTTTTACAATGCCCATGTATGTTTCGATTTCGTATGTGTCCCCATCGTATTGGGGGATAGGGATGAGCGAGCGAACTGCGGCCATTTCCGCGATGTTACAATGCTTCTATTGTTCTGCAAAATGAAATGCAATGAAATCTTCTATCGGAATCAAGAACCACCGCTGCCGCCAATGTTATGCCCTGATTTTGTTCAGGATTAACTATTGCGTAGGTGAGTTCTGCAAGACTGGAATATCCGGTTTCATATACATACATGTGAGGGGTCAACAGAACACATAAATAGAATCTTGGAATGTGATTTGCAATACAGCTTTATTTCGCTAAACACACTCACGGTATAGAAAAAGAATAACTTTCACTTTATAGAACATGAGTAAGAGTAATAAGTTCAATGATAAGAGCTTGGTCTTTCAATTCTCCAAGCACAATCGTGAATCTGGATTAGAGTATGCACTGCCACTTCCGAGTCTCGGGTATTATTCTTCCGATACGGACATGATAAGAAGCGATAAGAAAGTCACTCGAAGGGGGCACGGATTTGATTTATACAATATCTAATACAGAGTGTTGCTTTAAGGCCTAAGGGTTCTAGTTATTCGATTAAGTGGGGGCTAACGTTGAGTTTCGACTTTATACGATCTAGCAGAGTCAAGTAGGCAATTATATTTGTATACTTTTAACCGTTAATGCGTGGATGGGGATTCGTCACTGAGATTAAATCACCTTTTACGACCTATCCCTTATTTATGGGATCACAGAATATCTATACCAAAACATCCAATTTAGGAATAACTCGTGTCGTGGCTGGGGGTAAATATTGTCGCGGTAATATCTCGTAATATGTTTACTGGAACGAATCTCTGGCAAAACAGGGGACTCTAGGATCAAACTCGAAAACTCTTTATGGTTAGCGAATAACTCAAAGGTGAACACAGGCAAACACAACGGGTTGGTAACACGGTATCTATACACTGATACTATAATACGAAATCGTGCCCGATCAGGTTATCTTCTTTCTCCTCTTGAATCTGGTGTCGTCGGGGGCTTCTCGGCTGCTCCAGGGGGTCCAGTTGTGTGCAGAAGTTACAGATGGGTCGGTTGACCGGTGATGAAGTTGAGTTCAGGGTCTCTCCTATGGATCTTAAATGGTCTGCTTCTGGGCTGAGGCCAGGGTAGCTCTCATCGGACAAACGTAAGCATTGGGTCTGCACAAACCTTGCTTAACTATCTCTGATCCATGACGAGAGGTTCAATCAACCCAAGTGCATATGTGGTGATATATATATTTCTATTAGGTCCCTATATTTACCTGTGATCTACCACGGTTAATACAGGCCCAGGAATATAATATATCAGCTCCTGGTGTTCAGCTTGCGGGGTGCCGGTCGGTTACTAACAGGGGAGTAAAACAGTCTTTCCACAGAGCGACGTCCCGCTCGGCAAAAAGCTATGTTTTAAAACTGACGTTTTTTTTGTTTTGGTTTTTTTTTTTTTCCCTAGCGGGGGAAGTGGGAGGAAAGTAGAGGTTTGGTCAGGAAGGTAAAGTAGGACATTTTGAAAGAAAGTAGTAGATTAAAAGTTAGTGGGCATACCACCTTGCTTTATTCAGGGTAGGGCAACTGTAATACACTAAAGCTATTACATTATTTTAATGAAGTTAAGAGTTATTATTTGAGTCTATTCTGTATTTAAAGTTAATTTTGAATCTATTCTAATATTTAAGTTGAAATATTATAGTGTTGTATTTATTAGGATATTATTGTTAGAAATTATGGTTATTTGGCTATCATTGTGTGTTATATTCTAGAGGGGGGAGGTTATTAACTTGGCAGTATTTATTGATGTCATATTTTTCCTTCATCTCCACCCATCGCCAGTTATAGCTGGGTTTCTTTGTTCTTGCTACATTACGAAAAGCCGTGTAGAAGTAGCCTGTTGTTTCTATTTCCATTCTTCTGATGCACTCATAGACGTCTTTACTTATTCGTGTTTCATCTTCTTTTGTAAGGATGCTTTTGAGGTTCTTGAAGTCCAGGTGATCAGTGTTTGGTAGGTCCTTTGGGTATTCTTGTTTTTTCTCTGTATTCTTTGTTCGTGATCTGGTGTTTTTCGGAGATGGAGCAGGAGTTGGAGTGTGTTCTTCTTCCTCCTCTTCTCCGTATTTATCTTCATCTACTTCATTTTCGTCTTCTTCTTCATAGTCCTGGAGGTCCACTTCTGTCCCGTCTTCTTGAAAAGTTGGCTTGTTCTCCTTCCTTGGTGTTTTATTCTTTCTTCCATGTTAAGTGGTAGGTTCCAGAGCTTCAAGAGGGATCTTGATTGTTGGCAGGTCATTGTAGTTAAGTATCAATGGAATTATCCGACTCAATTGATGTTTATTTGAGCCAAAAATTGCCACTGCAGCTTGAACACATGCATAAATGTTTCCATTAATGTCATGTTCTACATTTCTGCTGTGTTGTTTCTTGGGTGTTTTGATGGTAGATCCCTGTGTCCTGCTGCCAGTTGGTCCCGTGACTTTGTGTGCTTCTTGGCCTTTTCTTCCTCTTCTGACAATAAATTTGACTTGTTCGCCATTTTCCAGGGATCTTTTAGTGTTATGTTGATGTTTAATTCCCGAAAAATGGACAAAAATGTCTTGTTCATTGTCATCACGAGTTATGTAGCCAAAACCAAGTTTATGATTGTACCACTTCACAGTCCCGATGTTTTTGGTGTTCATGGTGTCTGTGAAGTCGGAGGGTGCGATTTGCGTGGCATGTTGTCCGAATGATGATACGAAGAATACCAGAACTGCCCGCTCTCCTCCTCTCGTGGTTTATATATGGCAGGGTGACTCTGTGTTGCCCGGGCCGGGGGCTGATGGGTCCCTTCCAATTCAGGGCCAGGGCGGCTGTGCAGGGCTGTGAGGTCAACATCTGTCAATCTGGCCCTTCGTTCCCAATGTTCTGAATTAGATAACAGTGTTAGTTCACACACCGACATATAAGAATAGTTAATGGCAGGTGGTATGGCAAGCAAGGGACTCGTCGCCTTGTTGTTCACGGCGGCGAGGGGAGGAGCACCTCGGCCAGGAGGGTCAGTGGCTAATCGTTTGACTTGATAAGTAGGTTACTTTTAAAAAGAAGGGGAACAAGGGGAAGAAAGGTAAGTGAACAGTTCTCTCGTACCTGTAGGTCTTGGTGAGATTGAATAACAAGTCCTGTAATACCTCACAGGTGTTGGCACGTGTATACAGGTGGTGGTTAGGCGCGGTTGCCCTAATGGTCCCGTCTACCGGGGTCGAGGAGGGCGGCGCAGGTAGTAGTCCCTCCGGGCTGGACACGGCTCGATGGCCGAGTTAATTTGTTGTTGTCGGCCCACCTGGTTTAGGGTGGAAATACCCACGTAGACCACGTGTGGACAAGGGAGAGATATCTAGAGAGAGAAAATACAGCTTTATAGTGGTCAATAAAGTAGGCATGCGTAATCAGGCGGCAGTGCAATTATCATTATCATGGTGATAGACTGTGTTGGCTACGCACCTGGGGCGAGCCCGTGCCGCAAGGCATTGGCGCTTCCGTGGGGTGATCAAGTCGTCCATGCATGCACAGCTGTCGCCTGCCTGGTTGCAACGGAAAACAAGATAGGATCATGTGAACTATACTCTGAGAAGGAAGTGTCTTGACGAGGCGTGTAGAAGGCATGTGGAGGGAGGCTAGAAAAGAAAAACAGGCTGGATTATGTAATGCAAGGTTTAGGGAAAAATAGATTGTGCAAGGTGGCGATTTCCTTATTATTCTACGGTTAGTAGGTCAGTCATCATGCGGGGTTAGTATGTTAATAAGTAACAAGTAAAAAATGGTAAATGATACAATCAATATCTAAGTGGCACAGTTATATATCTATACCCCTCATAATACAGAGAGCTAAGAGGTATCTGCCCTCTTACTTCTTCTACAGGGGCTGTCACGTATTCATTAATCATATTAATGGCATAACAATAAAATGGTAGTGACATAATCAATACAATAATTGGCATAGTAATATATCTGTACCCCTCATAATACAGAGAGTTAAGAGGGGGCTTTCCTCTTACTTTTCCTGCAGGGGGATCCTAGTTAAAGATAAACATATTCATTAATCATATACATGGTCTGCAGTCATGTTGCCTGTGGCGGATGTAGTTAGGTCCAGCTGGAGCTAAACGCATGTGAAATTAATACAACAGTAATTACGACAGTCACAGGGACATGCATACGACGCGGCCATCACTGCTTACGTCATCAGAAAGCAAGGGGGAGGATATCATCTAAGAACATAAGAACATAAGAAAATGGGAGTCTGCAGAAAGCCGATTGGCCTACACAAGGCAGATCCCTGTCACACCCAACCCTAATTATAAGCCCAGCTTAAAAACACCATTAGGACTCACCGAAATGGTCAGATGTCAGAAAAACAGGGATCTGCAGATCCCCACACCTGACAGATCACCCTCACACCCAACAAATCTCGTCCATATGCCTATCTAATTGTATCTTAAAGCTCCCGATCGTTCTTGATCCCACTATAGCACTTGGTAGCCTATTCCACCTATCTACAACTCTGTTACCAAACCAATATTTGCCTATATCTTTCGCTATCACTGAGCTTTAGTACATTTTTCATGTCCCCTTTATTTATCCCACTACCCCACTTGAATACCTCTATCATGTCCCCTCTAACTCTGCATCTCTCTAACGAATGTAAGCCTAATTTCTTCAACCTTTCTTTATACGGAAGATTTCTAATATTATGGATCATTTTTGTCATTCTACGTTGTACTCTCTCCATTGAATCTATGTCCATTCTGTAATAAGGACACAAAAATTGAACAGCATAATCCATATGGGGTCTCACTAATGACAAGTAAAGTTTTAAGATAACATCAGCAGTTCTGTTACTCACACTCCTAAAGATGAACCCGAGAATCCTGTTTGCCTTGTTTCGAACGCGTATACACCGTTTTCTAGGCTTCAAATCATTGCTAACAAACACACCTAGATCTTTCTCACAATTCGAGTTTTCTAATTCCATATTAGCTAGTTTATATTTAACATTTGTATGCATCTTCCCTATTTTTAATACCTTGCATTTGTCAATGTTAAACTTCATCTGCCAATTTACTGACCATTCGTGTAAGGTATCTAGATCCCTTTGGAGGCACTCTATATCTCTATCTGAATCAATTTTTCTCCCCATTTTGGTATCGTCTGCAAATTTACTTATCCTACTAGTTATACCTAAATCAAGGTCATTTATGTATATAACAAACAACAGAGGACCTAATACAGATCCCTGGGGGACACCACTTTTGACTGCTCCCCATTCTGACTTCGTACCATTTATGCTGACTCTCTGCTTGCTACCAATTAGCCATGACCTAATCCATCCCAACAATGCCCCACCTATTCCATGCGCCTAAACCTTTCTCATCAATCTCTCATGGGGGACTCTGTCGAAAGCTTTACTGAAATCTAAATATATTATATCATATGACTTGTCATTATCTACTGCTTCATATACCTCTGAGAAAAAATTAAGCAAATTAGTAAGGCAAGAACGTCCCTGAGTGAATCCATGCTGAGAAGAATTTATTAAATTAAATGTATCTAAGTGGTTTCTAATTTTACTAGCAATAATTGACTCTAGTAGCTTTCCTATGATTGATGTAAGACTAATGGGACGGTAATTGGATGCTATTGATTTGTCACCTTTTTTGAAGATCGGAACTACGTTTGCAAGCTTCCAAGCTTCTGGAACTATACCTGTCTCTAATGACTTGTTAAATAGAAATGTTAATGGGTAACTTAACTCATCCCTACATTCTTTTAACCCGCTGAGTACCAGCTAAATATTAATAAATGTACCACCCAGGACCGGCTGATTCTGATTTTTTTTTTTATTCCAGAAACAATAGCGAATGGGTTAGGAATGAAGGAAAAACTAAAAAAAAATTGTCAAAAAGTGCAAAAAATGGTCCTACAGAGCCCCCGAAAACGGATTTTACAAAAATTGAAGGCAATTTCCCCCAAAACATTGAAGGCAATTTCCCCCAAAAAACATGTTTTTGACTAGACACACGACGTTTAAAGCAGTCTAAGTCATAAGATGAAGGAAAATTTGATTGAGGGAAAGAATTCCAGAGTTCACTTGTTGAGTTAAGTAAAGACTGAGAAAATTTGCCAATTCTTGGGTTGGAGAGCTGGACAGAATAGGAGTGGGACTGTGTTGAAAGGCGGGTGCCTCACACTCGCTGCAAGGGAGGGGGTATGCACGGAGAGAGCTCTGAAGAACACTGATTGTTGTAATAGCGATAGATGAGTGAAAGAGATGCAACATTCTGGTGCGTAGAAAGAGATTTTAGGGAACTAGTAAGAGGAGGTGAGTTGATGAGGTACAAAGGAGTACAAAGGAGTACAAAGGAAATCAAGCAACAATAGATCTAGTGACCCTTCTAGGTTGCTTGTCCTCCAAAACACTGAGGATCAAGTGTCCAAACAGTGGTTTAGAGTGGGTAAGGGAACATTGGAAAGCGAATTACTGCCCTGGAACTAATGTCCGTGGCAGGATTAGGAAGTTAGTAGGGGACAGATGGGTTAGTAACTGAGGGGGGGATAAAATAAAGTTATTCATTTACAAACGCAGTCAGTCACGGGTTTTATGCGAGATATTTGTCTAGGCGGAGTTTAAATGAATCAATGGTGATGCAGTCTATAACGTTTCGGGGAAGCCCATTCCACAAGTTGACAACTCGATTGAAGAAGAAATTCTTAGATTCGTGTGAGTTAAAAAATTTACCAATAATTTTGCAACCGTTTCCCCGCGTGTAATTAGCTTGGTCGATAGTGAAGTACTTACTACAGTTCATATTGTCGATGCCTTTGATGATTTTGAACACTTGAATTAAGTCACCTCTTAATCTGCGCTGGGTTAAAGGAAATAGATTTAATTCTCTAAGACGCTCTTCGTATGGTTTGTTCTTTAGGCTAGGTATCATTTTGGTAACTCTACGTTGAACTCGTTCTAGCTTGTTTATATCTTTTTGGTAATAAGGGCACCAGGATTGAACGCAGTATTCCAGAAGAGGGCGGACTAAGGAATTGTAAAGGGTTAGGATAACTTCTTTGGATTTATGCTCAAATGACCTGCCTATAAAGCCAATTATTTTGTTTGCCTTCTTAACAACTTCTGAACATTGTTGACTCGGTTTTAGGTTACTCGATATTGTTACTCCCAGATCGGTTTCTCTGTTTACATTCTTAAGCTGAGTGCCATTCATCGAATAGTTTGCTTTCTCATTTAGGTATCCGATATGTAGTACTTTACATTTATCCGCATTGAAACTCATTTGCCAAATTTGGGCCCAAATGCTTTTGACTCTACTCTTTCCAGAAGTGCAGTATGGGTGGAACCTCCCCACTCATGCGAACAATACTCAATACATGGGCGCACTGTGCCCAAGGGGGAGTTTTTAGCGAAAGTTTGAGCGAAGAGTTTAGCTTTGTCAGAGGAAGACATGACGGGGGTGCCGTCAGAGTGAAAACGAGGAAGTAACATTGTTGGAGAGGTTTTTGGCTAGATGCCAGAAAGCTTGGGAAGAACTAGAGTTGAAAAGTTCAGAAAATTTATTATTGATGAAAGTTTTTGGTTCGTCGAAGAACAGATTTGGCTTGATTCCGGGTAGAAACATTAAAAGCAAAAAATTCTTGAGTTTGAAGTCGAAGCCAGCACACAAAGGGTTTAACTAGCATCTGGATGGGAAGCCACCTGGGAAAAGCCGACACTGTTAAAGTCACATGGATAGCCACACAGTAATGTACTAAAGCTCAGTGATAGCGAAAGAACTCGTACCAATGGTTTCAAATTAGATAAATTTCGTTTCAGAAAAGATATAGGCAAATATTGGTTTGGTAACAGAGTTGTAGATGGGTGGAATGGACTACCAAGTGCTATAGTGGGATTAAAAACGGTAGGGAGCTTTAAGATAAAATTGGATAAGCATATGGACGAGAAGGGTTGGGTATGAAGGGGGATCAGCAGGGTTGAGCCAATCAGCGCTCTGCAGACCCCCGTAATCCTGCGTTAATCTCTAACCGTTTTGGTAAGATGATCCTCAGGGTATTAGAGTGTTGAGCCTATAATTGGGCTTTGTAATTGAACTGGGTTTGTGTGGGACAGGGATCTGGCTTGCTTAGGCCAATCGGCTTTCTGCAGACTCCCATTTTCTTATGTTCTTATGTAACATGAGGGTCCTCACTCAAACAGACCAAACAGCCACCAATCCTAGCTGCCTTACCCGCTCGCAAATTTTGTTTTAGTCGTCAGTTTAGGCAAACCGGACACGCGGCACCACTGTTCACTCAGAAGTTTGGCACCACTGCCCCACCATAATCATATTATATTAGATTAACCTAACCTAACCTAACCTAAGGGGAAGAATAACTCATGACACCAAGGATGGAAGGGAAGGATTAAGGAGAGAGAGCAAGAGCGAAAGAGAGAGAGAGAGGCCCAACCGTGTTTAAATATAGCCTTCAAACCTTTGTTAGCATGTCACCTCGTAGCTCAGTTGGTAGAGGTCTGGCCACACACACAGTAAAACCAGTGTCCGAGCCCACTCGGATCTAGTGTACTTTATATTTTTATTTTGTTATTTTAGTTATATAAAATTAGATTATATTAGGTTAGGTTAGGTTAGGTTAGGTTAATCAAATATAATATGATTATGGTGGGGCGGTGGTGCCAAACTTCTGAGTGTACAGTGGTGCCGCGTGCCCGGTTTGCCTAAATTGACGACTAAAAAATGTTTTGCTACCCGCTCGACCTTGACGAGACTAGTCATTGCCCATCGACAATCATTGTATCAATCAGGCGCATAAGTTTAGCTTTGTCACCTAAATACCTCAATCCAATTTACTCTTGCTTTATCTCCACTTCCCATTCACCACCTTTCACTGAGTATTTTCGATTCAATTCAATAATAATTCCATGGGGAGTTGAGCACACCTAACTTCTGGGAAGCTGTTTTAGCAAGAGTGGCAATATGATCCTTCCACTACAGGTCAGATGAAACAGATACACCAAGAGTATTGATAGCAGATGAAGGGTTGATTTGCGTATTGTTGATGAGTAATTGAAAGTCTTGTGGAAGATTGCGACGGGTAGATGGAAGGAGAAAATGCGTCTTGGAGGTATTGCAAGTGACAAGATTTTCTTTGCCCCAATCAGAAATAATTGATAGCTCAGAAGATAGGCGTGCTATGTCCTTGTCATGTGAATTTTGGAGTAATTGCATGCTGGGTTGTTGTGAAAAGCTAGTTGAATAATGTAAGGTAGAGTCATTAGCATAATAACAATACTCCCACTGTATAATAATGATACTGTGTGTAATTATGGTGGATTATAACACTCACCCATAATAACAGTACAGCCACTGTATAATAATGATACTGTGTGTGATTATGGTGGATTATTACACTCACCCATAATAACAGTACAGCCACTGTATAATAATGATACTGTGTGTGATTATGGTGGATTATACAGTCTCCCATAATAACAGTACAACCACTGTATAATAATGATACTGTGTGTGGTTATGGTGGATTATACAGTCACCCATAATAACAATACAACCACTGTATAATAATGATACTGTGTGTGGTTATGGTGGATTATACAGTCTCCCATAATAACAATACAACCACTGTATAATAATGATACTGTGTGTGGTTATGGTGGATTATACAGTCACCCATAATAACAATACAACCACTGTATAATAATGATACTGTGTGTGATTATGTGGATTATACAGTCTCCCATAATAACAGTACAACCACTGTATAATAATGATACTGTGTGTGATTATGGTGGATTATACAGTCTCCCATAATAACAGTACAACCACTGTATAATAATTATACTGTGTGTGATTATGGTGGATTATAACACTCACCCATAATAACAGTACAACCAATGTATAATGATGATACTGTGTGTGGTTATGGTGGATTATAACACTCACCCATAATAACAACTAACTTACTCATAATTGGCAATAGTTAACGTCAATTTCTGAAGGATCTGTTGGTGGTTTAATGGTTTAGGTGCTTCTGTTCTGGGTGTGGTGTCCCGAGTTCGAATCCCGGGAGGACCGTATGCGTTCATTAATTTATTCAAGTACATTGGGGTTTGTAATTGATGATTAATGTTAATAACGGGGTGTTACTTAATATACTAAAGCATTGTATTGTCTCGTTTGGGTTCGATGCAAATTAATTATCCATATTTTTACCCGCGACTGTACATGTTATAATATTTGCTCCTACAAGCTATCTATCTATATGTCTATCTATATAATCAGGCCTAATCCCCACTTTTTTTTTTTTTTTTTTTTTTTTTTTTTTAAAGCCTACAAGCTATACTATCAACAAATAAGAGTTGAATAGAAACTACACTAATACTCTGCTTGATAAGGTTTGGGTTAAAAACTCTCAACAAATACCTACAGTAAGTTGGCTCTATCAGATAAGCAATGTGGTTGAGGGGGGAGGGGTCGTTTTTATTTGTTCATTAACGTATTCTTTTTTTATGATTTTATTAGTTTCCTCACTAGACCTTAATCAAGCTTAAGAAACACCCCCTAGACCCTCCTGCAAGATAAATTTTTAAATTTTTCGGTAGAAATATGTTCCGGCGGAAGGCCGGTTGGTCTTAAAATTGCAGGCTCGCTATCGCTCGCAAGGACAAAATCGACACCTACATAGCACGAAAAGTCATAAATTTGACAACGAAATGGGGCAAAAGGTGTTAAACTCGCCAAACTAATGGGCCGAACGCCTTTAATCTCAAAACAAATTAGGCTTATCACGAGGGAGAAAGGGGACCAGAAAAACGGACCATCTCCCCTTAAAGGTATATCGTTAGTGTTAATCCCACTTGACAGTTATCAGTTCAGGGGGTGTTTGGTATGGGAGCGTTCTAACCTTGTTCAGGTGTCACTTGACACATTCCTCTTAATCGGTACTATGTTGACCTATCACACACACACACACACACACACACACACACACACACATACGAGAGATGTCGTCTCTATCCTAGAATAACAGGTAAATCAGAATCACAAACTGTCACACCACACACACACACACAACCAATCACACACACACACACACAACCAACCACACACACCAACACACACACACTACACACCACCACACATACACACACACTACACACCCCCACACACTCACGCACACAAGAAAGAAAAGGGTTGTGGCTACGTGTAAACAATACCGACAGTGACACATTACTACCATTTCGAACTATTTCGTCTCAAAAAGGATAGTCAGTAACGATGTTTATAAATGTGTAACTATTATATCTTACAGCATACCTTGTACACAATATTTACTAGTATCTCAATCTGGAAAATTCATCTGCCTACCTAGGACATAATATTTATCTCATAAGAACATAAGAACATAAGAAAATGGGAGTCTGCAGAAAGCCGATTGGCCTAAGCAAGGTAGATCCCTGTCCAACACAACCCCAATTACAAAGCCCAATTATAGGCTCAACACTCTAATACCCTGAGGATCATCTTACCAAAACGGTTAGAGATTAACGCAGGATTACAGGGGTCTGCGAGCGCTGATTGGCCCAACCCTGCTGATCCCCCTTCACACCCAACCCTTCTCGTCCATATGCTTATCCAATTTTATCTTAAAGCTCCCTATCGTTTTTAATCCAACTATAGCACTTGGTAGTCCATTCCATCCATCTACAACTCTGTTACCAAACCAATATTTGCCTATATCTTTTTTGAAACGAAATTTATCTAATTTGAAACCATTGGTACGAGTTCTTTCGCTATCACTGAGCTTTAGTACATTTGTCATGTCCCCTTTGTTAATCCCACTAACCCACTTGAACACCTCTATCATATCCCCTCTAACTCTGCGTCTCTCTAACGAATGTAAGCCTAATTTCTTCAACCTTTCTTTATACGGAAGATTTCTAATATTATGGATCATTTTTGTCATTCTACGTTGTACTCTCTCCAATGAATCTATGTCCATTCTGTAATAAGGACACCAAAATTGAACAGCATAATCCATATGGGGTCTCACTAATGACAAGTAAAGTTTTAAGATAACATCAGCAGTTCTGTTACTCACACTCCTAGAGATGAACCCGAGAATCCTGTTTGCCTTGTTTCGAACGCTTATACACTGTTGTCTAGGCTTCAAATCATTGCTAACAAACACACCTAGATCTTTCTCACAATTCGAGTTTTCTAATTCCATATTAGCTAGTTTATATTTAACATTTGTATGCATCTTCCCTATCTTTAATACCTTGCATTTGTCAATGTTAAACTTCATCTGTCAATTTACTGACCATTCGTGTAAGGTATCTAGATCCCTTTGGAGGCACTCTATATCTCTATCTGAATCAATTGTTCTCCCCATTTTGGTATCGTCTGCAAATTTACTTATCCTACTAGTTATACCTAAATCAAGGTCATTTATGTATATAACAAACAACAGAGGACCTAATACAGATCCCTGGGGGACACCACTTTTGACTGCTCCCCATTCTGACTTCGTACCATTTATGCTGACTCTCTGCTTCCTACCAATTAGCCATGACCTAATCCATCCCAACAACGCCCCACCTATTCCATGCGCCTCAACCTTTCTCATCAATCTCTCATGGGGGACTCTGTCGAAAGCTTTACTGAAATCTAAATATATTATATCATATGACTTGTCATTATCTACTGCTTCATATACCTCTGAGAAAAAACTAAGCAAATTAGTAAGGCAAGAACGTCCCTGAGTGAATCCATGCTGAGAAGAATTTATTAAATTAAATGTATCTAAGTGGTTTCTAATTTTACTAGCAATAATTGACTCTAGTAGCTTTCCTATGATTGATGTAAGACTAATGGGACGGTAATTGGATGCTATTGATTTGTCACCTTTTTTTGAAGATCGGAACTACGTTTGCAAGCTTCCAAGCTTCTGGAACTATACCTGTCTCCAATGACTTGTTAAATAAAAATGTTAATGGGTAACTTAACTCATCCCTACATTTTTTTAATACTCTAGCATATACCTCATCAGGACCAGGCGATTTATGAGGTTTCAGTCTGTCAATTTCCTTAAGCACATCATTTCTACTTATAGTAACCGTACTTAACCTATTTTCTATACTATCGCTATATACCTTACGGACTTCTGGAAACTGTGCCAAATTTTCATTAGTGAAAACGGAAAGAAATTTACTATTTAATGTAGTGCACATTTCTAAATCATTTTCTGTCATTTCTCCTATCGAAGTTTTAAGGGGACCAATTACATCTCTAACCTTGGATTTATATAGTTGGTAAAAAGTTTTAGGATTATTTTTTGAGTCATTGGCAACCTTAATTTCATAATTTCTTTTTTCTTTCCTAATATCCTTTTTTACCTGTCTTGATAGATTCTGATAGTAAGCAAGTAGGTGAATTTCGCCTTTCCTAATTTTTCTATATATTCCTCTCTTTTGTCCTAGAAGATCTAATAGTCTATTATTCATCCATTTGGGTTGGTTCTGTGTTGATCTAAATTTTCTTTTGGGGATGTATTTATTTTGTGCATTGAATACTGCCTCAATAAAATTATCGTATGTATCTACCAAGGTTGACGTCTCTTCCTGACTTAAGATGACAGGTGCCTGAGAAGAGGTACACTCATTTGGACACCTGGATCGACTTAATTTTTTGACCATAGGGTCAGCTAATACGGCTCTTCTTAACCAACCATAATTGGCTTTTCTGAAGTCAGGTATTAATGTTGTATTCTCTCTGGTATTACCTTTCCATTGTATTTTTTTTTTTTTTTTTTTTTAAGAGACAATGAACGGAGGAAGGAAAAACACAGATAAAACAAAAAGGTCCATGTGCCTAAAGGCATCCTCCATTCATAAAATGTTTGTAACAACTGGATTTAAACATTTGTTGATTGTAAGTTTGTGGAAAGCAATTCGAGGGAAGTGAATTCCAAAGAGTAGTAGCTCTGGGGATAAATGAATTCTGATAAGCAGAAGTTCTGCATTGTGGAGGAGAAAGTGTAAATTCATGGGCGCTCTCAGCTGCCCTAGTTCTACGGGGAAAGATGTGGAGAGGCGGCACAATTGAAGCAAGTTCCTCGGAACAATTGCTGTGAAAATATCTGTAGAATAATGCAAGGGATGCAACGTTTCTTCGTATGGCTAATGTAGGAAGGTCCTGTGTGATTGCTGGGTTATTGATTAATCTAATAGCTTTATTTTGTATTTTGTCCAACTGCCTCAATGCAACCACTCCACTTTCACCCCACAGAGGTGAACAGTAATCCATCTGAGAGCGCACATGACTTTTATATATTACGGCCAACTGCTCGTCAGTGAAGAATTCTCGAACTCTGTACAGGAGTCCCAGTTTTTTAGAGGCATTCTTAGCATTGCTTCTAACATAATGTGTCCAGCTCAAGTTTATTATTATTATAAGTATATTAAAATACACAGCATTGTGGTCACTATTTCCTAGGTGGTCCCCTATCTCTACATTATTTACCATATGTTCATTGTTACTGAAAACTAAATCGAGAATATTATTACCTCTAGTCGGCGTATCTATGAATTGAAATAAAAAACTATCTTGTACTACCTCTATAAACTCCTCAGAATCAGATTCTCCTATTTGATGCTGCCAATCTATATTCGGAAAATTAAAATCCCCCATAATGCACACATTGCTAAACCTTGATGCCATTTTAATTTCCTCCCATAATGACGTTCCGTCATTTCTACTCATATTTGGCGGTCTATACATAACTCCAATAACTATGGTCTCACTACCTTCGTTAACCTCTACCCAAACACTTTCATTATCGTTATTTAGTCTAATACCTGATTTAATACAGCTTTTTAATGTACTCCTGACAAACACTGCTATACCGCCACCCCTCTTACTTGTTCGGTCATATTTAAACAAACTATATCCTGGTATATCAAATTCTGCTAAAAAATGCCTGGTTTCTGTATTAATCCACGTTTCAGTTAGCGCTATTATGTCTAAATTTTCTTTGCTAACAAGGGCTCTAAGTTCGTTCATTTTGTTACATAGACTCCTACAGTTTGTGTAATATACTCTCAATTTACTTCTTTTCTTTATACCTAATTTACCTTTATTTCTAACGACATTTCCATCTTCCGTTGCACCATCACTACTATCATTTGCAATATAGTCATCATTTTTAGCATGAGACTGAATATCCTTATCGCTTTCGCCTGACGCTAAAATTGTTCCATTTAACCTCTCATTTACACTCTCAATATTTCTGTTCAAACCCCACAACCACCCTATCTAAAGAACTAGCTAATGTAGAAACCCCAAACCGTGAAAGATGAACCCCATCCCTTGCGTACATCCCATCTCTCCCATAGAAACTATCCCAGTTATCAATGAATGGTATTGCTTTTTCTTTGCAATATTTCTCCAAACGGCAATTGACACCAATCGCCCTGGATGTTCATTCCTTGGGAACTCCTCTTTTGGGTAGGATACAATGTACTACAGGGATCCCTCCCTTCATCCTAACCTTATCTAACACATCCCGATACTGCTACAGCAGTTCCTCACTTCTACCCTTACCAACAGCTCTTATACAACCTCATGCCTTGGTCCTATTATAAGATAATATAAGTTAGAGTTAAGCTAAAAACTGTTCCTCTGTAAATATTCAGCCTACGGCTGCAATGATCAATAAACCGTTTATTATTATTATTATTATTATTATTATTATTATTATTATATACATACTATACATATATATATATATATATATATATATATATATATATATATATATATATATATATATATATATATATATATATATAGTACAGTCAAACTGTGAAACGTAGTCATTTCGTGAAATTATTAAACATAAGATGGGGTTCATCTTTAACGGTTAGGGGTTTCTACATTAGCTAGTTCTTTAGATAGGGTGGTTGTGGGGTTTTGAACAGAAATATTGAGAGTGTAAATGAGAGGTTAAATGGAACAATTTTAGCGTCAGGCGAAAGCGATAAGGATATTCAGTCTCATGCTAAAAATGATGACTATAATGTAAATGATAGTAGTGATGGTGCAACGGAAGATGGAAATGTCGCTAAAAACAAAGGTAAATTAGGTATAAAGAAAAGAAGTAAATTGAGAGTATATTACACAAACTGTAGGAGTCTATGTAACAAAATGAACGAACTTAGAGCCCTTGTTAGCAAAGAAAATATAGACATAATAGCGCTAACTGAAACGTGGATTAATACAGAAACCAGGCATTTTTTAGCAGAATTTAATATACCAGGATATAGTTTGTTTAAATATGACCGAACAAGTAAGAGGGGTGGTGGTATAGCAGTGTTTGTCAGGAGTACATTAAAAAGCTGTATTAAATCAGGTATTAGACTAAATAACGATAATGAAAGTGTTTGGGTAGAGGTTAACGAAGGTAGTGAGACCATAGTTATTGGAGTTATGTATAGACCGCCAAATATGAGTAGAAATGACGGAACGTCATTATGGGAGGAAATTAAAATGGCATCAAGGTTTAGCAATGTGTGCATTATGGGTGATTTTAATTTTCCGAATATAGATTGGCAGCATCAAATAGGAGACTCTGATTCTGAGGAGTTTATAGAGGTAGTACAAGATAGTTTTTTATTTCAATTCATAGATACGCCGACTAGAGGTAATAATATTCTCGATTTAGTTTTCAGTAACAATGAACATATGGTAAATAATGTAGAGATAGGGGACCACCTAGGAAATAGTGACCACAATTCTGTGTATTTTAATATACAATGGAAAGGTAATATCAGAGAGAATACAATATTAATACCTGACTTTAGAAAAGCCAATTATGGTGGGTTAAGAAGAGCCCTATTAGCGGACCCTATGGTCAAAAAATTAAGTCGATCCAGGTGTCCAAATGAGTGTACCCCGTCTCAGGCACCTGTCATCTTAAGTCAGGAAGGGACGTCAACCTTGGTAGATACATACGATAATTTTATCAAGTCAGTATTCAATGCACAAAATAAATACATCACCAAAAGAAAATTTAGATCAACACAGAACCAACCCAAATGGATGAATAATAGACTATTAGATCTTCTAGGACAAAAGAGAGGAATATATAGAAAAATTAGAAAAGGCGAAATTAACCTACTTGCTTACTATCAGAATCAATCAAGACAGGTAAAAAAGGATATTAGGAAAGAAAAAAGAAATTATGAAATTAAGGTTGCCAATGACTCAAAAAATAATCCTAAAGCTTTTTACCAACTATATAAATCCAAGGTTAGAGATGTAATTGGTCCGCTTAAAACTTCAATAGGAGAAATGACAGAAAATGATTTAGAAATGTGCAGTACATTAAATAGTCAGTTTCTATCCGTTTTCACTAATGAAAATTTGGCACAGTTTCCAGAAGTCCGTAAGGTATATAGCGATTGTATAGAAAATAGGTTAAGTACGGTTACTATAAGTAGAAATGATGTGCTTAAGGAAATTGACAGACTGAAACCTCATAAATCGCCTGGTCCTGATGAGGTATATGCTAGAGTATTAAAAGAATGTAGGGATGAGTTAAGTTACCCATTAACATTTTTATTTAACAAGTCATTGGAGACAGGTATAGTTCCAGAAGCTTGGAAGCTTGCAAACGTAGTTCCGATCTTCAAAAAAGGTGACAAATCAATAGCATCCAATTACCGTCCCATTAGTCTTACATCAATCATAGGAAAGCTACTAGAGTCAATTATTGCTAGTAAAATTAGAAACCACTTAGATACATTTAATTTAATAAATTCTTCTCAGCATGGATTCACTCAGGGACGTTCTTGCCTTACTAATTTGCTTAGTTTTTTCTCAGAGGTATATGAAGCAGTAGATAATGACAAGTCATATGATATAATATATTTAGATTTCAGTAAAGCTTTCGACAGAGTCCCCCATGAGAGATTGATGAGAAAGGTTGAGGCTCATGGAATAGGTGGGGCGTTGTTGGGATGGATTAGGTCATGGCTAATTGGTAGGAAGCAGAGAGTCAGCATAAATGGTACGAAGTCAGAATGGGGAGCAGTCAAAAGTGGTGTCCCCCAGGGATCTGTATTAGGTCCTCTGTTGTTTGTTATATACATAAATGACCTTGATTTAGGTATAACTAGTAGGATAAGTAAATTTGCAGACGATACCAAAATGGGGAGAACAATTGATTCAGATAGAGATATAGAGTGCCTCCAAAGGGATCTAGATACCTTACACGAATGGTCAGTAAATTGGCAGATGAAGTTTAACATTGACAAATGCAAGGTATTAAAGATAGGGAAGATGCATACAAATGTTAAATATAAACTAGCTAATGTGGAATTAGAAAACTCGAATTGTGAGAAAGATCTAGGTGTGTTTGTTAGCAATGATTTGAAGCCTAGACAACAGTGTATAAGCGTTCGAAACAAGGCAAACAGGATTCTCGGGTTCATCTCAAGGAGTGTGAGTAACAGAACTGCTGATGTTATCTTAAAACTTAACTTATCATTAGTGAGACCCCATATGGATTATGCTGTTCAATTTTGGTGTCCTTATTACAGAATGGACATAGATTCATTGGAGAGAGTACAACGTAGAATGACAAAAATTATCCATAATATTAGAAATCTTCCGTATAAAGAAAGGTTGAAGAAATTAGGCTTACATTCGTTAGAGAGACGCAGAGTTAGAGGGGATATGATAGAGGTGTTCAAGTGGGTTAGTGGGATTAACAAAGGGGACATGACAAATGTACTGAAGCTCAGTGATAGCGAAAGAACTCGTACCAATGGTTTCAAATTAGATAAATTTCGTTTCAGAAAAGATATAGGCAAATATTGGTTTGGTAACAGAGTTGTAGATGGGTGGAATGGACTACCAAGTGCTATAGTGGGATTAAAAACGATAGGGAGCTTTAAGATAAAATTGGATAAGCATATGGACGAGAGGGGTTGGGTGTGAAGGGGGATCAGCAGGGTTGGGCCAATCAGCGCTCTGCAGACCCCCGTAATCCTGCGTTAATCTCTAACCGTTTTGGTAAGATGATCCTCAGGGTATTAGAGTGTTGAGCCTATAATTGGGCTTTGTAATTGGGGTTGTGTGGGACAGGGATCTGCCTTGCTTAGGCCAATCGGCTTTCTGCAGACTCCCATTTTCTTAGGTTCTTATGTATAATAGTCAGTCTGTGAAATGACTGGTTCTTAACAGAACTGGGTTAGGCTAAGTAGGTCAGGATAGGGTAGGGTAGGTTAGGTTGTATTGATCTCAACCTATCAAAGGATAGATGGAGATCAATATAACCTAACCTAACCTAACCTATCCTGATCTATCTAACTGATAGGTGGAGATCAATATAACCTAACCTAACCTAACCATACCTAACTTAACCCAATTCAGTTAGTAACCAGATAGTAATCAGTCATTTCACAGACTGACTATTATGTTTAATCATTTCGCGAATTGACTAAGTTTCCCAGTCTGACTGTAACATATAAGAACATAAGAACATAAGAAAATGGGAGTCTGCAGAAAGCCGATTGGCCCAAGCAAGGCAGATCCCTGTCCCACACAACCCCAAATCAATTACAAAGCCCAATTATAGGCTCAACACTCTAATACCCTGAGGATCATCTTACCAAAACGGTTAGAGATTAACGCAGGATTATGGGGGTCTGCAGAGCGCTGATTGGCCCAACCCGGCTGATCCCCCTTCACACCCAACACTTCTCGTCCATATGCTTATCCAATTTTATCTTAAAGCTCCCTACAGTTTTAGATCCCACTATAGCACTTGGTAGTCCATTCCACCCATCTACAACTCTGTTACCAAACCAATATTTGCCTATATCTTTTCTGAAACGAAATTTATCTAATTTGAAACCATTGGTACGAGTTCTTTCGCTATCACTGAGCTTTAGTACATTTGTCATGTCCCCTTTGTTAATCCCACTAACCCACTTGAACACCTCTATCATATCCCCTCTAACACTGCGTCTCTCTAATGAATGTAAACCTAATTTCTTCAACCTTTCTTCATACGGAAGATTTCTAATATTATGGATCATTTTTGTCATTCTACGCTGTACTCTCTCCAATGAATCTATGTCCATTCTGTAATAAGGACACCAAAATTGGACAGCATAATCCATATGGGTCTCACTAATGACAAGTAAAGTTTTAAGATAACATCAGCAGTTCTGTTACTCACACTCCTAGAGATGAACCCGAGAATCCTGTGTGCCTTATTACGAACGCCTATACACTGTTTTCTAGGCTTCAAATCATTGCTAACAAACACACCTAGATCTTTCTCGCAGTCTGAATTTTCTAATTCTAAATTAGCTAGTTTATATTTAACATTTGTTTGCATCTTCCCTATCTTTAATACCTTGCATTTGTCAATGTTAAACTTCATCTGCCAATTTACTGACCATTCATGTAAGGTATCTAGATCACTTTGGAGGCACTCTATATCGCTATCTGAATCAATTGATCTCCCCATTTTAGTATCGTCTGCGAATTTACTTATCCTACTAGTTATACCCAAATCTAGGTCATTTATGTATATAAGAAACAACAGGGGACCTAATACCGATCCCTGGGGGACACCACTTTTGACTGCTCCCCACTCTGACTTGGTACCATTTATGCTGACTCTCTGCTTCCTACCAATTAGCCATGACCTAATCCATCCCAACAACGCCCCACCTATTCCATGTGCCTCAACCTTTCTCATCAATCTCTCATGAGGGACTCTGTCGAACGCTTTACTGAAATCTAAATATATAATATCGTATGCCTTGTCATTATCTACTGCTTCATATACCTCTGAGAAAAAACTAAGCAATTAGTAAGGCAAGAACGTCCCTGAGTGAATCCATGCTGAGAAGAATTGATTAAGTTAAATTTTTCTAAGTGGTTTCTCATTTTCCTAGCAATAATTGACTCTAGTAGCTTTCCTATGATTGAAGTGAGACTAATGGGACGGTAATTGGATGCTATTGATTTATCACCTTTTTTGAAAATCGGAACTACATTTGCAAGCTTCCAAGCTTCTGGAACTATACCTATTTCTAATGAATTGTTAAACAGAAATGTTAATGGGTAACTTAACTCATCTCTGCATTCTTTTAATACTCTGGCATATACCTCATCGGGACCAGGCGATTTCTGAGGTTTCAGTCTGTCAATTTCCTTAAGCACATCATTTCTACTTATAGTAACCGTACTTAACCTATTTTCTATACTATCGCTATATACCTTACTGACTTCTGGAATCTGTGCCAAATTTTCATTAGTGAAAACGGATAGAAACTGACTATTTAATGTACTGCACATTTCTAAATCACTTTCTGTCATTTCTCCTATCGAAGTTTTAAGGGGGCCTATTCTATCTCTAACTTTAGATTTATATAGCTGGTAAAAAGCCTTAGGGTTATTTTTTGAGTCATTGGCTATCCTGATTTCATAATTTCTTTTGTCTTTCCTGATACCTTTTGTAACCTCTCTTGATAGATTCTGATAGTAAGCAAGTAGGTGAATTTCGCCATTCTTAATTGTCGATATATTCCTCTCTTTTTTCCTAGAAGGTCTAATAGTCTATTATTCATCCATTTGGGTTGGTTCTGTGTTGATCTAAATCTTCTTTTGGGGATATATTTATTTTGCGCATTGTGGAGTGAAGAAATAAAATGGTTATATGTAGCTGTCAAATTATCCTGAGTTTAAGACAGGTATCTGAGAGAGAGTATGTTCATTAGCGCACCTGGGTCCACTTAATAGTTTAACCATAGGATCCACTCTTAAGGCTCTTCTTAATCCACCATAATTGGCTTTTCTGAAATCTGGGATAAGTGTCGGATTCTCTTTAGCCTTTCCTGTCCATTGTATATTAAAATAAATTGATTTATGATCACTATTTCCTAGTTGGTGACCTATCTCTACATTATTTATCATATGTTCATTGTTACTGAAAACTAAATCAAGAATATTAATACCTCTAGTCGGCGTATCTATGAATTGAAATAAAAAAATATCTTGTACTATAGTCCAGCAGATCTAAACAGGCAGTTTTACCAGCAGTTACTAATTTTACACTGGTGCCGCCTGTCCACTTTACCCTTTCCGTACGACAACATTTCCAAATTACTCTCGCTACCTCCCCCCGTTCAAGGTCAATGTAGGGAGATCGGCTCTCTCTCTATATACTGTATGTGTGTGTAAGACTGTGTAGCCCACATGAATGCATAGATTATTATTGCTATAATAAATTATATTACTATTTATCTCTCTCTCTCACTCACCCTACACACCTCAACCCCACCCCACACCACCCCACACCACTCTCAACCATCTCAAGTTGTTCCTTTTCACACTTTCCAGCACATCTACCTCCACACCACACCTCCTTCTTACTTCCTCATTCGTCTGTCTATCCCTCCATGAAACTCCACACACACTTCTCAAATAACTAATTTCCACCCCTCTCACGCTTGGTCTGAGTCTCTTCTCAAACGTCCATCCTTCTCTTCCGTAAGTCAGTGTCGGGATTACCACACTGTCATGCAAGGACTTCTTCACTTCCATACTGACCACCCTATTTCTTGTTACTGCTTTCAGCGTTTCTACAACCCTCTTTCCCTGTTGCACCCTCTCCCGCACTTTTTCATCCATAGTCCCATCTTTACTCAACACACTGCCCAGATACTTAAATGAGCTCACAATCTCCATAGCCTGACCGTTCAACATCACCTCACACTCTGTGGCTTCACCCATTTCAAAGACCATAACCTTGCTCTTCCCCGCATTTACCTTCAGATTCCGTTTTTCGCACACTGTTCCAAACACATTTACCAGACCCTGCAACTCCCATTCATTATCGCTCATCAGAACTGTATCATCAGCAAACGGCAGTACAGGCAGCTTCCACTCATTTCCCTCCCTTATCAGCGATACACCAACATCCACTGCTTTTCCTTGTATTTCTTTCATGACTCCATCAATATATACAATAAACAACCACAGGGACATCACACACCCCTGTTTCAACCCAACATTCAGGTCAAAGAACTCGCTCTGCTCATTCTCCACAAGTGCTGCCACCTTTGCACCCTCATACATGCTCTTCACTGCTTTCAGCAACTTGCCATATATCTTAAGTACTTTCCACATACCTCTATTTAGGCGATTTTAAGTTAGACTTTTCGCTCCATTTCTTTGTCAAGATTGAGACTTTTTGTGTCATTTAGGTGTCAATTTTTTTCCTGACGAGCGATAACAAGACTGTAATTTGAGAGGAATCGGCCTTCGGCCAGGAGATTTTTCTATCAAAAAATGTACTCGTTTATCTTGAAAGGGGGTCTAGGGCGTGTAATTTTAAGTTTGATGGAGGTCTACGGATTTTTTTTTTTTAAATGATAACAAATATATACTGTACATGATGCTGGGGTCACACATTCACGTATATGCTCCCGTATGCTCCCGTACGAAGGTTTATTGGTAGTTGGCAACCGAATACGTAAAACGTAAGGGCTTAGTACGCAAAACGTAAATTAAATTGTGTCTAGTCGTGGGGGTTGGTACGCATGGCGGGAGTAGCCACGCTGGTCTGGGAGGTGGTGGGTGAGGTCAAGGCCGCCCGGTATGTTTTGGATTTCGAATCAGATACGTGGCTCGCGCTCACGTATGTCAAAAGTCGGGAAATCATACGTCTGACCGGGCTAGCTGCTACGTCTTACGGGAGCAGCCGCGTAAGACGTAGCAGCTAGCCCGGTCAAACGTAAGCTTCTCCCGTCAACCGTAAAATATTCCCATCAAACGGGAAAGTTTACGTTAGTCCGGCCGCATCTGGCAGAACCGCCGCACTGCGGGTTGGCGGGAAGACGCGGCACCGTTGTATGGTGGGGTCAACGGGACCAGCGGGGGACCAGCGGGGGACACTCCAGTCACACCTCTCACCACACCGGAGCAGCAACCAACAAGCCAACCCTGCTACCCTCTGCACCCTGCCGAAAACAAATCGTAGCAGCGAAACGACTGCACCTATGGCTTTCATATTTTTACCACATATACCTTACCCTTTAGGATACCCACCACAAAAATCCCAAAATCCCTCCTCCCACCCACTCGCTGACTGTCGGTCCCGTCAATAGGAAAAAAAAGGAAAATCTGTGGCGGCGAAACGACTGCACCAATCGGTTCCATATTTGTGTGACAAGTCCCTTACCCTTCTGCCTTCCCCCCACCACACCCCTAACCACCTCCAACCACCCATTTCCAGCGTATCCGTACGAAGATAAGGAAAAAAAGGAAAATCTGTGGCGGCGAAACTACCTCACCAATCGGTTCCATATTTGTGTGACAAGTCCCTTACCCTTCTGCCTTCCCCCAACCACACCCCCAACCACCTCCCACCACCCACTTCCAGCGTATCCGTACAAAGATAAGGAAAAAAAGGAAAATCCGTGGTGGCGAAACTACCTCACCAATCGGCTTCATATGTGTAACACAAGTCAATTACCCTTCTACCTTCCCCCAACCAACCCCAAAACAACCCTCCCACCACCCTCCCACCCATACATTCCGATACCGTAAAAGTCTCTGTAGTCTATAGTGTCTTTTCAGCTACTTTCGGGACCATCTGGGACCTGATTTCTGGCGAAAATGGACAAGGGGAGTGTTTTTTTTACCATTATCCTTTCTTTCTCTCCCAACTTGATAGATTTAGCCAAAAAAAAAAAAAAAAAATAAAAAAAATCTGGCACTGGCAGAAGCACACCGTCAAAATTGGCTGGCACTCAGCGGTTAAAGGTTACAAGGATGAATGGTCTTTCCTCTATAAAGGGAGTTCACAAAATTGAACTCCTCCAGGATGAATTCCGCGATGTTGTTCATGGTGCCGATGAAGGACTGGGAATGGGAATAGTGTGGCCATTCCTGCCCTTTTGTAGTTCCCAGATTCCAACCCAGACCTACGTGGTTGACAAAGACTGTCTTTGTCTGTGTTTGGACAGACGGGGTGTGCCTACGATTGTTCGGAAACGGTCCACGTAAGTCCTAAAAACTCCCAAGACGTACGGCCTCAGCTACGCAGGTATTGTGGGGGCGTGGCCATGGGCGTGGCCTGTGTTCCCACAAATCGGGCAGCCCAGGCTGACTAACGGGGACATGCTTACACAAGTCGCAAGCACTCGCAAGCACGTACGTAGTTCCATATGACTACATTATGTCTGACGTAACACTGGCCCCGTCACGGTACGTATGTCGGGAAGTGCAATAGTCGTAGTCTATACGGGCGTACACGGCCGGACTACGCCCGTCAGAACACAAAATTGGCGATCACGCCTGACGGGAGTATACGGGAGCGATATACGTGAATGTGTGACCCCAGCATGAGTAGGTAAATACGCCCACCCACCCCTAAAGCCATTCGGAGGGAGACAACTTAATTTTCATCATATTCTGGTTACCATTAGACGATTTTCCTTAGCTTAAAAACTATCTCTACGACTCAAATGGCTAAATACGATCTTTATTAACCCTCTTAGTAACATAGGTCCTTCATAAGCTGTTACCATTAGACGATTTTCCTTAGCTTATAATCTACCTCCACGACTCAAATTGATAAATACAATCTCTATAAGCCCTCTTCATAAAATAAGTCCTTCTTAACACGTTCAGTATCAGTGCCGTTCACATAACTTTGTTCTGGCTACTTACCATTAGACAATTTTCTTCAGTTTTAATAGGGCCTCCAGTAATTAAAAGGCATCGAACTTTGTCATTTAACACTTTTTAATAACGCAGATTCTTGTTAAGCTGCACAAAACCATCTAATTGCAGCTAGAATGAAATGTAAAAAGGACGTCGCCGGTACAGAAGGGGTTAAACGGCATACAAATCGTCTACTTTTAGCCAGAACCAAAGGTAACAAGGCGTCATGGTGGTGAAGGGTCTAGCAGTTCTGGGTCTGATATTGTATATAATCTAATAGAGCTATAGTATATTGGCTATAAGTAGGCGAGCAATCATGGTGGTGAAGGGTCTAGCAGTTCTGGGTCTGATATTGTATATACTCTAATAGAGCTATAGTATATTGGCTATAAGTAGGCGAGCAATCATGACCTCTATCCTCCTTAACTGACTGACTCCTCCCAAATGGTAAAAATATTAGCTCGATTACTGTAGTTGTTTTTAAGATACAGAGGTTCGACTCCATCATTTCTCACCTACTTACAGCGAATAGACTATAGCTATTTGTGTTGATACATATATACAGTCATACATACAGTCATACATACATACATTTCTCACCTACTTACAGCGAATAGACTATAGCTATTTGTGTTGATATTGCTTGACGGAGGTCTAGGTAGGAAACTAAAGTAATACTAAATACACAAACACATCGACCAATAAATAAAACCTCCCCCTTAAACTGAACAGCCCTGGTAAAGGCGGAAGAGCAGGTTACTGTAACAGGTGGATGTGTGGCTGACTGTACACTATACATACATACAGTCATACATACATACGTACACACATACAAAAATAAACGTAATTACCCGAGAAGGTAAGTCTGTGTCGATTGTGGGCGACTCCATGGTAAGACATTTAGTTAGGGCTACCCGCATTAAACTTAGGAAGGTTGTGTGTCTGCCTGGCCATGGAGTTGGGAGGGTTTTAGAGAAGATGGACCACATCTTGGAAGATAGTGGAGATAACCCCATTATCTGTCTCAGTGCCGGGAGTAACGATGTTGGTAAGGGTAGAAGTGAGGAACTGCTGCAGCAGTATCGGGATGTGTTAGATAAGGTTAGGATGAAGGGAGGGATCCCTGTAGTACATTGTATCCTACCCAGAAGAGGAGTTCCCAAGGAATGGACATCCAGGGTGATTGGTGTCAATTGCCGTTTGGAGAAATATTGCAAAGAAAAAGCAATACCATTCATTGATAACTGGGATAGTTTCTATGGGAGAGATCGGATGTACGCAAGGGATGGGTTCATCTTTCACGGTTAGGGGTTTCTACATTAGCTAGTTCTTTGGATAGAGTGGTTGTGGGGTTTTGAACAGAAATATTGAGAGTGTAAATGAGAGGTTAAATGAAACAATTTTAGCGTCAGGCGAAAGCGATAAGGATATTCAGTTTCATACTAAACTGATGACTATATTGCAAATGATAGTAGTGATGGTGCAACGGAAGATGGAAATGTCGTTAGAAATAAAGGTAAATTAGGTATAAAGAAAAGAAGTAAATTGAGAGTATATTACACAAACTGTAGGAGTCTATGTAACAAAATGAACGAACTTAGAGCCCTTGTTAGCAAAGAAAATATAGACATAATAGCGCTAACTGAAACGTGGATTAATACAGAAACCAGGCATTTTTTTAGCAGAATTTGATATACCAGGATATAGTTTGTTTAACCCGTACAGCCCCAGCGACGCGTCTGACGCGTCGGCGATGTATGTAACGCACAGCCCCAGAGACGCGCCTGGCGCGTCACCCTAATTGCGCCGACCGTAACCTCAGGTGTAGCCACTCAAGAGGGCTCAGATTTGTATGGGAACTGTGTACGTACCCCACGCAACCGTGCCGATGGTTGAAAACTCTCTCAAGTCCACGTGCGTGCGCGTGAGCAAATAAACTATTGGGGTAATTGCCTTACAACCATTCGCTATTGTTTCTGGAATAAAACCATTTTTTGAAAACCGGGCGGGTTCTGGTGAACAAACATTACAAAACTAGCCGGGGCTCCACGGGTTAAATATGACCGAACAAGTAAGAGGGGTGGCGGTATAGCAGTGTTTGTCAGGAGTACATTAAAAAGCTGTATTAAATCAGGTATTAGACTAAATAACGATATTGAAAGTGTTTGGGTAGAGGTTAACGAAGGTATTGAGACCATAGTTATTGGAGTTATGTATATACCGCCAAATATGAGTAGAAATAACGGAACGTCATTATGGGAGGAAATTAAAATGGCATCAAGATTTAGCAATGTGTGCATTATGGGGGATTTTTATTTTCCGAATATAGATTGGCAGCATCAAATAGGAGACTCTGATTCTGAAGAGTTTATGGAGGTAGTACAAGATAGTTTTTTATTTCAATTCATAGATACGCCGACTAGAGGTAATAATATTCTCGATTTAGTTTTCAGTAACAATGAACATATGGTAAATAATGTAGAGATAGGGGACCACCTAGGAAATAGTGACCACAATTCTGTGTATTTTAATATACAATGGAAAGGTAATACCAGAGAGAATACAACATTAATACCTGACTTCAGAAAAGCCAATTATGGTTGGTTAAGAAGAGCCCTATTAGCTGACCCTATGGTCAAAAAATTAAGTCGATCCAGGTGTCCAAATGAGTGTACCCCTTCTCAGGCACCTGTCATCTTAAGTCAGGAAGAGACGTCAACCTTGGTAGATACATACGATTATTTTATCGAGTCAGTATTCAATGCACAAAATAAATACATCCCCAAAAGAAAATTAGATCAACACAGAATCAACCCAAATGGATGAATAATAGACTATTAGATCTTCTAGGACAAAAGAGAGGAATATATAGAAAAATTAGGAAAGGCGAAATTCACCTACTTGCTTACTATCAGAATCTATCAAGACAGGTAAAAAAGGATATTAGGAAAGAAAAATTAAATTATGAAATTAAGGTTGCCAATGACTCAAAAAATAATCCTAAAGCTTTTTACCAACTATATAAATCCAAGGTTAGAGATGTAATTGGTCCCCTTAAAACTTCGATAGGAGAAATGACAGAAAATGATTTAGAAATGTGCAGTACATTAAACTGTCAATTTCTTTCCGTTTTCACTAATGAAAATATGGCACAGTTTCCAAAAGTCCGTAATAGGTATATAGCGATAGTATAGAAAATAGGTTAAGTACGGTTACTATAACTAGAAATTATGTGCTTAAGGAAATTGACAGACTGAGACTTCATAAATCGTCTGGTCCTGATGAGGTATATGCTAGAGTATTAAAAGAATGTAGGGATGAGTTAAGTTACCCATTAATATTTTTATTTAACAAGTCATTGGAGACAGGTATAGTTCCAGAAGCTTGGAAGCTTGCAAATGTAGTTCCGATCTTCAAAAAAGGTGACAAATCAATAGCATCCAATTACCGTCCCATTAGTCTTACATCAATCATAGGAAAGCTACTAGAGTCAATTATTGCTAGTAAAATTAGAAATCACTTAGATACATTTAATTTAATAAATTCTTCTCAGCATGGATTCACTCAGGGACGTTCTTGCCTTACTAATTTGCTTAGTTTTTTCTCAGAGGTATATGAAGCAGTAGATAATGACAAGTCATATGATATAATATATTTAGATTTCAGTAAAGCTTTCGACAGAGACCCCCATGAGAGATTGATGAGAAAGGTTGAGGCGCATGGAATAGGTGGGGCGTTGTTGGGATGGATTAGGTCATGGCAAATTGGTAGGAAGCAGAGAGTCAGCATAAATGGTACGAAGTCAGAATGGGGAGCAGTCAAAAGTGGTGTCCCCAGGGATCTGTATTAGGTCCTCTGATGTTTGTTATATTACATAAATGACCTTGATTTAGGTATAACTAGTAGGATAAGTAAATTTGCAGACGATACCAAAATGGGGAGAACAATTGATTCAGATAGAGATATAGAGTGCCTCCAAAGGGATCTAGATACCTTACACGAATGGTCAGTAAATTGGCAGATGAAGTTTAACATTGACAAATACAAGGTATTAAAGATAGGGAAGATGCATACAAATGTTAAATATAAACTAGCTAATATGGAATTAGAAAGCTCGAATTGTGAGAAAGATCTAGGTGTGTTTGTTAGCAATGATTTGAAGCCTAGACAACAGTGTATAAGCGTTCGAAACAAGGCAAACAGGATTCTCGGGTTCATCTCTAGGAGTGTGAGTAACAGAACTGCTGATGTTATCTTAAAATTTTACTTGTCATTAGTGAGACCCCATTTGGATTATTTTGTTCTATTTTGGTGTCCTTATTACAGAATGGACATAGATTAATTGGAGCAGTACAACGTAGAATGACAAAAATGATCCATAATATTAGAAATCTTCCGTATAAAGAAAGGTTGAAGAAATTAGGCTTACATTCGTTAGAGAGACGCAGAGTTAGAGGGGATATGATAGAGGTGTTCAAGTGGGTTAGTGGGATTAACAAAGGGGACATGACAAATGTACTAAAGCTCAGTGATAGCGAAAGAACTCGTACCAATGGTTTCAAATTAGATAATTTTCGTTTCAGAAAAGATATAGGCAAATATTGGTTTGGTAACAGAGTTGTAGATGGGTGGAATGGACTACCAAGTGCTATAGTGGGATTAAAAACGATAGGGAGCTTTAAGATAAAATTGGATAAGCATATGGACGAGAAGGGTTGGGTGTGAAGGGGGATCAGCAGGGTTGGGCCAATCAGCGCTCTGCAGACCCCGTAATCCCGTTAATCTCTAACCGTTTTGGTAAGATGATCCTCAGGGTATTAGTGTGTTCAGCCTATAATTGGGCTTTGTAATTGTGGTTGTGTGGGACAGGGATCTGCCTTGCTTAGGCCAATCGGCTTTCTGCAGACTCCCATTTTCTTATGTTCTTATGTAATGAAGCCATGCAACATCTATCTTCTGATCTAACTAGTATTTCCAATTGGGGCAGAAAAAACCTTGGTGCCTTTAATGCTTCGGAAACCCAATTACTCCATCTTACTATCCGTCTTCGTCTGACGGTCGTGGAGGGTAGACGTACTGACCTCTGTCTCCGCTAATCGCCCTGCCCGACCACTCATCATGGCGAGCGGCAGCATTACAGTACCAACCCCTACCTCGACCCAGCCAACAGAACAACAAAATGTGAATAGTGAATCGTCCTAAAAAAAATCCTACTCAGAACTATCTTGACAAAAACTTTACCAGAACTGACCTACGGAAGCATTGTCGTGACTTAGGCCTATCAAATGTATGGGTAAACAAACAGGTACTAATAGAAAAGATCATGGAACAATCACAAAGTTCAACCCCCTCTAGTGACACCCATCATCCCAATGAAAGTATTCTACCAACTACAAATGCAAATAGTGAAGACAATAAAACCTCAGCCGATAGTGAAGACAATGCAACCTCAGCCGATAACTCTGTAAACTGTGAACAGTGACTTAATAAAGCTCAGTGAAGAAGTGAAATTAATTCAAGAAGCCTTAAAATATTTAAGTGACCGTGTAACATCGCTAGAACCCCGCACTCCTAGTGAAGAAACGCTGACCTTCACCCCTTCACAACCTAGTACAATAACCGCTCAGTTAGATGACCTAACCTCACGGCTCACCTCACTAGAACAAACAAACAACATAGTCAACGTTGAGTGCCGAATCTCTGTTTTGGAGGAAAAAATTGACTGTGAAAGTGCGACTGACAACCCGAACACACCTAACCAAACCACCGCTGTGAAGATGCTAATACTAGGAGATATCAACCTAAAAAAAAAAAAATCGTCCGATCTGAACAAAAACTGTGCAATTAGAACCCTGGATGAAGCTAATATAGACTTGATGAAATGCTGGGTGCAAGAAAAACTCTCATGGGCACCACAAAAATGCTTGATTTACGGCGGATTGTTCGACGCGATGGAAGGCAAAGCTCCCACAGATGTCATAGATAATCTAAGTGCGCTAGTGAGTATTCTAAAAAACAAAAATGAAAATATGGAAATATGTGTTAGTCAAATCGTACCGAGCCTACAATCTGACACACTCCAGGCCAAAATAAATGAACTGAACTAGCACATCCAAAAGTGGGCCTCCGAAAATGGTATCACCACATTAAATCCCGACCTCTTCTTCAGGCTGGCAACCGGAGAAATTTATGAGGCCTGTTTCCTGGCACACGGTGACCATCAGGGCTCCCTCCTAAATAAGACCGGTGCAGTCAGGCTACTTGGGACAATGGCCAAACAATACCCACCCTTCAACGACTGCTTAAACTGGGCCCTAATTAAGAAAAACTCAAATGCAGAATTGAACAGAAGCCAACATCAGGACGACAAACAACATCAGCGTGCAGACAACCCCAGAACCAGGCCCACCCGCCAGCTTGCACCAGGTCAAACCGACAAAGATGGGTGGCAGGTGGCTGTAAATCATCGCAAATCCTCACGACCTGGACAACTACAGTGGAACGTTCACGAGACGAGACAAGGTAGCAGACAGCATGGACAAGACCAGCGTTTTCCTCCCACCCAACCCCACAACACCTCCTCACCAAGCGCGTCAGTCATCACCACGGGGATTATGGACCCGACAATTTCCACGTGAAAAAACCCTAAACCCTGAACACAAAACAGGTCACCACCCCCCTTCATACCCCCACCCCTCCCCCGCCACTATATCACCACCACGTGGGCCGTGGGCAACTCATAGATCGGCAGGGAATAACAAGATACCAGGACAAGCGACAAGAAATCAACCCCCTCACTACCCCTCCTCCACCTTCTCCCCCTCTCTAAATAACAACAGATACTACCTTCAACCCCATTCTAACCCTCCACCTTACCCCACCAACTACACTTCACATGAAAGTACTACATATGACGAATTCCCACCCCTTCCCCGACACTCACAATCCCACTATCCCACCAAAATTGGCTGTTATAACTGCGGTAATATTAACCACCAACAAAGTAACTGTCGCTTCGATCATAAGATTCGATGTGGCAACTGTAACAACCTAGGTCATAAGAGAAAGCTATGTGAATACTACATCAACTAGGAGTGTGGCAAAGAAGACATAAGCCGACTGTAACTCTCAACCATTTATAAAGGACTTACTTTCTATTGAACACATTAATGCTCAATCATTACAGAGTAACTTAGAGAGCTGAGGAGGTAAACATATTAATACATGACAGAAATAGCGATATCCTATGTATCAGTGAGACTTGGTTATCTTCCTACTCTCCTAACGCTTATGTGGATATACCAAATTATAATCTATACAGATGCGATAACGGCCGTGGGTCTGGTGTTTGTATTTATGTTAAACAGACCCTTAATTCAGTAATAATTGAAACAAACATCGAACGACAGGCAGGTATTGAAGATATATGGGTAAGAGGTCAGTGTAGAAAATTACCCTCTATCATAATAGGCTGCATATAACTTATTATAGGCACCCAAAAACTCCCTCTGCCACATTTGATTATATCTCTAATGTCCTTCAAACAATATGTTTGCACAAAAAGACTTTCTTTGCTTTTGGCGATCTAAATGATGATCTTCTTCAAAACAATAGCAAATTATCCCGTAGCATAAAACATAATAAATTGTCCCAAATAATAAAACAAACAAAATCGAATCACCCCTAACTCTGCCACCCTACTTGATGTAATTATTACCAATAAACCCGACATAGTACTAAACTCCGACGTAATTCCTCATCCTATCGCTGACCATGACCTAATAACTACTACAATAAATATCAGTAAGCCCAAATTTTCGCCTACTGTAAGATCATTTCGAGAATTAAAAAATTACAGCAGTGACACATTCTGTCAGCATATTCTTAGCAAGATAAACAATATTAACAGAATACACCACACAGACGATGTAAATGAGCAAGTTAACATATTAACATCAATCTTAAATCAAAGTCTAGAGCACTGTGCCCCTATAGTTACCAGAGACATTAGTAGACCCCCCGCCCCCTGGATGAATGACGCAATTAAAGAAGCCATAAAAGCCAAAAACGTAGCACATAAGAACTTAAAAGAAGACAGGTATAACATAACATTACAGAGTCTTTACAAAAACCGTAAAAAACAAGTTACAAAACTTATAGTAACAACAAAGAAAGAACACTATCATAATGAACTCTTAAACTCAAAAAACAATATTGCCTCTACTTGGAAAATTGTAAAATCATTAGTTCCCCCCTCCAAATCCAAATCCAACGCCCCACCAACTGATATTGATCAATCCTACGCCGAACATTTCAATGCTTTCTTTGCAAACGTCGGAAAAGGGACATATGAAAAAACCCGGGCATCCCTAAATAATATCCAAGACTCGACAGCCGATAATGAAAATAACAATAACAATAACGACCTCTCCTCCCATTTTCTTCCCCAACCCGTAGATACAAACACAATTATCTTAACAATAAAGCACCTACGTAATACCAAATATTTTGGGTGTGATAACATTTCTCTCCGATTCATTATAGATGCATTACCTGGTATTGCTTTTTACCTTACAATCATTATTAACACCTCCATTGTCACTGGTATTTTTCCTACGGTATGGAAGCACGCTATCGTCACCCCCGTTTTTAAAAGCAGAGATAATAATGACGCCACTAATTACCGACCAATCTCATTACTCCTAATTTTTTCAAAAATACTCGAAAAGATTGTCGCTAATCAACTATCAAATTTCCTAGAAACTAATAAACTACTCTCAATATGCCAACATGGATTCCGACCAAAATTATCCACCGAAACGGCCCTTACAGTTGTCACTAATGCAATATATAATAATATGGATAAAAAACAAGTATCTTTGCTAACCTTGTGTGACCTCTCTAAAGCATTTGACAGTGTCCATCAAAACACCCTTATAAATAAACTAATTAAATTCAAAGTTAACCCATTCTGGTTTAGAAGTTATCTAAATGAAAGATCGCAATCAGTTCTTATGAATAACATACTATCCTCAAAATTACCAGTAACATACGGTGTTCCTCAAGGATCAATTTTAGGTCCATTATTGTTTATTATATTCGTAAATGACATGCTTATGTTCTTATATTCTTATATTAAATATATCAAAGACTGAACACTAGTACAATATGCCGATGACACACAACTCCTACTCAGTGACTCGGTAAATCATTTTGGCAATCTAATTACTAAAACGGAAGAAATACTACAAAAACTGAGACTATATTTTATACAAAATGGATTAATGATGAACGCTGATAAAACCCAATGCATATTCATAGGCACTCGTCAGGTACTTTCAAAAATACCCAGTAATGCCACCATACGCCTTAAGACAGCACTATTGAACCTACCACTCATGTAAAAAATCTAGGCATATATTTTGATAGACATAATAATTATGAACTTTGATGTCCACATTAGTGAAATGAGTAAAAAAGTAGTAGGGACACTTATGTATATCAATAGAATAAAATATCACTTTGACAAATCAAAAAGAACAAACAATCATTGTACAAACACTAGTGCCAAGTATAATAAATTATAATAAATTATAATAAATTATATAATTAATAGGCCGTAAAATCAGAGAAGTTTCAGGAGAACCCCGGGAAACCCTCTGGCTCAAGCAAAGACTAGGGTTGGCTATCCTCCGGGGCAATGCCACCAGCGTCATGAGCTCAGTTCGACAGGACTGGGTCATGCCACTGTGTGAGGCCCGGGCAGGAGTGGTGTATCCGTAGTCTTTCCACAGTAGGGTAAAACAAAACATAAACTTTATTTGTATGTAACATGTGTGATGCACATAAATAAAAGGGGATGTGTCGGATGGTTGAAAGCCACAGTTGCTCGCGCGTTTGGGGCTAGCAACACGTATTATGAAAAACATGCATCCTCCTTCACTCACTCAACCCCACAATTTGCCGGAGGATAACAGGTTTTTCACAATACGTAGACGGAGGTATTTTTTCTAAAAATAAATTATTGTAGTGTAATTTGGCGTTCATCAAATGCTACCCAAATATCCAGAGTGCAAAAACTTCAGAATTTTACTGCTAAAGTGGCTGACGGTAAGTCAAAAAAGTTTGATCATGTCACTCCTATATTAAAGGAACTAAGATGGTTAAATATTAAAGATAAAATAACGCATGACACACTAATAGTTATTTTCAAATACTTAAATAAGCTTTACCCAGAGTATCTACTAAGTCTACCCACAGTATTCAATGTAACAGCTAGCACAACGAGACAACACAATATGCTTTTTATTCCGAATGTTCAAACTAACATAGGGCAAACAAAAAATGTAATGGTAAGAGGACCTGTACTTTGGAACAAACTCCCAGTTAATGTACACACTTCCAGTAGCCTAGGAACCTTTAAGACTAATGTTAAAACCTTGCTGCTAAACTCTGCTTATGATTAAATTAATGTTCATAAGAAATCTGTAGACATGACCCTCTCTCTATATAATTATATGTATGTATGTGTGTGTGTGTATGTGTACATGTGTATGTATATGTGTGCATGTATAGGTATATATATCTCTCTCTCTCTAAACCCTAAATCTCTCTCTGTCTGATTCCCACCCCAATTTTAATCCCTCATAATCCCCCGCGCTGTCATCTCTCTCTCTCTCTCTCTCTCTCTCTCTCTCTCTCTCTCTCTCTCTCTCTCTCTCTCTCTCTCTCTCTCTCTCTCTCTCTCTCTCTCTCTCTCTCTCCAGTACCGGGTATGTCTTAGTAAAACAGCAGATCTTTAAATTTTAATTTTAATAGTATACACTGTTATGTTCTTATGTAAAAATATAATACTGTATTAAAGAGAACGTTACTGTATTTAGATAGGCTATATAAAGGTGTCCTACCCTGAGCCAGGTGCAAGGGCTAACCTAATAATCCACAGGCTTATCTGCCCTCTTAATCTACATAGATCTGAGCTGACCTACTTGGTGTATTTGTAATTACAGCTTATGAATTGTGGTCCGTCACACCTGGTCTGAATACACAACTAACAACTGTATGTCTACTGTATGTAACACTAAATTATGTATTATGTATTAGTATTGTAACTACTTTGAAAACACTAACCCAACTGTATATAATGATATTTGTAAATACTATGTAAGAAGCATAACCACTGTCGGTGGAAATAAACTTTATTATTATTATTATTATTATTATTATCGAGACCTCCCAGAGGACTATCCCTTATTCTTCAACAATACAAAGATCAATCCTTCATCTTCTCTCAATATTCTTGGTGTCTCTTTTTCTTCTGCTCTCAGTTGTAAGGGCCATATTACCAATCTTGCTAAGGCAGCCTCCCAGAAGCTGGGTATGCTCAACCATCTCAAGGGGTTCTTTACCCCTGCACAGCTCCTTGCTCTGTACAGGGGCACAGTGCGTCCTTGTATTGAGTATTGCTCACAAGTGTGGGGAGAATCCTCTCACACCACACTCCTAGACAAAGTAGAAATGAAAACCTATAGTATCATTAACTCCCGTCCACTCACCAACATTCTGCAGTCTCTCTCTGGGTATGCTCAACTGCCTCAAGGGGTTCTTTACCCCTGCATAGCTCCTTGCTCTGTACAGGGGCACAGTGTGTCCTTGTATTGAGTATTGTTCACATGTGTGGGGAGAATCCTCTCACACCTCTCTCTCATCGCCGCAATGTTTTATCTCTCTCGCTATTCTATCACTACTATAATAATGTGTTCCTCAGAGCTCTCCCAGTGTATACCACCTCTTTTACATAGGGAACGTAGTACCCATCTTGCAACACAATCCCACCCCTACTCTGTGCATCTTTCCAACTCAAGAGTGAAACGTTATTCTGTCTTTCTACTATTCAACAGCTGAGCTCTGGAACTCTCTCCCAAAATCAGTCTTTCTCTCTTCCTATGACTTAAATTGTTTCAAACTCCCTGTGTCCAGGCATTTTGGCTAGAACGTCCCTTTATTTTGGCCCTGTCACTCTTTCAACTCTGGGGGAGGCACTCGCTACAAGCAGTTCTGCCTTTTGTCTCCATCATTCACATAGAAAAAAAAAATACATACATACATACCATACAGTACATACTGTTATGAGATTGCTTCAGTCTCTTATGGTTTGTCAATTATTGGTGTATACTATGTTTATATGTTATTATGATTATGAGAATTGTCTGTTTGGTTTAAAAGGTATTTAATAGTTTTGTATAATTATGTTTGGGGGTTTCATTCCAAGTTCGAGTTTGTGGTTCAAAGTTCGAGTTTGTGGTTGATGAGAGGTTGGATTGCTTTAGATGTATCACTGATTCACTCTTAGTTTCCTGTCTGAGCTTATGCCTTCGTTCGAAGCTTCAGGGTATTGAATAGATGTTTTGGGTTTCATGGTTATAAAGGTCGACTGGAATAAGAGTTATAATGTGGTGGTGGTGATCTGCCAGGGGGGAGTGATAACCAAGCAACAGTACAGGACGTTTGGGATCTATTTTACTCTTCACAGCAACCAGTCTGTGGAAGGGAGGATGGTAGAGCACATTCCTGAGGCCTGTCGACAATTGTGGTGATGGAACTCTCCTATGGTGACCTGTCGGGCCATAAGGAGTGTATATGTGTGGCGATGCACCAACGTTCGTAGCAGAGATGGTGGTAGAGCGCATCCCTTGGACTTGTCGATGTTTGTGACTATGGAGGTGTTCTATGGCAACCTGTTATGCTGGACTAACGGGATCCTGATATTGTTGCTGACGGGTGACCAGTGGGGACTGTGGGGGCCATGGCTGTCTGTCTGTGTGGCGTTGTTGCTGATGTTACGGTCTGCCCTGGCTTTTGGGCTCCCACTAATCAATTAGTGTGAGAAACATGTGTTGAACTGCGGATGGAATGTGTTTACAATTCGGATGTCTTTGTGTTAAAAGGCTATTACAGTGATAATGAGGTGACCAAAAAACTGTTCGTGAAACCTATTAAAGCCGTCTTGATGTGTCTTGTTGCATAAGTAAATAATGGAAGAATTAGAACTAATGTGCAACAATTCTAGCAAACCAATTCTCTCGTGCAATGTTATATTCTATAATTTTCTTATTTGTAAATATGTCAATTAGTTTTGTTTTAATTAAAAGTTGAATTGTCTGCCAACTTTAATTAACCAAGTATTTAATGTTTGTCCTTTAAAACCTGACAAGCGCGATATAGACGTAGGTGCTAGGGTAGTTATTTGTGCATTTCTAGCCCTGGATTCTGACAGAATTCGTTATATTTACAATATAAACCATTATTTGTTTTCGGTATGCTTTTATTTTACATATATGATGTATATATGAACCTTCAAGAGTGCTAAAATAAGTGGGAAAAGCATTTGGGTGGTGAAAAACGAAGATATTGGCCACCCGGTCATAATCTCAGGCGAGAGAGAGAGACAGACAGCCCTCCCCTCTCGCTGTCTGGGAGTCAACTGAGAAGAGCGGGGCGGTGTGTGCCGGTGTCTGGGTGTTGCATAACGATCTTTTATGCAACCCACTTGTGCTACATTATCGCGGGAGAGAAAAATAACCGATAAATGATGATAATAAGAGGAAAAATAGGTGATAATTGAGGTGGGGAGGGAGGGGGGAATAAGGTGGGGAAGGAGGGGAGGGGGGTGGGTGAGATTTACATGGATGAGTACTGGAGGGGAATTATCTCACCTAGAGACAAATTCCTTTGTTTTGATAGGCCCTTTTGTTTTATGGAAGGCTTTTTTTATGGTCCTGCTTCCGTGAGGCCTATCGCGTTCCCTATAGGAAGCCTTCCGTGAGGCCTATCGCGCTTGCCGGGTTTTAAGAAACTTATGAAGGACAAAGTAGCCTTTAAGAATAGTGTATTCTCATGAAAATAGAAGGGGACGTAACATATGTGGGGGCCTGTCCGGGATTGAATACAGAGAAGTTGCACGAGTGAATTGTGAAGTGTTCATTGTCATTCAAAATGTCTTTGGTTGAACAGTTTGTTGAGAATCCTTCGGTGGAGTTGCTTAATAAGTGTAAGAAAGCAGATTTGGTTAAATTGGGTTGTCATTACAAAGTGTAGATAAAGTCTGACCTCAAGAAGCTTGAAATGCTAAAGCTTTTAATAGAACATTTTATTAATGAAGAAGTTTTAGACGAAAATGCATGGGATCGTATCGTGTTGTGGGATCCTCCAGAGAGACGAATGGAAATGAGGAAAATAGAACTGGAAGCAGAAAATCGTAAGCTAGAACTTCAACTGGAAATGAGGAGATTGGAAATACAAGAACACAGACATATGAATAAGGAAGATTCTGTGACAAACCGCTTTCGTTCAAAGGATGCAACTGCATTAGTGCCACCTTTCAAGGAATCGGATGTCGAAAGGTATTTTGATAATTTTGAGAAACTGGCAGAAATTCAAGGTTGGCCTAGGGAATTTTGGACTGTTTTACTTCAGGCTAAATTCACAGGCAGAGCTCAGGATGTATTTTCAAACTTGTTTATCGGCCAGTGCAAAGACTATGAAGTTGTATAGAGTAATGTCCTTAAGGCTTTCGAATTGGTACCAGAAACCTACAGAAGAAGGTTTCGAAAGTGCCAGCTTCAGGGTGACCAATCTTGTATAGAATTTGCCAGAGAAAAAGTGCTTCTATTTGATAGATGGTGTCGTGCTGCTAATGTAGATGAAAGATATGATAAATTGAGACAATTAATTCTTATTGAAGACTTTAAGGATTGTATTCCTACTGATGTTCGTGTCTGGTTGGATAAATTCAGAAATTATGATCTTTGTAATGTGGCAGGAATTGCAGATGATTATTTGTTAGCTCACTTTGTTTCAAAGAACCGAAATGATAACCAAACACGATCATGGCAGGGGAGATGTGACGGAACGTACTCTAAAGGAAACGAGTCACAGGACAAGAACAAAGCCAGTGGAAATGGGTATGAGAAAGCATTATATAGATTCAGAGGAAAATGCTTTAAGTCTGGCAAAGAAGGACATAAGGAGAGATTATTGTAGAGATCCTTGCCCAGTGCAGCCTGTTGGATCGTATATGGTAAGTAAACCTTTATCGGTGATTGACCAGGGATTTACACCTTTCATATCAGAGGAAACTATTGGCTTGTTAGATGAAGAAAATAAACCAGTGAGAATATTACGGGACACCGGAGCTAGCCAAACATTAGTGTTAGAGAGTGTGGTTAAGTTCTCCGATAAGTCTTACAGTGGAAAAGATGTACACATTAATGGAGTAGAAAGGGGTACTGTAAAAGTACCACTTCACAATGTCCAACTTGATTCAAATTTGGTCTCTTGTAGGGTTACTGTGGGAATCAGGCCTAAGCTTCCGGTGGAAGGGGTGGGAGTAATATTGGGAAATGACCTCGCAGGTGACAAGGTTTTGCCAGATCTTTGTATGATTAGTGAGCCAGCTGTAGAGGAAGATGTTTTGGTCGAAACCTACCCATTTTTTTTTAGTGCCTGTGCTGTAACTAGATCAAAGAGTAAAGAGGAAGATACTCAAGGGGATGTTAACACTAGCGAGTTGCTTGAGGAAACTGATAGTGGCAATAGAGGTTGGAACATTTGGACAGCCGATGTAGATTTCAGAATAAGTAGAGAAGAATTAATAGAAGAACAGAAGAGGGACACTGATCTGCATTGCTGTGCAGAGAGAGCATTGAGTATTAGCGAGGCAGAGAAATTACCAGTCTGTTACTATTACCAAAATGATCTATTAATGAGAAAATGGTGTGATCCTATTGTAGCAGCGGAGGAATGGGCTGTGGTTAGGCAGATTGTAGTACCCACCAAGTATAGGTCAGACCTACTAAACATTGCCCATGATTTGCCAATAGCAGGTCACCTAGGCGTCAAGAAGACATATAATAGGATTTTAATTAACTTCTATTGGCCAGGAATCAAGCAAGATGTGAGACGGTACTGTAGGACGTGTTTGACGTGCCAGCGAGTAGGTAAACCAAATCAGAAGATATGTAAAGCTCCGCTAAAACCCATCCCTAGTTTTGAGGGACCATTCGGTCACATAATTTTAGATTGTGTAGGTCCCTTACCCAAAACTAGATCGGGTAATTCCTATCTTTTGACCATTATGTGTGCATCAACCAGGTTCACAGAGGCAATTCCCTTGAGAAATATAACCACCAAAGTCATAGTGAAATCTTTGATACGATACTTTACTGGGGTAGGCCTTCCGAAGCATGTGCAGACAGATAGGGGTAGTAATTTTACATCTAAGCTATTCAAACAAGTATTGGAAGGGTTAAATGTAATGCATCAGATGTCCAGTGCTTTTCACCGTCAGTCGCAAGGAGCTATAGAAAGGTATCATCAAACCCTAAAAACTATGATGAAATGCTACTGTGACGAGTTCAGTAAGGACCAGTCCTTACTGATGAGGGAATCCCACTATTACTGTTTGCCATGAGAGATGCTGTACAGGAAACAATTGGTTATAGTTCATTTGAATTAGTGTATGGTCATACAGTGAGAGGACCACTGAACTTGCTCAAAGAAAAGTGGCTTGGAGGGGAGCAGCAGGTTGGCAACTTGTTGGACTATGTTTCCTCATTCCGGACAAGGCAAGTAAGTAAAGTAAGAAAATTTGCTGCAAACAACTTAAAGGAATCACAGGATTCAATGAAGGAATGGTATGATAAAGGTGCTAGAATGAGGAGTTTTAAGGTCGGAAGCAAGGTGCTAGTATTGTTGCCTCTTCCCGGCCAACCTCTGAGAGCCAAGTTCTCTGGTCCATGTGAAGTATTCAAACGTGTCAGTGATTTGAATTATATTGTTAGAATAACTGGTAGAAGGAAGGAACAATTGTGTCATATCAACATGATCAAACCTTATCATGACAGGAATGAACCTAATAATGCACAGTGTATTGATGAAGATACTTTGACTGATATATCTGGTGAGGTTAATGGTACAGTAGCTACCATAAGTGTATGTGACCCTGTAGGGAGTGAAATGGATGACCAATGTGAGATAGGACCAATGAGATTAGTAAATTCTGAAATATTATGGAACATTGATGATCACTTGAGACACCTAAGCGAAAATCAGAAGCATGAAGTAAAATCGTTGTTGCATGAATTTCAATTCATATTTCCTGATGTACCTAGTCAGACCAATATTATGATGCATGATGTAGAAGTTGCGAATGCTGATCCTGTAAAACAACCTCCATATAGAACTAATCCTATGAAAACCAAATGTATGAAGGAGGAGGTGAAGTATATGCTGTAAAACCAATTGATTGAGCCAAGTTGTAGTAATTGGAGTTCACCATGTATTTTAGTACCTACGAGTGACGGATCTTATAGATTCTGTACAGATTTTAGGAAGGTTAATGCTGTAATAAAAGGAGACTCATTCCCAATACCGCGTATAGATGACTGTATTGATATAATCGGAGATGCCAGGTACATAACCAAATTTGACTTACTTAAGGGTTACTGGCAGGTAAAGCTAACTGAACGTGCCAAAGAAGTCTCGGCTTTTGTCACCCCTGAGGGTTTGTATCAGTATTTGGTAATGCCCTTTGGTATGAAAAATGCCGGAGCTACTTTCCAAAGAATGATCAATCATGTGATTAGAGGTTTGGATGAGTGTGTAGCCTACATAGATGACATAGTTTTGTTTATCAACACTTGGGAAGAACATCTTGAAATAATGAGGAGGTTCTTTGAAAGAATGAGTACTGCTAACTTAACCATTAACCTAGCAAAGAGTGATTTTGTTAAGGCTCAGGTTCAGTTTCTTGGTCATGTGGTGGGTCATGGAAAAGTTGTACCAGTGTTAGCTAAAGTCCAGTCAATTAATGATTATTGTACACCTACCTCAAAGAAAGAGTTGATGCGTTTCCTAGGCATGGTCGGTTACTACCGTAGATATTGCAAGAATTGTTCTGAAGTAGCATCTCCTTTGACAAATTTGCTGAGTAAGAAAGTAATATTTCTATGGGATTCGAGTTGTGAAGAAGCTTTCGGGAAGCTTAAGACCATGCTAGTAAACTCACCAATTCTAAGAGCTCCAAATTTTGCTAGGCCTTTCAAGGTGCACGTTGATGCTAGTGATGTGGGTATTGGGGCAGTACTGATGCAAGAGGATGACCTTTCTATCGATCATCCCATATGTTATTTTTCAAGAAAGTTCAATAAGTATCAGAAAAACTACTCCACAGTTGAGAAAGAGTGTCTTGCATTAGTACTTGCTCTGCAGTATTTTCAGGTGTATGTTAAAGGTTCATTGTATACCGTTACTGTGTTAACTGATCATAATCCTCTTGTATTTCTGAATAGGATGAAAAACCAAAACCAGCGCTTGTTGCGATGGAGCCTCATGGTACAGGAATACAATTTGGATGTAAAATATATCAAGGGTAGCTCAAATATATTTGCAGATGCTTTGTCCAGAGTACATTAGTGTACTACGAAGACAATAGTGTTCTTACCTATTCTCTTTTTGTTATGTGGGGAAATATTATGAGATTGCTTCAGTCTCTTATGGTTTGTCAATTATTGGTGTATACTATGTTTATATGTTGTTGTTGTTGTTGTTGGTCCCTACGCTGCCTGGCCGAACAGCCCCGAGTCCCTGAGGAAGGCCATGGCCACGATCGGGCTTTCCCAAAGAGCTCTCATTGAGTGTAGGTTGTGTTGTTGGCGTAAGTGGTTGTGTGAAATGCAGTCTTCTATGATGTGTTTAATGGTATGGGGTGCTGTGTTACATCCCGGGCAGGCGTCGACAACGGAGTCATCCAGTCTCTTCTGATAGCTCAGGAGAGCTGGATGGTGTCCGCATCTCAGCCTGGCCAGGTGGACTCTGTCCTTGCGAGGGAGGGAGGATTCGGAAGGATGGATTTCGGGAGGTCGTGCATGCAGCTGCGTGTTGTCTGTGAGTGAGTGGATGGATTTGCGAGAGATATGAGTATGGATGTGCTTCTGGAAGTTGGTTCGGGGTGGGCAGGGAGGGAGAGAGGACAATAACTGTGTGTGATACCGTGTGCTGGGTGTTGTTTTGATATTTCTTGGTGTCTGTGGGTGTGTTGCCATGTAGTTTAGTGGGTGGTCTTGGTTCGTGGAGGATGCTGCCAGGAATTGAGTGCCTCTCATGTCCAGATGGTCTTTGACTTTGAGGATTTTGGTTTCTTGATGTAGATGATCTGTGGGTGCAGTAGCTGTGCAGCCTGTAATGATCTTCAGGGCTTTGTTTTGGATAGTCTGTAAGGTCTTATGATGTGTTTCAGCTAGGTTAGAAGCCCAGGCTGGGCTTGCGTATTATGTGTATATGTTATTATGATTATGAGAATTGTCTGTTTGGTTTAAAAGGTATTTAATAGTTTTGTATATGTTTGAGGGTTTCATTCCAAGTTTGAGTTTGTGGTTCAAAGTTCGAGTTTGTGGTTGATGAGAGGTTGGATTGCTTTAGATGTATCACTGATTCACTCTTAGTTTCCTGTCTGAGCTTATGCCTTCGTTCGAAGCTTCAGGGTATTGAATAGATGTTTTGGGTTTCATAGTTGTAAAGGTCGACTAGAATAAGAGTCATAATGTGGTGGTGGTGATCTGCCAGGGGGTAGTGATAACCAAGCAACAGTACAGGACGTTTGGGATCTACTTTACTCTTCACAGCAACCAGTCTGTGGAAGGGAGGATGGTAGAGCACATTCATGAGGCCTGTCGACAATTGTGGTGATGGAACTCTCCTATGGTGACCTGTCGGGCCATAAGGAGTGTATATGTGTGGCGATGCACCAACGTTCGTAGCAGAGATGGTGGTAGAGCGCATTCCTTGGACTTGTCGATGTTTGTGACTATTGAGGTGTTCTATGGCAACCTGTTATGCTGGAGTAACGGGATCCTGATATTGTAGCTGACGGGTGACCAGTGGGGACTGTGGGGGCCATGGCTGTCTGTCTGTGTGGCGTTGTTGCTGATGTTACGGTCTGCCCTGGCTTATGGGCTCCCACTAATCAATTAGTGTGAGAAACATGTGTTGAACTGCGGATGGAATGTGTTTACAATTCGGATGTCTGTGTTAAAAGGCTATTACAGTGATAATGAGGTGACTATAAAACTGTTCGTGAAACCTATTGAAGCCGTTTTGATGTCTTGTTGCATAAGTAAATAATGGAAGAATTAGAACTAATGTGCAACAATTCTAGCAAACCAATTTTCTCGTGCAATGTTATATTCTATAATTTTCTTATTTGTAAATATGTCAATTAGTTTTGTTTTAATTAAAAGTTTAATTGTCTGCCAACTTTAATTAACCAAGTATTTAATGTTTGTCCTTTAAGAATCTTATGAAGGACAAAGTAGCTTTTAAGAATAGTTTATTCTCATGAAAAGAGAAGGGGACATAACAATACATACATACACTCAACGACATAAATACCATCATACATACATACACTTAACGACATAAATACATACATACATACACACACACATACATGCATACATACACTCAACGACATATATATACTCACACATACATACATGCATACTGCACATATATACATACATACTGTACGTACATACATGCACATATATACTGTACATATATACATACATACATACATACACACATACATACATACATAAATACTGCACAAACATACATACATACATACATACAGTGACGATCCCTAATTCCTTTACTCACCTTGGTTTGAGGGAAGTCGAAGCCAGGGTTGAAGAGACGTCCTGTGAACGGACACAGTTAGATAAAGCTGATAAATTGCTTGATGATAATGGCAAGCAGTGGGTGCACACTTGTGAACTGCTTCCTCTCTCTCTCCAACACCCATTCTCCCCACTCTACACTCTTCAGAAAAATAGGAAAAGTAGAATGTAGAAACGAGGTGCCGTTGTAAAGGCTTATCCCTCAATACCTTCAGCTGACCTGACCTGTTCCAAGAATATATCGATTCGGCTGGCAGCATTGGAACGCCTTATTAGGGCAATGGGGTTGGAGTTGGGGGGGGGGGGGGGGATCTCTACACTCGACCTGTGTGGTATGAACATAGGGATTGGAATTTGCTAATAGGACACTATTGATAATTATTTAATTAATTGAACTATAATACGTAGATGGTAAATATAGCGGTTTAGATATTTATAATTTTGTTTTTAGCGATCAATAATAATTTATGGATTGAAAGGAATTGATATACAGTATATAGCCCCTTATTATCTATAATTACTTTAAGCCCTTCCAATACAATCAATCTCCCATAATGTTTTACCCAGCTTAGAACAAATGTTTTGGGATTAAAGGGGCTATACGGTTCCTAGTAACTCTCTGAGTGCTATGTGTGTTTCCCAAGCTGAATAAACTTGATTAATGGAAACCAAAATGATATGATTTGATGGGGTTAATTGTATTCTCATGTATCTAAGAGTGAAGATGCTTAATACAAGGACCTTTTTGCCTAACAATTTATACTACCAGTATATAATTTTCTCAAAAAACATTTGTTAAATAATTCAATATTCGTGAGTAATAAAGTTACTTCATTTTAGTTGATTGTAATATAAACAAATAGTAACCAGCATACCCATTGGGATATCTGTTTTAGGGAACAATATAACACAATATTTAAGGGGACAGTGGTTACTTTTTTGGCTCTAATTTACATATTAATTTATATTTTTAGTTTCCTCGCTAGACCTTCATCAAGCTTAAGAAAACACTCTCTAGACCCCCCTTCAAGATAAAGTTGTACTTTTTTCGATAGAAAAATATCCCGGCCAAAGGCCGGTTTATCTTCAAATTACAGGCTCGCTATCGCTCGCCAGGAAAAAATCGACACCTAAATGGCACGAAAGGTCTTGATATTGATATAGAAATGGGACGAAAGGTTTTAAAATCGACAATCTAATGCGGCGAACGTCTTAAAATCTGAAAACTAATAGGGCTAAACATGAGGAAGGAGGGGGACCAGTGTAACGACCCATCTCCCCTTAATATCGCACACTTACACAACCATTATACAGAAGGTTATTACACAGAGTTACAAAGACAATGTGGAAGTATGATAAATCCCTTGAAAGATATATGTTGAAACTGATAATGATTGATGTTGAATGACCTATGTTTAGTGACATAATATTACGGTTCCTTCATTCTAGGTTGGGCAGAAATCGTAACTCAAAACGGACCAGAGTAATCGAGCAAATATTGCTACCACATAGGAAGACTTGGCCCATTTGCTCTATCCTTTTTTTAGTTACAGAGGTTAGAGGTTAAGATTTCTGTCCAACCTAGAATTAATGGACTATAATAATTGCTACTAACATAAAACGGACATGAACATATATTATACAGATACGGTAGGAAATATATTATACAGATACGGTAGGAAATATATTATACAGATACGGTAGGAAATATATTATACAGATACGGTAGGAATATATTATACAGATACGGTAGGAAATATTATACAGATACGGTAGGAAATATATTATACAGATACGGTAGGAAATATATTATACAGATACGGTAGGAAATATATTATACAGATACGGTAGGAAATATATTATAGATACGGTAGGAAATATATTATACAGATACGGTAGGAAATATATTATACAGATACGGTAGGAAATATATTATAAAGATACGGTAGGAAATATATTATACAGATACGGTAGGAAATATATTATACAGATACGGTAGGAAATATATTATACAGATACGGTAGGAAATATATTATACAGATACGGTAGGAAATGATTTTGAACCAAAACATACGATAACTATATGAACATAAACAAATGGATGAATGAGTCAAATAGGGCACATGAAATAATATATACTTCATTAATGGGTCCAATACTATAAATAAAGTACACGTGCCGTTTGAACCAAAACATACGATAACTATATGAACATAAACAAATGGATGAATGAGTCAAATAGGGCACATGAAATAATATATACTTCATTTATGGGCCCAACACTATAAATAAAGTACACGTGCCGTTTAGCCCAAAATCAAAACGGCATACCCAACTCTGCGAAGGGTTACCATCATCACTAATATTACCACCACTATCACTACTACTATCATCATCACTGATATTACCACCATCATCACTACTACTATCATCATCACTGATATTACCACCATCACCACTACAATTGTCACCATCATCACTACTACTACCATCATCACTAATATTACCATCATTACTACTACTATCATCATCACTACAATTGTCACCATCATCAATACTACTATCATCATCACTACAATTGTCACCATCATCAATACTACTATTACAATCATCACTACCACTCTCACCACTGTCATCATCATCACTACCAGCATCACTACTGTCATCATTATCACTACATCTACAACCATCATCACTGCTATTATCACCATCATCACTACTATCAACATTATCCCCAATATTGCTACCATCACTTCTAATGTCAACTAAACTAACTTAACCTTTTCCCTGCGGGGAGACGTTTTGGAACGCATAGGCAATTTACAGCAATTTCCAGGATTTTAAAGCCTGTAAAAGCCGTAGAAATCGAGTGTCAGTGGGTGGGACAGCGAGGGGCCCACCTCCGACTGTCAGCACGGCTAGCCGCGCACTGAAGGAAACTGTGGTCACGGACCGCGGTCTCAGCAGTGTTGCCAAGCCGCTACAATGCTAATAATTAGCGAGTTTTCTCGAATGTCTATGGCAACGCTGCGGGTGAACCCGCGAGTTAGGAAGCTCATTCTAGTGTCATTTTGAAGCTATTTTTGTCTAGTTTTCCGCAGAATACATTACATTTCATGCAGATACTTGATTAATCATTCAGGAGTGCCTGAATATGCCCTAAATAGCGCAAATATGACCGTAGCCAGAGGGTTAACCTAACAAATGCGGGCGAGTTTTTGTTTGCCCCCTAAACGATGGCATTCTGTGTGAGTGTGCCCTTACGGGGCACACACACACAGAATGCCATCATCATTGCTTGGGAATAGCTACAGGGTGGGGGGTGAGGGTCCTGGGTGGGGCAAAACCATATTTTGGACCTAAAATCATAACTTGCACAAATTCAAATAAAAAATAAATAATTAACGTCGCATTCACGCACCGAAGGTTCTAGTGAAGGTTGGTGAAAATCCGTCGAACGGTCTAGGAGGAGTTATCGGACAGACAGACAGACATTTCGGCCGGCATGTACCACTATACGGGGGGCGATACCACTCTGCTTACGCAGAGTTGATAATTAACAATCTATTTGTTTGAGGAGAGATGGGCTGGTTTCTGGTCTCCCTTCCTCATGTTTAGCTCCATTAGGTTTGAGATTTTAAGACGTTTGTTCTATTAGTTTGGCAATATTAAGACCTTTCACCCCATACCCTTGTCAATATCAAAACCTTTCGTGCCATTTAGGTGTCGATTTTTTCCTGGCGAGCAACAGCGAGCCTGTATTTTTTTAGGAGAAACTAGCCTTTGGCTGAGACAATTTTCTACCGAAACATTTACAAATTTCTCTCGAAGGGGGTTCTAGGGGGTGTTTTTTTAAAGCTTGATTGAGGTTTAGGGTGGAAACTAAAACAAAACAAATAATAACAAAATAAATATATAAGCAAATAAATAAGCCTATCTCCTGTTAATATGAATACTGTAAGCGTTAACCTAATCATAAAATAGACGTGCCGTTTCGCCCAAAATCAAAACGGCATACCCAACTCTGCGATCGGTCACCATCATCACTACCAGTCACTATCATCATTAATATCATCAGCACTACTACTATTATAATCATCACTACTACTCTCACCTTCATCACTACTACTCTCATCATCACTACTACTATCATCATCACTACAACTTTCACCATCATCACTACTACTTGCCAACATCACTAATACTGTCACCTTCATCTTACAATCATCATTACTACTGTCACCATCATAAATACTATTATGACCATCATCACTACTACTAGTACCGTCACCATCATATCTACTACTGTTATCATCATCACTACCATCAATCACTACTGTCATCATTATCACTAAATCTACAACCATCATCACTGCTATAATCACCATCATCTCTACTATCAACATTATCCCCACTATTACTACCATCACTTCTACTGTCAACTTAACTAAATTAGACGTGCCGTTTCGCCCAAAATCAAAACGGCATACCCAACTATGCGAAGGGTTACCATCATCACTAATATTACCATTATTACTACTACTATCATCATCACTACAATTGTCACCATCATCACTACTACTACCATCATCACTAATATTACCACCATCATCACTACTACTATCATTATCTCTACAATTGTCACCTTCTAATGTCAACTAAACTAACTTAAAACAACAAAAATCGCCCCCTTAACGATGACGTTCTGTGTGAGTGTGCCCCTACGGGGCACACACACACAGAACGCCATAATCATTGCTTGGAAATAGGTACAGGGTGGGGGGCTGGTGGAGGGCAAAACATGTTTTTGGACCTAAGATCATAACTATTGCACAAATTCAATTTTTTATTTTTTTTTATTACCGTCGCATTCACGCACCGAAGGTTCGTGTGAAGTTTGGTGAAAATCCGTCAAACGGTCTAGGAGGAGTTCTCGGACAGACAGACATTTCGGTTAGCATGTACTACAATACGAGGGGCGATACCACTCTGCTTACGCAGAGTTGATAACTATAGAGGAATTTGAGGTGGAGCATACTTCCGCGGAAGCTGGTGTAAGCACATTAATTTTGTGAACATTAATTGATAACTTTGTGAGCTGCCTATGCTGACTGAGATATGCGGTCTACCAATTGCCTAATAAATAGAATCACTTCTTGCTTGGTGCATATCCTATCAGCCCACCGAATTCGTGATAATTGGTTCATTTATATTAACAATTAACCATGGGCTATTGATAAGTGCTATTGGGTGTAGTACATGATTAGATTAATGTCCATTATTCAATAAATGGATATTAATCGTAGTCATGTGCTACACTTATAACTGCCTTGATGGTGTAATGGTTAGAGTGTTTAAAATCTGTATGTGGTAACCCAGGTTCGAATCCCAGTGGATCACATGTTTGCTTTCATTTATTTCTTTGGGAGGTGTTTGGTATTGGAGTGATATTAATAACAATAAAGTAGACGTGCCGTTTCGCCCAAAATCAAAACGGCATACCCAACTCTGCGATGGAGTTACCGTATTAGACATAATTATTATATTGCATTATTAAACAAAGTGGCACGTCTACTTTATTTTTCGTTTCCTCCCAAGATTAATGGGGGGGGGGGGGGAGGGCAAAACCATTTTTGTAGACCTAAATTCATAACTAGTGCACAAATTTAAAACATCTTTTTTGACTGACTATCGAATTCACGCACCGAATGTTCGTTAGAAGTTTGTGTGAAAATCCGTCGAACGGTCTAGGAGAAGTTTTTGGAAAGACAGACAGACGTCTCACCATTATCATCACATCTGAGACATGTGTATGATGTGTGGCTTTCTGTGATATGTGTGCCCCTACAGGGCACACACACACACAGGGAATAGGTACAGGGTGGGGGGTGGGGGTCCTGAAGGGGGAAGGGTGGGGGGGGGGGAACAATTGTTTTGGACCTAAGATCATAACTATTGCACAAATTCAAACAATCTTTTTTTAATTACCGTTGAATTCACTCACCGAAGGTTCGTGTGAAATTTGGTGAAAATCCGTCGAACGGTCTAGGAGGAGTTCTCGGACGGACAGACATTTTGGTTTGCATGTACCACTATACGGGGGGCGATACCACTCTGCTTACGCAGAGTTGATAAAAATAGATATTACTTACAAACAGGTGGAGACGGAGACTGCTGTAGGCACCAGCCGAACAGGGAGGTACTCCAGGGGAGTGCTTGCTGGCTGACAATGACAGCTGGAACTCCTGTTTTACCACCTGGCCTCCCTTACTGATCCTTTACGTGCCTCACCAATATTAAGAACATAAGAACATAAGAACATAAGAAAATGGGAGTCTGCAGAAAGCCGATTGGCCTAAGCAAGGCAGATCTCTGTCCCACACAACCCCAACTCAATTACAAAGCCCAATTATAGGCTCAACACACTAATACCCTGAGGATCATCTTACCAAAACGGTTAAAGATTAACGCAGGATTATGGGGGTCTGCAGAGCGCTGATTGGCCCAACCCGGCTGATCCCCCTTCACACCCAACCCTTTACGTCCATATGCTTATCCAATTTTATCTTAAAGCTCCCTACAGTTTTAGATCCCACTATAGCACTTGGTAGTCCATTCCACCCATCTACAACTCTGTTACCAAACCAATATTTGCCTATATCTTTTCTGAAACGAAATTTATCTAATTTGAAACCATTGGTACGAGTTATTTCGCTATCACTGAGCTTTAGTACATTTGTCATGTCCCCTTTGTTAATCCCACTAACCCACTTGAACACCTCTATCATATCCCCTCTAACTCTGCGTCTGTCTAATGAATGTTAACCTAATTTCTTCAACCTTTCTTCATACGGAAGATTTCTAATATTATGGATAATTTTTGTCATTCTACGCTGTACTCTCTCCAATGAATCTATGTCCATTCTGTAATAAGGACACCAAAATTGGACAGCATAATCCATATGGGGTCTCACTAATGACAAGTAAAGTTTTAAGATAACATCAGCAGTTCTGTTTCTCACACTCCTAGAGATGAACCCGAGAATCATGTTTGCCTTATTACGAACGCCTATACACTGTCTTCTAGGCTTCAAATAATTGCTATCAAACACACCTAGATCTTTCTCGCAGTCTGAATTTTCTAATTCTAAATTAGCTAGTTTATATTTAACATTTGCTTGCATCTTCCCTATCTTTAATACCTTGCATTTGTCAATGTTAAACTTCTTCTGCCAATTTACTGACCATTCATGTAAGGTATCTAGATCCCTTTGGACGCACTCTATATCGCTATCTGAATCAATTGATCTCCCCATTTTAGTATCGTCTGCGAATTTACTTTTCCTACTAGTTATACCTAAATCTAGGTAATTTATGTATATAAGAAACAACAGGGGACCTAATACCGATCCCTCGGGGACACCACTTTTGACTGCTCCCCACTCTGACTTGGTACCATTTATGCTGACTCTCTGTTTCCTACCAATTAGCCATGACATAATCCATCCCAACAACGCCCCCCCTATTCCATGTGCCTCAACCTTTCTCATCAATCTCTCATGAGGGACTCTGTCGAAAGCTTTACTGAAATCTAAATATATAATATCGTATGCCTTGTCATTATCTGCTGCTTCATATACCTCTGAGAAAAAACTAAGCAAATTAGTAAGGCAAGAACGTCCCTGAGTGAATCCATGCTGAGAAGAATTGATTAAGTTAAATGTTTCTAAGTGGTTTCTCATTTTCCTAGCAATAATTGACTCTAGTAGCTTTCCTATGATTGAAGTGAGACTAATGGGACGGTAATTGGATGCTATTGATTTATCACCTTTTTTGAAAATAGGAACTACATTTGCAAGCTTCCAAGCTTCTGGAACTATACCCGTTTCTAATGAATTGTTAAAAAGAAATGATAATGGGTAACTTAACTCATCTCTGCATTCTTTTAATACTCTGGCATATACCTCATCGGGACCAGGCGATTTCTGAGGTTTCAGTCTGTCAATTTCCTTAAGCACATCATTTCTACTTATAGTAACCGTACTTAACCTAGTTTCTATACTATCGCTATATACCTTACGGACTTCTGGAATCTGTGCCAAATTGTCATTAGTGAAAACGGATAGAAACTGACTATTTAATGTACTGCACATTTCTAAATCATTTTCTGTCATTTCTCCTATCGAAGTTTTAAGGGGGCCTATTTTATCTCTAACTTTAGATTTATATAGCTGGTAAAAAGCCTTAGGGTTATTTTTTGAGTCATTGGCTATCCTGATTTCATAATTTCTTTTGTCTGTCCTTATACATTTTTTAACCTCCCTTGATAGATTCTGATAGTAAGCAAGTAGGTGAATTTCGCCTTTCTTAATTTTTCGATATATTCCTCTCTTTTTTCCTAGAAGGTCTAATAGTCTATTATTCATCCATTTGGGTTGGTTCTGTGTTGATCTAAATTTTCTTTTGGGGATATATTTATTTTGCGCATTGTGGAGTTAAGAAATAAAATGATTATAAGAACATAAGAAAAGAACATAAGAAAATGGGAGTCTGCAGAAAGCCGATTGGCCTAAGCAAGGCAGATCCCTGTCCCACACAACCCCAATTCAATTACAAAGCCCAATTATAGGCTTCACACTCTAATACCCTGAGGATCATCTTACCAAAACGGTTAGAGATTAACGCAGGATTATGGGGGTCTGCAGAGCGCTGATTGGCCCAACCCGGCTGATCCCCCTTCACACCCAACCCTTCTCGTCCATATGCTTATCCAATTTTATCTTAAAGCTCCCTACAGTTTTAGATCCCACTATAGCACTTGGTAGTCCATTCCACCCATCTACAACTCTGTTACCAAATCAATATTTGCCTATATCTATTCTGAAACGAAATTTATCTAATTTGAAACCATTGGTACGAGTTCTTTCGCTATCACTGAGCTTTAGTACATTTGTCATGTCCCCTTTGTTAATCCCACTAACCCACTTGAACACCTCTATCATATCCCCTCTAACTCTGCGTCTCTCTAACGAATGTAAACCTAATTTCTTCAACCTTTCTTCATACGAAAGATTTCTAATATTATGGATCATTTTTGTCATTCTACGCTGTACTCTCTCCAATGAATCTATGTCCATTCTGTAATAAGGACACCAAAATTGGACAGCATAATCCATATGGGGTCTCACTAATGACAAGTAAAGTTTTAAGATAACATCAGCAGTTCTGTTACTCACACTCCTAGAGATGAACCCGAGAATCCTGTTTGCCTTATTACGAACGCTTATACACTGTTTTCTAGGCTTCAAATCATTGCTAACAAACACACCTAGATCTTTCTCGCAATCTGAATTTTCTAATTCTAAATTAGCTAGTTTATATTTAACATTTGTTTGCATCTTCCCTATCTTTAATACCTTGCATTTGTCAATGTTAAACTTCATCTGCCAATTTACTGACCATTCATGTAAGGTATCTAGATCCCTTTGGAGGCACTCTATATCGCTATCTAAATCAATTGATCTCCCTATTTTAGTATCGTCTTCGAATTTACTTATCCTACTAGTTATACCTAAATCTAGGTCATTTATGTATATAAGAAACAACAGGGGACCTAATACCTATCTCTGGGGGACACCACTTTGACTGCTCCCCATTCTGACTTGGTACCATTTATGCTGACTCTCTGCTTCCTACCAATTAGCCATGACCTAATCCATCCTAACAACGCCCCACCTATTCCATGTACCTCAACCTTTCTCATCAATCTCTCATGAGGGACTCTGTCGAAAGCTTTACGGAAATCTAAATATATAATATCATATGACTTGTCATTATCTATTGCTTCATATACCTCTGAGAAAAAACTAAGCAAATTAGTAAGGCAAGACCGTCCCTGAGTGAATCCATGCTGAGAAGAATTGATTAAGTTAAATGTTTCTAAGTGGTTTTTCATTTTCCTAGCAATAATTGACTCTAGTAGCTTTCCTATGATTGAAGTGAGACTAATGGGACGGTAAATTGGATGCTATTGATTTATCACCTTTTTTGAAGATCGGAACTACATTTGCAAGCTTCCAAGCTTCTGGAACTACACCTGTTTCTAATGATTTGTTAAATAGAAATGTTAATGGGTAACTTAACTCATCTCTGCATTATTTTAATACTCTAGCATATACCTCATCAGGACCAGGCGATTTATGAGGTTTCAGTCTGTCAATTTCCTTAAGCACATCATTTCTACTTATAGTAACCGTACTTAACCTATTATCTATACTATCGCTGTATACCTTACTGACTTCTGGAAACTGTGCCAAATTTTCATTAGTGAAAACGGAAAGAAATTGACTATTTAATGTACTGCACATTTCTAAATCATTTTCTGTCATTTCTCCTATCGAAGTTTTAAGGGGACCAATTACATTTCTAACATTGGATTTATATAGTTGGTAAAAAGCTTTAGGATTATTTTTTGAGTCATTGGCAACCTTAATTTCATAATTTCTTTTTTCTTTACTAATATCCTTTTTTACCTGTCGTGATAGATTCTGATAGTAAACAAGTAGGTGAATTTCGCCTTTTTTAATTTTTCTATATATTCCTCTCTTTTTTCCTAGAAGATCTAATAGTCTATTATTCATCCATTTGGGTTGGTTCTGTGTTGATCTAAATTTTTTTTGGGGGATATATTTATTTTGCGCATTGAATACTGACTTGATAAAATTATCGTATGTATCTATCAAGTTTGACGTCTCTTCCTGACTTAAGATGACAGGTGCCTGAGAAAGGATACACTCATTTGGACACCTGGATCGACTTAATTTTTTGACCATAGGGTCCGCTAACAGGGCTTCTCTTAACTCACCATAATTGGCTTTTCTGAAGTCAGGTATTAATGTTGTATTCTCTCTGATATTACCTTTCCATTGTATATTAAAATACACAGAATTGTGATCACTATTTCCTAGGTGGTCCCCGATTTCTACACTATTTATCATATGTTCATTGTTACTGAAAACTAAATAGAGAATATTATCACCTCTAGTCGGCGTATCTATGAATTGAGATAAAAAACTATCTTGTACTACCTCTATAAACTCCTTTGAATCAGAGTCGCCTATTTGTTGCTGCCAATCTATATTAGGGAAATTAAAATCCCCCATAATGCACACGTTGCTAAGCCTTGATGCTATTTTAATTTCCTCCCATAATGATGTTCCGTCATTTCTACTCATATTTGGCGGTCTATACATAACTCCAATAACTAAAGTCTCACTACCTTCGTTAACTTCTACCCAAACACTTTCATTTTCATTATTTACTCTAATACCTGATTTAGTACAGCTTTTTAATGAACTCCTGACAAACACTGCTATACCGCCGCCCCTCCTACTTGTTCGGTCATATTTAAACAAACTATATCCCGTATATCAAACTCTGCTAAAAAATGCCTGGTTTCTGTATTAATCCATGTTTCAGTTAGCGCTATTATGTCTATATTTTCTTTGCTAACCAGTGCTCTATGTTCGTTCATTATGTTACATAAACTCCTGCAATTTGTATAATAAACCCTCAAACTATTACTTGTATTTGCAACTATTTTCTATTGTTTTTAACTAATTTATTTTTACCTGTTGAACTACTGGACCTAGACGGAAAAGCTACGCTATCAGAATGTTCGTTATTACTATCAATTTCATGTGGCTGGGATTCTATTTTACTTACACACCTATGGTTTATTAACAAAACCCCGCAACAAACTTGTCGAGTGAGCTGGCTAAGGTCGACACTCCTAGTCGAGAGAGATGTACTCCATCCTGGGCATACAGTTCATCCTTACCGTAGAAGAGGGTCCAGTTATCCAGGAATGGAATAGTATTTGCCTTGCAATACTTCTCCAGCCGGCTATTTACACCAATACCCCTGGAGGACCATTCCTTCCTTACCCCTCTTCTTGGTAGGATACTGTGTACCACAGGAACACCACCCTTCTCCTTGATCCTCTCCAACATTTCCTGGTACGTGGTGAGCAACTCCTCAGTCCTGCATTTCCAAATGTCGTTGCTCCCTGCGTTGAGGAAGATGATGGGGTCCTCTCCACTCGCTTCCATGACACCATCTAGCTTTTCTGCCACCTTCTCGACTCCGGCACCAGGCAGACAGACAACTTTACCAACATGTGTGTTAGTAGCCCTACCAAGGTATTTAACCACTGAATCCCCTACAATTAAAATAGACTTAGCTGTTTTCTGTTGCCGGCCTGTAGCAGAAGTAGTAGCAGCAGAAGTAGCTGCAGATTTCCTCCTCCCCTCTCACTGCCCGCTGTAAGACGGGTCATCTCCTTCCTCCTTTCCCCCTTCACTGCCATCACACTCGTCATCCAGGGTGCTATACTTGTTTTTAACAGTCACATACTGCTTCTGGAAGGTTAATTTCATTCCTCTTGAAGATGCCACCTTCCAGGAAGAGTCCGGGTTTCCTACACCAGTGGCATTTTTTTGTTCCTCAAATGCCATCTTCAATGCTAAGTTCTCGTCCTTGAGAGATTGGACCTCGAGCTCAACATTCTCCAGCCTCTCTTGCAAAGCAAGACAAAGCTGGAGAACATGGAAAGAGGTGACAATCTCATCAGCACAAGCCACCACTAAGAATGTTCACCTCACTAGGGGATAAACAGGTATGTCACGAGCGGTCACTGTACTTATATGTAGCTGTCAAATTATCCTGAGTTAAGACAGGTATCTGAGAGAGAGTATGTTCATTAGCGCACCTGGGTCCACTTAATAGTTTAACCATAGGATCGACTCTTAAGGCCCGTCTTAATCCACCATAATTGGCTTTTCTGAAATCTGGGATAAGTGTCATATTCTCTTTAGCCTTTCCTGTCCATTGCATGTTAAAATATATTGATTTATGATCACTATTTCCTAGTTGGTCTCCTATCTCTACATTATTTATCATTTGTTCATTATTACTGAGAACTAAATCGAGGATATTATTACCTCTAGTAGGCGAGTCTCTGAATTGAAATAAAAAACTATCCTGTACCGCCTCAATAAACTCTTTTGAATCTGAGTCGCCGATTTGATGCTGCTAATCAATATTCGGAAAATTAAAATCCCCCATAATACACACATTGCTAAACCTTGATGCTATTTTCACTTCCTGCCATAAAGCTGTACCTTCGTTTCTACTCATATTTGGTGGTCTATAAATAACTCCAATAATTATGGTCTCACTACCTTCGCTAACCTCAACCCAAAACACTTTCGTTATCAGTATTTAGTCTAATACCTGATTTAATACAGCTTTTTAAAGAACTCCTGACAAACACTGCTATTCCGCCGCCCCTCCTACTTGTTCGGTCGCGTTTAAACAAACTATATCCTGGTATATGGAATTCTGCTAACAAATGTCTTGATTCTGTATTAATCCATGTTTCAGTCAGTGCTATAATGTCTATATTTTCGTTGCTAACAAGTGCTCTAAGTTCATCCATTTTGTTACATAAACTCCTACAGTTTGTATAATATAATCGCAATGTATTTATTTTACTGGTATCGGATTTACCTTTATTTTTAACTGAATTCCCATCTTCTGTTACACCTTCAATATTTCTACTAGCAGTACAATTAAAATCCTGTGACTGATATTTTCTATTCCTATCTGATGTACCAGTACGGCAATTTACCCTATCTAGACAATTATTCTTACTCATATTCTCAGGCTTTATTTTCAGCGAAACCCCGCGACAATCCTATCTATTGACCTAGCTAAATTTGCCACCCCTAGCCGAGAAAGATGAACCCCGTCCTGTGCGTACAACTGATTTTTACAACTGATTTTGTATTGAGGGCAACCGCAGCCTGCCCTCCAAAACACATTATCTTTTTATCAATAAATTATACCACAAACAAATTACACACTACACTACCTTAAAAAAAAAAAAAAAATAAAAATAAAATATATATATATATACCGGTATATATATATATCTATATATATATATATATATATATATATATATATATATATATATATATATATACTGTATATATATATATACTGTATATATATATATATATATATATATATATATATATATATATATATATATATATATATATATATATATATATGCAGTATATATATATATATATATATATATATATATATATATATATATATATTTATATATATATATTATGTATCATCGACCCATGGTACCGAAACACAAAGACAACACTGGGGAGGCACTCGTCACAGTAATTTCTGCCTTTTGTCTCCCTCACCCACATAGACAACAAATATTCTCCTATTTTTTAGCAGTGACCACTCAGTCACACACACCCACAAGCATAAAAAAAAAAAAAAAAAAATCACACACACTAATATGCAGTACATGATAAATGTTGTTATCCACTGCCACAAAATATCAGGATTCATTCAACAATAAATATGATTAATTATATATATAACAACACATATGCAGCTGAGGAAGGATCTGTGGTAACTAAAGGGGTTAATTGTGATAGTATGAAGGATTTTAATCCTAAACTGCAAAAACTAGCTAATAATTGTCAGAATATAAACCAATATGATGACACCAGTACTGAAATGGAGAGACACGGAAAGTTCCAGTAGCTTAAATTTGGGGATTAGTTAGTTAAATAAGAACATAAGGCACTGAAAATAAGAGTTGAAATAAGACTTGAGAGGCTATCAACCCTAGTGGATTATTAAGCCAGCACACTGTAAGTCAAGAAGAACGTCGGGACTGGAGCCCCTCTGCGAGAACTCCAGTCCCTTCTTGGGGATTTGATTTGATTTGATTATTTTATTAAGTTGGTATTAATACAGGATATACAAATGTTGCATACAGGTATGTGAATACAAGGAGTCTCAAAAGGGTGAAGATGCTTGGGCTTCCTTCCCCCCAGTCTATATTGTAATATGTATATACAGTATATATATATCCAGTATATATCAAAAATGTACTTACATACAATTCAGTAAATCAACTACAGTACATGAAATGTATATGACCTCCTGTCTAGACTTTGAGACAGGGTCAGTTGGTTAATCCCTGCCAATCCCCATTGGGCTGGAAAACGGTCAGATTATCTCTTAACCCTTTGGCTGCGGGCTGTTTTGGGCTATTTAGGGCCTATTCAGGCACTCCTAAATGATAAATCAAGCATCTGCATTAAATGAAGTGTATTCTGCCGAAAACTAGGCGAAAATAGCTTCAAAATGACACCAGAACGGACCGTATACGTGGTCTGGTTCACCCGCAGTGATCCCAGTGAAACGCGGGACCACCGCTATTATGTAACACTCGCTCGCTTGGCTACACTGATGAGAGAGACAGAGAGAGACTCGCCTGCCACACACCCTTGCTCAGTGAGCCGCTCGGTGCTCTGAGGGTCGGAGGTGGGCCCCTCACGCTCCCACCCACTGACACTCGATTCTTACGTTTTTTACAGGCTTTTAAATCCTGGAAATTGCTGTAACTTGCCAAAACATTCCAGAACGTCACCCGCAGCAAAAGGGTTAACGAGGAAACCGGACCGCCCCCGAGCCCACCTGGGGTCATTAGCAGAGATTCACTCATTTATGGCAAACTTATTTAGCTATCTATATTTTGGCGACTTGTAAATTGTGGATAGTATCTAGTTAATTATAGTACATCACTATAGTAATAAAATTAACAAATTAAAACAATAAGTATAATAATAATAATTATAAAACAAATATAAATACAAATAATAACTAATAAATAAATAAAATAAACCTTCTTAGGGAGGGAGAGAGAAGTGTGTGTGTGGGGGAGTGGGGTGGGGGGGGAGGAGATGAATGGGGGAGCTCTGGTAGAAGGGAATGACGGTGTGGGGAATCCCTGGGGTTGGGGGGAAGGTTCAGGTGTACCAACAGGACATATAGTCCATGAGCCAGGCCAGATATCGGTACCACCTGGGGTGACTAAACACGAATGGTACTAAAATGTTTATAGAGTGACTGTAAGTACATTAAGATATGATAGCCTTCTCGCACTGGTAGCTTAGTCTAATTTTTTTGATGCAATAGGGGCGCTACCCAAAAATAAAGATTTTTAGCGTGACGCTCGGCGTTTTCCTCATTTTCTTTAAAATCCATCACACAATCATCGCGAAACTTTGAACACCTATGTAGAATTATATTCTCTACCAGAGTTGTTCCTAGGATTTCCTCATATTTCGGAATATACTCTATATTTTGGGTATTTTCCTCTAAATCTAGAATAAATCCTTAAATATGGGGAACATTGAAAAATATATTCTAACAGCTCTTGTAGCTTATTTGATTCTCTACAAGAATTATTCCGATGTGTATTTCAAGTTTCTCCATATTTAGGGGTTTATTTCATATTTGGGGATTTTTTGTTATATTTTGGGGATAATTTATTATTGGAAGGAGCAAACATATGTAGAGTGGTTTCCATGTAATGTGTTTGTTTGTTCATGGTTTAATGGTGATATTTTTTGCAGGTGTGTGTCGACTGTTTGACGGCAGGATGGAACCATCTGCGAGGAAGAGAGCACGGATCGACTGTATCATCCACTGCTCTGATGATGACAGCGATGCTCTGGTGTCACCACAGGATTTGGACTCCTGGAACACATTGCTCAGGGCTGCAGAAATCAGGCAGCATGATCCAGTCCTGGAAGCAGCCAAGGGCCTTGAAGAAGGAGGAATACCACACATACATTATCACCGTAAATGTCGTAGTCTCTTTACAATGAAGAAGTCACTGGATTCTATCCTTGCCAAGGGTGTCAAGATAGAATCAGCAAGCGTCGACCCCAGGAGGAGGGCATCAAGGGATGCCCCTAGTACTAGCAGGGTGTATGCCAAAGTATGTATCTTCTGCGAGAAGTCAAGCAAGTACATAAAAACAACAAAGACAAGGGAGCCACTCATACAGTGTGTTGAGCTACGAGCAGATGAGAAGATTCGCAGAGCAGCAATAAGGAAACTCAACCAGAGAATCCTTGGTTTAGTTAGCAGAGACCTTGTTGCTGCAGAGGGTCACTACCACAAGTCGTGCTACAAACTCTTCACAAAAGATGATTTCCCAGCGGCCGCCAGGTCGGGTGCAGGTGAAAATCAGGAAGAAAGCGAGGAAGCACGCTACGAAGAGGTTGAGACAGAAGCCCTCGAGGAACTCTGCTTGTATATAAGGACCAAATTATTCCCCAACCCAGAGGTACTGCCTATGACAAACCTCACATCTAGGCTTGAGAGATCCATGATGTCCCGTGGTATTATCCAACTGAAACCAGCGACAAAGAAACATGTTCGCCGAAAGATTGAAACCGAGTTTGGAGAATCACTACGCTTTGTCCCAGATGAGAAAGGAAAGCTTCTAATCTATCCACGCAGCCTCTCAATGGACGACCTTGCCCGGCAAGCACACAAAATGGCAAAAGACCTGCAAGAAGCAAGAGCAGCTAACTCTGAAGATGTCTTAACCAAAGCAGGAATGCAGCTGAGGAATGAGATCAATAAACAAGATGTGAGTCAGCCATGGCCTCCCGATACAGATCAGAATGTCATTCCTGCAGCAGTCACTCAATTCCTGCACACCCTGCTGACAGGAGAGTGTGAGTGTGAAACTCCCTCTGAAAGAGCTCAACGTCTTGCCACTTCCTTTGGCAGTGACTTGGTCTTTGCTGTTACCAGTGGCAAGACAAAACCACCCAAGCACGTACTGCTGACCAATGCTGTAAAGTCTTTGACAGGAAACACAGAACTGATCCGAACTCTGAATCGTCTTGGTCACTGTGTGTCTTACTCAATGTTTGAGGAGATCGATACAGCCCTTTGTATCCAGAAGCTGGAATGCTCAAAGGATGACATTCCACTGCCAGCAAACATCTACCCTGGTGTGTTCACAACCCTGGCCGGGGATAACATTGACCGACTTGAAGAGACCCTAAGTGGAGCAGGTACTTCTCATAGAGTCAATGGCATTGCTGTCCAGTCCAAGGTTGCAGGCTCTGTGCCAGAGAAAGTCCTGCCAGAGATTACCAAGTCCAAGATAAGAAGCATCACTCAGACATCATCAATGCTGCCAATATACAATGTTGGGCGGCGGGCAGGGCCACCTAGGATTGAGACTGCGTATGTCGACACTACCAAGGAAGTCCAGGATTCAAAGACAAAGAACCATATCTGGCTTCTTACTCGAATGTCAGACCATGAGGACCAGTCCATCAGCAGTTGGACTGGGTTCAACATCAAAATGCGCAGAGACATTGCAGTGGTTCAGGACACTGTAAGCTACCTGCCCACTATCAATGCTCCCGCAACAGAAATGTCCACCGTTAATGAAATCTTGGAACAAACGCATGCTATCATGCAGTCCTTACAGGTTAACAAGATTGTGTGCGTGTTTGATCAAGCACTCTATGCCAAAGCTGCCGAAGTTATCTGGAAACAAGAGAAGTTCAAGAACATTATCATCAGGATGGGCGTCTTCCACACAATCTGTAATCTCATCTCCACCATAGGAAAGAGGTTTCAAGATGCAGGTCTTAGAGATCTGTGTGGGGTATCAGATATCATCGCAGAAGGATCAGTGTCAGGAGTGATGAACGGCAAGAGGTACAACAGAGCAGTGAGACTACACAAGCTCGTGTATGAAGCACTGATGAGGCTTGCATGGAAAGGCTTCCTTTCATGGCTAGAAGAAAACCATTCAAGGGACATACACCATCTAGATGAAACACTGAAGGACATCAACAGCTTTCACAGCAATGTGTCTCAGGGACTCTTTCAAGAGCTGATGGAGAGTGAATCATGCACATATCATGAAGCTTTTCCAAGTTTATCTTGAGACCCTCAGAGATGAACACAACCTCTCAGCATTCTGGATGTCATACCTGGACATGGTTGAGATCATGCTGGACTTAATTCGAGCCTCCAGAGAAGGCAACTGGATGCTCCACCTAGGAGCAATCCGACAGATGATACCGTGGTGTTTTGCCTATGACAAAGTGAACTATGCCCGGTTCCTAACCTACTACTATGCCTTGATGTCTCGACTGCCCATTGAACACCCAGAGGTCCATGAACACTTCATGCAAGGTGGCTTTTCGGTCCAGATCGGTAGCAAGAATCCCTTTGGACGGATCCCTGTGGACCAGACAATCGAAGAGACGATCAACAAAGACACCCAGACACCTGGGGGCACAAAAGGCTTCAGCCTGAAAGGCGGAGCTGTCGCCAGGTACTACCTGACATCGGAGTATCGCAGCAGATACTTAACACCTTACGAGCGGCCTATGCGGTTTATTTATGTGTACCGCACAGCGGGGTGTTTTTAGCCAAAATAGGGCTGTTTACGTGATCATTTTCATGCCTAAATAAGACCCAGAACGTAAAACAAGTACCTATCCCTGAAAGGGCATAAACAGAGCTTTCGAATGACACCATAACGATCCTTGTATGATGGATAGTTTTCTTGCAATAACCGTGCAACGCGAGTGCAAAAAGCAGGTAATTCGGTACTTTCAGTACATAATTGAGTATGTAGCGAGTGAGAGAGGGAGGAGGGAGCTGAGATTTGTGTCAGTAGGTTCGCCGCGGTGGTCTGGAGCAGTCATACGCTCGCTAGTCTCCTGCCACCACTTGTCTCTCTCTCTCAGCCACATTACGTGCTGAAATTGCCACTCGACCTATGTCGAGCGCCGCCACATAGTCCAGCTTTATTTAACTCGACTTATGTTGCTCGCCGCTAAATAAGGGTTAAGGCAGCTCAGGACTATGGTAGTAGGCCAAAAGTATACTGACTTCAGCCACCCAGACCTACAGATGCCCAGGATTAGAAGAGATGAGGCCGATGTCCAATCTTTAGTTCAACTGATGGAGACCAGCTGGTTGAACCCCTTCAACGCAGAGCAAGAAGATCTTGTCAGTTTGTCAACTGCGACTATGGCACCACCAGAAGTTGTCAAAGACCTTCTAGGGGCCTACAGAATAGGAGAGGATGCATATCAAGCCTTCAAGGAAGAGCGCCTGGAGATCGATACGCCAACTATACAGTTTCATGACACGATGACGAAGACGAAACTGAGAACGTTCACTAACATCAGAATGAAGCCACGCTCACAAGACCATGCCAAGGAGGTTATCTTAAAGGCTGACAGGAACCTATTTGGCCAGATGATCCTTGTTGCCGAGAACAGAAAGCTCAAAATGAGTGATGTCTTGGCTCATCCCCTGGGGCCTTTGCCTTGGGCACTTGCCAGCGGTGATGGGTCTCTCCGCAAGACCAACAAGGCTGCCCTCGCAAAGGAGTTAGAGAGGAATGTTTCTCCTGCAGAAGTGATACCCGAGCCCTCTGCTACCATAATTGATGGGATGAGCCTGGTCCACAAACTGAAGGGAAACGACAAAACTTTTTCACAGCTTGCAGGTACAGCACTGAGTCACGCTGTTCATGAAGGTGCTAAGAGCAGGCGCATTGATGTTGTGTTTGATATCTACAAGGAGACATCCATCAAGGATGCAGAACGAGCCAAAAGAAGTGCAGGCACAGGAATTCATTTCAAGAACATTTAACCTGGGCACAACATCCAGCAGTGGAGAAAGTTACTCGGTAGTTCCTCCAACAAGGCAAGTCTTATCAAGTTCTTGGTAGAAGAATGGAAGGCACCACAGCACAGGGAGAAGCTCAAGGACAAGGAGCTGTATGTCACATGTGAGCAGCGCTGCTTCAAGATCACCAAAGAGCAGTGGGAAGAGGCTCCTGAGCTTAAGTCAACTCAAGAAGAAGCAGACACACGCCTTCTTCTCCATGCACTTCATGCAGCAGAATCTGGGAACAAGTCTGTCATCATCACTGCAGAAGATACAGACGTCATGGTGTTGTGTCTTGGCATGTGCCACAAGATCCCATCCCATCTGTTCCAGAAGTGCGGGACGAAGAACCGGACAAGATTCCTGGATATCACCACACTGAGCCGCACACTGGGAGGCAGCGTGTGTGATTCATTGATTGGTATGCATGCCTTTACAGGCTGTGATACCGTCAGTGCATTCGCTGGCCGAGGGAAGATGACGACACTCAAGCAGGTGAAGATGGACAAGACATACCAGCATGCTTTTCACGAACTTGGACGCTCATGGGAAGTGTCTCCTGAACTCTTTGAGAAGCTACAGGAAATCACCTGCCACATGTACCTACCATCTACCCACACAACTAAGGTAAACAAGCTTCGGTATGAGCTGTTCTGTGCAAGACGTGGAGAGGTAGAGTCAAGTCAACTCCCTCCTTGTGAGGACTGCCTCTTCATGCATGCACTGCTTGCAAACTACCAGGCTGCGATCTGGAGGAGAAGTCTTCAGAGCCAGCCATTTGTTGCGAACCCAACAGACTGCGGTTGGATGACAGATGAGGACGGTAAGCTTGCCGTCAACTGGATGCGAGGCTCACCAGCACCAGATGCTGTTATGCAGCTACTGTCTTGCAAGTGTGTGCGGTCATGCGAACTCCCTAAGTGTACTTGCCTCAGCAATGGTCTAAAATGCACGGACATGTGCAGGTTACAGACATGTCAGAACAAGGCTATTGAAGAAGGGCCGGTGGCACAAACGTAAGAGTCTGTGGCTGTCCTAGATGATATTTAGGAGTAGTAATTTGCCATAATAGTATGTACAAGCCCATGGCATGCTTAGTGTGTATTTACAGGACTTGTATTAAATGTGACAATTACTATATGCATTTTGTTGACATTTAGGCATTCCTGTCCCCAAATTTGACATTTTAAAAAATTTCGGAATTTTCGGTAGGGTATGTCTATTCAAGAAGTGATAACGACCATTAAGCTACCAATGTGCAAGGGCTATCATATCAAAACATAAACTAGAGACATGTAGCAAGCTAAAAACACCTAAGAGAATTAGTCACCCCGGGTGGTACCGATATCCCAAAATTCGGGTCTTGGCTCATGGACTAATAGTTCTCTCATGATTAACCCTTTCAGGTCCACGGGTTGCAGTTTAGTATTCTTAAATAAAATTATCTTAATCTCATGCTTACATCTCCACAATTAGTGTTCTGCCCACAACTCGTTCAAAGACATCTGCAGAGGTTGAGGTAATTACATTAAAGGTTTCTAAACACCCCTGATGATCACAAAGGTTTAATATATCCCCGTAAGAACAAACTCGTGTCCTGCAGTGCGCGAAAGGTTAATTAGGGGATAGAGGAGGGAACCCCTGTATCACGACATATATGCACTTAACTGTACAGTCGCCCTAATAAGTGATGTCTCTGCACCAACTACGTTTTGATCAATAATTGATATCAGTAATATCTAAAACTGTATTTATTCGTTTCGAATGAGATATAATAATATGTTCCTTCACTTGCTCACCCTCTTCAACATCTGACATACATTAATACAGCCAAGAGCGAGGCAAACGTAATGACAGCTAAGACATGACTTATTATATACTGTATATAGCTATAGTATATAAAATAGGTTAAGCACGGTTACTATAAGTAGAAATGATGTGCTTAAGGAAATGGACAAACTGAAACCTCATAAATCTCCTGGTCCGGATGAGGTATATGCTACAGTATTAAAATAATGCAGAAATTAGTTAAGTTACCCATTAACATTTCTATTTAACAAGTCATTAGAAACCGGTTTAGTTCCAGAAGCTTGGAAGCTTGCAAATGTAGTTCCAATATTAAAAAAAGGTGATAAATCAATAGCATCCAATTACCGTCCCATTAGTCTCACATCACTCATAGGAAAGCTACTAGAGTCAATTATTGCTACGAAAATTAGAAACCACTTAGAAACATTTAATTTAATAAATTCTTCTCAGCATGGATTGACTCAGGGACGTTCTTGCCTTACTAATTTGCTTACTTTTTTCTCAGAGGTGTATGAAGCGGTAGATAATGACAAGTCATATGATATAATATATTTAGATTTCAGTAAAGCTTTCGACAGAGTCCCGCATGAGAGATTGATGAGAAAAGTTGAGGCGCATGGAATAGGTGGGTCGTTGTTGGGATGGATTAGGTCATGGCTAATTGGTAGGAAGCAGAGAGTCAGCATAAATGGTACTAAGTCAGAGTGGGGATCAGTCAAGAGTGGTGTCCCCCAGGATCTGTATTGGGTCCTCTGCTGTTTATTATATACATAAATGACCTTGATTTAGGTATAACTAGTAGGATAAGTAAATTCGCAGACGATACCAAAATAGGGAGAGCAATAGATTCAGATAGCGACATAGAGTGCCTCCAAAGGGATCTAGATACCTTACACGAATGGTCAGTAAATTGGCAGATGCATTTTAACATTGACAAATGCAAGGCATTAAAGATAGGGAAGACGAATACTAATGCAAAATATAAACTAGCTAATACGGAATTAGAAAACCCAGACTGTGAGAAAGATTTGGGTGTGTTTGTTAGCAACGATTTGAAGCCTAGAAAACAGTGTATAAGCATTCGCAACAAGGCAAACAGGATTCTAGGGTTCATCTCGAGGAGTGTAAGTAACAGAACTGCCGATGTTATCTTGAAACTTTACTTTCATATGGATTATGCTGTCCAATGTTGGTGTCCTTATTACAGAATGGACATAGATTCATTGGAGAGAGTACAACGTAGAATGACAAAAATGATCCATAATATTAGAAATCTTCCGTATAAAGAAAGGTTGCAGAAATTAGGCTTTCATTCGTTAGAGAGACGCAGAGTTAGAGGGGATATGATAGAGGTGTTCAAGTGGGTTAGTGGGATTAACAAAGGGGACATGACAAATGTACTAAAGCTCAGTGATAGCGAAAGAACTCGTACCAATGGTTTCAAATTAGATAAATTTCGTTTCAGAAAAGATATAGGCAAATATTGGTTTGGTAACAGAGTTGTAGATGGGTGGAATGGACTACCAGGTGCTATAGTGGGATTAAAAACGATAGGGAGCTTTAAGATAAAATTGGATAAGCATATGGACGAGAAGGGTTGGGTGTGAAGGGGGATCAGCAGGGTTGGGCCAATCAGCGCTCTGCAGACCCCGTAATCCTGCGTTAATCTCTAACTGTTTTGGTAAGATGATCCTCAGGGTATTAGAGTATTGAGCCTATAATTGGGCTTTGTAATTGGGGTTGTGTGGGACAGGGATCTGCCTTGCTTAGGCCAATCGGCTTTCTGCAGACTCCCATTTTCTTATGTTCTTATGTTCTTATGTAATCTTGTGTTAATCCCTGACCGTTTTGGTGGGGTCAGTGCTCAAGGTATTAGTGACTTGGACCTATAATTGGGCCATGTAATTGGTGTTGGGTGTGACAGGGATCTGCCTTGTGTGGGCCGATCGTCTTTTTGCAGACTCCCATTTGCTTATGTTCCTATGTTCTTATGTTATTAGTGCCACTGTACCTGAGAGTTGAGCTAGATATAATTGCACAAATACTACACTAATGAACTTTGAGGGTGTTATTAGCACCACTGTACCTGAGAGTTGAGCTAGATATAATTGCACAAATACTACACTAATGAATTTTGAGGCTGTTATTAGCACCACTGTACTTGAGAGTTGAGCTAGATATAATTGCACAAATACTACACTAATGAACTTTGAGGCTGTTATTAGCACCACTGTACCTGAGAGTTGAGCTAGATATAATTGCACAAATACTTCACTAATGAACTTTGAGGCTGTTATCATAATCATGTGACATTTTCCATTGGTTTATAATGAAAGACACTTCTCTGTTCTACTATGATTACAACGATCAAATGAAAGAGAGAGAGAGAGAGAGAGAGAGTACAAAGGCAAACAAGCAACAACAGGTCTAGTGACCCCTCTAGGCTGCTTGTCCTCCAAATAACTGAGAATCAAGTGCTCAAACAGTGGTTTAGAGTGGGTAAGGGAAATACTGCACTGGAACTAATGTCCGTGGCAGGACTAGGAAGTTAGTAGGGGACAAGTGTGTTAGTAACATAAAACAGTTATCTTTCGTATATCTGGGGAAAAGAGAGTAACGTCTTTGTAATATATATACGCAATAATCCTTGATGAATCTGAGGGGGAAATAAAATAAAGTTATTAATTTACAAACGCAGTCAGTCACAGGTTTGATGCAAGATATTTGTCTAGGCGAAGTTTAAAAGAATCAACGGTGCTGCAGTCTATAACGTTTCAGGGAAGCCCATTCCACAAGTTGATAACTCGATTGAAGAAGAAATTCTTTGATTTGTGTGAGTTAAAAGATTTACCAATAGTTTTGCTACCGCTTCCCCACGTGTAATTATATTGGTCGATAGTGAAGTACTTACTACAGTTCATATTGTCGATGCCTTTGATGATGTTGAACACTTGAATTATATCGCCTCCTACTCTGCACTGGGTTAAAGGGATTAGATTTAATTCTCTATGACGCTCCTCGTATGGTTTGTTCTTTAGGCTAGGTATCGTTTTGGTAACTCTACGTTGAACTCGTTCTAGCTTGTCTACATATTTTTGGTAAGAAGGGCACCAGGATTGAACGCAATATTCCAGAAGAGGACGGACTAAGGAATTGTAAAGAGTTAGGATAGAACTTCTGAACATTGTTGACTCGGTTTAATGTTATTCGATATTGTTACTCCCAGATCGGTTTCTCTGTCTACACTTTTAAGCTGAGTGCCATTCATCGAATAGTTTGCTTTCTCATTTTGGTATCCGATATGCAGTACTTTACATTTATCCGCATTGAAACTCATTTGCCAAATTTGGGCCCAACATGACAACTTATCTAGATTGTTTTGCATATCGTCAACTTGTTCTTCTGAGAGTACGCTTTTTGATATTTTTGTATCGTCAGCAAACTTTGAGATTGTACAGGTGAGACCCTCATTTATGTTGATGTAAATTAGAAAGATAATTGGTTCTAGTACCGATCCCTGGGGTACTCCGCTACTTAAATTGGTTCAATTAGATGCCGTATCATTTATGACCACTCTTTGCTTTCTGTCACTGAGCCCAATTTTCTATCCATTTCAACACACCGTCTTGTATTCCATGCGCTTTTAGTTTTAGCAGTAAACGTTTGACGGGAACTTTGTCAAAGGCCTTTTTAAAACCAAAGTATATAATATCTACAGCATTACTCTCATCAGAGAGGTTGAGGATATCGTGGAAGAATTCTAAGAAGTTTGTTATGCAGGAACGTTTGTTATGAAAGCTGTGTTGAGTATCTTTAAGTATGTTATTTTCCTCTAAGTAATTTACAAGTCTGTCTCTTATGAGTGTTTCTAGCATTTTACATACAACTGAGGTTAAGCTAATTGGACGATAGTTACTGGGTAGGGATTTGCAGCCTTTTTTGGATATCGGTGTTATGTTGGCTAGCTTCCACTGATCAGGCATAGTTCCAGACTGCAAGGATTTATTGAATAGCAATGACAGTGGTTTGGAGAGCTCATCCTTAGCTTCCTTTAGAACTCTAGGTGAGATTGTATCAGGTCAAGGCGTTTTATTTACCTTGAGTCTATCTAAACATTTCAATACTTCTCTCTCTGTAATGGTGATATTGCTTAGAACAGCAGCATTATCATTCTGAATCGGCGATGCTTTAGGGATATCACTGAGGTCTTCTGTTCTAAAAACTGAATCAAGGAAGGTATTGAGGGCATTACTCAATTGTACTTCGTCTTTGGTGTATTCTACATTTTCATCGACTACCGGTCCCAACAGTTGAAGTAACTACTTTCTTCTTTCTGATATAATTATAGAATTCTTTCAGGTTGGTTTTACTTTGATTCACAACATGTAACTCTAAGGTCTTTTTACTCTGCTTAATTAACTTTTGGGCTTTGCGTCGTAGCTCTACAAATTTCACCCGTTCTTCGTCATTTTGTGAGGATTTTAATCTATCATAAGCATGGACAACAGGCAGTGGCGGATTAAGGGGGGGGAGGGGGGCTTTAGGGGCGGTAGCCCTCGGCCCAAGCCTCAGGAGGGGCTCATGAATATTGAGATTTTTTTTTAACCTCAGGGTAAGTTGTCCCTTGGAAGTGGTTTTCTATTATATCGTCAAAATCTGAGAATGGTCAGCAAACGTTTTGACATTACCCTCTTAGTCCTTTGTCAATGCTATTATGTTAATGTCTAAACAAATATTTATGCCGTTTTACGTTAATACCAAAACGAACACAATCATTATTAGGTGAAATCTGTATTTTTTTCATCAACTTTAAGCTAAATATTTTTAGTCACGTCGCCACCGCCAACGTTGGTGATCATATCAGCTAACAGGCTAGTGCTTCGTGCTAGTACCACCTCTTATTGTTTTTGGCCAGGGTATATTGAATTTTGTACAACTATTAAGTTCTCCTGGCTTCATGATATTTATTAAGGTAGGTTGAGACAATATATGTTTGTGAAATATATGATATATCTGTGATGCATTGAAGCCTATCGCGATCAAAAGTAGGCTAAACATCAGACATATTGACAAAAAATGTTACAAATATGAGCAGATCGGAAATATAAATTGAGATTATTGAGTGTATGAAGTCTGGCAAAAATTAAGACAAAATTGGGATATATGTATATTTCATATACATATTATTTTTTATAATAATCTTGGGATCATGTAGCATATTTCAATCAATCAGTCAATCAATTTGATTTCGTAGATAAACTATATTTAGAGGATAGGCCTAGCCTAGGCTGCTGCTGCCTGACCTTTTCATAATTCAGATCGTTTGAGTTACACTTGAGGCAGGCTAGACAACAGCCTAGACAACTCTATAAAGAGCAGGTTTAGTTTAGTATCTACAATTTAAAAAATTTGCCTGATTCTTTTTTGTCTACACAGTTCCAATGGCCCAGTCATCCAGTGTACATTTAGCCTACTTTTTTCCCTGCAGCCTGTTCGTCATGTAGAGCATTGTAGCCTGTAGCATTATTCCAATGAATGAACATTTCTTTTTTTAAGGCTAAATTAAGATTTTCTTTTATGTTATCTTTTGATAAAATCATCCATGCTAATAAATAGAACAGGCTGAATTATTGTCAAGTTTCCTGATTGTAAAGGATCAAATGAATCTGTTTTTTTAGTGTTTGTGCCTCCACTGATCCAAGGGGATCAGTGGAGGCAGGGTGAGGGTCAGGGGGGCCCAGTCCATCTCACAGCCCTGGGCCCAATACACCCTTAATCCGCCACTGACAACAGGGTCTGGTGCACACTTTAACAGAGGATGATGCAGCTCTCTTGCCACGTAGAGTACCAGATAAAGGAAGTTTCCATAATTTTTTCGGATATCCAGATCTGATTTGATCAATATTGCTCCGTAGTCCTGAAGCCGCCGCTGTTAGTATAAGAGTGTGTGTCTGCCCAGATGTTTCCCAACCACGTTGACTCGTCCACACCAGGGTTACCAACATATCGTCTACAAAGCTGTACCAACATGTCTGCAACTTTGTCTCCTTTACAACTTAACAACTTGTTGCCTACAATGTTGTGTGATGTGTTGTCGACATGTTTTGTTGCCAGTGTGGACGCACCTTACCAGGAGGACTATAATCGGAGAAACAACCTGAGGATATCTGGTGTTAGTGAACGACAGGGTGGTGAGACGTTGGAGCAGACAGCCGAGTTAGTTAAGTCCCTGCTGGTAACCAAGCTACAGGTGCTGGTGATGAACCTTGAACGTGCTCATCGTGTGGGCCAGCCCCTGGGTAACCAGCCACGCACTATTGTTGCTCGGTTTACCCATTACTCAGACCGTGAGGCAGTAATGAGATATCCAAACAAACTAAGAGGAACACAAATATCGATAAATGAGGACCTTTGCCAAGCTTCCCAGGTATAAATCAAGAGCCTAATGCCAAAACTTAAGCAAGCACGGGGAGAAGGAAAGATCGCTTTTTCTAGGCATACCAAGCTAATTATTAAAGAGAAAACATTTGGTCAACGACCAACGAACCCCTTCAACACGAGCCATGGCCATGCTACAACTGAATTATCGGGGGGGGGGGGGGGGGGGGGGGGGGGGGGGGGGGGGGGGGGGGGGGGGGGGGGAGGAGGGAGGAGCAACAGGGGCGTTACCAGTATTATCAAGGGATCAATTGTTGCAGCTACTATGGACCAGGCGTGTACCCTACAGGACCAGGTTAACACTCTAAAACACCATGCTGTATCTTCACAGGCCCAACCACAGGCCTCGCCGCTGGAGCGGACCTCACCTCAGGACCAGGCTATGCCCCAGGACTTAGGACCGGGCCCCACCTCAGGACCGGGCCCCACCTCAGGTTCGGACCCAGGCGACGTCCCGTACCCAGATTCGAACACCAAACAGGGCCCTGCCCCGGGACTCGAATACACCTTCACAGAAAAGTAACACCGATAATAGAAAACATCTTCGAGACCGTAAAAAATAAAAACTACGGTATGCGTGCTGTCATTTCCTGTTTGTTCATTTGTTTTTTTACTGTTAGATATAGTTGATAATTTATTGATGTGGGACACTGAACAATGGTTTCTTTTTTACTCTTAAATGATGATGAATTAATGAATGTCTTAGAAAATAATACTCCTTTTTACTCAATCGATGTTTTAAATTAAATATATGTTAATCCAATTTGTGTCAACAATGACAGGTACAACCCGGACCTAGAAGAAAATTTATTTTTGCTTTATTTCAGAAATGTGTCAATCCATAATCAAAATATATATTTATGAATGATATGCTAGCTCAACCAAAATAAACTACAAATATCTTCACCGTATTCAGCATGAATGTTGCAAGCATTCCATCAAAACTACAAATTGTTGTTGACCAAATTATGTATGAAAATATTAAATATGATATTATGGGATTTTCAGAGACAAGATTGGATAGTGCACTTGTTCCCCTATATAATATCCCGGGTTATACTTTGTATACAGTGTCGAGATAGACATGGAGGTGGTGTGGCCATATATGTGTCTGATGTATATACCTCGTCCAGCATTATAGATATGAGTTTTATTGAGGCTTATTTAGAGTGTATGTGTAGAACTACTAATCGGAGGTGAACTGCATTTTATAGCTTCTGTGTATAGACCACCGAAAGGCAATATTAAAGAGTTCCTCACTAAGCTAAAAGGTATATTAAGGTACATTGATCAAAGGAAATTTAATGCCATATATTTCTTCGGCGATTGGAATATTGATGTACTAAAACAAAATGAAGACCTAAATGTTAATGATTTTATAATGTTGATGTATGCTAATACTCTACTTCCGGTAACAACTAAACCCACTCGAACAACACAAACCTGGGCTACATTGATCGATCATATTTGGACTAGTCAGGCCGAATTGAACGTAAACAATGGAATAATTCATACAAGTATTTCAGATAATTTCCCTGTGTCTTCACAATTTAAGCAATATAATCTAATTGAAAATACTATTGATATCATACACGAGGATGTTTTCAGATAATTGCGTGAAGGCATTTGTCAGAGACATTTCAAAATTAAACTGGAATGAAGCTATCAACTCTAACTGTCCCGTTCAGGCTTTTGATATATTTTTACGAACGTTTAATTATATATTTCAGAAAATATTTCCAAAAAAAATCCATGAAAGTAAATACTAAATTCGAAAGATGTCCTTATATAATTGCCACCTTGAAAAAACAGCATAAAACATAGACTTGAACGATTAGAAAATAAATGGCCACTAACCTACGGTGAGATGTATAGATCCTATAGGAATCGATTGACATCTGTGCTAAGGACTGCAAAAAAATGATTTTTATAAAAACTACCTCAAAGCAAATCAAGGTAATGCAAAATTTACTTGGAAGTCAATAAATTATCTCCTTGGAAGAAATGGTAACAAAAAAAAAACAATCGATTCTATAAAATAAAGTAGAAGTGCCGCTTTGCCCAAAATCAAAACGGCATACCCAACTCTGCGATGGGTTACCATCATCACTACTATTACCACCATTAGAACTACTATTATCACCATCATCACTACTGCTATCATCACTACAACTGTTACCATCATCACTATAACTCACTATCACAACTACAGCAGTCACCATCACCATTACTTTCACCATTGCCACTAACATCATTACTACTGTCACCATCATCACTACTACTGTCACCATCATCACTACTACTAGTACTGTGATCATCATCACTACTGTCATCATTATTACTACATGTATCACTATGATCAATACTATCACCATCATCATTGCTATCACAATCATCCCTGCTGTTACTATCATCTCTGCTACTGTCATCATCAGTACTACCACCATCATCACTACTACTATCACCATCATCACTAATAATACCACCTAGAATACTGGAGGATTCGTCCCGAAAACAACTCGCCCCCATCAGGGGGGCGACAATCGTCGTATTGACCAACCGAATTTGCCTGCAAAATTTGGTGACGATACATTAACCCGTTTAGTACCAGTTCTGTTCTTTTCATTTTATACTGGATAATAATAGACAATTTTATTCAGTTTAATTATCAGGCTTTCAACTATCCTAATTACCCCTTTTTCCATCAAAGATCCTTCTTAAGCTCCACAAAATTGTCTAATTATAGCTAGAATATGATAAAAATAAGACGTCGCCAGTACAGAAAAGGTTAAAAAGTCTAAGAAACGTTTCTGGAAAAATATTAACACTCTTCTTTTGATTTTTGAACTTGACCTTTGACCTTAAGTAATGGCATTTTTATATGAAATTTATATATATGTTATTTATGTAAAATGCTACTAACAGTCAGCTTATCAAAATTTGAGTATTTTTTATGATGAAGGTTGACTTTTGACTTTGACCTGTGACCTTGACCTTGACCTTTATGTAGGATTATATTTTTTGCTTGCATTGATGTAACCCTAGACAATCAAGTAAGCATGTCAAACTTCATTAAAGATCATCAACTAGTTCCAGAGGTATTAAATTACCTTGACCTTTGACCTTCATTTTGACCTTCATGATGTCTGAAAGTTCAAAATTTTAATTTTAATTTATAGCACAACTGTCTCAACGAATGTTGTGAAGTTTACATGAATAGTAAATACATGAGCATATTGACCTTATGTTTGACGTGGACCTGTGACCTTGACCTATCAATAAAATTATGTTTATTCTTGTATGACCTTGGCCCAGGCATTCCAAATATGCATGATATGCCTAATGAGAATCTTACAATAAATAGGAAATACTAGTAAAATCATATTTTGACCTTTAACCTTGACCTGTGCCCTTGACCTTCGACCTTAGAATTTCTTATCAAGGATTTAGTTAGCTTAACACCAATACATGTATTTGTATTAACTAGCATTATGAATATGGTGCAATTTGTGTAAAAACTTAATAATTACAAATAGTGATCATATACTGTGACCTTGACCTTTGACCTTTGACTAAAAATAAAATACATATATTTGGATGGTCATCGCATTGACCAACTGAATTTGCCTCTATAATTTAGTGACAATACATTGAACAGTATAGGAGGAGTTTTAGGGAAAATTACAAGCACTCTTGTTTTGACCTTGACCTCTGACTTTAACTATTTTAATATGTATGTGAAATTTGATATTTATGTTATTTAAGTAATAAGCCATAACACAGCCAGTTTTCCAAAATGTGAGTCTATCTATCTATCTATTGCCTGACGCCGCGATCCCCGAAGGGGTGGCCACGAACGAACCGCCCCCATGCACCTCTGTCCCCAGTCAGTCGACGCCCCTCCCCCCAACCAGCACCGCCTTCGTTCATGTAGTTCCTCACTCCATCCTTCCACCTCATATTCGGTCTACCTCTCCCCCTCTGTCCCTCCACCTCGCTCTCGTGAGGTAATTTGAGTAATTGTGAGTAATTTGTTTTAATAAATAATAGAAGTTGACCTTTGACCTTGACCTCTGACCTTGACCTTTATGTAAGAGTACATTTTTGTTTGCATTGACATTGCCAATGAAAATCAAATAAGCATGCATAATTTCATTAAAACCCATCAGTTAGTGTCATATATATTAATAGAATAGTTGACCTTGACCTTTGACCTTTATAAGTCTTAACATTTATTTGTCTTCCTTTTCATTTAAAGTGCAACAATATCACCAAATGTGAAGTTTGCATGAAAAGTAAAGAACATAGCATATTGACCTGAAAATCAAAATTAGTATAAGAAATACTAGTGAAAAACCTATTATGACCTTTGACCTTACCCTTTGGTATATTTATCTAAAATTTGGGCAATACGATAGCAAGTTTACCAGTAACTTGTATAGTGAAAATGAAGACATTTGAATAAAAACTACAAATAAATAGTATAAGTTGACTTTTGACCTTGACCTTTATGTAAGAGTAATTTGTTTTTGTTCATTGACATTGCTCAGGAAAATCAAATAAGCTTGACTAATTTCATTAAAACCCATCAGTTAGTTTCATATATATTTATAGAATAGTTGACCTTGACCTTTGACTTTCACCTTGAACTTCATGATATGTCTCAATTTTTTTATTTTCCTTTTCATTTAAAGTGCAACTATATCACCAAACTTTGTGAAGTTTGCATGAAAAGTAAAGAAATTAACATATTGACCTTATATTTGACCTTGACCTGTGACCTTGACCTTTCATATGGAATTGAATAGTTTCTTGTATGACCTTCGCCTAGGTATTCCGAATATTTTTGGTAAGCCTAGTGAGAATCTAAATTAGTATAAGAAATAGTAGTAACACACTTATTTTGACCTTGACCGTAGACCTTACCCTTTCGAATATTTAACTAAAGTTTGGTCAATAAGATATCGAGGTTACCAGTAACTTGTATAGTGAAAATGGAGACATTTGAGTAAAAACTAAAATACATGAAATATTGACCTTATTTTTAACCTTCACCTTTGACCTTAACCTTTTAGTTAAATTGAAAATTTCTTTTTGAATAACCTTTGCATTGACCAAATGTATATACCTGTGAAATTTGGTGAAAATCCATGGAACGGTCTAGCTGGAGTTTCCGGACGGAAGACGACGACAGACAAGCTGATTGGTGGTGCACAGTATACGGGCGGGATCTGTGTGCGCGATGCCACATGCCACTCTGCTTCGCAGAGTTGATTAAAAAAAATGAAAATAAAATAGCAGATGCGTTTAATGATCATTTTATAAATATTTGCCGCTACAATACGAACACCGATGTAATTGCAAATAATTCTCACATTAAGTACCTTAAAACTCCACCTGGCTTTTCTATATATTTTTCACCAGTAAATCAATCTGAAATAGAAACCAGCATTAAATCAATCAAGTTAAATGCCGCGGGTTATGACGATATTCCACCAATGTTATTGAAGCAAACTTCGATATTCATCTCAAAACCACTGACTCATATAATTCATTTATCCCTTATTAAGTTTGGCATATTCCCTGATAGACTGAAAATAGCAAAGGCAATCCCATTACATAAGTCCGGAACCAAAGATGAAATTAACAATTATAGATTGGTCTCTATTTTACCAGCATTCAACAAAATATTTGAAAAAAAACATATACAGTATACTAGACTTGTTAATTTCTTAGAATGTAATAAATTGTTGTCGGAATGCCAATATGGATTCCGACAACAGAGATCAACCAAAGCAGCGTTAATGAAATTTACTAGTGATGTGTATAAATACTTAGATGGGAAGGTAAATGTTGCTGGAGTTTTTCTTGATCTATCGAAGGTTTTTGATTCATTAGACCACACCATTTTATTAGATAAACTCGAGAATATTGGTATCAGAGGGATTCCTGAGAATTTATTAAAACGTTACATATCTAGTAGGAAACAATTAGTCAACTGTAATGGGGAATTATCTAGCTTAAAAACTATCTATAAAGGTGTCCCTCAAGGCTCAATACTAGGACCAATTTTGTTCTTAATATATATTTATGATATAACTTCTGCAGGTAGAGATTTAACATTCACACTTTTTGCCGATTATACAAATTTCATTGTAACAGACACTGATTTAAAATCATTGCATACCAAATTAGGCAGGAAACTTGCTAATGTCAATGACTGGGTTAAATCTAACAAATTACGACTCAATGCAAACAAAACTCATTTTATGGTTTTCCAAAATCTGCCGGTTGTATAATGATATGCCTCAAGTAATATTAGGTGAAGACAAAATAGATCGTGCACAGTGTACCTATAAGCTTTTAGGGGTGGCTATAGACAACAACTTAAACTGGACGCATCCTATAAATAACCTATGCATTAGTTTATCAAAGATATGTGGTATATTATACAGAGTTTAGACATCAACTTACATCTGAGGCAATGACTAATATACTGTATACTATACATTGTGTTATATAGAGTTTAGACATCAACTTACATCTGAGGCAATGACTAATATACTGTATACTATACATTGTGTTATATAGAGTATAGACATCAACTTACATCTGAGGCAATGACTAATATACTGTATACTATACATTGTGTTACTCTCGGATGATAATATTGTTTGTCAATTTGGGGGTCTACATGGACGTCGTATCTGGTCAATGTATTTAGAGCTCAAAAGAAAATTTTAAGAACTATAATTATAATATAAAACAAAATGTGACTCAACCAACATAATATTCTCATCTCTTAAACTGTTAAACTTCAACTTCATATATTATAGGTTTGACTCCTGTAAGGAGATAAAGAAAACCTAATATTTAGTAGTGGCCCCGTAATCATTGACGAACATGCCTATTACATAAGGCATCCTCTTCAAACACTAATCCGCCGTAGTTTGAATCTACCGCGCAGAGCATTTAAAAACTGAGGAGCCTTCATCATGAGCGCACGCGACCTCACTCATGGCTTCAGTCATTATGAATTGGGTTCTCACTACGAAAAAACTTCGTAAAATATAAAAACAAAAAGAAAATAAGAATAACTATCTAATAAGCTTTCCATCATATCGTGGATGTACTTGTGTGGATCTTGACCAGACGCTGACTCAGGCGTCATTCTTCCTTCACTGACATATCAAGTAAACCAAAATCCTCAATACATCAACGAATGGGAAGGGGATGGTCGGGAGGGCCCCAGTCGTCAATGATTACGGGGCCACTACTAAATATTAGGTTTTCTTTATCTCCTTACAGGAGTCAAACCTATAATTTATTAGTGGCCCCTCCATCATTGACGAACATGCCTGATTTCTAAGACTGGAGGGGGACATTCGTAATCATATCATAACTCTAGAAAAGCAGATAATAAAAACAACCACATAGTATTCTTACTTTTGAAAATATATTTAATAAGGCGTAGGCCGGATATATACAAGAAAGGGGTTCAGGCAGGTGCGTGCTTCAAAGAAGCCTGCCTGACAAAAAATGGGTAACTCTGAAGATTCTGTGAACAGATCTGTAGTTACAAAGGCACCCCACTCAACGAGTGGTGACAAAAATAACAAGTTATCAGTTTATATGTGCACATAATAAACCCCAAAATAATCGTGGAGATAAATTGCAAAAGATCTTCACTGTTTTAATATTAAATTGCTTTCGCAGCTAAAACTACTATAACAACCCCGTTGTTTTGTACTAACATTGTACTAGCACAATTTCTCGCTGAGAAATTTTCATATCACATTAACCATAAATTGTATCACAGCTCTCACACTCCGGCGGGGTCTAGGGTGTCCTATGTCAACTGACTGCACCCCCCCCCCCCCCTTCCCTTGAAAGTAAACAAAAGTGACTGCAGGGCCACCTAGACCCTCTGCCTTAAAGCTATACATGGTAAGGAAGGTTTATCTAGAGCAACTGACAAGTATCTAGACAAAAACGTATGATTAGACGCCCACAACTGAGTGGACGCAATATCTTCTACTGAAAGTTTTTTTCAGGAAACGTAAAGAGGCTGCCCATTTGCGTAAATCGTGGGCCCGACCCACAACGCCGGGATTATTCTCTTTAATGACTTCGACCAGAAGAGAGGCTAATCGCCGTTTCAGTAAGCGTTTACCCGTACTTGCTACCCATAAAGCACCTTGAGGGTTTAGAGGAGCTACTCTCAAATATTTGGTTAGAGCTTGCACTGGACATAGATTATGATGCACCTTTCCCCTTTTTAACGCCGGCACCGTGAACTCAGAAAACATGTGTGCACTGTGCTCATTCTTGGCTACAAATCCCGGGGAAGGTGCAATGTAAATACATTCATTAAGTCTACCAAACCTAAGGCAATTAGGTGTGTTGCTCATCGCCGCCAGCTCAGACACTCTGTTCCCGGTGGCCAAAGCCAAAAGGAAAACAGACTTTTTTAAGAGTAATGCAAAATCTGCAGTATTTTGGTACAGACGAGAGTGAAGTAAAGACAAAGCTTTGTCCAGAGACCAAGTAGGCATGAGCTGACGGGGAGGTGGGCGGAGTTTAAAACAAGCTCTCATAAAACCTGTTTCCTCCGCCACCGGTATGGAGAGACCTGTAAGGTCTAAAAAGGGCACTCTAATCGCAGTTAAGTGATTTTTTAACGTTACCACAGATAAATGTTTCTGCTCAAACAGATAATTTAAATAATTGAAAACTAAAGCTACTGATGGCACAGTCTGTTCTGTTCTGATGATCCAAGAAGTAAAGGCTTGCCAATGTGAGTGATACTGTCGTTTCGTAGACTGAGTATATTGATTTAATAATTTATTGGTCACATCTCTACCGTATGGTGCTAGCCACTTGGCCTCCTGAATGTCCATAATGCAAAAGTCAGCGAGGTCGCTAGGTTGCCAATCGTGTCTAAGTGGAAATACCCGACCGGGAACGACACCGGGTGCGGGCACCACGTTTTCAATTGCTGGTACCACAACTGCGCCGGCCATAGGGGCGCGATTAGTGAGACTAAGCCTCGATAATCTCGTAGTTTGTTCACTACGTGGCACATTAGTGACGCATCTGGCGGCGGAAACAGATAGATGGAGCTCCATCTGTTCCAGTCTGTCACTAGGGCGTCTGGCCCCCCTGCCGGCGTTTTCGTCCGGCGGGTGAGGTATAGAGGGAGTTTGTGAGTCTCCTCGGACACAAACAGATCCACTTGTGGATGGGAGAGCTCTGCAATCATTAGGTTGAAAATGGGTTGCTTGATCTCCCATTCTACTGTCGTGCTCTGTCTCCGGGACAGAGCGTCTGCCCAGACGTTCGCTACGCCTGGGAGATAAGATGCGTGAAGATAAATGTCTAGTCTGTTGGCTAGAGTAAAAATCTCTTCCGACACGTTTAGCAACCTCCTTGACCTCGTTGATCCCTGTTTCTGAATACAGTGAACTGCGTTCAGATTGTCCATTCTGAAGGCCACCGACTTGCCCCGTAACGCAGGGCCGTGAGCCTGAAGGAAATACAAGGGGACTAGTAATTCTTTGACATTGATGTGAGAGATTTCTAAGTGGGACCAAAGCCCCTGACCCTGGTGCCCCTGATTTGACTGAAATCCCCACCCAATTGTGCCTGACGCATCCGTGTCTACCCATACCGTTGGTGGAGGAGAGGTCCATGACATTATTGAGTGCAACGTTTCCCTCTTTGCCCAGACCGCTAGTAAGGTGTGGATTAATTTCGGGATGGGCCATAATTTTCCCGCCGGTAAGAGTGGGAAATATTTGTTGCCTTCCAATATTAAACGTTTTACTTTCAACCGGCCCAACATGACAGTTAGTTGAATCCAGTTGAGAGAGCCGACCAGAGACTCCCAGACCCTCCGCGTCATAGTCAGACTGTGAAGAAACATGAACAGTTTTTCCTGCGAAACCTGTTGCGATTGTCCACACTCTGACTCAGAGTGAGAGCGGCCGTGTCCCAGACCAGCCCTATCCACTGAATTACTCGTGAGGGAACAAGGTTTGACTTTACCAGATTGACCTTGAACCCTAGAGTTTTGACATGATTTAAAATGATGTTGACATGTTTGATGCATAATTGTTGTGTCTCTGCCACCACCAGCCAGTCGTCTAGGTACCACAACACTCTGATTCCTTGGTTTAACAACGGCATCAGGGCTTGCCGGACTAATTTCGTGAATAATCGAGGTGCTAGGTTCAAACCGAATGGCATCCTTTGAAAAACAAAATTTTGGTGCCTGATCCGTAAGGCCAAAAACCTTTGAAATCTTTTGTTGACCGATACGCGCCAATAGGTGTCTGTCAGGTCTAGTGAACACATCCAACCTCCCGGCGGAAGTGTTAGCCTGATTTGGTGTACTGTTAACATTCGGAAAGACTCGTTGTGAATGTGGAGGTTCAGATAAGACAGGTCTACGACCGGTCTCATCTGAACACTGTCCCTTTTGGGAACCAAAAATAGTTTGGACGTGAATACAGGGTAATTTGGGGGGACCGGGATGATGACATTCTTGGCAATCATTTCCTGGACCAGTGACTCCACCTCTAAAGAAACAAAATTCGCCGTTGTCGGCTGACGTAAGCGAGATCGCCGGAGCCACTGCCAAGTGGTGCCTTTGCGTGCCACCATCCGTGCCCAAGTGTTTAACGGCCATGCTTGGTGACACGTTCGGAACGACCCAGTTAGCAGACAAGGGTTCGCCGGCTGTACTTCCCTCGGGTCCGCCGGCCTTAAGGTTGGCACCGGGAGTGAGAGAGACTTTAGTTTTTTGATGGTGGGGTTGGTGGTGCTGGACGCTTCGCCGGCTGGCTGGTGTTGGCCGAAGACTGGCCCTGACTTGGCTTATTATGGCCGCGTCCTCTCTGACCTGAAAACCTACTCTGTCTATGCCTGTACTGACCTTGGGGGGAGTGGGAGGACTTAGGCGGAAGAAAGGGCTTAGATCCCCCGGCTGAGCTTTAGCGGTTGGCCTGGGTTTGGGGAAGTTAAAGGCAGGTTTCTTAGAAGGGGTGGGACTGTGTTTAAAGGCCTGCGCCATATTAAACACCGTTCTCCACACTTCAGGGGACATTAAAGAGGGAGTAAGCACTGGTGACATGACCACCTGATTCGCAATGCAATCAGGCAGTTTGCGAACTAAAGACATTCTGAGATCTTGTCTTGCTCGTACCGCCTCAAGCAAGGCGGTGCGTATGTCACCCAGTGATTGGATTGACGACTGGAGAAGCAGTCGCCGGGATAATTCAACCGATCTTCTGGCATCCGCGTCTGCGATTGCCTGAGTGGACCGAAGTAAAGACTTAGCTACCTGTTGAGACACTATATATTGAGAGAACAGGCGAAAAGCTTTCCCCCTTAGCCTAAATTCTCGGTCTAGGTGAGTTGGGGTAGGGGTAGTGAAAGGGTCTTTTAGCTCACAAAGATAAATTTTAGGGGCAGCTAGGAAAGAAAACAAAGCTGACGGGACTCCGCCGGCAGAACCTACCGGCATGGAGAACCACGAATGAGTATCTTGAGGGATCTGGTGGGAAGATTTGGAAGTAAATGTGGTTGCAAAGTTTTGAGCCTCTGTCTCCCAATCTACCCAAGGTCCTGGACCCAACTGCCCCACCTTCAAGACTGGATTAGCTGCTTGGTCTGTGACGGTTTTGTAAATCAAGTTCAGGAGTGAGAGCTGACAGAGTCTTAATGTCATTAAACCCATCCAGCTTAGACCAGTCTGAAAACAATTTTGAAGCTGAGGCAGGGGGTAAAGCTGGCTTAGATACATACACAAAATAGTCTTGGTGATAATAACTAGGTATAGCCTTTATATTAACGTCTAGTACATTTCCCAAAATATCCAAGGCCCTTAATTTCTTTGATTTATTGCCCTGGATGACCCACTCACGCGGTACTGGGAGTTCCCCTGACAAGGTAGGTTGGGCGAGCTCTGGTTTAGTGGGGGTCAAAAGGACCCATGACTCGTCTGGTCCATAAAGCAAGGGCATAGCTACCTTTCTGAGAGGCGCCTTGTCTAGAAGGGGTGGATTGACATCCGTTATAACCCTTACATTCGAAGTGGTCAATGCCGCCGTAGCAGGCCTAGTAACCACTGATGGTGACAGAGTGGGGGGGTTAGGGATCTTAGATAAAGCAGTAGAAGTCATCAGAGGCCGTACCGTAGAACTTGTCGTGGGAGCCCCCAATTCCACTGTGGGAGTTTCCTGTTGTTGGCCAAAAAATTTAGATAAAGCATGACTAACTAGCCCATCAATTTCCTGCGCAGTGACAAATTGAGTTGATGATGAACTTCCTGGTGAAGCATTAATATCCTGCGCGGCATCTAAGCCGGAACCTGACTCTTGCCCTTCCATCTCCGAAATTATTGAAACCTCGTCTTTCTCCTCCTGATCCTCCTGAGAAGATCCCGCCGAAGCTGGGGTACCTTGCTGCCAAGATAAGCCAGGAATAGAGGATGGGATCGCCGCGTCCCTGTGGACGTCAGCTACTGTGTGACTAGTTTGAGTCGGAAGTGGGTGGTCAGACCCTGGCCGAGAAAATCGCCAAACACCGAGGCCCTGGCCTACACTCTCGTGGGAGTCTGAAACACTCTCAATCACTGATCCCCCTGAACTCTCCAATTCCAGGGTTAAAATATTAATGGGTAAATCCTCTTTAGGGACAGGCACCGTACTGGACCCTTGAGACCTAACACAAACTCTGTCTGGGGTAGAGGTACGATGAGAAGCACTAGAAGCTGGCGAATGTAGGGAGGTCTTTCGTTTATGGGAATCCTTTTTGGAAGATTTATGGCTACGGTGTGACCGTGAACTACTCTTTGATTTGGAGGATTCATCGCCGTGACCACTGGTGGAACCTTCCGTCCTACTCTTCTTACTCGATGGTGAAGAGGCAAGACTAGATGACTGGCGTCTGAGAGGTGACCTAGACCGAGATCTCGCCCGAGACGAGGAGGCGGATGCCGGGGGTGTAGGCTCTCTTGGACGTTTCGGAGTAGCAGCAGAAGACACAGAACCCTGACCAGTCTCCGCCGGCTTATGACTAGTGACTCGAGAGGAACGTTTAGGGGGAGGGTGTTCAAAAAGCAGTCTATCCCAAAGAGGGACGTTGTCACATTGAAGTGACTTATGAGCTACAATCATAGTGTATGCTGACATCTGTTGCCTAACTTCTCTTAACGCGACCGCTGCGGTCTTATCATTGTCGCATAGGACCTTGACAGCTAATTGGGAGCAAAAGGAACAATTACGCATAACCCACAGACCGCTTGAACGGTCTAGACATTTAACACACTTTATGCAAAGAGTATGCGCAAAAATAGGGATACCGGCACAGGTGGGGGTAGTGCATAAAGCAAAGACTGGGGCCAAGGTAGCCATGACAGAGACTGGTGGGTAAAACTACTGCCGGGTCTGTATTGGTCCGCCGGAGCCCAGCTCTGGAAAAAAAGAAATTAATGCTCATAAGGTTAACCCAACATGTTCGCACACAAGTGTTAATAACCCACCGGGTAACGAGATGTAATGACACAACGATCACAGCTCGCTACGCGGCGGGGCTCAGAATATCTAAACATATCTTTTTAAGAAAGTGAAGAATACCCTCTGACATAATATAACGGTCCAGCATGGCGTTTATAGTCTTTCTGGTGGTGACTGTCTCAAGATTCAATTTTGGAACAAAAACAACCCCCCATAAAGACGCCGGCCCTTGAAATATTTTAGTAGAATAACACAGGGCAGGCTGATACGAGA